>JAMZAV010000317.1:7500-1236064 GCA_024449915.1 Sweltsa coloradensis
GCAAGCCAACCCTGTAGTCGCCTGTACATAATCGACAATCGATCTATGACCGACTATAGAGACAGACATATTCAAGTATGAATCACCGATCAATCAAGTTGGACACGATTCCTCCCGCAGACAGCGCCAGAATTAGCAAGGCTAATTCGGAACAACCTCAAATTACGTACCTCATTGCTAGGACGGCTGCTTAGTCACCATTTACACATTACCAAGGCTGGAACCATTAAGTATAGACGTATACTCGATGTTTGAACTGATGGACTTAAGTCCACATCATAATTTTATAACCTTAAGCCGAAAGCGGGAATCGAACAGTGGAATTCTTCATATCTCTTACCACAAGACCAACGAAGTCACATACTTAGTGTTCTCGGCCTCGGTAGTTTAATTGGTTAGAGCACTATTCCGAAGAGCCTAGAGATTCTGGGTTTTAGCCCCAGTCGGGGCAGGATTTTACGACAAGTGCTATAGATCAAATGACCCCAAAGCGGGCTTATACTTGATGTTAATAAGGTACTTTTATATTGAAATGGCACATATTTACCTTTCAAGAACTAATAGAAATAAAATGAAAACTGTCCTGGCCATAGTGTGGACGTGAGTGAGAACTAGTGTTGTATAAGGTTCGTTCGTCTGTGTTTATTTGGTGTAACACTGATTTACACTTAGTCGAATTCTACACTGACAAGTGTAAAGCGGAAATAGTTACTTTTAACGGAAGTAGTAGGTTAGTGTAACGTACACGGACGTACACAAAAAAACGCCCACATTTCTGTTACGACGGTCGGGTGGCGGTGTCGGTGTAAATTCTTTACACCACTAAATTAGGCCGTGTACATAATATATCCTACACTGTCTACACTAGTGTACACACTAATTTTACAGAAAAAACGCTGACGTAAATTACACTGATTGCACGGACACAGAAAAACGGACCAGTGTATAGATATTCGCTTACACTAGTGTAAAGTGTAACACTAAATGTACACAGACGAACGATCAACGAACCTATAGACTCGTGTTGTCTCAAACACAATCAAATCACATTTCAGTTCATCACCTAATAAAACAGCTGGTTTCGTGAGAAAATGAAGTAATCACAAATACATTTGCATTGATTTTAAAAATCCCTGAGCGATTACCATTTAAACTTGAGTTTAAAAACATTTTCCACAATTCATTTCGTTCAAAATTCAAATAACCTTAGTTTTTCTTTATCTATATTCAGACAACTTCAACATTTAATACAACTTCTGAATAACGATCATTTCCCCTTTCCAAACATTTCCTTCACACAAAAAAAACTTTACCCACAAAACTTTTCTGGCATCTTTCCCTCTTGAACATTTCTCCTACCACTGTTTGAGATTCTTTCCAAACACCTTATAACTCTCAGCAACACCCGAAGTGTAAACTCTTTGGAACACATTCTAAAACCACCACCAACTTATGTTAGTTTCAATTTGTACGAGCATCTTTCTCCTGTATTAGGTAAAACAACGCTTTATAATTTCCTGTGAATGTTTTTGCAGCGTTTTAATAAGATGATGCCAAGAAAATATTCTTCGTCTCTTGGGGAGGGCTTAAGTTAAGTCTAGTTTACTGAATTGTGTGGTTTTCCAAGGAACTTGGGGGAGTTTACACGCTGCAAAACCTTTATTGAAATTAGTTTTTCGTGAAAGTTGAGTCATTTAAGTATTTTTTTTTTAAATAACTGTTTTTAGTGATTACCGGGTAAGAGTAAAACTCTGAACAATTAGTACAAGAGAAATAATGTACATAAAAGCGCAAAACAGTAGTTTCCCAACAACATTAACACAATACACATATATAGATAGGGGGGCGGGTAAAGGAGTGTGTATAGTGGTTTAGAAATTATTGTGGTTATTTGATCAAAAAAATAATTGTAAATATCTTCAGAAGTGCCAATTAATCGATATGGGACTAAAATATGTTCCCATAATTTGGAATGTCGATTATGTGCTATAATGGCATACCTTACAAATTACAACCTTGGCAAGCAACCAAGATTAATAAATGATCTAATAAAAAGTAACGATTGAATATTAATTATTCAATCTAGAATCAGTATTTTCATTAAACGGTCTTTGTTCTTTTTATAAAAGTTAAAACATCTTATTTAACAATATAATAATTAGATTACAACATCACTAGGAAGCTTCGCAAACGCTTTTTCAGGCGCGTTGTTGAATGACCGTAATTGGTGCATTGAGATACCAGGTGTTATCCATATTTTCTGTTGTTGTGTGAAAAAATCATAACAATCGGATAAAGCATGAAGGTGTTATAAGTCGAAGAAAGTTTGAAAAAAATTAAATAAATCGTAAAATTGCGATTTTTACAAGAAATAATTTTTTGATTGCGCTCAAATTTCACACGAATATGTTAATTCATAAAATTAAGGTTCAGTGAAAACATCATTGCAATCGAATAAAGCATGTAGGTGTTAAGTTAAAATGGGCCGTATCAAGGTAAGGTAACCAATTCTTATAAGCGTTGCCTACTCCTCCCAACACTCCTATTTACAAACCCAAGCAGAGAAGCTGCTCTATTGCGAACAAAATCAGTTTGCACATTCCATTTTAAGTTGTCAGTTATATAAATACTAACAATTTTATAGAATTAAAAATGTGAACCTGGGATCCTTGTAGGCTATACGTGCACATCAAAGGGTTTCTAGATCTTGAGAAGCGTATGTATTGAGGTTTATCAGAGTTAATTTTCATTATGTTTATTTTACTATTGACACCAAATCCTTTTGCAACTCTATCATATCTTTCTCAGAGGCAATTGGTTTGGTGGTATCATCAGTGAACTGAATCATCTTTGAAGAAACGCACTGTGGTAAGTCCAGAAAGGATATTATGAACAGGAGAGGACCTATCACTGAACCCTGTGGCACACCGGAAGTAATATTAATATGGTGGGTAGTGGCTCCATAAAAAATAACATACTGGGTTCTATTGGAAAGAAATGACCAGAGCCATTTAATAACGTTACCTTGATCACCATACACAGATAATTTAGAAAGCAGTCTGCAATGAGGAACCTGGTCTAATGCTATAGACCAGTCAATAGCTATGCAATCGACCTGTTTAGATGTGGAATCTTCTTACATGTGTAGCCAATCATCAATCATAACCGTCAGGGCAGTAACACAAGATCTCCTAGGTAGGAAACCATGTTGGTTAGAGTTCAAAAGATCGTTTACTTCAATGTGGTGACGCACTTGATTTGACTCAAGTCTCTCCATCAATTTGCACACTTTTGAAGGAAGAGAAATCGGTCTATAATTTGCCATATTTAGTTCGTCTCCTTATTTAAAGACTGGCACCACATTAGCTTCTTTTCATTGATCTGGCATAGACCCTAATGACATTGATAGATTGAAAATTACACTCATTGAAGGAGCTAGCGCATTGGCACATTGATTGAGTATTATAGTTGGGATTCCATCTGGTCCATCTGGTTTCGCTTCGCTCGCTACGCTCATCAACAACATACAACCACATCCTCTACCTGACCCGGGAAAAGCTAACCATTATACTCAACCATCTTATATAACCTATCACAAACCTTATAACGCGGAAGAGCGGAGTCAAGATGGTCGAGTAATCAAGACAGAGGTCTTACTCACCTAACATATTTAACATAAATTACCAGATGAAAGATGATTGTATTAGTTTCTAATTTAATTTTAAATTTGTTATTAAATGTATCGTGGGACACTTGTTTAGCATACCCATCTTCAGGTGACTAAATAGGAATTTTGGAGTCAAGACAATTTGTGAAGGGAATGTTCGCGGGATGTATAAGACGACATCAACTGGCCAACTGTCACCTGCTCGAGCAGTGGTTTGACCCTAAAAAGTGGTCCTACTTGCTGGAATAATCTTTTAATTCCTTTGATGAATTCCTAAAGTTTCGTAATGTATGTATAATAATAATAATAATAATAATAATAATAATAATAATAATAATAATAATAATAATATGCAAGTATTTTGTTATTAATATTTTGGATTATGTGTTCAATTTTGATTGTTTTTATTAGGCCTACCCTATTATGTGTTCCATGTACGGTAATAGTTTTAAAATAATAAATAAGGTAAGGCTATGTGTCAATGATCAGTTTAAATTATGTCACTCTCAAGCAACAAGTACGTATGTACTTTTCAAATGTGTCCATACGTATACGTAGTGAAAATGTGTAACAATAAAGTGTATCATCCGTTTGATTGCGGAGAAGCCTTCATCTCGAGCAGGAGTGGGCAACTCTGCAGGGGGCCCGGCCGCAGGGGCTTTAACACAAGCAACTAAATTAAACCCTAAAAACCTTTTCACACCTTCAGAAATCATGAAATGTTTAAATGAAAGTCAAGCGGTAAAAGCCAAACCTTTTCAAGACTACGTAATGTTCACGGCTTCGAACTTCAAAGGGAATTTGAAAGGGGAACTCGTCCACAGTCGAGGGGGAACGACTAATTAGCGTCTTTAATTGGTTGCCAGAGTTTATTCCTTCCTTCAGTTCACCGCCTTCTAAATGCACAGGTATCGAGCGATTAATTCCGCGGCCTTCTAAACACACAGGCGCAACTTTCGCGGTAGGGTGGGAGGGGGGGGGGGGGACAGCAGGGCAGGGTCCACTTGATACTTGATGTAAACTAACGGCTCTCAACATAATTATCTATAGTGAACGTTGCAGAGCAGTTGAAGATAATAATATACCAAGTGCCTTTATAACGCAAGCATGGAATTTATGTTCAGCACACTGACCATCTCGCTGCCACCAACTTATGTTTTAATTATCGTAATTTTATTCAATTTGCAGACGTGAATAATTATAGATAAATAAATAAACACACAAATATTCGTTTCGACAAAAACTAATACTCTCTATAAATTGCTTATAAAAACCAAAGTTTACCTATATTCGCTTCTCAGCAGTTTCCACAACGAAACAGATCGATTAAGTGGGAATAGGACACATTTGGCAGTTAGCACATAGCTATTCGCTCGGCCAAGAAGCATCCGACGCATATGGAACTTTGCAAAGTTGTCAATAAAGCATACAAAAACAGCCCTGCGGTCATAGATTTTCCAAATTTTGTCTTAATCAGCCAGAAAAAAATCACGAATATGGCTAATTTTTGGGTTTTAACCAAATCAAAATTCGTGGAAACTAATTTATTTTTTATAAATTATTTTAAGACAAAATTTGGAAATGTGTTACTGCCCCCCCCCCCCCTATATTTGCACATTCGTGACATGTGTTCAAGATTTCAAACACCTGTGGTGTCAGTCGGCCGAGCGAACAGCAATGTGCCTAAAACGCATCGCATGTCCCATACTCTATAACGCCGATGTACTGGCCCTAGGAGGAATCAAGGGCACGCCCGTATTGTTCCGAGAGAGGTTGCCTTTCACATATGGATAGTATATGGTAAGGATAAATATCCAATTGTCGTGTTGGTATTCCTGTTAACAATTTAAACTGTCTTCATTAAAAACATTTAAAATGGAAACTTGAGTGTTTGTGGTGTCAGAGAACTTTAATTAATCGAAACAAAAATTAAATAGTATGAGTTTACCAACTAAATTTCATAACTTATACAGGAGAACCCTTTTTCTTAAGAACTATTTCGTCCCCTTCTCCTTAATTGGCAATTGTTTTGCATCATTTTGCATCATCCTCTTTACAACAATGTTCATGACCATAAATTTCCTTCATTTGTTGACATTCGTAAATTTATTCGTGTAACATTGTACTTTGTACTGATTAGTACGCAGGACCCCTGTGGTTATCCAGTGTCATTTGGTAGGCTGTTAAATAAGAATTGGATTTACTACTTTAATATGATATAGAATAGGAAACAACACGTTTTGTCAGATAAGAAGCAATACAACAAGATTGTATTCTGATTTTGCATTTTTCGTTTTTTTGCTTCAAAACGTGATAATCGTCTGACGACTTGAAAGATATTTTAAATCGTCTCCAAAGGGAGTTTAAAAGTGGCAACGCTGTGTTGTTTGCGTTGTGTTCCCCGATCCCGATATTTCTCGACTTGCCACAAGATTTATCACAACCCATCAGAGACTATTGCCTCCTCCCGGGGAGAAAAATAAAACAAAAACTAAAATTGATAAACACATCATTATTTGTAAAGTTTTCTCGGCTAGTGGAGGGTACTGATGTATCGGTGTTTGATGACGCGCCATGTGTTGACAAATCGCTTAGCGTGCGTCGCGACATCTGGCGGAGTGATATTAAACCAATACCCCGGGTCTTCCCCCCTCTCCCCCTCTAAGTTGAGACGGAGCCTGACCGGGGATCCCTGGCGGGACAATGAAAACTAATCTCATGTTCAAGTTTGTACGGCCAGTTGTACAGAACACTACAATAAATAAATAAATGTTCAAATGACATTGAAATAACTCGATCTAAATAAATATCTATTAATTAAAATAAACATTATATGGATGTGAAATAGGTAGAGATGTGCAAAAATGTTTTTTTAAGTTTGAAGATTCGCGCCTTAATTAAAAATAAAATTTTGCGATTTGTCGAGATTTACCCAAAAAACACAATTTTGTCATGCAAAACTTAAAAAAACTTTAAAAATTGCAAGTTTCAGGATAATTTATGATTGATTTTAATGATTTAAAAGAAAAACAAGCACATGAGAGTGAAGTTCAGAATCAGTTTTAATTTTAAGCTCAATTTCAGCCTTCAGTTTTCATAGTTTCTAACTGTTTTTACCAGAATTAATTTCGACTACCCGGCACCTCCATCAAAATTATGAAATTATGCATTTTTTGTGTAATGTCTTTTAATATGGATATGAAGTATTTTGAGCTTACTCGCGTTCAAACGATTATTACGATCCCACAATCGCATTGTATGACCCGGCACCTCCACCATATGTACCAGCCAGGATTAATTTTATTTCGTCTACGTACCCGGCACCTCCACCATTTTTTTTTATTTAGTGACTTAATTCGCGTTTAAACACATAATTGCTAATTTCGCCACTAGTTCGCAGTATCAACTAAAATTTCGTGAAAATTCGCGAATTGGAAATTGGTACCATTCAATCACAATTAAGGAGATTCATGTGCAAACTGAATTTGAAGGGATTATTGCAACTTTAAAAAATATCGCAAATTTGGTTGTCACCATTTTTGCACATCTCTACTCATAAATAGAAAGTCTCCGAATATAATTATGTGTGTATTGATATAGTGAGAGAGAGTATTGATGCGAGAATAAAAGGCAAGATGAGTGAATTGGTGAGAAAAATAATTCGTTGAGAAGTGAAAGGTCTGTTTTTGGAAGCTCAAATAGCAGTGCCTCAATTCTTCCAGGACTTCCTTCGGGAATTTTTATACTAATTACAATACACTTCCAAATCAAAAGACGGCAATTATTTTATACAAAAACTTTTGTATTCCAACTGCAATTGGGCCCTAGTTTATATTTTTAATTTTGTTCATTTTGATAAGATGGATCTATGTGGTCACCCAAGAGTTGTTGATCAGCAATAAAATAAACTGGATTTCTCTTTTACAACCCGATATTTCGGGGAATTTGGGATGGAAATTTTGCAAATAAATTAATGGTTATAAATGTAAAAAAGTTAATTATGTGAATTGAGAAGCAGTGGTTTGGTATAAAAATAAATGGCATAAGTTATTTATTGTTGACCTAAAAATTTGTGCAATGGTTGTGAAACCCATACTAGGTATAAGTTTTACGTTAAGTCCCAACCTCTGATTATAACCCTATGAGCATGCAACGAACTGTCTGGTTACGAGGTGGCGCTTACATTGGAGCCGAGAAACTGTCTGACCGCACGTGCTTCTCTCGAGAGCGACCCCTCCGGGGCGGGGGGGGGGGGGGGGTTGTATCTTCGCACGTTACGTATTTCATTAGGGCGACACGTTGGTGAAACGCGGTCGGGGTTATATCATTCGTAGGACCGGACTTCAATTCAATTCAATTCAGAATTTAATTGGCTTCGATAATGCCATGCATTTTGGGCAAAGCGTCTTCGTTTGGTTTCGAGGTATTGGTAAGCGCCTGACTCTTGGTTACTATTTTATTGTCGCTTGTATAGTTTATTGATTTGGTGAAACATTCAATTTGACAATTCCCTGAGAAAAATTGGTCAAGTGTCTGTTCTTGTTTGTTTAGCTCTCTACCGAATACGATCGGCTACTTCGGTCTTGAAACTTTAAGGGGACACTAGCAAGTTATACCTGCCGCCTATTTGGGTACATCATTAGAATCGTATTTGCACTGTGTCCACGTATTAAGGACTATTGGCTCTCTACCGGACAAGACAAACTACTAGTCCGATGTTCAGGAACTTCTCGATGACCTTCAATATCACTTATAGCCTGTGCTCTCTCCAGCGGTAGATAATGGCGGTGCGGGACAGCGAGGTTATTTATCGCTCCCTCGCTCGCTAGCCGCATGAATTCGCTTGTATTGGTCGAGGGTTATGCCAAAGATAGCGATTGATACTACGTCCTTGAACCTTTTAAAATATATTAAATATCCGGAACTTAGGGAACAAGTATCGGAAGCAGGGAGATTTCCTAAATACGCTCATCTAACAACGCGTTCATAACGAGTGCTCGCGAATTAACAGTTTAAAAGCATGGGTGGTTGATGGCTTCCTACAAGGAAGTTTGATGCCATTGCCATATAATCTTCTTGCATCGTTTGTCCTAAAATAATCTAACAAATTCACTGATCAGAATATTCAAAATTCAAAAACGATTCAAAATATAACCTACAATTATTTTATAATTTTTGAGGACAGTACATAAGCGCAGATTTGCCTTACTTTGTGCTGTGTAAACGAATAAGTTGTAATGTCTTCTAATCTAGAGCCAGGTTTTCACCCAGCCCCCCCCCCTTGATGAATATTACTTGCTAGTCCGGCCAGCCCGGTGGAACTGTGAGCACGTCCCGACTTCTCCCGCCAGAGACCAGCACGGGGCTAATGGGCCAACGATGAGAGAAATCCTACGACATCTGCTGCTCTCTTCGGGCCGAGCTCGCCTGATCTGCTATCGGGGAAACTTAGAAGGCACAAATGAAACTTGGGCAAGATTTTCTTTTGAGGCAATAAACTTTCCCAGTAAGAACTCAACCGGAGGGGATGTAGGGCGGAAACGGTTTCAAGGGGGGTCCTTGATGGATTAATGAGCTTCGACAACGCGTGATTAGCTGGCTAAAGTGAACGCGCATTGAAATATAACTCTCTAGCTTCTTACTGTTCAAATGAACGTTGAACATTTGGCCAACATCGCATATTAAATATCAACTTTATTAATCTAACGGCAATTCGTGTTTGATTCATCCTAAACGAACATCTGTGTCAGTTTGAAACTTCTCTCGAGTGATCCGGACATGGGCAACCGGCAAGGGCGGGTTGTATCCCACATTACACTATATACAGACATTGCTCAATAGTTGCCACTACAATCGCCATTGACGACAAACCAATTTTATTGTTTGTGTTTTTACACATGCAAAATGATTTTTATGTTTGAGATTCCAGTTATAATTTAGAGTCAAACCTATTCCAATTTTAACAACAATATACAAAGTCGTTTATGCTCAGACCTTATCGATGCGTCAATGTTTGTAACAGTGAGTATCCAAACTATTTCGGTATTAGTGTACCGGGCCTAAAATTATTAATATTTTATTCAAATTTGATATTGTTTTAAATGTACATATTATTAATGTTTGAGTAAATAAGGTGAGAATAAAAATTATATTAATCTAAACTAGGAAAACGCTTAAGTCCCGCCGCGTTGTTGGATGAGCGTAATTGGTGCATTGAGTTGCCATGTGTTATGCGGATTATCTGTTCTTTTACCAAAAATACAAAAATAAACTTTAAATGTTATTACCTCAAAACTTTTATTCTAGCACATTTGCTAACAATTGTCCCTACTTCTTTACAGTTTTTAAATGAAAGAATAATTTATTTTAATGTGCTCACAAGTTTTATTCTGACAAATTCACCGGACACTTTTTGATGACATTTATAGTTTTTATTTAAAATATGGGAAATATAGGTTTTTCACAAAAAACATACATTTTCAAACAATGCAAAGGGAAAAAATCATATTCTCAAACAAAACTAAATTATAAAATCCGTCTGGTAAATGTTTAGAGTATTGTTTTTAATCTTAAACACCTTCACTTGAAAAAAAAAAAATGAAAATTGTAAAAGCCTTAGCATTATCCCAGCACCATAGCAAAATTGTAAAATTGCAATTATTAAGAGAAATAATTGTTTGATTGCGCTCAAATTTCACACGATAATAATAATTCATAAAATTAAGGTTCTGTGAAAAAATCATTACAATCGGATAAAGCATGTAGGTGTTATAAGTCGAAGAATTTAAAAAAAATCGAAATAAATCGTAAAATTGCGATTTTCACGAGAAATAATTTTTTGATCGATTTTTCGAATCGTGCAATTCTAAGTTCAGAGATTTCGAAGGCCTCCAGAAAATTTCATCGCAATTGGAGTGTCGGTTTAGCCGGAATCGTGCTAACGAACAGACAAAAATACAAAAAAAAAAGAAAGAAAGAAAGAATAAAAAACATTCCGGATTTTTTTCTTCAGTGTAGTGAAATGGAATCTTCGCTTCGCTCGCTACGCTCATCCAAATATTGAACTGACGAACTTTTGCCAATCAAACCACTGCTGATATAATGTACTCTATCAATGCGATTTTTTAAATCGTGGACAAAACATTGCATACGAAAGATTTTTTGGTACAATAAAACATATATTTGTATTTTTCGAGGACAAGTAAATTCTAAAATAACTCTTTTAGATTAATAAAATAATATTACTTTAGTTGGCCTTTCCAAATATCGAATCCTCGTTCCGTGTCCACCAAACACGTTATTATGTTGTTAAAACCAAATTACTTTTCATTCCGTCCTTGAGATTGACACAGAGCAGCCGGTTTGGATCGCGTGTCACCTCATGATGGATACGCCGGGCCGAGGTGTTTACTGGCTGCGCCCGCACGCGCAACCCTGCCTGCCTGGCTCCCTTGTTGACGACATTGTTCTTGGCCACTAATTATTGTACTTGGAATTCGGCGTCAAGAGTCAAAGGGTCGTGATCTAGGCGCACAAACAAACCTACAACACGCAGAGTCCGCCACGTTCTTGGCGGTTGGTTGTTATTAATCCATCAAAGTCGGGAAGTCAACACAGTAATATTTACAAAATATCAGATTATGTTTTATGGGCATAAAGTGGAGAATGGATTTAGAGGTTGCCTGTTTGTGACAACTACCAACTTGTTACATATCGATTGTACGGTTGGCATTATCATGATTGATGGTAATATATACTTATAATTTTTTAAGTTTCCCACTCTTCTCGAGTTTCAAATCCTCCCACGTATTTTACAAGAAAAAATTTATAATCCCCCTTAGCAGGTAAAGCATCAGAATGTTTATAGATTTATTGTGCGAAGAACCAAACAATATTAAATTTCGTCATAGTTATTGTGTAATGTCATTTCATTTCATTTTATTTCATTTCATTTCATTTCATTTCATTTCATTTCATTTCATTTCATTTCATTTCATTTCATTTTATTTCATCATAATTATGACTAATTTAATTTTACAAAAATATACATTCAATCTATGTAGGAGAGTATGGAGAGTATGTATGAGAGGTGTGATTAGTTAGATCCGACATCCTGTGCTTCTCAAAGCACGTACCGTACATTTAATATAGATCGAGAATTATTAATGATTAGCTTCAGGAATGGGGAGTTAGATAACGAATCATTTTAGTCGAGTTTACCTTCGTCGTTGTCGTTGTCGTTGTCGTTGTCGTTGTCGTTGTCGTTGTCGTTGTCGTTGTCGTTGTCGTTGTCGTTGTCGTTGTCGTTGTCGTTGTCGTTGTCGTTGTCGTTGTCGTTGTCGTTGTCGTTGTCGTTGTCGTTGTCGTCGTCGTCGTCGTCGTCGTCGTCGTCGTCGTCGTCGTCGTTGTCGTTGTTGTAAGTCTACCTAAAGAGCAACACAAACAAACAAACAAACAAACACGACACGAGCCTGCATGATTGTGTAATTGTAGCTGTCTGCCGTGCCCAGCAATCAATACCCTCACTCACTCACACCTGGTGCATGCAATCACTAAGCCGCGATGACAGGCGTACGAGCGTTTGTTATTTCAGGTATTTCAACAGATTTCTTCACTAAGAGTCGCGTTCAAACGTTTGGCAATTCGTCTGTGACCATCAGGCTCCCGCGCAAAGCAGAAAGTAACAAGGAGTCGTTTCACGTTTGGCGGTTTCTGTTTCTGCTCTTGTACAAAATATTGGAATACTGACACGTACGCTGAATAATTGTTAATCACGAATAAACGAATGACCTACTTATTTATTAGATCAGCAACAACAGGTCGAGATCCCACAAATGAAAATACAATCCACACACGTTATTACAATCATCACAACAATGATTATCAAGAACAACAATTTCCTCAGCAATTGAATAGATATATACGTATATGAAAATAGCTTAGAAATAGCGTGTTTTCTTTTTATTCATAACCAAAACTGGTTTTAGCAGCTGTTACTGTACACCAATGGAAAGAAAATGAGATTTTTTTACGTTTTTTTTTTTTTTTATTTCTACAGAATCGTACGTAATACCTTAAATTGAATGCATTGATTAATCACAATACTAATTTTACGTAAAAGAGCTCTCATCCTGAATTTGAAAGCGTATCGACTCCTACGCGTCCCACCATGCACTCAGCCTGTTATGTCGATCCGTGGCATGTACACAGACACCCCGCCGTACGCTCTCCTAGCTGCGTTGTTTTTACATCAGACATGATATGGCTGACAGTAAAAAAACATCCTGGAGTTAATAAATTCAATACCCCCTGGGTCTAGGTTTGCGGGAGGAGTTCAGGGGGGTGGGGAGGGGATTTCGCTTTCTCGTAAAAATTTGATACGGAGAAGTCTTTTTACGATCCCCGTATCCTCATATGCATAGTGTCTTCATGGAACGCCGAGTCAATATTACCCGGCCTAGGCCTCGAGCAGTGTAAGTGTAACGAGGCTGATGGCCCAAGGTGTTACGGATGTATTTTAGTTGTAAAGAGATAAATTTATTCTTTCGTGAAAAGTTAAAAGATGTTTATCCTCCCTCTGCCCGTGTTCTCTTTAACTTCAGGAGCGCTCCAGGCGTCGATGTTGTTACGCATGAGACGAACTTTGATTTTATTAAAGATCTATTCGTCCGGAAATTAAATTTTTCATAGAATATTAACAAAAAGTTTTCATTTTAAACAGGGAGATTACATTTTCGACATCTTGCAAGGTCCATATATTTAAAACTAAGGACAATCTGTAATGTCTTGCAGTAGCATAGCACCCACTTGTACAATTAAACTTTCTATTGTTAAAAGCTTGGAATGTAAGGAAATAAGCGGGTTTTGACTTTTAAGCAAACCTAAAATCAACAAAATTGAGATGTTTTCGATGTGTTATTACACTTGACCCGAGCTCCAGCTATTATGAAGGACAACTGTGCAACATATATTCTGCATGTGCTGTCAGTAGTTCGGGCAAACGAGAACCCATCATACTTCTGTGTCTGACCAGAGACTGTCTAGCTCACTATGTCTGCAAATAATGACCGAACAAACCTCCGCATTGTCTGACAGTTGATATGCCAGCCTATTTAATGCCAACTGACGAGTTTGATGGTTTTTGGTAAGTTTATCATGTATAAATAAGTAAATTTGTTTAAGTTGATATGGAACGAGCATGTGCGCTGACGTTCATCATTGAACGCGAGTCTCCCCCTGAAAAACATTGTTGGATGTGTATCGGAAAACATGCCAAGGAATATACTCTCGCTTTATAGGTGATTTTTTTATTATTTGGTATAAATATATGTCCAATAAGTATCTCAAGAGTCAATTCCACCACACGTCCTTTGATTTGAAAAAAGTCTTATACCATATTTATTGATAAAAGATCAGTATGTTGGTGATTAGTTTCTCAATGAAATTAAATCATGTTTTGCTGCTGTAGTAAGAGTTCAGTAATAGGCCTACTCTGTTCTTGCTACCAGTCCCGTAGAAAGACGCAAATCTTATAAGATGATCGTAACAGCTGTTGGACAATTGTCATTGAGTAACACTAACACCACGATACTGTTGATTCTGGCGAGGGAAATTGAACAAGGCAAATAACTTATTGCATGCAGCTACCGACACAATTCTTACATAACAACGAGATCGTTTATTTGTGTGCCGAAGTACACAACGATTCCAAGAATTGATAAAGTCACTTAATCAAAGACTCCTTGCCATGGAAATGTTTTCCTTCTGCCAACACTACGACCGTGCTGCTTCTCTTCGTTCACTGGAGGTACGTTGTAACTTGAATCAACAGCATGGACTAGAGATTGGTTTGGTGATTGTTTTCAACAAAAGTGCATTTTCTCAATACCCCACCAACGGCGCCAGACACAAAGTAAGAAAATAAAAACCATTTCCTCAAGTTAAATCTTTTGTATTGTGTATGTTATGTTGTATCTAAGCGATATTATTATGAGCGTCAATTAAATCTGGCTGCAATATGGATATTTGCTGCGCCCAACGCAAGTACGCAAGTATGATCAGTTTTGGTGTGGTGCACACACAACGAAACTTCATAAGTGCGCAGGTTTGGGATAGACTTAAAATGTATTTCACGCTATTAACAAATAAACTTATATTGAAGCCTACCCATAAAGTCCAGTGTAGTGTAGACCCTACTTATTCACTTCCATTCTTGTAAAGCAGAACTCACTAAGCGAATTATACTGAACCCTCTCCACGAGGAGATATTTTATTTCTTGCTACAATTCCACTGCATTAACGAGTGATTTCACCGTCAGCCTTCATGTTGAACACATTGCCCTGAAGTGATGAATTTCTTTCTCCCCCTGATAAAGTGATGAATCTAGTCTCGCTGTGACGCGGTGCATCATGGGGCTTCTTAAAGTGGCGTCTCGCTCGTCTCGGCTGACGTGTGGACTCAGATCGCTGCTACTCTCACATCGTCAACAACACTTTGCTCGCAAGAAGCCACTTCGTTCCATCTTGATGTTGCTCTGTCCTAATGTGAAAAAGATCTTAGAAAATGCTCTTTAAAGTAAAGTTGATTTATGCGATGGTACGATTAAAGTAGAGAAGCGTTTGCATAATATTAAATAAATTCAAAATTAGATACGATGAGTGATGTTTTTCCGAATATCGGTTCGGCAACATTGTATAGATATTGTTGAATGATATACTACAGAAGTGTTGTCAACGGCATCGTAATGTTGAAATCTATGCCGGGAAATGTTGTCTTAATAGCAATGGTTTCAATAAATTAATTAATTAAATTAAATTAAAGATATATTTAAGAATATCATTAATGGAGGGAAAAAAAGATTAAAAATAAGAAAAAGAAAAAAAAGAAAGAAAAGAGGGAAATGAGAAAGAAATTCACATTTTTAATGTAATGTGTTCAACATGAGAGTAACGATGAACTGTAGCAAGAATGAATAAATAAATTAAATACAAAAAAATGAGTGAGTGAGTGAGTGAGTGAGTGAGTGAGTGAGTGAGTGAGTGAGTGAGTGAGTGAGTGAGTGAAAGTGAGAGAAGAGAGACACTACTCATTTGAGATTTAATTCCCTCTTCCCCCTAACCTGACCTAATAGTCTTGGTTTGAGCGCTAAGCGTTCGACTCTGATTCGGGAGGTCCCGAGTTTGAATCCCGTCGAAACCGGCAATCCTGACTGAAGGTTTTTTCCGAGGCTTTCCCCAGTTGTTAGTGCGAATGCAAGGGATTGGTCCTCTTTAATAGCCCTCGGACATCCCTTCACAATTGTCCTATCCGCAATATACCTAGTTAGTCACCTGAAGAGGGTCACACCGGTTAAATATGATGTGTACCCTACAGCGGGCATCCCACAGAAAAAAATCTAGTATGTTATTATTGCCGACTGGATATCTCAAACAGTCCTGTGTTTATTCTCGGAAAACTCATTAGCTATATTTTCCTCGTATTTTCTTGGCTCTATTGAAGAGTATTTTTCTTGGCCGTGCGATGGGTTTTGATTCCTCCGGTCCACGTAACGCCATGTTTATCTCCCCCCCCCCCACACCCGGGCCCGGGGCGGCCAGGCCAGGCTAGGCCCCAGGCCCACTATACAGTATATCGCGCGCACTTCAGATTGGATTTCTCTACTGGGTCGTACAGTCCGTGGCAAATGTCGTTGAACTTTTCCCCCGCGGGGCTTCAGATACCTCATGTTTTTATCGAAGGTATTGTCATGTATTAGGGTTGGACCCTAACACATGTGTCTACTCAACCGGGAAGATGTCACGATCATGCTTGACGTCATTTACGCCAGAGAACATACCGACGTGAGTTCTTTAAAGGGGTCAAAAAGTCTAGTTACTTTCCGGTGAGGCTCATTTAGTCGCAATACTGGAAGGGAATCGCCCCGCCCATAAACCCCTGAATATTTAAAGATTGCACAATAAAAGTGCAAGTAAATCGGACTTTGATTAAGTGCACTGAAGGGAAAGAGTGCTGAGGTACGTAGAGACGTGCGTGGAGAAGAGGGAGACGAGCGACAACCGTTGACGGAGGAGGTCAGGACAGTGTAAACAACCACCGCAACGTGAACCACAAATGTCCTGGAAGAGTTCTAAGTGAGGATTGCCGAATGAAGAACCAGAACAAGGATTAGCCATCGGAAGAGGTGAAGTGAGAAGACATCGCCCGGGTTCGACATCAGGGTGTCGGAGGGGCCAGTCTAAAACCACATACCAGGAACCCACAAGCATTGGGGTAAGCCTGCCACACCCATTAGTAAGTCATAGAGTCAGTAGAGGTATAAACCCACGGTCTGCCAAAACGGAACTCGTAGGTTCGATCCTAGGCCAGAATAGGAGGGTTATTATGTTCTATTCTAATACAGTGCTGGTCTCTTAAGTGGAATCACGTCTAATTACTGTGTCTACATCCCCCTCATGAACCCAAACATACCCACGATCTCTGGTCCGTGCTAGCTATTTAAGCCTAAAGATTTTTACGCTACGCCCCCACTTAAACACTCATTTGGCGATCACCACCCTCAGCCAAGGGCCTAAATAGCTATGCTTTGACATGGTGATGGCGCCGGATTTGTATATTTTGCAATTTTTGTGTACTGTGTACAAAATGGGTTTTGGTGGGTTATTTTGATGGAGTAGATAGATACTCTGTGGGTGTCCGGGCGTTTAGCGCGCCTGCGTAAGTAGGTGGCGGCTGGCGTCCCTATTGTCTCGGCGACCAAGCTGGCCTGGCCGTGTCCGGTGAACTGCAAGCTCAGCATGAAGTTAGTACGTACACAGATCTTACCTGAAAAGTATCGAGAGGGGAGGGATGCTGCGGAGATTTGGATTAGAACTTATGAAGCAGCGGCGTCTATAAATGGCTGGTCAGATGATAAAAAGGTAGATCTTTTAGATTTCTTTTTGACAGGTAGTCAAAATGAATGGTATCTCTATAAGACGTCGGAACATAGTCGGAAACCGTTTGATGGGGTTGGGGAACGTCCAAAATTAGAGTGGTCGGTGCTCAAGGCTAGTTTTATTAAATGGTGGGGTGTTTACCGGGAGGATACTCACCATCAGAGTATTGTCGACCAACAGGTTCCGTGTTCGACTCCAGGGAGCACTCTTTATCAAAGGGTGGTTTCAGTCTTCCCCAATCACAGCAAGGGGGCATTCACTCTTATCCTCAATTTCAACAGGGGCTGTGGGGTCCGCTTATGCATTCCAACAGGGGGCTAGGGGGGCCAATTGTATTCCAACCAGGGGGCTATGGGGGCATCTAGCGCTTTTTCAGCAGGGGGCTATGGGGCCCGCAGTGGCATTTCAACAAGGTCCTCAAATGCAGCCGGTATTTTTTCCCGCGTCTATTCCTCAATATCCCAATGCAGCAGGGGTTGCTTCAGGCAGCAGCCTGTGGGTCAGATGGGCCAAGGTAGTACCCCAGTTTGTATCAGGGGGGTAATAAGATATACCAAGGTGGAAATCAGATGTACCAGGGTGATAGTCAGGTATACCAGGGCAGTAGTCTTATGCCACATAGCACTTGGAGTAATTGGGTGTTACGAATGGTTGCAAGGGTCCAGCGGAAGGGGAGAAAGCGTCAGCCTATGTTCTTGATAGGGTCGGCAGTGTGCTAGGGTGGACCCAACGGATGACGGGTCGGGAAAAAGAGCTAGGTGGTTTTTTAAAAGGGTTTTTTGGGCCGGAGGTCCAAAAAGTGCTGGTAAAATTTTCGTGTACGGATTATGATGATTTGTTGGACATAATACAGCGGCTGGAGGGATTAAACAAAGAGCGATTTGCGTTTGTTATGTCTCTTTTGGGGGTGGACCCGGTAGTGGAGCTTTCAAACAAAACCAGTCGTTCAGTTGGATCGGAGGACAGAGGATTTAAGGGAAGAATTTAATGATCTGGGGAGTGATAGTAATTGTCAAAATGCAAATTTGTCAGAAAAACGATTCGGGGGTTTTAGGGTGCGGTGAGATACAGGGACCCAGGGGTCAGGAGGTATTGTCCACCGATCCCCCTCAGCGTGATTTTGACGGAAGGGTGGTTTGTTTTACTGTCGAGAACAGGGTCATTTTAAGAGGGACGTGCCCAAGTAGCATTCGAGGCTCGTCGAAGAGCACCTGTTTTTTGTCTCGGGGGAGCAGATACCATCTTCTGTGCCGTTTACACCGTTGGAGCCCCCTTTGTCTTGGGGAGTAGTAGAACCCTGAGGTGCCGACCGTTTGCAATAATAAAGTAAATTTCTAAGGTTTTGTGTCCTGTGGTAAAGGATGGTGACATTTCGATGATGACTAATAGCTTGAAAAGGTAATTTCTAAGGTTTTGGCCCTGTGGTTAAAAGTAGTGACGTTTCGGTGACGATTAACAGCAATAAAGAGGAAATTTTCCAAGGTTTTGCTTTCTGTGGTTAAGGGTAGGGGACATTTCGATGGCAACTAATAGCAATGAAAAGGTGTTTTCTAAGGTTTTGCTTCCTGGGGTTTAAAGGGGGTAGTGACATTTCGGTGACAACTAATAGCAATGACGAGGTAATTTCTAAGGTTTTTAGTTCTAAGATTGAGGATGGATGTTCTATGGTATCTACTACTCACGAGGATATAGGGGATGTTTTGTTGTCTAATAGTAATGAGGGGGGTAGTGGAACCGCTCACGTGGTTTATAGGGGATGCCTTGGGGATGTCACTGCTAGGGGGAGAGGGTAGTTCTTCGCTGTCTACCGTGCATGAAGAAGTAGGGGATGCTTGGGAATGTCACTGCTAAAGGGGAAGAGAGTAGTACTTCACTGCCTACTGTTCATGAGGACGTAGGGGATGAAGTGGTGGTTTCGCTTCGTAGTGACGAGGGCCCGAAGTGCAACAGTGCCTACGTCTTGTGAGGATAGGAAGGAACCAGATTGTGTTGTTTGCCCTATTGAGGAGTGTGGTACTTTAATGTCTACTGTTAAAGAGGACGTAGGGGATGAAGTGGTGGTTTCGCTTCGTAGTGACGAGGGCGGAAGTGCAACAGTGCCTACGTCTTGTGAGGATAGGGAAGGAACCAGATGTGGTTGTTTGCCCTATTGTGGAGAGTGGTAGGGGCATCCTTGTCCTACGCAGCATTGGTTAAGGGGAGCGCCAAAGGGGTGTCTACCCTAGTATGGGAATGGTGGCTGGAAAGTACCATTATCTCTTAAGTTCAAAGGAGTGGAAGCAGTGCTGTACAATTCGCTATTGGGTTTTAAATGGGTGGAAATGCCGTCTCATTTGCACTTGGCTTCAAGGGTGGAGGAACAGGGGGGGTTTCACAGTCCTATGTGTAAATGCATTTTTTAACCATGGACTTAATTCTCGTAGTTATACTGTTTGTGTTTTCATTTGGGGAGGTCTATATTAGCAGATGTGACTATGTTTTTTCTCAGTTTTCAATAGTCGGGCCTATGTATTCCGCTGAGCTAGTAATTGTCGGTCAAAGCCTTCTGAGTGAGGCACAGGCATGTGAATGAACATCGATTCTTCTAATGGGTCTGCAATTAATTAATTGTTTGGTTTTGTCGATGCGGCAAAAGTTGCACATTCAAGATCTTTTGTAAACAAAGTTGACGTGGGTTCTTACCTGACTCTGGTGACGGTGAGCATGGCTGTATTAACAAGACAAACAAGTTATGTTGTTTAATAATTTATAAATTATATTTTTTATTATATAAATTAGTAATGTTTTATTTCATTTTTTTTGTTTTGTTAAATCATTCAGAACTAAAGTAAATTTAATCTGGTTATTTGTTTCAAGAAGTTTTGCTTAATTGTTAATTGTAAATTCCCTTGTTCGGTCTGTAAAATTGAGATTATAAAATGTTTTTGCTGGATTACGAGTTATGCTGGCGAGCCGAGTCACGGCAGTAATGTTATGTAATGCGTCAGCTGTTTGTTGTGGTGAACGGGCGAGCTGTCAAGTGAAAGCACGTGGGTTTGTTGTTGTACGCAAATGGCTGTTCGCTTTTTATTTATGTTACAGTTGACGCGCCCCGCTCACTCGAATGGATATCGGGTGGAGGAAGGGAAAGCAGTACAATGCCTGCGGTTCTGACAGCGACGGAGAAGTGTCCGGCTCGTTTAGTCACAATGTCGGGACCACACTGGCAAATTTTTTTGATTTTTAAAATCTAGGAATTTACCAGGAATTCCAAATATTATTACTTAGGGATATTGGACAGTAAATCTTAAAGTGCCTACTTATTGTTTTCGTTTTGAATTACACACAAACAAATAATTAGCTAATTTATACTTGTGTTTTTTTTTTATTGTTTGTGAATAGACTAAGATATAGGGATTTTCAGGTTAAAATTATTTGATTCCTAATTCACAGGAATTATAGATTTGATTAGGAAGGTTTGACTGTCGTAGAGTCACGTCTTTTAAAATTAGTACCTGGATGTACATGCCAAAGGCGAGGTTAGAGTTCGTCCGGAAAACGTGGGAAAATTCTTTGTTTTTTTTTCTTTCTTAACTAGGGTTTTCAGCTTAGGGGTCCTGGTATGTTGGTTTCCTGGTTCTTTTGGAGAGGATGTGGCGCCAAATGAAGTGAATCTTTGCCAAGACCAGAAGAGATCTTTCGGCCAAGACAAAGGAAGAGAAACAGGGGAAGAAGACATCATCGCCAGAGGAAATGTTAATAGTCAATGGAGGTCTTCAAGCTACAAGCGGCCCAGGTCAAAGGGGTCGTGCCCTATGGAAGGGGGGGGCATTGTCATGTATTAGGGTTGGGACCCTAACACCAAGTGTCTACTCAACCGGAAGATGTCACGATCATGCTTGACGTCATTTACGCCAGAGAACATACCGACGTGAGTTCATTAAGGGTCAAGACGTCTAGTTACTTTCCGGTGAGGCTCATTTAGTCGCAATACTGGAAGGAATCGACCGACATAAACGCTGAATACTTAAGATTGCCCAACTAAATAGTGCAAGTAAATCGGGGCTTTGATTAAGTGCACTGAACGGAAGAGTGCTGAGGTACGTAGAGACGTGCGTGGAGAAGAGGAGACGAGCGACAAACCGTTGACGGAGGAGGTCAGGACAGTGTAAAAAACCACCGCAACGTGAACCACAAATGTCCTGGAAGAGTTCTAAGTGAGGATTGCCGAATGAAGAACCAGAACAAGGATTAGCCATCGGAAGAGGTGAAGTGAGAAGACATCGCCCGGGTTCGACATCAGGGTTTTCGGAGGGGGCCAGTCTAAACCACAAAACCCGGAACCACAAGCTTCGGTTAAGCCATGCACACCCATTAGTAAGTCATAGAGTCAGTAGAGGGATGAACCCCCGGTCTGCCAGGGCGGAACTCGTAGGTTCGATCCTAGGCCAGAATAGGAGGGTTATTATGTCATCTCTAATACAGTGCTGGTCTCTTAAGTGGAATCACGTCTAATTACTGTGATACATCCCCCTCATGAACCCACCTACCCACGATCTCTGGTCCGTGCTAGCTATTTAAGCCTAAAGAGTTTACGCTACGCCCCCACTTAAACACTCATTTGGCGAACACCACCCTCAGCCAAAGGGCCTAAATAGCTATGCGTGACAGTATCTTCCAACAAATTAGAAATATATTTTTGTATTTCCTATAATGGAATCAAAATATTGTTAGAGAACAAGGTTTTGAGACGTTTTGTGTGGAAGGATAACAGTAATTTCCGAAACTTTGGACGACGTTACGGGGCGCCCTCCGATACCCCACTCTCTGATACCCCACACTCCGATACCCCACCCTCTGATACCCCACATTCTATAGGCTCCACTCTCCGATACCCCACACTCTGATACCCCACTCTCCGATACCCCACACTCTGATACCCACTCTCTGATACCCCACCCTCTGAGGCCCCACCAACCCTCATAAAAGCCCATGTTACACTACGTAATGACTAAATAAACTAGGAAAACGCTTAAGTCCCGCCGCGTTGATGGATGAGCGTTTTGTAGGTTTTTAGTTTGCGTGGGACTACTTTTTCTTTGCAAGTGCTTTGTGAATGCATTGTAGGTGATTGTTGTCAAGTTTCTATTGTTTTTTGTTAATTGATATTAAAAACCTCAAAAAACTCATATTAAATTTTATTTCTATGGATTCTTGCTAATTTTAAAACAACTTTTTCTTTCAAATGTACTACATCACCATAACCTTAATGTTCATGTGAAATATGAACGTTGTAGCCCCACCCGTTTGGTCAGAATCGGCCCAAATGTCACGAAAATACGCACTAAAATCGAAAAAAAATCGTAAAAGTACGTTTATTTTATGGGTTCTGGTTACCTTTTCAACTTTTTTTTCAAAAGGTACTCATCACCATAACCTTAATGTCCATGTAAAATATGAACTTTGTAGCCCCACCCATTTCGTCAGAATCGGCCCAAATGTCACGAAAATATCGCACTAAAAATCGAAAAAAATCGTAAAATTTGCGATATTCATGAGAAATATTTCTTCGATTGTACCCAAAAAACGTGGCACGTCTAAGTTCAGAGATTTCGAAGGTCCTGTCAAATTTTCATCAAGATCGCTCATGCCGTTTGCCCGGAATCGTGCAAACAAACAGACAAAAAACATACAAAAAAAAAAAAACAAACAAACAAACAAAAAAACATTGGAGCTAAATTTTTTGAGGGGTCAGTGAAATTGAAGTTTTCGCTTCGCTCGCTTCGCTCATCCAATAAATCCGTATTTAGAGTCTACCCACTCAGTCATATGACTGATTTTCAGTGAGGGACATTAAACCAAAGCGACCAAGCCAACCCTGTAGTGTAGGCCCCGACGTAATCGACGAGTGAGCGATATCCAACCAAAGATCGATATTTTTTAAAAGGAAATATAGCAATCAGTGGTATGGACAGTACGAACACCCGCGGATCAACGCCAGAATCAACTAGGCCGATTCAGAACAGCTTTAAATTTATTATGTGCCTCGTTGCTATAGGACGGCTCAAAAGTCACCGTTTACAAATTCGTAAGACAAGAACTAAATGACTTAAGTCCAAATCAGAAGTTAGAAAACTTCCGACTTACGCAAGAATCGAACCCTGATCCTTCTGCATTGGAAGCAGGTAGGCTAACTACAAGACCAGTCTTGTGACATCTAGATTCAATTATCTAGATAAACTATCTAGATAAAATCCGTTATATATTATCTTATCTAGATAAGTTTTTTTTATTTTATGTTTTTTTAATCTAGAAAATAAAATTTTTCTGATCAAAGCTTTTAAAGCTTTTAGATAACATTTTTAAGATAAAATAATACACATTATTGTAGATATAATAAAATAATCACTTTTGATACGAAAAATACTTCTACTAGTTGCTGTGCGTACCCGGGTATTGTCAACTTGTCAAGTCTGACAAATATTACAATTGGCAAGAAAACTGTTTTTGATAGTTTTTTTTTAAAAACGTCAATCACAATAATTACTAGGAAAACGCTTAAGTCCCGCCGCGTTGTTGGATGAGCGTAATTGGTGTATTGAGCTGCCATGTGTTATGCGGATTTTCTGTTGTTCTTTGAAAAAATCATTACTGTTGAAGATTTTTTAAAAATTAATTTAAATTAAATAAAAAATAAACTTTAATTTTTAATTTTTTTAGTTAATCGAAATTTCACACGAATATATAAATTGATAAAATTAAGGTTCAGTGAAAAAAGTATTACAATAAAATAAAGCATGTAGGTGTTATAAGTAAAAAAATTGTTTTAAAAAAGAAAAAACCCACAAAATTTTTATTTTCATGAAAAATAATTTTTAGATTGCGCTCAAATTTCACACGGATATCTTAATTCATAAAATTAAGGTTCTGTGAAAAAATCATGAAAATCGGATTAAGCATGTAGGTGTTATAAGTAAAATAAATTTTCCAAAAATCGAAAAAAATCGTAAAATTGCGATTTTCATGAAAAAAAAATTTTTTGATTGCGCTCAAAAACGTGGCAGTTCTTAGTTCAAAGATTTCGAAGGCCCCCATAAAATTTCATCGCAATTGGAGTATCGGTTTAGCTGGAATCGTGCGGACAAACACACAAAAATACGGAAAAAAAAGAAAAAAAAGAAAAAAAAACATTCCGGATTTTTTTCTCCAGTGTAGTGACATGGAATCTTCGCTTCGCTCGCTACGCTCGCTACGCTCATCCAATAATTATTTTTATTTCTGATCTTTTATCTTGCTAATTTTCTACAATAATTTATCTTTTTTCTTATCTAGATAGCTTTTTGGAGAATCATCTTTATCTTTAGATACAAAATAAATAATCAACTCCCAACACTTCACAAGACCAACGAGCCACACAAATAAGCGCAAGTGTTACGCGGAGACCTCAAAAGTGTATTATGGCATGGTACATTTAACAGTCGTCTGCCCTGTGTTAAAACAAGTCATTGACCGGTATTTAGAAACAATGACAACGTTGTAGTTGATTGTTGTGTATAATAATTATAATGTGTTGACCAAAATCAGCCGGAAATCAAGAATTTTGTTCATTAGGTGGTTGGTGTCTAAGCACACAAAACATCCACACATTCTTCTGAAATAGGACCGTGTTGAGACGGATCAGATTTGTTAGGGTTCCCTACTTAAACTCGTATTCAATGTTTTCTAGATTTGATAGTTTGTTAATAGTTATAAAACAGTTTATAATTTGTTTTGATGATTTTTTTTAGTCAAAAAGGAAAAAAAATTTAATTTCGTGCATTTTATTTTGCCAAGCTTTAGCAAGGATGCGACAAGGGTTTTTAAAGTGTAAAATGGCCTTATCAAATTAAGAAGGGGAAAAGTAGTAAAGGCCCTTTTTTTAGATCTTTAGTTTTTTTTTAATTATGTAAAATTTGGCTGTATTTTGAGTTTTTTTGTTATGTGGGGGATCTCATTATACATTGTCGAGTTGAAGAGTGCTTGGGATATGACTCAAATAAATATCTTGTTTTGTTTCAAAATAGGGAGTTCAGGGGGTTAAATGGGCTTTTGATTGAATTTTATAAGAATGAAAATTATGATTATTATCATTTTCCTAGCAGTTGTGTTTTTCGTTGATCGAGATCTTAACTCTTTAAATATTAACTTGAGGTTGTAGCAGCTATACGTGAATTTGTGATTATTGTATCACAATCGAGAAGAGATTGCCGGTTGCTGCTTGCTATAAGAAAGTACATAGGTACTGTCATAAAGCTAATCGTCACCATTCCATTAATTTTGACGAGAGCTTTTCACAACATTAGCCAACCTTAGGATCTACATTTTTGACTGTCATTAGGATAATTCGACATTCCGATTCTTAGTTGATTCGATAACAATGTAATCTGGCTGCGAAAGAGATCTCGGCAAGTGTTAGCATGCAAACACTCGCGAGAAGCATTAGCTCTATCTTCTGGTATCGACTCAGTCTTCCTGTTATCGGTTGCTGATTGGCCTAGCGCCAGGGTACAGCTCTGGGCGACTACCATGCATCAGATTGGAGCCGTCTGTATCATAGAGAGGTTTCTCATTCTCCTGTAGAAACACATGCAGGGTGATGAGCTGGGGGATGGTTAACTTGAGGTAGAGATATAGTGCAGGTGTGTCTTTGTTTTTATTGTGTTGAGCTTGAGCATGATTTCCAAGAAAACTTGATTGCGTGGAGGATACTGTGTGTGGGTATGTGGGGGGTGGGGGGGCGGGGAATAGAAAATCGATGCCACACGTCCATCAATTGAAACAAAATCAGACCTCTTTTTGACACCTTTAACAATTGACTTATAAATAGTATAAATAATGTAAATTTGTATTTTGACGATTTTGGATGTCTATATCCACGGCTTCATAATCACCCCCTGTCAGGGGAGGTAACAAGAGGCAGGAATGCTCCCAGTTCCACGTAAGGCCTACAGATACAGGCCTAATATGCGTACTGGCCAGTTCTCTCTCACTAATCAACAGTCCATTGGTAGTAATCGAACCACATAATATACATAAACGTTTCAAATCGATTTAAAGACGTTTTGAGTTTCCAAAACATTATTTCGAAACTGAGATGCAACTGCAGCAATTTGCGAATGATTGTTGTGTATATAAAGTGAAGAACGTTATTTTGTTAGTTGTTATAAATCATTCTTAACGTAAAGGTAAAAGTTTTTCGTCAGATGAGAAAGCTTACGTTAGACGTTATAAAGGTTAGAAAATAGTGACTTTTGTTGTTGTTTGCCGTTGTGCTGTCTACCGGAAAATAAATAAACTTGATAAAAGTTTTGTTAACATTTCAAGAGCTGTACAATGTATACACATCATTAGTCATTAAACATATTGCCACCATTGCTTTGCCTGGATGAGGTTGTGGTTTGGGAAGAAGTGGCGGAGGGGCAGTAGTTAATTTCAGGGCGGACGCGGGACGCGGGCGGACTCGTCCACCCACTAATTTTTTGGAAAAATGTTTTCTGGTTGCACTACACAACGATAGTAATTTGGTATTGCTTTCAGTCAGAAATCACTCCAAAAACACAGATTTAAATTTTATTTTTTTGTGGGGGGGCTTGCCCTTCAACCCCCCGGCCTGTATTTTTGCCTGGAATCGCTTGTCCAGCGAACCTCACTTCGAAATATGGTACCCTACCAACGACCTCCCCGGCGCCCCCCCCCTCCCCCCCCCCCCCGAGGAAGAAGATCGTCAAGCGGCCACCCACTTATTATTTTAGAAATTAACCACAGCGGAGGGGATTGGGGGGGGGGGGGGGGATTAGACATAATGAGTTTTCTTTGGTGCCCGGCATTATTATACTACATACAACTGGACTGTTACTATAGAAAGTGTTTTCATTAGGGTCTAATGACAAATGTCCCGCACTCGCCCACGCTTCAGCATTAAACTTGTCGCCGTCGTATTAGCTGGTGTATATGTAGCCGCTTGACACTCAGGCCGGGATGAGGGTTTTATTCCGTGATCGGTGTTAACTTCTATACGGCCCCATCAGTGAACGAGAGTTAAAACTAACGCGAGTCCAGAGCCGTGAAATGTTTCTTCGCCAATTTGAAAGTGAGGGTTATTGATAAAGTTATGCCCGGAGTCATCCCCGGGATTTGTCCCGTGGGAGAGAGAGGGGCAGCGTCCGTCTGGATCAGGGTCACACTATCGGGATCGGGAGGACACTCGAGGGTCTTCGGGGCAGATGACAGAGAAAGTACTGGACCACTTGTGCATATTATGTTTCATCACCGGGAGGGGGGGGGGGGGGGGAGATAACCTTGCAAGGCATTACGCCTGACTTTAAAAGAAAGAAAAAAGAATGGTAATTTGTGGACTGTATAAAAGAACTTGCACTGCACTTACCCTAGATGTAGTGCGGGCGTGAGATTGAAGTGCAGAGCATGGTAGGCATGTTGGCGTAGATGGGGTGCACACCACGTAACAGATAGTAAAGGAATAAAGAAGCTCGAACTTAGAAGAAAGAGAGAAGTAAGAAGTAAGAAATGTGCCTGTTCGGCAGTCGAACCCAACAGCAGTAGCAACTGGAAGGCGAACGTATTATGAGAGCGTAGAGTGTAGACTTGTAGTCGGGCGACGTGAGAAATGAGATGCACTGTACACTTTGCACTGATATGAGAATACAAGAAAACTGTTTGCTACGAGAGTGCATGAGCAACTATGATCTACGAAGTTGGATGGGCAACTGACTGCGAGATCTGGTCTCGAGAGAAGAGATAACAAAATTAGTCATAATGAGGGGAAAAGATGGGTAAACATTGTGAATCAAATCACAACGAGAATATGAGAGACAGTACGTGAAATATAAACAAACCTAGAACTATACTATACTAAATAAGAACATTGGCGCGAACATATGTTTTATATCATTTAACATAATATAGATTTTATGGACATCCCATTATGGGTTATCAATATAATAATGTATAATTAACTAAGCAGTAAAATATTAGAACCATCATAATATTCAACAAATTTTTATGGGAACCTGGCCGACGTGGACAAAGGGTTTGTGGATAGTTGTACGTAATAACATGAAGAATGATAATTAATTCTTATTATTTACAAATTCATCTTATGTAATTCTATTCTTAATACATCATATCCTTAAACAACAACATGCACATTTTAAATTAATTGGCTAAGGATGTTATTTCGCAAAGTATTCACAAACTGTTTTAATTATTAATATGTTTGATGCAATTGTAGCTTATAACTTAAGAATGTATTTAATTCCCTTCTTAGCAAATTTTATGAAACAAACTGAGTAAGAAAGCCCTAACATAAATATTTTTCAGCGCTCACACGAGAATTGAACTAATGATGTCCTGGACTTGACCTTATATCTTATAGTAGCTCTTATTTAAGAAGTCCTTAATTCTTAGCTTAATTGGGTACGTTCTTAATTCGGCTATTCTTAGCTCGCCTACATCAATTAGTAGTTGTATTTCAGGTGAAATTGCCCGCTTCCAAGAACCACGTATCTACTTTACTTGGTCGTAGGAGGGGTTTTCTTGACTTGCCTACGCCAATGGCAGCGAGCCTTTCAAATGGTTATGCGACCTCACCGGCAAGTTTGAATTATTCCGAAATTTAACGTAGACAGGACACTTCCCAGACAGAATTTTGCTCGAAACGTTGCTCACTTTGTGCCTTTTTAATATATTTTTTTTTATTTAATACAAGGTTGTCTTAAAGTGCAATGGTATATCCATAAAGAAAAATATCTTAATTAATTATGAAATAATAAGAATATTAGGTTTTATTGTGACTTACGCTTTGACTTGAAGAAGTAAGCTAGATGTAGTCACGTCAAGATTATAATAAGTAAATTTAATAAAAATATTTGTTGGTATAGCGATCATAGACGATGGTAACACTGGTGAGATATTTTTAAAGGGACATAAAACTATTTGTTTTATACTCCGATTATTCAAATAACAATTGGGTTATATTTAGTTTTAAATATACAATATATACACACATATTTACATTTTTATTATTAACATATCAAGCTTAAAATGTTTTTGTCAATAATCGCTTGTCGAGAAAGATAGGGCAACAAACAACGATATAAAAGTAAACACATTAAATAACTTTAAAAAAGTTAAAATAACATTAAAAACTGCAGCCTTCATTCACTCATACAGTGCGCGTACATTTGAGCATACTTGGTAAAAAAGAACTGTAAACAGATTAAATTCATCAATTTAAAAATAACGATTAAAAAGTTCAAGTTTCTTTTTATATCTTTACCAATAAAATGTTCAAGTTCCTCATAAAAGGAAGTAAAGCTCTCTTAAAACATTGCCCTTAAAATGTTAACTTAATCACTTAATAGTTCCTCCACACTAAAAAGGATCGCGCTCCTTAAAATGTTACAGAAAAATGGAACTCGTTAATTTTAAAAGTTCCTTCCCCAAGTATGCACTTGAGCCTCTTTACTACATTATCACTCCACCTCACATCCTTGAGGATGTACTTAACTGCATCATAATAGGCGAGTCACCAATCTGTAGCCGTATAATTTTAAATTTTGTAGCCTATTGTTAATATTTTGGTACTTGATACTGGGCGCGTTGAGCAGTTCCCCTTGACGGTGATGATTGCCTGGCGCATCGAAGAGAGATGTGTCATATTGGAGGCCGAAATTCTGTCCGGGAAGTGCCATGTCAACGTTAAATTTCGGAACAATTCAAACTTGCCGGTCAGGTCGCATAACCATTTGAAAGGCTCGCTGCCATTGGCGTAGGCGAGTCAAGAAAACCCCTCCTACGACCAATTAAAGTAGATACGTGGTTCTTGGAAGCGGGCAATTACACCTGAAATACCACTACTAATTGATGTAGGCGAGCTAAGAATAGCCGAGTTAAGACTGAGCCCTTAATTGGCAACTTGGATCTTTTAACATTCACTGTATTCTAGCACACAAGTGTACAATATTTTCTCTCCCGTGCAAAATCTACGTTACCATCCCAACCAAAAACCAAACTCTAACCCATTGTTTTTCATAAATACTTGCGGTGTCAAATCGTCTGGAGCCCCTCATAACTTGTGTAGCTGATAGCATACGCACCAGCTCGCCGACCACAGGGGAGGGTGGACCCGATGACCCGGGTGTTTATGTTGGGCCGGGGATGTAAGTTGGCTCCTAAGAAGTACAAGCCAGTGGCGGATCTAGTCCAGATTCATGGGGGGGGGGGGGGAGACTCTTAGCTTGGAAGCAGAGCGTATCTAGGAGGGTTAGTAAAGCCAGTATCGGGTATGTCCAAAAGTTCCAGCCATTAGTGCCTCTTCTCGCTTATTATAACATTATTTAATTTGCGCATCTGAGAATTGCAAATGCCTAAAAACACCTTAAAAGCGCAAATGGCAATTCAAATTGTTTTTATTCTCAAAAGCATTTTTTATTAATGCTTCCCCACTGATGATAGAACCCGGGCAGTCGGTTTTACTTACCGATTCTAGCTGTCAAACCACTGGGTACGACGGTCTTCTACTTATTAGTGTAAGACTGTATTCATGTTTATTTATCAACAGTAAAGTTGCGCTTCACCAGCGATGTGTTTTATAATACAATATACAATGGCATAGTGGCAAACAGTGCCACTTACAATAACCATTAAAGTAATGATGCAATGCGCAGGTTCAAAATGTTTATGAAGATATAGCTGATTGATTGATTGGATATTGCTTAACGTCTCATATTAATGCTCTTTAGCTATTCGAGACGATGAGTGGTGATACATGAGCTTGAAGTATGAACAGGAGGGAGGAGGGGAACCCGGTACCGGCACGTAGCCTACTCCTTTCGAAAAGTACCAAGGGGACCAACGGCTTAACGTCCCATCCGAAAGGACGGTGTATCTTTGACAGTCATATAGGTTATTCCACTAACCCGGAATGCTGAGCAGACGTCGAGGAGAACGAAGCCGTTACACTCGCTCTCGAACCCTCCATCTGCTCTAACCAGCGGTATACGTGAGTTTCAGGGCACTTTACCTCTGACCACGCCCGATTCTGCTTAACTTCGGTCTTCGAGTGGGAACCGGTTAAACGACCTCGGCTAAACCGCTGACAAGATATAGCCGATAGTACCTATTTAAATGTACAACGTTGGTTGAGATTTCTATTTAAATTCATTATGGCTGGGCAGGGAAAACAAACATATTCTTACAACTTTCATCCTCCGTTTACTCAATTGTTGATGAGATAATATGTTAGAGGGAATGTTTAAATACACTTATAAACTACGTTTCGCCTTTGGTTGGGTTCGGCCTAGGAAAACGTTGAGAATATTTCGGTCACATTGCATGTTGCCGGGACTGACGTAGGTAATACTATATGTTCTATACTCAATGGTAATACCTCTCAGAAATGTTCAATGTTTGACTCAAAGAAAATTGACATTCAAGTGTGGTGCATTTCATTTTATCTGCTCACAATGGAATATCACGTCATATTTTCATATTCAGAACAAAGCTTTCAGTCATGTGTTCTTAACCTAAAATACCGAAGACATCGTCCAAATGTAATATTTTCCATCTTCTTAATATTGACTTGAAACTTTCGAAGTATTGCTCCCCAACCCCCATACAAAGTTGTTTTATTATGGAACTTATTTCAAGCATAATAAAAGCTCTGCTTACTCATCCGCGAGAAATCTCCTTTGAAAAATCCTGCACGGGTCACGGGGTCGAAATGTGGGATCATGCTGAAGTTTCTGAGTCTCCTTCGCCTGAGCAACTCCGAACAACTATTCCCCTCGTAACGAACTTCCAGCATTATTACCTCAGTCTCCACCAACCCTTGTAAACTCTCACTCACTTCTTTTATTTAAAAATGTTTTAAATAAAACATTTGCTAAAGTGCCTAATCTACCCAATCATATAGGCTGTGCAGTGCGGGCGCTTATCGTGTTGAGTGCTTTTCGAATAACATTCAGTACAATCTTCATATGTTGGTTATTTTCTTTAAACAGGCGAGTTTTTCATTTAATTCGCATGTTTTTCCTGCGAGTCCTCAAAATCATTTTTAGTCGTAGTTTACATTTTATACACATACAGGAATACATACCTAAAAAGAAGTAAATAGATAAATGAGGCACTTTAGGTTTGTAACAACCATTTTTTATAAAAATAATCTTTATATATTTGTAATGTAATTGATGTTTGTTGAATTATTGAATCCTTTTACCCCTTTTCTATTCGTATTTTTTGTTCCTATATTGTGAATTCACATGACAATGAATATCTGCAAAACAACATAAAAATATTTCGTTCACAAACGGAATAAAAATTGGAAAAACAATTCATGTACGATGATAGGCTTCAACTTTCGGAGTATGTAAAAAAACATAAAAATGTGGACTTGTTTTGAAAGTACGCACACATCGAGGCTCTAGGTTGGTGGTGTTCACGTGCAAATCTGTTAGCGATTTCAAACTTTGTCCAGTCATAGCCCAAGCTCGTTGCCTTCACAACGCCGTCATGTGACAAACTTGAATTATTCTCTGCGTAGACTAATCTAGCGTTATGTCACCTCCCCGAAAAGTTAAATATTTGGACTACATGTTTATTCCTAATTATATTATTATATTATAATTATATTATTATTAATTATATTATATTATTATCATGTGTACCATCGTTGTACAGTGATTTTTCTACTGTTGAAGCATAAAGATTATTTAAGTTCCAATTTGTAATCGATCGATGATTGCAATAAGCAAATTCTTCTCGGAAGCTCCAATGGACTAGAGTAGACTGAGTTTGACTAGATATGTCGATCGATCAGTCGATCGAGTCGAGTCGAGTGATAGTAAGAGAGTAGTGGAAGAATGAGTATACTAGAGTAGAGTAGATAGAGTAGAGTAGAGTAGAGTAGAGTAGAGTAGAGTAGAGTAGAGTAGAGTAGAGTAGAGGAGAGTAGAGTAGAGTAGAGTAGAGTAGAGTAGAGTAGAGTAGAGTAGAGTAGAGTAGAGGTTTATGTTATATCAGAGGGCCGCATACAATCACTTAACGCAACAAGCGTAACGCCTGGACATTGCTGCAACATTTTCAATTCCAGTTCGAGCGGAAGAATCGCTAGTGTCGTCGTGAGGAGGGTCTGGCAACGCTGTCCAGTCATTGACAAGCTGGCAACGCCGTGGAATCACAAAGTGATGCACCATTGGTCAATTCTCCTTTACACGGCACATCGTTAACATTCCACGCGGTCATTATGGAAAGGTACGGGGACTCGACGTCGCGCATTCTGATGGTGTCGGGGAGAGGGAGATTACACGGATCTGTTGCATTCGAATTACACGAAGGGGTGTGGAGAATGGCTAAACTTACAAAATTCTTAATAGTTAAGAAAGAAAATCGAATAAAGAACTCCCGTTAATATATTACCAGCTGGCTTAGATCTGCTGGTTTTCACGGTCTGGGTTGATGACGTAGGTAACCCGGCTCTCAGCTACATGCTACAGGAAATAATGAAATCTTCTCTTCTCAACTCGGGTGTGACGCACATCAATATTATATTTGATAAAGTCGAATATTATTATTACTCGTTATTTCAATTAAGTCAATTTAATCTTAACCGCAAGTGTACAAAGCCGTGTACTAATTAAATATTTAATGCAAATAAAGTAACTCAAAGGAGCTGCTCTGTTTTGTTTTATCAGCAGCTTACCTCAATACTTGTGTACCATGTAGCTCTACGAACAAGGCTTAAATATTCTCCTGTTTACGTATAATTTCCTCGGAATATTCAAACAAAGTCCCAAAAGTGCCCTTTGTAGCTGGCTTATGAAAACATGGCGAACTCTTCTAATACCCTTGAAGTTAATCAGTAGTTCCACTAACTCCCTCAATGCCTCACCCAGGTTCACGCAGGAAACATAATGTCAGAGGTAAGTTTAAGTTATACAGAGCAGTTCGAAAAAAATTTCTTTCGCTTCTGAATCTTCTTACATTTTAATAATATGGACGGATGACCTTGCAAATGCGCTGTGATAGGTAGATAGGTAGATGTATCATATTCATGATTATGATGATGATTATCTATCTGCAATTTGAAAGGTGTGGCAGAAATATCACAGTGGTAAAAATAATATGTTCATGCATTTTTGTGAAATAACAATCTTTCGGCGTAAGTCTTCTGTAAGTCCTTCCCCCAACTCATGGCCATTGAGTAAAGTGATTGCCTTCAATTGGTGCTCTGTAGTACATAATTGCAGCATAGCAGTCTACTGCTTGAGACATCATGTATATATAATCAAACATTCAGGAATTGAGAAGAGATTTTCCTAATGGGCCGATAGCTTAGTTGGAAAAGAATCTCTACGTAAAGGCGAATAATTAACCGCCCGGCGGCACTTTCGACATTCCTTCTCATCGTCCCGTAGTCCAAGAAATCCCATATTCGAACCTATTTTTATATCATTACTTCCTTACAGTAGACTTACGATGAAAGAATATTTAATTTCTAACATATAATATAAATTGTTTTTTTTACTTTTAATCTAATATAAATTGATTTATGAGTCTACACACTCAGTTAATAACTGATTTTCATGGGGGACAGACATCAAAGCGACAACCAACCCTGTAGGCCCGACCAAAGACGATTTGCGATAACGCAACAAGATCGATATTTTTGGATGAGTCGAACGGCGAACGAAGTTCATTCTACACTGTGACAAAAAAATCCGGAATTGATTATTTTTTATTCTTTTTAATCTATCTTCTTTCTTCTCATTGCACCTATATTGTACTTTTAACGATCCGGCTAAACGATACTAGATTGCGATCGGAAATTTATGGAGCCTTCGAAATGCTCACATAGAATGAACCAAAATTTTTGAGGCATCGAAAAAATTTTTCATGTAAAATCGCAATTTTACGATTTTTTTAAATCGTTGGGAAATTTTAAACCTGTATAAGCATAAGCATGCTTTATCGATTTAATGATTTTTTCACAGAAACTTAATTTTAGAATAAGATTTCGTGGAATTTAAGTGCAATCGAAAAATTATTTTTCATGAAAATAACATTTGTGTTTTTTTTCTTTTAGACAATGTTTTACTTATTACACCTACATGCTGATTCTATTGTAATAAGTTTTCACAGAAAACCTTAATTTTTATTTTGTATTATTATTCGTGTGACATTCGAGCGCAATCGAAATAAATTTTTTCTTCTAAAAATCCCAATTTTTCGATTTTTTCTTTTTTTAAAAAATTTCGATTTCTTAAAAAAAAAATTTTAAAATTTAAGTTTATTTTTATTAATTTATTTATTAAAAAAAAATTGAACTTAGTAAAATTTTTTTACAGAACAACAGAAAAATCCGCATAACACATGGCAGCTCAATGCACCCAATTACGCTAAACCAACAACGCGGCGGGACTTAAGCGTTTTCCTAGTAATAGGAAATATAGCAATCAGTGGTATGGACAGTGCGAACACCCGCGAACCTTGGTTTTATAGTTGGCAACTATGACGCTGTTATGTTATTACTTTAGACATAACTTTTATAAATTTCTGTCTTAAGTACTAATATATATCGATGTCACTGAGCAACCCTAATATTGTACTTTATATTTGTAGTGGAACATGATTCAGTAGGATTGTGATGCGGTACTATGGTGTTTTGTTTAACGTGGCTCTCCGCACAGTGAAGATCAATGCCTTATTGAGGGAACACATTTTGTAGATTATTATAGATTGTTTTAGGAATGTTAAATCTGTATGAGTAACGAGCTCAAAGCCTGGTGATAAGGGGCCATAGAGGCTGCCCCGTGATGAGACCTACAACGACCCAGGCCGACCCACACAACTCGAACTCCCGCGTGTCACAAAAATCCAGCGCGTTTTTTCTATAGGTTTCATTGTAGCAGTTTTTTAATGAAAGCCACCCACAAAGGCCGTTAGAGTGAGAGTGTTATCACTGGCCTGAGTCCTGCAGGCATCTATTGAACATTCCATCAGACCCCCTCCTCACCCTAGGCCACTTCAACGGGCAATTTCCCCTCCTATCGGACACAAAATAACCCAGAGAATACTTATTAAACGGACCGCTGAAGCGGAGGCCCCTACACGTCGCATCCAATGTGCACCCTGGTGTGCCTTGTTAGGAAAAAAACATTGAAAATAAATTATTAAAACATCGGCTTGAACTTTATTGGATGTTTGCAATTTTCATTTTCCCCAGGCGATTAGGTCCGTATCGTTTGTTCCAACGCAAGAGTGCACGAGTTCGAGTAGTGTGAGAAATGTGGGCGTCAAAGATCCACGGTGGCCAAGTAAAATATTAACTTACATGTAAATATATTCGAATCTCATACATTTAGCGCAAAGAAACTGATTTTTCCTTCATTCCTCCCGCTGCCCGTTAGCCCTATCTAGCCCATGTTAGTTTTGTCTAGTCTGATCTTATCTGATTGACTGATGAACGATTAAAGATATTGCACTTTACTTGACCTAAGGTTCTTAATTAAGATTATATCTATGCAAGTATGAACTTATTTAGAAGTTGATTTATAAACATATCGTTTTCGAAAATATGAAAAACCGCGCAAATAATTGTCAAACGGCCATTTTGTAAAAATCTGCACAAAACACGCATTCAAAAGAACTGAAAATTGAATAGCCTACTAGCAAAGATGTTTTCCTTTACAATCCAGTGTTAACTTGAGTATTTTGGCTCTATTAGTTTGGAAAAAATACCGTTTTCCGTGAGCAATGTTTTGTGTCTAAGTCTGGCCGGGAATTTGTTGTCATATTTTGGCATGTCATACCGCGCAGCTCGAATTGGTATTTAGTTTTAGTAGTTTTAGGGCGCTTTAACGGCAAAGATTATTCGTGTCGAGACAGCTTACGGTCCGAGGCAAGTTAGGGCTTAGTGAGTGATGCGGGGGTAGTACAGTCAAGGTATGCATGGTGGAGGGAGTAACAAATGTACTCCTCTTGCACCATCTTCCAAAACTCACTGGGAAAATAATAAAACAATCACTGTTATTTAAATGTCTGTAATATAGTCCACAACATTTTATTAACAATGCAAACGTGTATGGAATTATAAAATTTGATCTTAGATTCGGTTCTAGTATCTTATCCTATGGATAAATACATTTTGGCCAAAGGGTGCACGTTTATCAAAAGAAGCAGGGATGTATGTTTTGCAGTAACTTTAAGATTTTACCGTTTGCTGTCAGAGTTTTCTCTGATAAAGCGATCAACGAAGGTCACATGACGTGATTTCGTGTAAGACTGCAGAGGCTCTCTTGAGAAATAGCGGTGGCACGAGGGGGCAGGGGGGGTCGGCGGGATCCCCGTGGCGATCATGTGACCTTGAGGAGTTTCTCGTCTCTCTCGATGTTTTTTCGTTGTTTGTCCTTGAAACTCTTTATACTTCTTAGGTTGAATAAAAGCAGGTTGTATAGGCTTTAGAAGTAACATATCAACACAGATAACAGGTAGCAACTAATTGAATAATTCTTATTTCTATGAATGTGTGAACCTCAAATGATGTTTATTTCATAATGATTCTGTTGTTGAGATTCTTGATTGTAAATATGCCAAGGGAAAAAAACTGTTAAAAAAATAATTTGTAAGCACATTTAACCGTATTTTAAATGTCTATAAACTGTTCGAGGAATAAATTATGTTATTATAAAATAAAATAAATTACTTATTGTTGACGTCAATAGACAAAAAGAAATATTTGAATAAACTGTTTATACAAGTATACACTTTGTCAGACCTTTTTAAACAATGAGAAGTGATTAAAAGAATTTTCAGGTTTTTTCATTTGTTTATATTGTATTTGTATGTGTTATTTTTAAAAGGGTAGCACAAAAAGAATAGTCACCGAATGAACAAAATTAATCTAAATACATCATCACAATGAATATCACTTTATCCAACATTACAAAAGAGAAAATTTTAATTTGATTGGGTATGGAGTCCTCTTGTACCCGTGGTTATATTTTAATGAACCAATACAGATAGGCCGGCCATCTATCAATAAATGAGAATTAACTGTGACAACGACAATGAGGGAAAATGCAAACGACAACGCCGTCCATTTACAGTACGCGTTATTTGGCGAACATGAATATTACTCAGTGAATTCAACTGTTTGTTTGTAATTTTCTACCTAAAATATATTTTCTAGTGTTCTTGGTTTAATCGGATATTTGGCTCAGGATTCTACATATTTTAGGAAGCGAGTTGAAAATTTATAAATTTGTATTTATTAAGATTGATAAATTGGATATTGCTTATCGTCTCATATGAAAGCACTTTAGCTATTCGAGACGATGAGTGGTGATAGATGAGGATGAAGTATGAACAGAAGGGAGGAGGGGAAATCCGGTACGGGCTCGTAGCTTCTCCTTTCGAAAAGTACTAAGTGGACCAACGTCTTAACGTTCCATCCGAAAGGACGGTGTAAACTTTGACATTCATATAGTCCTCCACTAACCCGGACTGCCTAGCAGACGTCGAGGAGAACGAAGACGTTACACTAGCTCTCGAACCCTCCATCTGCTCTAACCAGCGGTATACGTGAGTTTCAAATCTGAGAGGTCACCCACTCTACCCCTGACCACGCCCGATTCTGCTTAACTTCGGTGTTCGAATGGGAACCGGTTGAACAACCTCGGCTAAACCACTGGTATTTATTTTAATGTTATAATCTGGTGTAAAACTCTTTCACAAATGAAGAAAGAAACTAGAATATATTCCGTACATAATTTAATTGCACGTTAACTTCTCTCAAAGCACGTGCTAATGCTCATCCAGTGTGTCATATCCCTAGCCATGTCTTTTTTTATTTTACGCGTTGTATTGACAATGAACATATGTACACATACATTATATTTTATCAAGCTTTTATGTGAAGGGACATCTAATGAATATACAATGGTTTAAATTAAAATACACTCCGGAAGTGTTATATATTTTAACGTACTGAAGAACATAGCCACGTGGGCAGTGGGACCCTGTTGTAATAATAAAAATAATATTCTGCATAAACTTTCTTTTGCAAAAGCATATCACACTTTAAATAAAGTTTTTGTTAAGTATGCTTAAGAATTACATTTGAACATAATTTAATGTCGCAACGTGACATTTTTTACATGCGTACATATTTTCATAAAAAATATTCTGTTTTAAAATAAGATTGATTCTTCGACGCCTCAGGTCACTACTGAGGCATCTTTCATACAAACAAGTTGAATTTTAAATAAAAAGTCTTGAATCTTATTGCACATTTCTATATCAAAACATATTTTTAGTTCAGCATTACGTCCGTGAGGTTTATCTTCGTCTTCTTCTGTTGTATATACAGTACTAGTAGTAATACTAGCGTAGTTTTGGTTTCTACAGTGAAACAGAGTAGATCTCATTGAAGTCATTGAGCATTTTGCTTATTTTAAAAATTAATCGTTTCTGGTTATAATGTCAGTATAAATAATTGGTAATTTTAGATGAACGTATAAAAGATAAAACAATGTATTAATTTTTATAGTCTTCAATCTATTATCTTGAAAAATAAAATGCAAATGTCCCCCCCCCCCCCCCCCCCGGCCAATCACCCGTCGCCCTTCGCCTCTTGTTCTTCTAAAAATAGGTAACGATCTCGTTAAAAATTAAAAGGTGAAATTAACGAACAAAATTGAATCTAAGCCACCTCGCATAAAATCGATGGAACTCTTTTAATATACGAGTTCGGATTTGTGTGGACGCCTTTGTAAGTCTTCTATTATCAGGTGAAAGAAATCTACCCTTAAACACTTTCTTTGTGTGATATAAAATACCTCTTTGCCATTCGAACTATTCTCTCTCTCTCTCCCTCTCCCGCTGATATTCTCGCCTATCTTCTAGGGGAAGTCTTTTCTCTTTTCTTACTTCCAACCCTAATCAATTCATATATTGTCGCCTACCAAGTACGATTCTGTTCTTTCACTCTGCCGTATTATTAAATTCCGGGAACAAAATGCACATGAGCAGAATAAAAGTTTCTCAATCGATAGCACTTACTGATATTAGCTTTGAATTACAATCGAAGGAAATTTTCCCTCCAAAATGGCGTATTTCGCCGAACATCTCTCTCTCTCTCTCTCTCTCTCTCTCTCAACATCTCTCTCTCTCTCTCTCTCTCGCTGCACAGTATTTCACCTCGCCTGCGGATGTTTTTGCTCCACTTGGCTTTGTTTCTCTGTTGTGCAACGATATTAATTGATAATTTACACCGCGAGATAAACGGGGCTGTATTCTGGACAGGTGGGTAGTAAATACAGAGCTAGCTTCCTACCTAGAGGCCAATCCCCTTCTAAAGCAGTGATCATACTGTTGTAGTGTTGAATTTACATCAAGAATCCCATCTCACGATGAGGAGATATGCGTCGATATGTGTGTTCATACCATAGATATTAAACACCTATAGTAGGCTACGCAGTCTCCAATACCTCCGCACCGGAACGAGCGTAGCAAATTGAAGAGTCAATCTTACATCAACAAAATGGCGATTAGGCGTTTTAATTTATGCTTTTTTAATGCATTTATGTATTTTACTGGATTGTTTGATATGGTTTAAACTTGTGCAGCATGATATTGAATATAAACAGAAACAATAAGAAGTTATTGCATAAGGGAATTTAGTAATCATTATAGTCATCATCATTAGTAATCAGCTCACCTGACAACCTGGCGGCAATCTTGAGAACTATTTGGGCTACAAATCGCTCCCATTTACTTAACATGCAAAACAGGTCTTTCAAGATGGCTTCAAATTGTCACGGAAGTGGATTAATGACTGCGTATCTAGCCTACTATATACTATAGGTGTTTAATATCTGTGGTTCATCCGGTTGCATCTAGAATCCCACACACGATGCGGAGATACGCGTGGATATGTGTGTTCGAAATATCTGAACTTATTTAAACCTGACAAGTTTTTGGGTACAATCGAAGAAATATTTCTCATGAATATTGTACTTTCACGATTTTTGATACGATATGACAAAGTGTAGAACCATTTTAAAATTCCTAGCAAAAATGTATATTTTTAATCCCAGCATCAACGCATCTGTCTGTCCTTCCTTCATCTGTGTTCATGTCGTCGTCTCACAGTAAAAACTGATCACGACGTCCGATGTATGCGTTGTTGTTCATTGCTTTCAATCAGGACTATGCAGAATATTCTTTGGGTTGGTGGGGATAGTGGGCGAGAGAGGGGGCGGAGGTTGGCTATATCCCCCCGAAAGTTTTGAAATCGATGTTTGGAACCACCACCAATAATATCAACGCACAACGAATTAATTTGTGTTTTCTTCTTATGCCATCTGTTGATTAACTAAAGCTGCGCTGCCTGAAATTTTATGAACGTTAAGATTTTACAGATATCACCAACACGATTTTGCCGGTTGTTCAAACAAGAATGAACATGATCGTGTCAAATTCTCTCGTTCGTTATTGGTGAGCGAAGAATATTGTCAGCAATTGCAAAGTTGTTAAACATAGCTGATTATCTAAGACAACTACTGATTCGCCTCTGTGCGGTCTTCCAGACGTACGGGCGACGCTAACTGTCTTGACAAATCCACGTTTAACTTTCGAGAACGCCGTTCAGTTCTTCTTACTCGACAGACTCTTCGCTTTTGGACACAATGCCTCATTTTTTACGATTCGCAATTTCCGCGTCAACCATTTCACTTTCAGAACAAAGCCATTAATTTTATGATCGCCATAAAAGTTTTCACGAAAAAAGCGGAAAAAACGAAGGAAAAAACCTTGACTTTTTGTTTACTTTTTGTTGTTGGATTGAATACAAAGATTTTTATGACGGACGATAAAAATTTGATGGTAATTTAAGCTGGTGAATTTTGAGCTTAAAGTGGAAAGTCGTGTATTTCTTTCAATCTGCAGACAATGACGCCGAAGACAACCACATAGGGGGGGGGGGGACTCACTAACTTTCTTTCTTACGCGGTCGACTTTCCGATGGAGGCAGAAAAAATTTGATTCTTTTGAGTAATGGCCGCCTTTGAGTGATTAATTAGAAGAAAAAGTGTTCTTTTAGTTCAAGTTTGGATCAGGGAAAGCTAAAAATCTTCGGAAAAGTTCATTTAGTGTGGTGTCTGGTGTGGAAGCTTTGTTCTCGTTGCAAGCTTGAGCCTAACACTCGCTTGTCCAATGTTCACGTCACCAACTACAGGAGACGCCAACAGACATCACTTCAAGAGAATTGAAGTATTTCGCGCTCAAAAAAGTCTGATGAAATAATTAAAAACTGTGTAGGGGGGCTTGGAGTAAATACATTAACAACTTATTCCGAGCAACTTCTACAATGGCCCCAGGTTGTCCTTGTAAACGCATGTTCGATTGAGACTTATCTCAGCCTATACCGGGCAACACGATCCTCGTAACGAGAACCCCGCGCAGTCATAGGTTGTGAGGGTGAATCACTTTCCCTGCCGCTGTGATCTTGTTGCATGTGGAGACGATCCACTGATCTCTTGATACTGTAACCTTGAAGCCAACATGGGGACCGCCATCTTGGTAGTCAATGTTATTTCTTATGGGGCTGCCATGTTTGCAGTTAAAACTTTTCATATTTACGGCAAACATGCCTTTGTGCGTTGCGTTGAAGTGCACAAAACGATTTGCCAATGAGGAAAACCTAATCGAAGTCCTAATCGTGTTGTTAAATGAAATTTTCTAGAGGCCTTCGAAATCTTTGAATTTAGAACTGCTACGTTTTTGAGCGTAATCAAAAAATTATTTCTCATGAAAATTGCAATTTTACACAATTTTACGATTTTTTCGATTTTTAAAAACTTTTTTCGGCTTTTTTCACCTACATGATTGTAATGATATTTTCAAAGAACCTTAATTTTATGAATTAATATATTCCTGTGAAATTTGAGCGCAATCGAAAAGTTATTTCTTATGAAAATCGCAATTTTACGCATAACACATGGCAGCTCAATGCACCAAACGCTCATCCAACAACGCGCCTGAAAAAGCGTTTGCGATGCTTTCCTAGTTAAGTTCTACAGTAAGAAAACTTACAAAATTAGTCCGACTTCGCTTCTCAACATCTGGCAGGTAAGCATTCTCTGACAGTACTATTTAAACTCCATGCTCTATCCACCTTAGTATACAGGAGATCAGTGAGGCGACCATAGAGCGTGGCCAGCTTCTACCGCGCAGATCAACACCCAATCTACTATTCAAACTTCACTTAATCGCTGAGATCACACATATGTCAGTATCAATACAAGCATTGATTGATATTATCGATTATTTTTCTACAATTACGTGTGTGTATGATAAAAGTTCTGGAAGAAGATTGGCGTTTCAGATGAGAATAGAAGTAAACCATGCAAGAAAGTCAGATGCCTGCTGTATAAAAAGCGGAAAGTATCGTTGCACGTTTGGGTAAATCGTTTAAACGAAATATGTTTCCAAAATAATTTTGTTTGATTTAATTCAAAATAAATCTCGCAGTAGTAAAATAAGCAGTCGTGAATATTATGTTCATAAGTGAAACGAAACCAGTAACACTAAAAAAAAAAGTTTGTCTAAGCCGTTAGGCCGTATGTTCCCTTGAAATTGTAGTATAAATTGGTTCCATTTTAAACCAGATTGATCGGTTGAATAATTTTTGGAATACAGCCATTACAACGTGACAAATTAACAAAACTGACAAATAGATATGAAAAAGAAAAAAAGAAATGAAATGAAATGAAAAATGACAAATAGACGTCCACTCTGTTCAACGCCTCAGGACAACAAAAAGCAATACGGAATTTTAGGGTGTCACACAACACGTTTTGGAAGATTTCGAGTAAAACGATGTTTTGTTCTTTTTGTCCCCTTTATAGTGAGAGGTGCATGTTGCCTATAGCTGAGCACCTGCATGCAAGACAAGCTGTATGAGCATATTCATGGAATTCGACGTTGTTTTCTTGTAAGATTACAAGGCCCACCTAAGCCTGGACTATAGGCTAGGCTTATTACTCTTGTACCTACAAGACACAACCCTTCTACTTAAATCTCACAATAAACTAAGAAATATTAACATTTGTGTAGAAATGCATCAGTGACCGCCTTAAAAAATACATTTCCTCAGCAATGTTTTCTTTTAATTAATTCCATTCTTTAGTCTTCAAACGAGAAGAAACATAAAAAATAATTACACGTGATCTACTAAAGTACACGGAGTATATTTAATGAGAGCTAAGATCTTAAAGAATACTCTTTCTTTGTTTGTCTTCAATTACTTTTTAAATTAAAGATATTCTGGGTGAGTCTTAAAACAACATCAACATTAATAAGAACACACAAGCAACACTCAGCCTAGGACCCACCTGGGTCCAGTCTTAAGGGAATCCCTACCATCAACACTAAAGCTGCGCGAAGATTAGTAAAATATACTTGGGAGTACAAACTATTTTCTCTGTAACTGCTAAACTTAGGTTATGCGACCACGTTTTTCTATTTTCCCAAATATATGCTTCCATGACAAAATATAGTGAATGTCTTTGAAACCATGGCTCTATAAGAAAATAAAAACTTTTTTTCTGTTCGGACACACGGCAAATATCGCCTCTTTAAAATAATTTCAAACTTCAATTCGCCCAAGCATACCATTCAACGTACGTAGTTGTGTTTTTGTGAAATTAATTTTCAGCTAGTTTTCTAGAGGCTGAATGAGAGAAAACATTGTTTTCCTGCGAATTTTTTCGTTTGGATGTGCAAATCGGTACAATTGTTGTGTTGTTTAAAAAATTGTAAGACTAAATTTTATTCTGGTCAGTGAAGGTCAAAATATTTCAAATTGTATTTTTCAACTAAAATCGACTATTTTTTAAGTACTTTTAATTTATTTTTTATTGTTATAAAATTTCAGCGCAATCTGTTCAGCGATTCGGCTGATTTTCAACGTACACACAACACGCACGCGAAAAACAATTAGGGCCGTTTAAGTCGAATGGAATCACACCGTTCGCTACGCTCACTCGTTCAACTAGTTACATTGTACAACAAGAAACTGCGTCGACATCTATGTAGATATCCCGTGCCGCGAAGAGCCTTTAAATCTGATACGTAATAATGATTGTGGTTAGAACCCTGTTGGAGTCCAAATATTATTAAAGGTAAAACAAAACTGAGAAAATAGCGCCATTTTAGACCAACTAGTACATTTGGGGGTACAACCATGAAAATTGGAGTAAAAGTTATTTTATTACTGACGTATTGAAAACTGATATGGATCCACCGATGAATCGACTCCATTTTCTCACTGGAGGTCAAAATGTAAAAATTATTGAAATGACCTTCTTTTTCACGATTTTTTTTTTATCCCAAAGGGTACTTACCACAATCATTATTACGTTTTAGATTTAAAAAAAGTCAAGTTGGTCGATTTTAGGAGAAAAACACAATTTTACCTATTTTGACCTTCACTGACCTTAATAAAATTTTGTTTTACAATTTGAATTTTGTTCTTCCCTTAAACAATTTAGTTGGTTATGAAATATGGCTAAAATAACAAACAAAAAACAAAAATTCTTGAAATAAGAGGTCTTTTTCAATGATTTTTACATTTTGACCTACAGTGAGAAATTGGGGTCGATTCATCAGTGGATCCGTATTAGTTTTCAATAAGTTAGTAATGAAGTACCTTTTTACCAATTTTTATGCTTGTACCCCCAAATGCAATACAGTGAGTCTAAAATGGTGCTATTTTCTAAAAAAAAATACCTTTAATAACATTTTGACCGCAAAAGGGTACTTACCACAATCATTATTACGTATTGATTTTTTAAATAACAAAATAAATAAAATTGACAATTTTGTCGATTTAAGATAAAAAACACAATTAGACCTATTTTTACCTTCACTGACCTGAATAAACTTTTATTGTACAATTTGATTTTTTTCTTAAACAATTTCGTAGTTCATGAAATATTGCTAAAATAAGAACAATAAATAAATATATATATCGTGTAAATATGTATTTTTAAGAGATTTTCACATTTTGACCTACAGTGAGAAAATGTAGTCGATTCATCGTTCGATCCATTTTCATCAATTCACCATTTTTCATACTTGTACCCCCAATGCACTAAAGTGGGTCTAAAAGGCGTTATTTTCTTGGACTTTACTGTTAAACCTTGTATATCCCTGTAACTAAATCAACATCCATAGTTAAAAACTTGTTTTCGTTATTCGATATTTCAATTAGTAACTTCATTTCAATAAATCCATTTAAAAATCCGAACAATACACTATTCGTGAGATTGTTTTCCCAACCAACCTACTAGTGTGTTTTGTATTCTCGTCGGGCTCGGGACAATGGCTGTTGTTACTGTGCCTCATAATGAACGCTAGCGAGCCATGGATTCAGATCGGTCTGTTCCATTTAGAAATGAATGGAACTTATTCAGCAGAGTTAATTAAAACAAGTTTTTGTTTTTTATTCATAACGAATATAGCCTACGATCACCAGAAACACTGTGTGGCCATCGCGACATTCTTTTTTTTAACAGACCAGCGTGAGTTTTGTAATTAGCTTTACTGTGAAGGTTCGAACGTGGTTGGAAATACTCGTATTTGAATAAGAATATATTATAACAAATGATTATTGTCTACTCGCGCATTTACATGGACTAGACTACAGTGAGAAATTATTACACAATTTCGTTGTTAGGTATAGGGGCAAAGTTAAAGTTTGCTTGAGCTACTTTCTTTGTTGAGTATACACTACCACGCATACGAAAAACTTGTAAAAATACAGCCAAATCTTACACACTCAAAAGTAATGTGACCTAAAAGAAGGGCCAAGATCATGTACCCTTCTTCTACATTTGCGCATTCTTATTCATAAACGTACACTGCCACGTAACTACATCAACTACATCTTTTCAAGGATGTAGTTACCAATGTAGATATTAGAGCACTCTTACTCCAGCTTAAAGCACTCACCTAACGGGTGAGGTAGCTCAAAGTATTGTACTCGTCCACACCACACTAACCTGTAACAAGTAGAGAATCACATAATAGAATCCAAGTAAAGCAACTGACATGGAAAGTTTACTGGGATTCAACGTTATTTCAAAGTTCATAATGGGAAATGCTATCATAGCAAGAACTAGTACTGATCATTTATTCTTACACCACATATAGTTGAATTGTTATCAATACATTTAATTAACAACGGTTGGTTAAAGTTAAGGCTTTATACCGAGTTGTGCTGTAGAACTAGAATCACTTGATGAGAATGCTCATTTTTCAAAATTTGTTTTTGTAAATATTGTTTTTAACACAGCAACTAGAAAGAATATGTTAGGCATAGATCAGATTATTAATATAAAGAGTGTACATAAATAGAGCAAAGGAGAATGGATTGGTGATCGGGAGCATAGTATCGTAACCTCAACTACAAAACCTCGTAATGTAACAACAATTCTTTAAACATCGATGCTTTTGGTTTGTTGTACGCGTGCATCTTAAATAATTTGCAAAATGTCACGTACGAGCTTTTGTAGTTTCTTGTGTAACTACAAAACTTTAACCACAAAACCGCGTAAGTGATATTTTGCAAATTATTTAGGAGGCACGCAATTTATTTTCTTGAATTTTACTTGCCCAAAGGGCAGGAAGGCTAATGCAGGGCAAGTGGGGCCCTCGGTAGCCAGACACAATGATTACATAGTTACAATTTTAGATTAACATTACATCAAAGACAACAAGAAAACATGATATTTATAGAGTTAGACGAATACAAATGTCATGTTCTCTTGTTGTCTTTGATATAGCACAAACCAAAATTAATGCATCAATGTTTTTCAAAATTTTACTTACGAGGTTTTGTAGTTTTTGTGTAACTACAAAACTTTAACTACAAAACCTCGTAAGTGACATTATGTAAATTATTTAGAAGTCACGCCTAGTACAAACCAAATGCATCGATGTTTTACAAAAAGTCACTTACGAGGTTTTGTATTTTAGGTGACATAATCCGATCAGAGCCGGGAGTCGAACCCTTTGCCCGACAAGCGAATATTTTTTACACCTGTGAGTGCACTAGTATTTTGATTGAAGCGGGAGACCCAGCTTCGGTCCCCCGGAACAGCAAGAGTGGTCCTAAACTTTTACACCTAACAATAATAAATTAAATATAGAAAATACTAAATATGTCTGTGCTTATTGGCATGGAAAATCGTTTTTTGAAGAAAAATCATTTTGGATTTATTTTATTTTATTATTAATACATATCAATTTCTTATATGTTTACATAAATCAATTAAATTGGGTTTTTGTTTATAAATAATCCATCTATCATTGTTTGCCAATCAATAACTTGCGAAAAACTGCCTGTCATACAAAAGCACTATATACAAAGTAGAACGTCGCACCCTTCTTACGACCAATAATTTATTAAGAGAGTATAGGACATGCGTTTTAGGCAAATTGCTGTTCGCTCGGCCAATTGACACCACAAGTGTCTGAAATTTTGAACATATGTCACAAATGTGGAATTATAGGGCTCTGCAATAACACATTTTAAAATTTTGTTTTAAAATAATTTATAAAAATTAAATTAGTTTTCACGAATTTTGATTTTGTTAAAAGCTCCAAAATTGACCATATTCGTGATTTTTTCTGACTGATTAAGTCAAAATTTGGAAAATCTGTGACCACAGGGCTGTCTATGTATGTTTTATTGACAACTTTGCAAAGTTTCATATACGTCGGATGCATCTTGGCCGAGCGAATAGCTATTTGCTAACAGCCAAATGTGTTCTATTACCTCAATTTAAAACCAACGGTGGTAATATTACAATTATTTTTTAAAGACGAGATTAGTCTCTGCGGCTTACACGCTATAAAAATGTTGGTTGCTATCTCGGACAAAGACTCCTAAGACAGGTTCATCTAGGGGTGCTATTATCTCCCGCCCGACACGGGGTCATTAATTATGAACCTCCCCCTCCAAACAATAGCTGTCTGCTTCTCTAGAGGGACAAGGCCACATGAACTTGTTCCAAATGCCATTGTTAATTTGTCACCTAGAGTTTCGTTTTTACTGGAAACAAAGTGAAAGCAAAATTGAATTGTTTTTCTCGTAAACTTCATTGAGATAAAAACAATCAACTGATTGACGAATCTTCTATCGTTCACAGAGCTGAGTTGGACGACAAGAGCAAGTCCATGGAAGGATGTATTGAGGGAAGGGGTGGGGGGGGGACACAACTCTTCGGCGTGGTAATCAATACGTCGAGAAGCATGTGACATTGATTTGAACACTATTGATCACACGCATGCAATTATTTTGGAGATGAACATGTTTTAATTTACGATATAATCATTTAACGATTTGTTGTTATTATCACTATTTTTTTAGCACACTTTCACTTTGAAAAACTATGTTTTCAAATTATAAAACGTGAAATTACCGATTTTCAAGGAGCTGAGCATATTATATGCACCACTTTCCTGTAAGTCCGTCCGTCCATACGTGTCACGATATAAACCATAGATATTGTACACCTATAGTAGCCTATTATAGGTGTTCAATATCTATTATATAAACCGAATACGACGTCCATGCAATTGACATAAACGTTTTGGTACTGTAGTATTGGTAACCCTGGGGGTAAGATGTGGTTAGCCCCCCAGAAAAATTAACAATTTAGTACACATTTCCTTCACCATTTTCCATTTTGCAATGTGGGAACAACAGGCGAACTCTTGTTAAGTGGTAAGATTAATGAACGAAGCAAGAATTTACGTTTTTATTCTTCTTTGACTACTTCCTGTTTTGGGAACCCCCCTATACCCCTGCTTGTTCAAAATACAAAATGTAATATTTGATTATCTTCTTTCACGTTGTAAATTTGAAAGATCAGCATTCGACACTTTAATTTTAGGCATTACATTATTTTGGCCGCTACTATGAAAAGCTGTCATTGGAAAAGAATGACACGTATTTTATAAAACACGCGGCCATTCCATTTAAAATTTCAAACAAAAACTAGACTGTAACTGTTTAGACCCACAAATTTTGAATTTCTACACTCTAAAACCGTTCCTGTGGCGGAACTAGGCGCCCGCAGGCCCGCAACTGGGCGGCCCAGCCCGTTTAGGGGCCCCGTAAAAAAAAGTAAAGAAAACAGTATTTCACCCTGTTGTGGAAAGTATTGTATTTGTTTTCGATACTAAAAAGACGTTTGTGATCTAGCGTTTGAAGGTGGAATCTATGGATATTTAGGAACTTTAAGCGTCTACAGACAACACACATAAACTACATTATTCTGGATTCATTAGGCACAACTTTTTCTAAACGTACAACAGTGATACCTAAATACCTGATTTTCAATTTTCGTCTGCGGCTATTGTAGGGGCTTGGCCCCACAAGCCCCCGTACTGGTCCTTATAATTACCCAGGGATGAAAAGCCAGAATACAACACTGAGCCATATGTATGTGTGTATCTGTTAGGGGGTCCCCATAGAAATTTTCGGGCGGCCCATGAACGAAGTCCGCACTGACCGTTCACAAGTAACGATAATTAACCAACATAGCAGGAAGGAGATAAGTATAGGAAGAAGAGTATTGAATTTTGAAAATTGTTTCAAGGGTCTCGAAGTAATAAATTGGTTTAGTCAGCCAGCTGCTTATCACGTCCACGGTACTTTAAGTGTCGACTGCAATTTAAGGTCGACTCACCCTCAAGGAGAATATGAAAACAGGCCGTGACGTCGTCCTGGAACCGGAAGTGTGATTATCAGGTTATCCAGAGGCGTTGGAGCGTATGACGTCATTGCTTTCTAGATCACACTAGGGCCGACCAATATCCTCGAAATGAAAACCAAACAATCATCTACTTGAGGAGTGTATCTTTCTTTTCTGAGAAAAATGTTGAAGAAAATGGGAAAGTAGAGCCAAAGTTTGTGTTACGTACGTAATGTTACAGGCAAATGCAAAACATAAATGGATATATTACAGATGTTGTCTAACTTATAGGTAAATATCTTTGAACAAGTGTTCGCGCCGTGCACTGTTAGTCTCAGCAACTATCAGCATCAGTATCCACTATATAGAGATACCGGTGGTTTCCGGGGGGGGGGGGGGGGGAGTCCCAGTCTTCCTGCATTCTTTGAGACGTGATGTAGTTTATCGAAAATGTATGAAATATTTATAATAAATAGCAAACTTTTGACAATTTTTTTGAAATTCCTTCCGGTTCCTCCGTTCTTGAATCAGTAAAACAATAATTGTAAAAAAGCATCAGTTCGACACTATGTAATAAGATGAAGACTTTCCGGTCCAAGTTTGGCGAATAGTATGATAAATAAGACACATTTAGGATCGATACAAATGTATTGAATCAAATTTGAAGGAAAGCTATATGGTGGTAGGCTATTCGAATCAGTAAACATTTTGTAACCAACGACATCAGTAACACATTGATCGTAAGATGGAAGACTTCCGTTTCAAGTTTTGGCGAATAATGTATGGAAATAAGAACATTTTAGACGAACTTACAATTTTTTGAATCAAACTGAAGGAACTATATGTGTATCTATCGAATCAGTAAAAACAATTTTTGTAACCATACGACATCAGGTCAAACAACATTGATCGATAAGATGGAAGACTTCCGGTTTTAAAGTTTTGGCGAATAATGTATGGATAAATAAGACACATTTTAGGACGTGATAAAATGTTTTGAATCAAACTTGAAGGAAAACTATGTTTTGTATCTATTTTTTATTCAGAAGAGTTTCAAATACAGAAAAGAGTACATTTAGATACCAACATTGTAATAGGTGAACAATGTGTCCTCCGGAGTTGTTGTGAGGTAAATATGTAGCTCGTAGAAATGTGGCTTAATGTGTATAGATTGTCCTGTAGTGGAGACCATAAGCTCCAGTGCATGTAACAATCGTAAAAATCGCGAAGAAAGCATGAAAATTTGTGAATCTACTAATATGACTTCAAGGAATCCAGAAATCGATGGCCCCAAGTTGAGATCCTGTAACTTTCTTATTAATTGAATTAAATATTAAATAAACCAAAAAATATATTTCTAAAAGAGACTACATTGTCAACATTGGTATCAAATAAAAGCTTATTTTACAAGAAATAAATATCCGAAAAAATATTTAAATTTGATTAATTAATCATCTAAAAATGTTATTTAGTTAATTTTTACCTCTTTTGACTTATGTATAATGTATGCCTTAAACTAAACCGATTGTCATAAAATCTTTCCACTTTACTAATATGATGACAATAAATTCAAATTTTGATGGTCCCAAAATAATATTATTAATATTTATATTTATTTTCAAAAAGCCAAATACAGACACATATGACAATTTGATGGCGGAAGGGAAAGGGCAGAGCCCCATTACACAATGTGCCCTTCTACTGTTATATTACTAGATTTGCAATTAATTCTTAATAGTTCTTTCTAGACTATTTACATTAGACACTAACTAACAACTTTGCATCTATGACACAAAACACGACACTATGTTATAGTCCATCTAAAGCCCAATCCTACATATCCTATTATTACCATCATACATAACAACTAAACCATGCATGATGGTATCAACAAAACACATGACCCGTCCAAAGTTAACCTATACTTATTATATTAATAGATAGTATCAGGAAATACACAACTATTTATTAACTAATAATATTTCGAATTATATGTAATAAATTATTATAATATCACATAGTTGACCCTTTTGTTTAATGTGATATTGAATGATATTGCTGATATTGCAGTTATTGCTGGAATTATTGTATTACGTTTTATTTCACCTGTAAGTGTTTCATTTGAGTCTTATAAACAATGGTTTTGTTGTTTATCTCGAGGATGGTATGCAGCACTTAAGGTTAACACCCGGTATTAATAAAGATTCAATAATAGACAAAAGAATGAAAATAAGGTTTGATAAACCAACCCTAAGTTTCAAAACTTGACGTACGTAGGATTGAACCTGGAGGCTTATCATTAGGTCCCCAGGGTTGTACGGGACTAAATGTATTTTCAACTAATATTCTTCTAACTCAACTTTGTTAGCACGAATCGAAAATGTGAGGAATTAATTATGGGTCTATACAAGCCTGCTACTTTGTTTCTAGGCATAATATTATTATCTTAAAGAAAACAAAGTAAGAAAATAAAACAATTACGATTATGATCAGCAACATTATATAAGCAATAACAAGATAATTAATCAAATTTTTGACGAAAAGTTTACTATCAGTCATTTTTCATTTTTTTCGGTTAGAAAAAGCAGAATTTCTTCCAATCGTTGTATTCAATAGCAGTGAAAGAAGTCACAAACGATTTACGACAGAACCACTGTACACACTGATACAAACCAACCTATATAATATTTTAAGAGGATAACGGGGAAGGGAAGATACCTCCACATTCTAAATCCATTCAAGATGGCGTTACCTAGTACAAATTGATTTAAATATTCCATTACATGTACACTTGTTTATTCAAATTAGGTGCGTTAAACTTTGAATTCCCCCAAGAATTAAATGACATTAGCTACACATCTAAAATTCCCTCTCGCATTACGCATTACGCATCAGGCTAATTTCGAATCTTGTCTTAATTTCACCGTTTGCTCTAACTGAGGGGTTGCCTCTCAACGTATCTGTGTGGTGGGAGAAATATATAATGCATTTCGCTCGAGGTACATTTAGAATATTAAGAAAAATCAAATGGGGAAAACAGATTCCGCTTTAAGGTTTTAACGTTGAATCGAAAGAAAAGTTGAAGTACCCAAAGCTACTTTTAAAATATTTGTATTCAATGAATAGTCTGGAAAGTTATCTCAAGTTTTATATAAATTGTTGTTCCTCTCATGGGAGTTTTAAATTGTTTTGCGAAGTTAAGTGTAGTTTATATTGTTGAATTAATTCGTATTCAAGCAATGCCACAATTTTTAAAACGTCACGGATATTTCGACTACGTTACTTTAAAGAAAGCATTTTATTGTTTGACAGATTTATGAGAACAGAGTTTAACATTTAAATGATATAAGTTTGAAGTGAAGTAATCGTTTATATTTGCACTGAACTTAACATTCTATAAAGCTTTCGAGTGTTTTCAAACTGTAATGTCAGAACTACAAACTATGACTTATTTATGCACGTACTTCGAAGTGTATTTAAGTAAAACTTTGAAAGAAAATAACATTTATTTGAATCATTGAAGTAGTAATCGTATTAACTCACCTTAAGTCTTTTTTAATTAGTTTCAAAACTATCACATGAATTTGATCTAAATGTTGGCTATGTTATTTGCATGAAACATTACATTATTACGTTTTTATTATTTTGTGTTTATTCCGCACATTCATTACAATTATATAATGCATATAAGGATGGATGCAAATAGCGGACCTAAGATCCATTTTTGACACATGCACCAATCCTAAGAATTATATACATAAATAATATGATATGTCAGTACATTATCAGCACGACTCGTAATAGCCTCACAAAATAAGGCGAATATTACAGTGTTATTCAGATTTATATGAAAAAAGTGCCAATAATAAAGCAATTACGACTAAAAATCTTACGATTGTGAAATAAAAAAAAGTATACGTTTTTCCTAAAATATTCCACATATGACTTACACACTATCTGACAATTTTAATAACCCGCAGCTCCATCTTTATCGCGTACGAAGCATTGTGGTAGAAATGAAGCCACTTAGGGCCTACTCGGAAGTGGGGCGGGCTACATGGGGTGACGAGAGAATTACAAGACAATACCACACACACCAACTGTAAATAAAGGCCAGCCAAGCCTTACACACTAGAAAACATTGAGATCTCAAAGGAGGCCAAGCTTATTCACCCCTTCAATATTTGCGTAAACCAGCAAAAAAGAAAAGTTTGTCAAACATTGTATTTGCAACAAATATTTTTTATGGTTATAAATCAGCTTCTAAAAGAAAAAGACATACACTCATTGATCAAGGCTGAATTAAGAATGTAGTGTAAAGTATATCGCATTTTTTTAATCGTACGATAGTCAGATTATTTTTACGAGAGCATGAACTAGGCCGCTTCACGAACGCTTTTTTTAGTCGCGTTGATGGATGAGCTTTTTTAATAAGTTTTTAGTCCCACATCTCTTTACTTTTGCAAGTTCTTTTTGAACGCATTGTAGGTGATTGTTGTCAAGTTTCTAGTGTTACGTTTTGTTATTATATACCTCAAAAACGTATAATTAAGCCTTTATTTCTATGGATTCTACCTAACTATTCCAACTTTTTCTTTCAAAAGGTACTACATCAACATAACCTTAATGCCAATTAAATATGAACGTTGTAGCTCCACCCGTTTGTGTAAGAATCGGTCCAAATGTCACGAAAATATCGCACCAAAAATCGAAAAAATCGTAAAAGTACGATATTCATGAGAAATATTTCTTCGATTGTACCCAAAAACGTGGCAGGTCTAATTTTAGTGATTTCGAAGGTCCCCTCCAATTTTCATCTAGATCGCATATATCGTTTGCCCGGTAGAGAGCGATCAAACAGACAAAAAACAAAAAACGAACAAACAATTTTACCAACTCACGTCAGAATCGTAAAACAACAAAGGTGTTCGCTTTGTTTACGTCTTTTGTTTCTCAAGTGTATCTCTGACGTAGAAGGCAGTGGCTAGCTCCTGACGCCATGCAATGCAGGTTGATTGAACAAACAAAAAAAACACCCGAGCTAATTTTTTGGGGGGTCAGTGAAATTTAAGTCTTCTCTTTGCTCATTTAAATAACATTGGGGAGATAGGACGAATGTGTCGCGGAAAGTGTCTACAATTGAAAACTATCCAACTTCCTTCTCTAGTTCGCCATTGTTGCAGACGTGCAATGTCGTGTGCACAGTTCCAACTCAACGTGAAGATCGAGGAGACGCCATCAGAATGTGAAACTTTAATAATGTTTTATTGTAACACTTTTCTTCCCCATATGACGGACGTGTTTTTTGAACACACTTCATTGTGAATATTCAGCAAACCTTGCTTTAGTTGTGCGATCCTATATTAAAAGTGCTGTGACTAGATAATTTATTTTTTATTTAGATAAAGATAATGATAACCCTCCAAAATTTATCTAGATAAGATCTAGATAAAAGATAATAGATAACAATAATTATCGCAGAAAAAGATTGTTTATTTACCAAACCAGTTCTAGTATAAAGTTCAGTTACAGTATCACGTTTTATAGAGACGAAAGGTGTATCACTTTTTACTCCTACTTCCAGAGATAATACAGAAAGTCTAATTAACAAAGGGCGCCAAAACTTAAACGATTTACATGAGACGTGCATAGAATGATTTACAATTGGTATAATGTGGAGCTATTCGTCAAGAAATACTTTAGTTATGTTCAACAAATGGTAACAGGGTTTAGTGTTATGTTTTTTTTTAAATCAAGTGTGACAAACGAGTAGGCTTCTTGAGCTAGACCTCGTTACCAAAAGTGAGGTTATGTTTACATGGTTGCAGTGGCCTATGCCTAACTAATAATTTATTTACTACCTACATATCAAAAGTATATGACGTAAGCTTAATTATACTTGAATTCGGCCGTGAGTGCCACCTAACCATCCATTCCTCACTAAAATCGGGGCCGTAAGTGGGAACTGGGGAGAAGGTGCAGCCAATACCCTAGTCCTAAAAAGTGTTTATTATTGGTGGCAAAGTGTAGCAACCGGCAAGTGCAATGACGTCATTGCATTGTCACAGTCAAAAGGTGTAAGGAAATCAAGCGAATCTATTGTAGTAAACTAGTAGAAGTTATTTTTAGTAAAGTGATTCATTAATACATTTTCTAAAGTATTGATACCTAACTATTTTACCTAAAAAAATGTATCTAAAACCTTAAAAAGCTTAGATAAGATAAACTTTATTTTATCTAGATAAAGTAATAGATAAGATTTTTCTAGATAAATTATCTAGATAAGTCACAACACTGCATATGAACGCCACAAACTGGATTGAGGTTAAGTCCAGTTGCCTATAGAAGATGAGTGGCCAGATCGTTACACGCGTGCACTTTATAACATAGAGGTAGTTGAGCGCGCACATCCGAGCAAACATCCGAGCCGAGGAGGAATGTTCTCGAGTAGCCGTGCACGTGTTAACTGACTGCAGCGTGTTTTACCTGTAACTTGACGCCCGAGGGGAAGTGCAGCAAAGTGGTTGACGCGGTCTCACTCGAGGAGTTGAAACCCTATCATGGCTAGGCGAAGTAATTAGAGCACTGACATCGTATATGAGAGCCTATAAATGATACGCCAGCTAAACTTCAAAGTTCAAAGCGGAAATTCCAAGAGGCTTCCCAGCGCGATACGTTTCCAAGGTAACGGAAGCCGAAGCTGGGGATCCCTAGGCGAACAGGGGAACCCCCGCGCGGCTTAGTTCGAGGGAGTCCCGAGTTTATAATACAACGTGGCATAATTAACTTGCTCCCCTGAGCCGATCAGGAACTCGATTCAACTATTTCGGACGATCTAGCTCAAATCAATGACGAAGTCTAGACGCTGAAGTTAACGTATTTACGATGGGCTTTGTAATGCGATTACCTAACTTCTGCCCAATCCCCTAAGAGATGACGTCATTGATGCTTATAATAACGCGACTTGCGGATAATTGTGTTTAAGGTTTCCAATGTTAGGCTGGATCCTGTTAATGTGAGGAGATTAGAGAAGCGGGAAAAGTTGTAAAGTTTTAAACTGCGCCCTAGGAAATTTCGATAAATTGTAATTTACGGCCGGTTCTTTAATTTCAGGGAAAACAATTTTTAAGGGATTTGCTTTGGTGAAAGGTGAAAACGATAAATAACACGAAGCGAGTCGTTCCAGGTTTGTTATTAACATATAAACTGTAACTAAAAGATACCCCGGTTTCCACTGGGTTTCGTTTCTATGATTAGGTTAACTATCAGGTCTTCGTATCGCAGGCTTCACTCCTATATTAGCAGCCAATTAACTATGTATTAACCTTTTATACTTTAAAACACAATCCTTTTAGTTTAAAATGGGCAGCTTCGCTAACGTTTTTTCCAGTCGCGTTAATGGATGAGCTTTATGGTTGATTATCTTTGCCCTAAATGTACGATTACTATGAGAAAGATTTTTTGATTGTCCCTTAATTAAATCATCAAATATCTCAGTTCAGTGATTTCAAACGTTCACTTTAAGTTTCATCAAGCTCGGAGTTGCAGTTTGCCCGGTCGCGGGTAAAATATCAAGAAAATATTGCTTTAAAAATCGTAAAAAAAATCGTTAAAATACGATATTCATGAGAAATACGTTTTCGATTGTACCTAAAAACGTGTAAGATTCAAGTTCAGAGATGTGGAATGTTCCCTCCAATTTTCATGAAGATCGTATATGCCGTTTTCCGGGTAGAGAGCGAACAAACAGCAAAAAAACAATAAAAAACGTGTAATATTTGCTGGGAAAGTGAAATTGAAGTCTTCACTTCGCTCATACAATAATAGATTCACATAACGTTGTACATCTCCTGGCTGGATAAAATCGAAACAGGGTCCATAATTCAAATATTACTTTTCAAATTGTTTGCGGATTCATAGCCTCACTATATTATATTTTGTTTTTCCATTTGGTTAGTCGGAAAACACGCTCATAGGCCTCGATGAAAATCATTATTAAATAATTTAATTTTTGAATTAATTTTTTTGTATTTGTATTTCAAAATTGTATTCTATAACCACGGAATTTCTAAGTTGTGTTCTATTAAACTAGGCAGCTTCGCGAATGCTTTTTCCAGTCGCGTTGATGGATCAGCTTTTTTGGTTAACTATTTCTGTCCAATGATTAGACCTCCTAAGTTTTTTGTATGTGTGGGATCTCATTACTTTTCCTAGTTCCATTGCAAAATTATTTATGTAAAATTAGGATAATTTAAAAAAAGTAGTATTGCTGGACTTGCTTTTTTTACGTATTGTAGGTGATTATTATCCAGTTTCTATAGTTACTTAATTGTTATTAATTGTTAATTATGTACACCTTTAAAAGGTAAATATTAAAAACTTTATTTCTATAAATTCTGGCTAACTTTTCAATTTTTTCTTTTAAAGATACTACGTCACTATTATTTTCATGTCTATGTTAAATATGAACGTTGTAGTCCCAACCGTTTGGCTAGAATCGTCCCAAATAACTCGAAAATGTCGCATTAAAAATCGAATAAAAATCGTAAAACTACGATATTCATAAAAATTATTTCTTTGATTGTACCCAAAAACTTGGCATATCTTAATTAAGATATTTCTTAGGTCTTCTTTAATTTTCATTAAGATCGCATATGCCGTTTGCTCGGTAGAGAGCGAACAAACAGACAAAAAACAAAAAACGAACAAACAATTTTACCAACTCACGTCAGAATCGTAAAACAACAGAGGTGTTCGCTTTGTTTACGTCTTTTGTTTCTCAAGTGTATCTCTGACGTAGAAGGCAGTGGCTAGCTTCTGACGCCATGCAACGCAGGTTGATTAGCTACTATAAGCTCGCACCTCAAGAGGACAAGAAGCTACGGAAAACCTTTGTAAGTAGCTGCATACTTGCAAACATCATACATGTCTACCGTGAATGTACTTTAAGGTTCACATAGCAAACCAATTTGGGTTTATATTGTTAAATGGAACGACTTTATTTTTCTTTGGTCTATCGTCGTTAGGGCGCTGGTCCGAAGCGTATGGCTCTACGAGGACGTGTATGTGTTTGAATCCCGCAGAGCTCTTCATCGTCATATCACCACTCATCGCCAGATAAATGCGACAACGATCTTCTGGTCGTTCTTTCCGTTTTCCAAATTGTTTCATTTACTAATTAAACATTACAATACAAAAGTGTTTTTGTAAGACTAGGAAGCTTCGCTAACGCTTTTTTCAGGCGCGTTGCTGGATGAGCGTAATTTTTTAAAAACGAAAAAAAGGCGTAAAATTGCGATTTTTATGAGAAATAATTTTTTGATTACGCTCAAATTTCACACGAATATATAAATTCATAAAAAAAAGGTTCTGTGAAAAAATCATTACAATCGAATAAAGCACGTAGGTGTCATAGGCTAAGTCCAAGGAAATTTTTTAAGAATGGAAAAAAATCGTAAAATTGCGATTTTCATACGAAATAATTTTTCGATTGCACTAAAAAACGTGGCAGTTCTAAGTTCAGACATTTCGAAGGTCTTTAGAAAATTTCATCGCAATTGGAGTATCAGTTTAGCCGGAATCGTGTTAACAAACACAAAAAATACAGAAAAAAAGAAAGAAAGAAAAAAAACAATCCGGATTTTTTTTTCAGTGAAGTAGATTGGAATCTTCGCATCGCTCGCTACGCTCGTAACGCTCATCCAAAAATAGGATAATATGGGGAACCACTGTCATTTGAAAAAGCTTTCAGAATTATATAAATCAACAAATTATTACATATAGATGCGTTTTGGCAAAATCCTATTCGTTCGGCGGACTGACCACAGGTGTTTGAAATTTTGCACAGTTGTCACTGAAAAAGAAAAAAAAGGCTTTCCAGTCATACTTTTCTAAAAGTTATTTTAAAAGATAATTGTAATAAAATAAATCATTTTCGCGATTTTAGATTTTATAAAACAGACAAAAATTGACTTTATTCGTGAATTGATTTTGGCAGATGAACACACAATATTAATAATCTACAACTGAAGGGCTGTCCAGGGAGGCTTTTTGACCACTATGCAGATAATTAATCATTTTAATTTGTAATTTTTTTTGTGGGAAGCCTGCTTCGGGTCCGAGGGCTGTTGAAGAGGACTCAATCCCTTGCATTTCCATTAACGACTGAGGAAAACCTCGATAAAATCCTTCTGTCAGAATTGCCGGTCTCGACGGGATTTGAACCCCGACCTCCCGAATAAGAGTCACCAACACTGTCGGTTTCATATTATACGTCGGATGCTTCCTGGCTGAACGGTACCTCTTTGCCAACTGCCAAATGGGTCCTATTCCCTCTTAAACTGAAAATGACATTCCTTTGAGTATTTTCTTTAATCATCCTGCTTATTTGGATTAATGGCGATACAGAACGATTGTGCATCGATAAATTGATTAGCAATATTTCGAATTTCTTAATAGAGTCTTGGGCGCGGCTCAAACTCGACGCTGACGGTTTCGTACCTTTCGGATTACTCAAAAGAAAATCAATAACTTGTTCTGTTTTTGTGTCAGAAATCAAAATTTTAATTTCTCGTACAAGCCTTTATTTTAGTTAAGTACCCCATTTTTGTCGGGAGTCATCTTAAGTCCAAACGAAACCATCACTCCAGTTTATGTAAGCAAAGTTTTTAGGATCAAACTAAACCGTATTTTGCAACTAAGCCATGTACAAGGATAAGATTAACAATTCCGAGTAAGCCAAAAACAATTAGCATCATTGGTGTAACGATGTGGACGTAGTGCGAGAAGAAAAAACGCTCATTTTGGAAATTGTGGTGCTCCCGTGTTCATTTGATTGTGATTACGAACTGTGTCCAGTAGTACACAAAGCTGTAAAACTTGTGTATAACATCAACAGTCACGCGAACCTGTTAATCGACTGGTCACAGGTTCGATATAGCTATTAGCTACACTGGCAAACTTACATAAGATTGTACAAGTTTAAAGAAAAATCAAAGGATCAAGTTGTGCTCTCTTCAAAAAAGTCGTCGCACCCACTTAACTGTCCTCGCACCCTCTTAACTGTCCTCGCACCCTCTTAACTGTCCTCGCACCCTCTTAACTGTCCTCACACCCTCTTAACTGTCCTCGCACCCTCTTAACTGTCCTCGCACCCTCTTAACTGTCCTCACACCCTCTTAACTGTCCTCGCACCCTCTTAACTGTCCTCGCACCCTCTTAACTGTCCTCGCACCCTCTTAACTGTCCTCGCACCCTCTTAACTGTCCTCGCACCCTCTTAACTGTCCTCGCACCCTCTTAACTGTCCTCGCACCCTCTTAACTGTCCCGGCACTAAACTGTATTCACACCCGGCAAATTTCTCTCTGCTCTGGTTCTTACGAATTAAAATATTAATATTTGAAACGTTATATTTCCTTCCAAACCTTTGGAGTGACTTCATCTTACTTTATTTGCCTTGTTTCTCTTAGACTGCTGAGATTCTACAGATGGGAGAACATCTCGATCGATTTGATTGAAAAAACAAAGAGACGAGATCAGCCTACCCACTTGGTCTGCGATTTGGTTTATTCAGCTGTTTTCCAACGTGGCTTACAGAGTAAGTATAAGATATGACATTCCCGTCACATACATTTTATTTTCTTATGAAATGAAAGATAATATCCAAACATGACGTTACTGTCAGTGTAGAAATTCAAAACTTTACCCTGTCTTGTTTGTAACTTATTTCATTAATTCAAAGCAAATTCGCAGAACCTGACAAAATGGCCCAGAGTCTTTGATACAAACTCTACTAAATATTTAGTACGTTCTACTTAATTAAGCGAATGCTGCGATAAACTTAATTTAAAATAGCTCTAAGGGTTTCTTTCTTAATTATTCAAATGCCTCTAAGACAGTTCCACTAGAAGAGAAACCTTGCACGGTTTGGAGAGCTGAAGTCTCTCTAGATGCTATGATCTCACCTATTTACATAACTTTATTATAATTATTTGCGCGTGTTTCTTACACGAACTGACTTGATAAGTTATAAGTTTTATGTTTAGAGTATTAAGAAATATATTTTTATAAACATACTCGACACAAATTTAGAGTCCCCTGACTAAATATGATAAATGTCAACAACAATATTCTATGGATTTATGTTCATGTCATTAAAATTGTGAGTTATGAATGTTTGCTCTGGGTTTGGCACATTTTAGTGCGCCACTGAAACGTATATGGCGGAAAGCAAACATTAATTTTTATTAATTCTAGTGTAAGTATGTTTTACCGCCGGCGCCGGTACAACGGACGTAGAAATACGTTATATGTTTCTATGGGCAAAAAAAGTTCGTAAGCATAAAGTTCAAAACGAATTGTAAAAAAAAACGAATTTTTGCAGGATTTTATATTAGTATTTCGATTAGCCAACTATACTGGATGATATAGACGCGGCTATTATATATTAGCCAAAGAGAAGTAACCATGCTATATTTATTGGTTATAATACTGGATATAAAATGTCATTGGCAACGTCAAATTCTCATACCATCAAAATTGTAGCCCTCAAAGCTAATGAGGTTGTCTTGTTCTTAGTAACGTAAACAATACATTTTCAGTAAATTCAATTTCGAATTTCATCAGAAACCTTCTACTAATGGGCCGTAAGTTACGCTGTGTTTGTTTGTTTACTAAATCATTTGTTCAAACCAAATAATATAGACGCTAAATATAGGAAAATAAATAAATGCAATGACCTTGACACATTAGAGATCTTATCAAAGGAGGATAAAGATGTGATTAACTTGTTATGACGACGAACAAAATGTTTCCTTGTTGACTGAATACTATATAAAGCAAACGAAATTGGCTTATACTGACGTCCGTTCCAGAAATCTCGGACAACCTATAATATTGTGTTCGAGGTTTACTTGACAGATATGATAAAGATCACGTCATTGATATTTTCATGTCCAACTGTCTAAGAAACGATCTCTTTTCGAAGAATCGTGAAAAAGAGTTTTATATACCAAACAACAAGGCTTGTACAAAACAAGCAGCACGTACGTAAATAAAGGACAAAAGATTAGTAAGGTTGGACTGATTTAGGTCGCACCGCCGAAGCTCAAGGACAGGAGATCAGTTAGGTTGGACTGATTTAGGTCGCACCGCCGAAGCTCAAGGACAGGAGATCAGTTAGGTTGGACTGATTTAGGTCGCACCGCCGAAGCTCAGAGACAGGAGATCAGTTAGGTTGGACTGATTTAGGTCGCACCGCCGAAGCTCAAGGACAGGAGATCAGTTAGGTTGGACTGATTTAGGTCGCACCGCTGAAGCTCAAGGACAGGAGATCAGTTAGGTTGGACTGATTTAGGTCGCACCGCTGAAGCTCAAGGACAGGAGATCAGTTAGGTTGGACTGATTTAGGTCGCACCGCCGAAGCTCAAGGACAGGAGATCAGTTAGGTTGGACTGATTTAGGTCGCACCGCCGAAGCTCAAGGACAGGAGATCAGTTAGGTTGGACTGATTTAGGTCGCACCGCCATCCCACGTCCTATTCGATATCATATTTTACAAGGAAATCTTGACACAGCCAATAAAAATTACGTATGGATCGCAAAGATTGGGGAAGCTTCCTCCAGTTTACGATACTCGTAAGGTTTTTTGTTTCATATTTTTTTTCGATTTCAATTCAAAGTTTTACGTTTTTTATCATGACTTCGCAGATTTCTCAAAATAAATTGGGCGAAGAACTTTTTACTAGATCTAAGGATCAGACGGTTGGCTGTGGTTCGTCCGCCTTGCTCAATGCTCACTACGCGAGTATTGTGTGGAATCTAATGCTAGTAACTTTCAAAGCGTTTAGTTCCACTTGGCAAGAAAAGTGGAGTATTCGGCAACAAGTAGACTAAAACAAACATACACAAATGATTATACTCCGTGCAGCAACATTTTGAGGTAAAATTAATAAATGCACCTTTACATCAAGTCAGTGAACATACGAGCTCTGCAAAGAACAAGGCCAAGATGCCGACCATCTAGCAACATGTGTTTCCCTGATGATGAAGAAGAAGAAGAAGATAGATAGATAGATAGATAAGGGTCTTTATTGTAAGGCGGGATTAAGGCTAGTGAAGCCTTATCTTCCATCCAACCTAATACAACTAATAATAATAATACAAATGATAATGAAGGCTTATGAAAATTATAGATAATTTGAACACAAAGTAATTGGCCTGATGAAAATTACACATAATTAACTAAAAACATAAACATTTGAAATTATGATAAACAATTTACACAATTTAGCTATCATTTCATTCTCCGCATTCATCCATCGCTTTCATACAGTTTCATTACAGTAACAAAGAAGGCGTCCTCGTAAAGTAAATAGAGTAACACAGGTAACCGAGCATATTAATACGTAATTTATTTTCATTATTTGGGTTGTTTGGGTTGTTTTGATATCACTTATTGTTTGTACAGTTAAGAATTTGAATAATAGGAAGTAGTAGGCAGGAGAAGGAGAAGGAGAAGGAGAAGGAGAAGGAGAAGGACAAGGACAAGGACAAGGACAAGGACAAGGAGAAGGAGAAGGAGAAGGAGAAGGAGAAGGAGAAGGAGAAGGAGAAGGAGAAGGAGAAGGAGAAGGAGAAGGAGAAGGAGAAGGAGAAGGAGAAGGAGAAGGAGAAGGAGAAGGAGAAGGAGAAGGAGAAGAAGAAAGTTTCTAACTACTTTAGTTCGACACTCAGTCTGGGTAAACTTGAATACTCCCAATCACAGAAGTGATCTCAGTTGAAAACCACAACTAAGTACATTAATGTAACAACCTAGTATTATTTCACATAATTAATTCAAAGTACAAAACTTCCTTCATTAAACGTGTTGATCTGGAAAACTTTCTTGAAATAACCAAGACAATTCGTTTTTATTTAGGTCGTTATATTCCCCCAGTTTACAACCGCGGTTACCGAGTTAACTTAGACTCATAAAGAAGTTTCCCCACAAGTTGAGTCTCACACAATCCACTCGGTGCAGGTTAAGTAGTACCAATGACCAGCTTAACCTAGTTATTTTGTAAGGTTTTTTGTTATTTTTCAAAATAGATTGAATTTTTATTTATTCACCTTGGATTTTCAGTCATGTTTTTTTAATTGTAATTTTGTGTATGGTTATTGTATGGTTTTAAATTGTGATAAATATGTAGTATTTTTAATTTTTTATATTTAGTTACTTGGCACTTGTGGGTGGTCGTATACCTGTTGTCAAGGATGGTAAATAAATAAATTCAAATTATTTATTATTTATTGATATCAGATTGCTCGGACAGCACCACGTAAAATCCTAGTTATGTCGAGTACTATGTTTTTTGAATCTTGCATGCTTTTTATTTAATGGTAAGTTTTCAGGAGTTTACAATAAATGGATGAATTATAAACGGCGCGTTTCTGTTGGTTTATTTTCACGTAGGCACTTGTGCAATATTTTATGCACATTAATATTCCATTTGCATTATCATTATTAAGCTTTATTAACAATTAAAATTATTTTCTTAAAATACGTAATTTTATGCTGGTTGAGAGTTATTCGTTATTGTTGATTCTTGTGTATTATTTCATTCTACTGGTAAATATGGTATTTTTTAAGACGTTGAACGATACAGTTTTGTATAAAGGTCCCACCCCACTAAACATACGATAGAACAAACTTCTAGAGCCGTTAATTTTGAATGCTACTCTACATAAAAGAGTATTTATTAATATTTGCATTGTTACAAATTATTAACATTTTTTCATTTTAAATATTAATGGGACAGTGACAGGTAGACAATCTATTGTAAATAGAACGTGTGTATATACATTTCACGCTCTAAGCGCATTACTAATTAGTAAATACTGTATCAAATAAGTAAGGTATTTTTAAACGATATATTTCGGTAAGATAATAAAAAATTAATTGGTCTCTGCAGTCAAAGCCGTTGCCTCTAGACACAGAATAACAGTCATTTTTACACTAAATTTGAATACTTTTTAGATAAACCTACTAACTAAACAAATGATTCCTGAAAAGAGTATTCCAGGAATGTTAAATATATTTTCTTTTATCATAGACCACCTGCGCCGGTTAAATTCATGCCCTACTTCTGGAGGACAGAGTTGTTAGTATTTGGAAGGCAAAGGGCTGAGATAGGATTCACACCGCGCGTTCTCTATAGCGACCTTTAGTCAGGACTGCCGGGGTGGGAATCATCTGGTGACCTTCTACTCTATACACGCGGTAGGTGTCAGCCTTGGCAGGTGTTAATAAAATGGCAATCATTTACAGTTAAGAACACGAGCTTATCTTGTGTATCACGGAGTTTCATTCTACCTAGAATTAATATTTAAGTATGCACTATTAGATTACCAATAGCAGCTCTTATAGCGCAGTAACGAGCAACCATGTCAACAGTTCTCTCTCTAGTGTTCTTGATAAAGGAACAAGTCGCTTCCCTAGCTGCATGGCAAAGAGGTCAGAGATTGAGCAGTCGCGTCCCTCGACACGCGACGGCCAAAGCACTTGTTTACTAGAGTAAGGAAAGAGATGGCACTGATGGGAAATCTTCAAAGTTTTTACGTTATCAGATTTTGTTCGTTTTTCAAACGCTAGAGTGCGATGTATAAAATTTATAAGTGATGCTCAGACTCCCCGGACTGAAGCGAGTTGGCACTTGAGTGAATTCTAGTCCCCGTTTTATGTATCGCGTTAATATCTTATTAAGTGGGTGTCTAAGGTGTACGCTTTGATTCTTGGTACGAACTAATATTTAGATGGCGCTTAACTCTGCTAGCGGCCATTTCCTTTGAATTTCATTGAGAAGCGTTGTTATCGAAGAAGATATTAAAACATTGTCATATTTGCCATAGAATCTGCACATTAATATTTATGACTAGGACGTCTTTCCTATTCAGTTATTATATTTAAAGACATTATGAATAAATCATTCTACATATATAAACACACCAATATAGAATAGTGCAAAGCAAATTTTGAAATAATAATGCATCAGCAATGTTTATAAACAATCATTTCTGATAACATTCTTAAATGCTATATTGAAATAAAAATGTGAAATTAATTATTTAAAAGAAATAGAAAATGAAAAAAATAAATAAAAATTTAAATTTAAATAAAATGTAAAAAAGAAAAAAAAATCATGAAAGAACAATGTAACATATTGTACGATCCTACTCGAATGAATATGAGGTAAGTATAAAATCAGAAACAGAAAATCGAAGGACATGTAATATTTCTTGAAAGAAAACACCAAACACAAATTTTATTCTTCCATTCAAAACTTGAAAATCGTCTACCATGAATAGTACTGACGTTTAAAACATTTTTTTTTTATTATTATTATTATTATTATTATTATTATTATTATTATTTTTATTATTATTATTATTATTATTATTATTATTATTATTATAATAACACCAATAAAAACAGAAATATCATCACACATGCGTATGCAGAATGCAGCCAAGATTGCTAATAATAAAATCGTAGTTTGACATGTATTATAATATTCAAATTTATTAACATCGTATCTTGCATGATCTCCCTTAAGAATATTTTTAAAGAAGTTCACTGTCGTTTGCAATCTAATTCAGCGATATCTTGCCGTTCGTTCTGATCGTGAAGTGTCCCCTTAATACTAGAACCGGCGTGTTCGCGAAACACAACGAGTTACTAAAACAAGTTTCCATTCGATCAATGGTTATTTTCATTCCTTGGGTAATGGACTTTGTAATAGTCTTCAAAGTACTTTAAAATTAATTAAAACAATCAGCGATTAAACCTCGTGCGTAAACGTCTGCCCTATAAAACGAAACAGGGGGAGATTGGTGTTCGGGCGATGCGTTAGAGTTTGCCAAACAATTAACAGCCCACGAGCAACAAACATGTTAATAGACAACATAGCGACCTTCAGAACTATTCAAACAAACATATCCTTTTCTACACCAGTTAATACCAGCCAAACTTTTCACCAGCACGTTTTGTGGCAATCTCTTTTTGCTTTTTGTACATTACTTTTTCTTGAAAAATGTAATCTTTATTAATTTTGAGGGATGAGCTGAAAACTTTATTCGTTCTTCGTGCGATTTCACGTGATAATTTTTTTAATTGGTGAAAATCGTGCACGGTAGGACTCTAAATTTTGAAATTGTAGTGAATGTTCTGCAAATACAGTATCCATTTATCCGCTATAGAGACTGCCCAAATACAATATTTATTTAAAGATTTTCTTCGTTCGTACGAGAAAACAAATTGGACCTTCCGAAACTAGGCATCATCTTCTATTCACATCGTATTAATGCAGCATGTGTTTAGCGTGTGTTTGTGTATATCATAAGTTATTCTGCAGTAAAATGTAAAGTATTGCGAAGTTATTTTGTATCACAACCAAAAACCAGTTGCTACTTATTGGACAATTTTTTTGTTCAGTTCTGCTATAGATGCATGAATTAAATACATATTATAGATGTACAGAAAATAAACAATTAAATGGATGTAAATGGGTAAAAGTGCATTTTATTCAAACCCTGCTTTCACAGCCAAAAGTTATAGATAAATAATATACTTTGATGCTCATTTGATAAAAATCCTATTTTTGCATAATAAAAATATTAATAACAATTATATTCAGGTTTGTCTTTTCTTCGCCAGGTGCCTGATCTTGTAATTACAGTCTGATACCAGCCGTAACACAGATTGAATTCTGGACTACTTTATAAACCCGCGCACCACGCATGATCTGCTCGCTACCTGGCTATTACTAGGTACTAGGTACTTGTTGTCGCCGGAATCTCAAATAAATAAGCATAGAAACGTGACGGTACAAACCGAAAATGTGCGTTCGTACTTCTCGAACTACGCCAACATTTTGCTATCGACGACGATAATTTGATATTTTCACTTATAAAGGATGCCAATCCTGATTGGCATATTTTAACTCCATTTGGTAGACAAATTTGCAATTGTTTACAGACTTTGAGGACACGAAAAGGTCTTTAGAGACGTCCATGATGTGCACACAACGAAACACTAATGCAGCCGAGTCGTTGTGAGAATAGCGTCGCTCACGGGACGTCGCTGTGAAAGTAGCACCGAAGACGCAACAAGGGAATCTGCTTGACAAAGGGTAATGTTGAGATGGGAAATCGGAAATGGGACGAAAATGTTCACGTCTTGGTGGAAAATTAGGCAATTTCCTTCGCGAGGAACTCATATTACAGAAGGTTTTCAAGGAAACAATAGGGAATGTTTCATTTCATGTTTCATAATTTAAAACAACGACGTGACTTTCAGACGGTTGGGTACAGTCAGTTACACCCCCAACGTGACACTCGTCCAGATACTCCTACTGTGCCACACTCGCCTTCTTTTCTACCATCCCTAATGTGAACTATACTTTTTAGTGCCCTAACTACCTCAACGTCCTAATGCGCCACTCTAATCTAGAGGATGTGGGGAGGCCAGACCCGTGCTGGCCAGTAGTAGTAGTTTTAGGGCGCTTCAACGGCAAAGATTATTCCAGCAGTGGAGAGAAGAGGGGTTTCCCGTCACTCTCGTTTTGGTCATCGTCGTCGTAGTCGTCGTCGTAGAGGTCCTCGACGACTGCCAGTGGTCGCCTCTCGTTCCGTGGAGTTATAATATACTTCCCTCCTTACCAAATCTTTCCTCTGCACGCGTCTTAAACGATCAGCTGAGGAACGCCATGGGCCAAATTCTACCCTCGGCAAAGACAGGGGAAACCTTGTGATACCTTCTTCACAAAATTGATTGCTGTGTTGCCGTAATATGTTTGGCTGCTTCTCGATTGCGAGCACAGTACACATGTCCAACAAAGTTTGGTTCTATTGCACCATCAGTTAGAACTACTAAGAAAACGCTAAAGTCCCGTCGCGTTGATGGATGAACTTTTTTGTAAGTTTTTAGTTTGCGTGGGATCTATTTACTTATCAAGTGCCTTTTGAACGCATTGTTGGTGATTGTTGTCAAGTTTCTATTGTAACTTGTAAATTGTTATTATTATTTTAAACCTAAAAACTCATATTAAAACCTTTATTCTATGGTTTCTGGGTAACTTTTCCGATTTTTTCTTTCAAAAAGCAATACATCACCATTACCTTAATGTCCATGTGAAATATGAACGTTGTAGCCCCACCCGTTTGGTCAGAAACGGCCCAAATGTCACGAAAATATCGCACTAAAAATAGAAAAAAATCGTAAAAGTACGATATTCATGAGAAATATTTCTTCGATTGTACCCAAAAACAATACACCTCTAAGTTCAGAGATTTCGAAGGTCCCCTCCAATTTTCATCAAGATCGGGTATGTCGTTTGCCTGGTAGAGTTAACAAACAGCAGAAAAACAAACAAACAAACAAACAAACAAAAAAACACACGAGCTTAATTTTTTGGGGGTCAGTGAAATTGAAATCTTCGCTTCGCTCATCCAATAACGTATGCTTATTTCTTGTGCACAGTCTACTTCATTTCAGGCACCGGTTTTTGCAAGTATTTTTCTCATTTCATCCGTTCATCCAGCCACAATATACAGACGTACAGAGTATAACTTTTTGATTTCATCCAGAATTGTACAAGACTCACATTTTGATTTTCCTCAAGTTGTTCGATGTAATGATATACAGACGCAGTTGAAATATTGCACGGTGTTTTGACTATTAATGAAGTGTATTTGTATTGTATTGTATTGTAATTTTTATCAATATCTGATCAAAATCAAACTCATTTAAATTTTACAACTCCAATTCATAGATCTTTATGTTCTTTTAATAATAATGTATTTTAATAGTCTGTTCTCAGTAGTCTGTATTGTGGGCTCATTTTATCCACACGAAAGTATAATTTACAGTAATGGTATTTGTAGCTAGTATTTGAACCCACTGTTATAATAGTAAAATAACTAAATAAGTCTTGAGACTTCCGAGTTCCGAGGCCTCACCAAAATCAGAATACCGCCATCACATTCTCCGTTCATCAGTCGGAGCAGACAAAGCCTGGTTAACGGCATCGTTGACTTAAACGTGAATAAAGACAAGTTATCTGTCTCTTAATATGGGTTCATTATGCGAGAAATTGCTCGTGAAATAACAATGCCGTCGAACGTAGACTTAAAACAATAATTATACAAGGTAATGTTGCTAATAGGCAATCTTGCTGCATGGGGGAGTTTTTGTGAATGGAATTTAAGGTTCTCGTTAAATTAATGAGGGATGAATATTGGCGGTGAAGTAGATGAAGTAGTAGAGATGCATGGAGGTGCACACGCACACGCACACGCACACGCACACGCACACGCACACGCACACGCACACCAACGCACACGCACAGCAGAGAAACAACCTGGTATTACCCCATGCAATTAAGTTTCAAAGTATTGATGATTGAGACGATAAAAAGGTAAAAATCTTCTCAAATAGCCAAAGTGCATTAATATGAGACGTTAAGCAATATCCAATCAATCAATCAATCAATCAATCAATCAAAAAAGGTAAAAAGTTTCAAGATTAGCCCGTGAATTGTATGCGCGCTACGGTACCTGATGTTTGCAACTGAACGGTTACTTATATATTATATTGTTTATTGAGTTAGTATAGGTAATACTACTTTCTTATTTTTTCAAATGTTCCGTAGCCAAAATTACGTAACAAACTTTTAAGCTGCACTAGTGAATTATGTGCTTTACACATTTCCTTGGATTGTGCAATTATATAATAGACACGTTTTACTGTTAGCATTGCTGTTTTCTGTGCCATCAGCTATTCTTATCACAATATCATATCAATCTTTATCTCCATATTTTCTTTCTTTTATAATATGAGATCTTAGTTTAAGTACCTGTGAAACTAATTTTGTTTTGTACATTATTACCTTTCTAGTAGGGCCTATTATTATTTTGCATCTACTCTATTATAAACACTGTATATATTATTATTATAATATATATTATTATTATTTTTATTATTGTTTATTGAGTGTTTCTTTACACTCACTTTCCAAGAAAATGTCAAGATGATCAATTAAATTATAGAGGTTTCTCGTAGATAGTTTCTTTGGTAGCGTTTGCTACAACATTATATAATTATATGTTTATTAAAATATTAAACAGAAAAAGCTGTAAGTCGAGCGCTTAAACTTGCCTCGAACTACTTTCAATCAATCCAATTTAATTGTATGTTTGACACCATATACTCTCATTCTTATTTCTCAATCAAACTCACCAAATGATCGTATTTTCCCAGAACGGTCACCACCAAACTTACCTAAAACAAAGAGAAAAATAATTATACGTCACATACATCACAATATTAAAAGACACAACACATACAATACACTACTCCTATTTTAAGGACTGTTTTAAAATGGATTTATTCAGCGTTCATAAATGAACGTTTTATGGGGTTATATATACGTCAGAGAAAACAAACGCAAAGATGTGAAAATATTTGTGCTTAAATAAGTTTTTTTTTTACGTTAATGCGAAAGCAAGGGATTTAGTCCTCTTAAACAGCTCTCGGACATCTTTTCTTCAATTCAACCACATATTAGAATGTCTTATTATTATTGTGTAATAATCTTGTAGATCTGAAAGATATGTCACACACGCGCAACCCAACCGAAATATATTTCCGAGCGAATTTCACTTCTGAACCCTTGTCACTCTGGGCTCCAACTTAGTATTATTCTGGCTAACCATAAAAACCACAACATAAAATTCATCTCGACTTGCGATTAAATAAAACAAAAAAGTAACGAAATGTCCAACTTTAATTTAATCCGTAGCAACTCGTCTACATTTGACTCAACATTTTCATAACGCAATGTAAAAAATAATTGTGTAGCTAGCGTTAAGTTTGATGGCATTTTCCTCCCTGCCCTTGACAGGCCCGATGTGGAGATAGTCGAAATGAACGCGTGGTCGTGTGGGGGGTTGTGGGGGGGGGGGGGTTAGACCCTCAGTGTGTGCTTTATACTCACGTGTAATTTGAAACTTTCTCCCCGTTATATACGCGCGAGTGTGTGAGCTTTTTTATGGGTCCGATGGTAGCTTTCCTCTTGGACTTGATGTTAATGGAAACGCAAATGAAATATGATCACAGCGAACGGTTTCAATGTTGGTGTTATTCGTATCCAAGATTTATTCTTTTAGAGAATGTGTGAGCGCACAACAAGGCATACGGTGTGAATAATTATTATTTCCACATGCTGAATAAAATATCGTTAGGTCTGTGATGAAATAAACTGTACTTTGGCGTAAGAAATATTTATAGTTTATTTTCTTTCACTTAATAAATAACATATTAGTCATTAGAAATGTTGTTATGTGAGAAATAAACCTTATAAGCAACACGTTTAATAACATTTAATGTACTTAACAGATTATTTTAAATCCTAAGTTCTTAAAAAAAAAAACGATAAAATTAAACAATGACCAATAAACTTACATTTTCTTGAATACTTCAAATAAATGCTTAATCATTCCAGTCCAACTCAACACTCTCCTGTGTCCCCGTCAACCGTATTATAGACTAGGCCAGTTCGTAAAAATTTCGAGCTCTGTGGCCCGACGTGTTTCAAGCAGCCAACAAAGAATAATTTGAATAGATTTTTACACTCTGAATCAGAATAACATTTTTGGAAATTGCTGTTTTACTTCTTATAACCTTAATTAAATCTTAAGGGTTGGTTTTAATCGTCCAGAAGAAATTAAATCACATAATCCACAATATCTTAACACTAAAAACTATTCTAATATAATTTTAATTATAAATATAATATATAAATTTAAAACTAACTATTCAGTTATGTTGTTACATTGGTAAAACAAAAGGGGAATTTAGGCATGTGATCCGATGAAATAATTATTAATTATGTTTGCAGTAGACATGGGTTTATTTGCATATACATATTTTTTGGAACGTCAGAAAAATCATTGGATACAAAAATAATATTTCAAACACTTCTTGCATAATTAAATAGGAACCATAACATCGATCATAACTTCCCATATGGCCCATGGGTGTTGCGTTCTATACCATCTTGTTGCTGGGTCTCGTTATCACTGCCCATATGGCTGAAGGTGTTGCGTTCGAAACCATCATGTTGCATATTACAACATATTATCATCTTCAAGATTATCTAATACCAAGTTGCAACAGGAACTTTCAGAATCAAAACATTTGCACGTATCAGTGCATCGCAATGTTCTACAACCAGTTTGGCATCCACATGAGATGAGTTTATCCCAATCTGTGGAATTGCTGGCAGAGACATACTTCTACTTTCTATCCAAATTGTTGTGGACTGAACTGAAGATGCACCTCAAGACAGAAAACTTGAATTTAGAATAGATTATAACAACATTTGACAAATTTTATACTGTTGTTTTAATTTTGTTTAGCTCTGGATTTTGAATGTTCTTCCAAATCAAAGTTGGGTAATGGCAACGCTTAGCATGGAAATGGAGGGTGTTGCTTGTCGGATGCATGCATTCTGTTTTCTTAGTTTTTGCGATTAAGTTGTAACGACTTACATCCACTGTTGCAATGCAACTTGCCACTTGGCAAATTATATAATTTGCAGAAGAACCGCTCTACATTTTGATGCTTTTCACTTGCAATTTAATCTTCACCAATTCCATCCAGAAGATTGTAGGTTGAGTACTTTCAATGATTTCTTCTTCGATTGGACGAATGTAAATTATGTTCTATCACAACCACTAATTGCATTAAAAGCAAGTAATACATCTCGTATACATGTCGGAACTTGATGACAAAAGTTTTGGATCGAAATGAAGCAGCGTTTAAATACTTGTTCCGGTCACACGTGGTTTGATTTGATATGTTTACAATGCGCTACAAGAAGCCTCAGTATCATTAATTAGCCTTTACTACATGGTTATTATATTCATCTTCGAGCGCATGCAGAAAGAGCAGAGTATATTTGCTCCCCTTCAATCTCCATGACATTTAAGTTGTCGTTATTGAGATCCGCGTTATCGAAATACTTCTGAATCACTAAATGCACCTGCAACAACCACGATCTTTTCTGTAGTTGGATGAGCGTAGCGAGCGAAGCGAAGATTCCATTTCACTAAACTGGAGAAAAAATCCGGAATGTTTTTCTTTTTTCCTTTTTTTTTTGTATTTTTGTGTGTTTGTTAACACGATTCCGGCCTTCGAAATCTCTGAACTTACAATTGCCACCGTTTTGAGCGCAATCGAAATTTTGTTTCTTATTAAAAACGCTATTATACGATTTTTTCGATTTTTTCAAAATTTCTTCGACTTATAACACCTACATGCTTTATCTGATTGTAACGATTTCATCACAGAACCTTAATTTTATGAATTAAGATATTCTTGTGAAATTTGAGCGTAATCGAAAAATTATTTCTCATGAAAATCGTAATTTTACGGGTTTTTTCTTTTTTTACACAATTCTTTGACTTATAACACCTACATGCTTTATCCGATTGTAATGATTTTTTTACAGAACCTTAATTTCATGAACTTATATATTCGTGTTAAATTTGAGCGCAATCGAATAATTATTTCTTATGAAAATTGCAATTTTACGATTTTTTCCTTTTTTAAAATTACGATTTATAAAAAAATTAAGTTAATTTTTTATTTAATTTAATTTAATTAAAAAAATTAAGTTAATTTTTTGAAAAATTTAATTTAATTTTAATAAATCTTCGACTCAGTAATGTTCTATTCATCCGACAACAGAAAATCAGCGTAACACATGGCAGCTCAATGCACCATATACGCTCATCCAACAACGCGGCGGGACTTAAGCGTTTTCCTAGTCATAAAGATTAAGCACTGCCTCCTAGATGTTGCTCGTGGCTCCTCAAGGTCCCCTGTATCTACTCCTAGCGGAGGTCGGCCTGTGCGCGGCAGCGAAGCCTAGCGGAAATCTAGAGGACCTTGGTGGCTCTTCGAGGAGCCACGAGTGGCAGTGAGATTAAGAGTTCTTCACCGAGAAACCTTGACAATCTTCCTTGTTTTCAGGCAATGATATGAAATCACTCCATTAGCCTCGAGCAGGGACAGATCTGTCTTTTGACTCGCCTGATTAGTACTTGCTGTTCGTTTTCTTCGCGTTGAATATTTGATAGATAAGGGAATGTAAAGATTATGTCGATTCTATTGTATTTAGTTCCAAGCTTTGTAACATCGGATACAAACGTATCGGCGACATTTCCGAGGGTTTTGGCCGTTTCTGGATTGCCAATGATCATGACCAGAGCTTGACCGCTGATTATAAGACACGACTTGCTTGTCAAAGTAACGACAGTTGATGCCTTTTTTAATTCCGCAGATAGCAAAGCTTTGTTACCTGATCTCATTGAGCCATTTATTTGAAAGCAATGCGATATTCTATTCCCCTGATTTGTTGTGTAGTTCTAATTATTTAGACTAGCAGAGCGCTGGCGTAAGCTAACGAGTAACCGTTCACTGTGTTTTGTTGTGTCGTCAGTGTATAAATATAGGCCTATTATTTAAAACGCTTACAACGCAGATTTAAATGTGAAAACGTTAAGACCGCCCCTTCGATTCTTGCAGCCCTGTAGGCCAAGAGACAGCCATAACCAAACTGCTACGTTAAATTTTCTATAGAAGTCACAAAGCCACAAATAATCTATCACATTTATCTATCATTTCTTATAATGTCAAACAGTCAAACTAACCCTAAAATCAGCAATACAAAGGCAACAGCCAACAAGCTCGAGACGAGAACCACACTTCACTTGACCGGCAGACACAATCATCCGCCTCGCACTGATCACGTGATCCGTACGATCGCTGTGATTGGTTCCTTAGGCCGCGCGCTAGGCTCCACTGTCTGCCGGATTATTACACTTTGCGACTTTGTGTCAATTACTACTTACACAAGATATAAACTATCAATACTGAATACATTGATGGCACACTAACCATGAGTAGTTTATGTTTTTTTGGAAAAAATCTAATCTTAATATTGTACCGTTTACTTGCAGTGAAGTAAAACATTTCTGTAGTACTCAACAAAAACTGTGAATTTTGGGTTCAAGCGGTTCGAGGGTCGATTACTTGTCTAATTTCGGTACAAATTGAAAGTCTGAATTAGCCAAATTCTTGAAAATACTTTTTTCTACCAACTAATTTTCAAAAGTTCATTCTAGGAGAATTATCTCCCAACGTATGAACTAATGAAAATAATTGGAGGAAATGTTACTTTTGGAGGGTTTGGGGGGATTTTTTGGGGGGGAAATATACAAAATTTTGATTGCCAACTATGTTTTTCGTACGCAGAATATTCTTCCGAGTAAGAATAACTTTAGTGTCAGCTTTAACAACCTGGTACACCACTGTTGAGATAGAAACAGATTTTTTTAAACTGGCCCAGCCCATTATAGGCTTTTATGACCAGAATGAGTTCTGAATGATCTTTGAGCTGTTGCGTCGTGTCGATGATAAGGCATTGCTTGACATTTCGCCAAACTGTTTGGTGGCTTCTTCAAGACACGATGCAACAAATAACTCAATAACAAATTGTATTATATCATTTAGGGTTTTATCAACATAGAATATTATAATACAAATGTATTTATCAATCGTATAATGTAGTATATTATGTTTAATAATAATGCAATGTAAAGATTAATTGTAATTTGTATAATTTATATAAACAAACCAGTGATTTGTTTGTTATGCCGGAGACTGTAGCCATCAGAAGAGAAATTCCATCATAGACCTCCTGCATAATTCCGCTGCCTCAAAGACTACACGGGGTCATGTTCTAATAACAAACCGAACCAGTGACCAGTTTGTTATGCCGGAGACTGTACCCATCAGCCGAACCAATCCCATCCTAGACCTCCTGCATAATTCCACTGCCTCCCAGGATAGCGAGGTAACGTTCTCTTTTACTGTCTAAACCGCGTGTTTTCGAATCGTGGTTCGAACAGCGTCTTTTAGTACCGTCTGCCCACGGCAGGGCGCAGTTAATTACGGGAGGCCATTAAGCAATAAGCCAGCCACGAGGAAAGTTAATCTGCTAAGAGAAAAACAACGACTTGTCAATAACTCGATACAGAGACTTTGTGGGGGAAGTTGGGACATTCATTTAAAACCAGTTGTCTTTGAAGGGGCTTTCTAGCTATTGGTTAACACTGAAAGTTCATTGTGTTACTGTGATGGGTATATAACTTAAACATAATAATAAAAACATCTAAACAGTATAAATTGTGCACTTAAAAACATTGAAATATTTCATTCGATTAATATTGAATTAAGTTACGTTTTAAAACTTAATTGGCACATATTTCATGTACTATTTTTACGTTTCATCTGCATTTTTACATCCGTTACCAAATACCCAATTTCTAAAGTAAATTTTAAATTATGTGAAGTTTGTTTAGAATACTCTCGTCTTTTGATTGTGAAGTGGAGTGATTGTGCATTGCATGCTCATATACACCTTCTTATTACAAGTTTATTATAATATATAAAACTGAGAAATACTATATGCCCTCTCTGATTCTCTTCAACATTTTGATTTTCCTTGTATCTTGGTTTGTTGAAATAAATAATACCCTGGCGTCGTCCTTGGAAACACAGCTTAGGCTGATTGAAACGCATACTTTCTTAGACCCTTTGCTTGAACAAAGCCACACACGGCTGAAAACCAGTAGGTAATGACATTATAATTAATGTTTGGTGGTCAGTTCAAAGGCAGCAGATATTCGTTGCAGTACAGTTCCATCCGTTCAGATGTATAATGCAACTACAATGTAGAGCTTGAAATGTACCCGTCCTGATGGTCTAGTGGTTAAGACGCCTGTCTGGAATGCGGGAGATCCGTGGTTCGATTCCCGGTTGGGGCGGACTTTTTTAATTTCTGAATAATGTAGTAAATAATACCAGTAAGGGTAGTATAATTCTGGGTGCATGGATTTTACTTGTCCAGACTGCTAATATTAAGACAGTATAAAACAACACTTTTATTAGGTTGCATACTTATAATGAACGAACAAACTTGTATAGCTATTTTCTAAAAGCATACAATGAGAATAGATAAAATATATCGATGCGCACAGCCTCCCACGATACGTTCAGAGTGTCTGGAGGTGAGCTTCTTGGAACAGCCGTCACTCGGCCACACAAGGAAGCAATGCAGGATACAAAAAAAGTAGAAAATATAGTAGAAAAGTTGGAGATAAAAAAATGAAGTCTTAAACAAGCAAGAATGCAACGAATAAAATTTGAGCTGTAAGACTTGTAAAGAAAGTTACCTTTTTCCTATGAGCATAAAAAAAACAGTTAAAAAAAGTATTGCGTGCAAAATTGAAATGCTCAATACCATACTATGAATAAACATGTATTAAACACAGTGTATAATTAATAAATAAAATAAATAAATTTTATTTAAAGTCTACCCACTCAGTTATATAACTGATTTTCAGTGGGGACTTTAAATCAAAGCGACCAAGAAAACCCTGCAGGCCCCGACGCAAGTCGACGAGTGAGCGATAACCAACCAAAGATCAATAATTTTAATAGGAAATATAGCAATCAGTGGTATGGAAAGTGCGAACACCCGCGAATCAACGCCAGAATCAACAAGGCCGATTCAGACGACTCTGAATAATTTATTATGTGCTTCGTTGCTAGGACGGCTCCAAAGTCACCGTTTACAAACTCCTAAGACAAGAACTGATGGACTTAAGTCCAAATAAGAAGTTACTTTACTAGACCATGCACCGAGCTGGTAACAATTAATACATTCTGAATTGTTGGTGCATTAAAGGGCCATCAAATTTCAACTCGCAACCTTCTCGTGGTTTGGCCCGTGATTAGGGGAGTTTTTCTCCCTGAAACTAATGGCGAGCTCTGGGTCGTCGTCGGGGAACTGTCCCCTTCCCATTGACGACCTCCCCGACGGCGACGAAAATGACAACACGGACGGATGATGACACAGACGGAGACGACCACGACGTGGGGGAACCCCTGCCCTCCCCATATGCTTGTGGCTGGTTCTGACCAGCACAGGCCTGTCCACCCATTGTCCCCCCGCGTGTTCCCTTACGTCCCTCCCTTCGTCTCGATTAGCCAAGTTGCATAAATATGAGACGTTAAGCAATATCCAATCAATCAATTGGTGTATAATAGATGATGAGTAGAGTGGAAGGCACAAAGCTGCAACGAATCATACCTTTGAACTGGACAAACACATTCTTCAGTCTGTCACTTACTATACATCACTCAATCATTTGACAAGCAATGGTTCATATACAAACACAAATATTTAAAACTTAAATGTAACTTTGGTTTGCTGATGATTGTTCTCTTTCTAGTATAAAGTATACACGCAGGGCGTTTATGTAGACAAAACTCAACACAATAAACAAAAATAAGGGTTATTAATAACAGCGATTTTTTCGTTCAGAATAAGCAGCAGTGCGGTAACACACTCGGGCACCTCATACGGCAAGCAGAGTTGGGATGTTACCGTCGGGGTAATAAAAAAAGTAACAATATAAACTTGAACAATAATAATTTAAAATGTATACAAAAAACAAGTCAATGGACCAGTAGATATTTAACATTCTATTGTTAATCACTGATTAACAAAAAAAAAATTTATTACCAATTAATAAATTGGTAATACTAAAGCATTTAATACTACTTGAATTAAATTATTTAATTTTAACAAATTATACTACAATGGAATTTAAAAATAAATAATGAGATCCTACCAGAAGCAAAAGATTTCTAAAAAGACAGCCAAGTCTTACTCCCCCCAAAAAATTGAGATCTAAAGGAAAAGCCAAGCTCATGCACCCTTCTATATTTGCGCACTCAAAAATCCTTATATAAACTTACACAGCCCCGTGGCTACACCCATTAAATTTTTTTTTGAAACAATGGTTGAAATGTAATTGTTCATGCATTTATTCAATATCTTGCGAATATTGATTTCTGAACTGTTACATTTCCAATTAATAGCTGCAAATTCTATTTTGCCAAGCTTTTCAAGGATGTTTTTCGCTCTGGTGAAGTGGACTGATGGTTCTTCGGGCCGGATTAGTGAAACGGCTCGCTTATAACATAACTGAATAATACCTTACAATAATAACACTGATTGAATTGAATAATCTTTACTGTATTGTATATTGACTACTTTCTTCTGGATACAAAAGTCGGACTGTTGTCCCTAGTTACTAAAACATAAGCAAATATAACAACAGAATAGTGCCTTCTTAGGTAATGTCAAGGTCAGTTAAATGATTGTCAAAGTCTCTCAAGTGAAGTTCAAACAGATGTAGTCACGTGGAAGTGTAATTTATGTATTAAGAGTGCGCAATTAATGTAGAAGGGTACATTAGCTTGGCCTTCCTTTAACATCTCAATTCTTTTGAGTAAGTACCCAGCAAACAGAAAATCATCTTGCCCCATAATTTGCCCGCACCCCTTTGCCCGCAAGTTGCCCGTACGGGCCCCGTACGGGCATGCCATGAGGGCGCCTTAAAAATTTTGTCACCCCCCCCCGCATCCTGCCCGTACGGGCAAGCCCGCATTGTAGCTCATCCTGCCCATACTGGCAAGCCCGCATTGTGGCTCATCCTGCCCATACTGGCAAGCCCGCATTGTAGCTCATCCTGCCCATACTGGCAAGCCCGCATTGTGGCTCATCCTGCCCGTACATGCAAGTCCACGTACGCTTACGCCATCTAGTATACACGCAAGTAACCCCGAACCAAAAATAAGAATAACAAAATTTAAAAAAAATTAATCACTTGTAAGGGGTTTTTAAACTAATTTCATATTAGAGATCGATAAGGAGAGAACAAGTACAATTATATAGACAGAATATCAGAAGTATAAATTTTATCGCCAAGACCCGGGCTCGAACACGAGAACCTTCCTCCACTTCCGGACGCGTTACCCACTGGGGACACTGCAACCTGTGAGTAACTGGGCGCGTTAGCTGTTTTACGAGCGTCTTTACCCCATGTGCGTGTATGGCGGAACGTAGCACTGCAGAACGCTACTTGCTTTTTCAGAAATAATTTGTTATGTGTTTTGTTTTATTATGTTTCTTAACTTATGGTTCATGTTTTTTTAACTAAAAATTAATATTTAAACTTAGATATTTCATTATTTGTTTCATTGATAGGCTTCAACAAATATACTGAAATGAAACATACTCAAATACTAATCGTATGTAGAGAATAACCTTGATTATATTGGTTCTTAAATTTAAAAATTAGTGAAGACATGACATTCACCAGATAAAATGTTTTTTTAAAATAGACTTAAAAATCTACATGAACATTTAACAAGAACAAAAATAGGCTTATTGTATTGTACAATTAAACCCAAAAAAGCACTGACCAAAATTAATTTTGTATAGTAGGTTTAGACTTAAAAAAAATGTGTATACAATTTCGGAGAGAAGCGTGAGGATTTGCTAAGAAATAATTATAATATGAATGTAATTGTACATAATTTGTGCTAATACATAATATTGTGTAAAATAATGGAAGTGCCATAAATCATTCATAATAGACTTAAATCAGTATATATATATAGGAAAAAAGCTTTAAATCCCGCCGCGTTGTTGGATGAGCGTAAATTTGGGGCATTGAGCAGCCATGTTTTTATGCGAATTTTTTGTTTTTCTGTAGCAAAACATTACATAAATTTAAATTTTTTAAATTAAATTAAATTAAATTAAAAATTAACTTTAATTTTTTAATTTTTTAAAAATTAATTGAAATTGTTTAAAAAAAGGAAAAAAAGCGTAAAATTGCGATTTTTATAAAAAATAACTTCTCGATTGCGCTCAAATTTAACACTTATCTATTAATTCATAAAATAAGGGTTCTGTGAAAAAATCATTACAATCGGATAAAACATGTAGGTGGGTTTTAAGTCAAAGAATTGTTTAAAAAAAGAAAAAAACCTGTACAATTTCGATTTTTTATGATAAATATTTTTTCAATTTGCGCTCAAATTTCACACGAGTATCTTAATTCATAAATAAAGGTTCTGTGCAAAAATCATTAAAATCGAATAAAGATGTAGGTGTTATAAGTCGAAGAAATTTTTAAAAATCGAAAAAATCGTAAAATTGCGATTTTCATGAGAAAAAATTTTCCGATTGCGCTCAAAACTTGGCAGTTCTAAGTTCAGAGATTTCGAAGGTCTCCATTAAATTTCATCGCAAACGGTTTCGTTTAGCCGGAATCGTGTTGGACAAACAGACAAAAATACAGAAAAAAAAAAAAAAAACAAAAAAACATTCCCGGATTTTTTTCTCCAGTGTAGTGAAATGGAATCTTCGCTTTGCTCGCTACGCTCGCTACGCTCGCTACGCTCATCCAATAAGATAACTATACCATGTGTGAATAAGCTTACAATCTGCTATATTAATACAATTATTACAATATTATTAACTTAGTAGGAAAACGACTAACTCGTTGTTAGACGAGTGAGTGAGCCATGTGTTGAGTACCCGGTAACATTCCCTTTCTTCCCCTACCTAGGGCCTCTCCATGCAAAACTTAAAAAAAATGTGTATACAATTTCGGAGAGAATGCGTGAGGATTTGCTCATAATGTAGTGCTAATACATAATATTGTGTAATATAATGGAAGTGTCATATTTTCTTTTCATAATAGACTTAAATCAGTATATATATAAGATAACTATACCATGTGTGAATAAGCTTACAATCTGCTCATATTAATACAATTATTAGAATATTATTAACTTACTAGGAAAAACGACTAACTCGTTGTTAGACGAGTGAGTAAGCCATGTGTTGAGTACCCGGTAACATTCCCTTCTTCCCCTACCTAGGGCCTCTCCATGCCTAATTATTATCAAACTTAAATGCAAATGTCCCGGGTACTCATCAACACATGACTCGCTCACTCGTCTAACAACGACTTTGGCGTTTTCCTAGTCTAGTTGGCGAAGGTGCCCTTTATACCCGAAATGTGGAAGACCTAGGTTCAAACCCTCCGTCGGGAAAGATTTTCTAATTTCTGGATCGTATTTAAAAAATTATAAAACATGTTTTGAAATGCATACTATACTACGAAAACATGGGCAGTACGAAATACGACCAAAGATTGCAAGGTTTACTTAATCTCTAAGCGGAATTTAGGGGAACCTTGAGCGTGCAAGATTCGATACATTTTGGTCATTGAATACAATCACGGCCTGACAAAAATGATTCGATAAAAATGACTTCTTCAAAACAAAACCATTGTCGTTAAATTAAATTAATAACTACAAATTTCCATTATATTTTTCAATTTATTATTAATTTCTTGTAGGTTGAAATGGTAACGGATTTTTCTCATTACGTTAGCAGTTCTCAGTTACCTGGTCACGGATGTCTGTTTAAAATTTAAGCTCGAACTATTTAGTCGTAGGGCCGTATGGGACCGGACAAACAAACAAACAAGATGTAAAACCAGTGTAAATTCATCTAACTACAATTCTTTTGAGTCCACTTTGCAGTGTTCTTGGAGCAGATTCCATCCTCAAACATGATGCCCGCATCTTTATAAAAAAAATAAAATAAAATAAATTTATTAGAGTCTACCCACTCAGTTATATAACTGATTTTCAGTGGGGGACTTTAAATCAAAGCGACCAAGCCAACCCTGCAGGCCCCGACGTAATCGACGAGTGAGCGATAACCAACCAAAGATCGATATTTTTAATAGGAAATATAGCAATCAGTGGTATGGACAGTGCGAACACCCGCGAATCAACGCCAGAATCAACAAGGCCGATTCAGAACAACTCTGAAATTTATTATGTGCTTCGTTGCTAGGACGGCTCCAAAGTCACCGTTTACAAACTCCTAAGACAAGAACTGATGGACTTAAGTCCAAATCAGAAGTTAAAAAACTTCTGACTTTAGCGGGAATCGAACCCTGGACCTTCCGCATTGGAAGCAGATACGCTAACCACAACATCTTGCCATTAGGGCGAGATGGAGACTTGCCCGTAATCCACCCGCAACCATGATGCCCGCATGTTGCTTCATCTTGCCCTTGGGCGAGATGGAGACTTGCCCGTAATCCACCCGCAACCATGATGCCCGCATCTTGCTTCATCTTGCCATTAGGGCGAGATGGAGACTTGCCCGTAAACCACCCGCAACCATGATGCCCACATCTTGCCCGTATCTCGCCCTTAGGGCAAGATACGGGTAAGATGGATATTAAATTTTACGGGCAAATTTCAACGTGCCCATAAACCGCCCTAACGGCAACATGAGGGCAATTACCAAGATGCCCGTAATCCGCAAATAGCCCGCACTGCCCACATTGCCCGTATGGGCCCCGCAAGTTGCCCGCACTGTTCTGTTTGCTGGGTAAGGCCTGGCTGTATTTTCACAATTTTATTGTTATTTGTGGGATAATTAAAACGATAATTCACACCACATTTATCTCGTTCAATTTGTTTTCTTTATTCCTATCTCTGTAATTTTCATTACAAGACATTTTCACCCTTGTTGTTAAAATCTCAAATCTGTTGTATACTTTCCCACAGCAACCTCAAATTATAAGATCTAATGGGGCTGCAAGTAATAAAAGAACCCGCGACAAAACCTTCTAATGAAGTAATTTAGCAATGTAGCACTCCAACCACCTCCTGCTCGCCTGATACGACATCCAGTTAATATCGCCGTCAACACATAAAGGCGCGTCTGTCTGTCTAAATGATATTTGCCGTCTGTTTTCCTAAGCCTCCCTCATTCGTGGTTCTTTTCTACACCCACTCATTCACTCACTCACTCACTCACGAAAGTAAAAAACACAGAAATAACACCAACGAAACTGCTGTCAGGAGGCGTAATAAAGCGCATGAACTATTTCTGCGATAACACATAAAGGAAAAAGGAAGAAATACAATTAGGCCTTTTGTTTGTTTTCTTTTTTTAATCAATTAAGTAAGTGTGGTGTTCCTTGGTTTTATTGCTACTTTCATCATTTGCTTACTATAATAGCCGTACATAAAGCTATTGCAGTAAATGTATAGTAGTAATATAATTTATCACCACTGTATTGGTACATAACTAGGGAAAGCCAAAGTCGTTGAAAGACGAGTGAGTGACCCATGTGTTGAGTACCCGGGAACATCCCCTTTCCTCCCCTATACCTAAGGCTGGATCTAGCCCAGTATGGGGAATGATACCGGGTATTCAACACAATGGCTCACTCACTCGTCTATTAACGACTTTGGCGTTTCCCTAGTCTAGTTGGCTAAGGCGCTCTTATACCCGGAATGTGGGAGACCTGTGTTCAATCCCCTGGTCGGATTAGATTTTGTAGTTTATGGATTGTATTTAAAAAATATTAAACACGTTTTGAAATGCATATAACGCAGTTTAGTCTACATTAACTGTGACAATAATGGAAAACATAGCCAGTACGAAATACGAGTAAAGATTGCAAGGTTTACTCAATCTCCCAGTGGAATTTGGGGGTACTTTGAGCGTGCAAATTTCGATACTCGTTGGTCACAGCATAACTGCATTACAAATATATTTTCCACTGCCTCCATTGCAACCGAGTAACATCTAAGAGGCAGTGATTTTTTCAAAAGCAAAACCATTGTCGTTAAAAGAATTCCTACACATGTTAGGCCAACTTTTCAGTTATTTTTTTTGTAGATTTAAATCGCAATGGATTGTGCTCATTTTGTAAGCAGTTCTTAGTTACCTGGTCACGGATATCTGTTTAAAATTTCAGGTCAATCTATTTGGCCGTTCGGCCGTATGAGCCCGGACAAACAGACAGACAAACACTTAACATTTAACAGACAATAGTCACGATCAAGGCCCGATCGAGTAGCGTTATGGACTTCGTTTCGCTGCGCTCACTCTTCTAATAAAAGATACTTGTTTAAAAACTTTTATAGGTTAGTGGTTTAGTTTCCATATTTACCACCACTTTTCAAAATCAACACAAATAAATCTGACAGTTTTTTATTCTTTTAACCCGGTCAAAAAGCTGCTTTATTTTGTTCTGAAATGGTAGTAGTTTTCTTTACTAAGTTCTAATGATTAGAACGATTTTTGTAATGGTTCAATATTTTCAATTGTGTACTATTTTCAAGGAGAAAAATCTTCTTAAATTCTAAAATACTTAAACAAATTACGAATATCAAATTGTTATGGTAGAGAGCAAAACTAGGGTGCACTTGTTAATTGCTGCCGATACGCAGCCGACTTACTTTGATATTTTTAAATTAATATTGTAATGTCGAATGCATTGATGTTAATAATATATCCTTAAAATCATAACTGAGTTTGTAAAAATTAATGTTAAACTTAAATACATTATACTCACACTATGGGCATACCAAAAAATTACAAATAAATTAATATAATATATCATCATAATGTTATCCAGTTTTACATAACAATTAAGTATTACGTATCAGTATAACAAAGAAAATTAATCACTTTGGTTTTGAATTTGGTATATTATATTGATTTTGATGTTTCCTTATCCCAGTGATTTTTTTTATTTTTATAACGCTGTATACGAGGGAGCGCAGCGACTGAGTTTTACATCTAAACTCAAACGAGACTTCATCCGTGCCTGTGTCGGTGAGTGACTGCTTAAAATCAACCGAACCACTGAACCTATTGCACTGAAATTTTAAACAAACATCCGGGACCAGTTTTTGGGTGCTGTTAATATTTTCAGCAACATCTGTTGTTATTCAAACCTACAAATAAATAATAAATTTCAAATATGCTGAAAATGTTCAACATTTAATTAAACGACTATGGATTTTGTTCTTGAAGAAATCATTTTATTGAATCATGTTTTGAATATCAAGCGGTGAATGCATTGTAGTTACCAAGGTACAAAATCTTGTACACTCAAGTTTTTGTTTTCAAGATTTTATAACTTATAATTACAGACAGTCGAAGAAGCTGGCCAAAAATCACATCCCTAAAACACTAGCCTCTCCTCCCCCCCCCCCATGATTCAAGGCCAGATCCGCCCCTGGTAAACCTTGCAATCGTACCTCGTACTTCGTAAGCGTTGTGTTTTTCAAAAGTATTTTATGCATTTCAAAATATATTCTATTATTGCTTTTCATGAATAAATTATAAGATCAAGTTTAATTGAGAGTTATTTGAATTTCATATCATACGACTTTTTTTTTAATATCACCAGAACTTGGGCTTACATTATTCTCCAAAAGCGGCAAAGGGTGACAACACACAAGGATCGTTTACTATCGGGGCACACTTTGGAAACCCTCGTCACCCCTCCAAAAATACTATATAAACATTAATAAAACCATAAATCAAGATGAGACATTAAAAACATAAGGGTAAGTTAACTAAGGATGACTCTCAAATTTTAAACATTAATCGAATCAAGTTCAATGCAGCGTAAAACACGTGGCTCTATCCCTCGTCTAGCAACGACTTTGGCGTTTTCTTAAATGATGTTTCATTAAAAAAACGCACTCAATGGAACCATCGCAACAACTACTTCCACTGGTCGACTACAATACTCAATAAATTCATAATTTTTTTCAATTGTAGCTCGAAACAGTCTATTAGTTTGACCATCACGGAGTTACAGTACTGTCGTACTGGAGGCGCAGGTGTGTGGTGGGCAGTGTACGAGATATCACCACGTCGCGCAGACACAGTCGGACATGTTTGTTGTTTATCAACTTAAGACAGTTGATGCGCTAGTAGTTGCATAGTATTGCATTTCGCACGTTTTTCTTTCGCATATTTCGTGGTAAAATGTATTTACTGTACCTATTCAGTAATAATGAATGGTAAATAAACTGTTTATATCTCCTCTTGAACCTTATATATGTAAAACGTCAACCTGCGCGTAAATAAGAGGTGTTTTATAATTAGGTTAGGCCTAGTTCACGCGTGTTTTACCTAAGTAAGAACTTTGTACTTTGTAAATATCATGTGTAAATCATAGTTAGTAAATAGTGTCAATATATTATATATACTTCTAGGCTGTATTCAACGGCAGGTCTATTCCGCGTCCACGATTTCTAGACTTAGGCCTAGGATTAAGCGTTGTCCTACATGCATAAGGAAGAAAACCTAAAAGTGGAGATGGATCAAAACGTTTTATTGTTCACATGATTTGTGGAATAATAACTCTAAACACACCAATGACAAAATAAAACTTTGATCGTTCCCGAAACCTTGTTCTAAGTAATACATCGCTGCAACAGCATTGCAATCACCTCCACCAGTGTGTCATTAGAACATCCCTGCACCGTACAATGCAGCACCCGATGTACACTCGCTACACGACTGACTCTATATCGACATCTCCAATACGCCCTTAAACACGAACGGTACTTATGGAAATTTGAATCTCGAATCATCTTCGTGTGTTTCCGCTCGCTAAGATTGAACACTCTGTGCATGGCATGAATATAAATAGAGGCGAAATTGCTGCATAATGGCAACACAAAAACTATCTATTCTATGTAAAGAAGAGAATCTTTCGGCTTGATAACTTCATGCATGTACTTTACCAAGTCTTATACGGAGGCAAATGATGTAGTTATATTATAGAGCGGAACATGAAAGGAAAGGTTTCGTGAATATATAATGAAGTCAGTATGAGTTTGCTTGCGTGTGTTGGATAGTTGCCTTGTTTGTAGTTCGTCCTTCTTTCAGAAGATTCACACATTTACTTGGACTTTACGTTTAGCACAAAGGTATACAGTATGAATAACTTGCATGTGGCTTCTTACAGGTCACAATTCAATTACAAATATATTTAAACGGTCGGTGGTTTAATTTTGACAATCCTTACTGAAGGTCCGACGTTTTCTTTAAAAGAAAATAAGAAAATAGCCAAAGATTATCAAAATAATCGCTTTACAAGTTTTCACCAAAAGTGACGCAACCAGTGACGGAAATAGGCCCTCGCATGGCCCGCAACTGCAAACGGGCCCAGACCTTTAGGGGGCCCCGTTAACAAAAACTTATTTAAAAAAAAAAAACAGTATTTCACACTGTTTAGAAAATGTTGTATTTGTTTTCGTTCCTAAAATGACCGTTTTGTGAATCTAGCGGTTTGAAAGTGAAATGTAACGAATATTAGGAACTTTTAGCGTCCATAACACAACAACACACAAAAACTACATTATTTTGGTATGTTGCATTTTCAACCCCACAACTTTTTTCTTAAACACACACCCAAACGAACTCTAAAAACCCGATATTCAAAATTTTTCGTCTGCGCGCTATTGTTGGGGCCCGCCCCAACTCCCCGTAATTGTTCCATAATAATTCTCCGGGCGGTGAAAAGACTGAATTCAACACTGAGCACTGTTATGTGATGTATCTGTTAAGGACCCCCCATATAAATTTTGCAATGAAATTTTGCAGGACATGAATCGAAGTTCCGAACTGGACGCAACATCGTCAACATATCGATAATTAATTTTAAAAAAGTTATTATAATTTTTAAATGTAAGCTCATTTGCAAATATAATTTCAAATTAACCAAATAATATTTCGTTGACCTATAATTTATTTTCTATGGTCTACTTTGTCTAATCCTCAAACTCGTATGGATACCAACTTTTTTAATGAGTTCTCAAAACCATTATTATTAAATGGTTATTATAATTTCCTTTTTTTTTTAATTAATTATTTATTTATTTATTTAACGTTTATCCTATTCAGTTAAAAAACTGACTAACAAAGGACAACTAAATAAACCTTACAATTAATAAAGACTTCTTTTGTAATAGGGTAACCACGAACAAGTATTTTCCTTATGTGGTTGCCCTATTACGCACAAATAAACATACTTTTAAAAGACTCTATTGTTCTTACCAAACTTGAAGTATTTTTCTTATGTGGTTGCCCTACTTACGCGACGAAAAACATACTTTTTGAAAATATCTATATGTGTCTTAATAAATTGAATTGAATTGAAATGAAATAATAGTTGAAAACACAACATAACAATGAACTACAGGTGCTAACAGCCGAAAAATGGGTTTTGGCTTTATTTAGATAAAATATGCACGCAGAGAAAGTTCGTAAATAATACCATACAAACACAATCAAAAGAACAATGATTGCTATTTGGCTATTTTATCTGATATTTTAACTATTTTGTGAATTGAAAAATATTATACCTACTATGTTCAGATTAAAACTTTTCATGTTCAGATTAAAACTTTTCGGTTACGTTCTGAACAATGTAAGAATGTCTAATTGCTGAATAATTCGTGTCAAATAAATACACTGCACTGGTTGATTGACACAATATTCTGAGGTGTGCAAGCGAGTAGATCCGGGCACGCGTGTTTCTACGTCCATACGTCCCAGCCCGGCATAACCCCAAGCCAGACAGTCCGTGCATGCTCAAAAGCAATCTAGGCGCCCATTCACCCATCGACTCAGCCCTTACAATCTACCAATACACGAATGAATAGTTAAACTTTTCCAATTTCAATTTCCATTTTCATTTTCGCCATGACTCGAGCTTTTAAACTACGCCGAATATTCTTCTAGCCTAACGATCGAAACCGAAGCCGCTCCACACCGTGCGAAACTACAAATGTGTAGGAAAATGAAAACTTTGAACTATTTTGTATTTCTATACGTAGAGTAAACAATAGAAATAGAGGACTTAAAGTTTGTAATTATGGAGTATGCAAATTACATGTATCACTTTGTTAGCTTCCTACCTTGATTGAAAAACTTGCATAGACATGAATAACGTTTTTCAAGGCGCTTTTTTGAATTAATTTGAACGCTTCAAATACATACAGACAACTTAAATATAAACATAAGTGTATATAAACAATAGATTTTCAACGCGTTTACGATTTAGTACGTCGAAAGGAAAATGAAGTTAATCCTGTATTCTTACTAAACCATTAAAGAAAATAAATTGCTTAAATAAATCTTCGTTTCCCTCTCTACATACCAAGCACGCATATTCATTGTCAATCCGTCCTGACTCTCCGAGACGACGCTGGTCCCCCCCCCCCCCCCCCCCTCAAGAGAATGCTTGTTACGGGCTGGAATATGAAACTCGATACCTAGTCTTTAGAGGGAACCTCAGACTCAGTCGCTAATAATCTAGAATATACGTTAGTACCGCTCAATCGAGATCTCGTCTCCGATTTAACAAGGGAACTTTTCTCGAGTGGCGACATTGTCTGACATTGTGACGTCATCCCTCTCTATAATGGATCTCGTTGGGCTTGACGTATCGGCAATTATTTGCATCAGCCATTGCGCTTCTAACCAGCGACGCTGGTAGATAGAGTGACATCGCCAGAGGTATCTTGCCGGACAAGTTAGTTCGGTTATTAGCTACTAGAAAGCGCTGCTGTCAGTGATGATAGACCAGGAATACGGTTTCATTAAAATAATGGCCGCTCAATGTACATTATTAGTTAGATTGATTTTGAAAGTGATAAATATAGCATACGCTGTCCTGTCATTCTTATGTTCACACTTCTTTTTTTCTTTTTTTTTACTTAACGTATATCCAATTTAGTTATAAAAACTGATTTACAAAAGAGGACAACTATGTAGTTCATTGTTGTGTCTACATCTTTGTATGTAATAAGATTTAAATGAACTACATGAAAGTAAATATTTGAAATAGTTATATTACAAAATTAATGCATTATAACACAACTATTTTGGTAACAAATAAAAAGGATATATTATAATGCTTTTAATGAATCAAATATAAAAAAGTGGTGAAAAAAGAAAAGAAAGAAAAAAGAAGAAAGAAAGAAAGAAAGAATGAAAGAAAAAGAAACAACATTAAAAAAGAAAAACGAAAATAAAAAACTGATTTAGAAGACGATCCTACTCCCACTCGACTTTAAACTACGAGAACTTGATTCTGCTCCACACACACACACACACACATTGCTCCACCCGTTTGAGTTCTAGATTATCATGTTCTCGTGAAACTGATACGCGCACAATGTGATCCTTATAACAATCTCAAACAGATAATAATGGTACGAGTCATAAAACAGTGTTCTCATCATGTTATTGTTAAAGAGATGTTCATTGGCTGCCAACGAGATAAACCTAGTTCTGTGTAGAATACATTAAACATCAACAACTCGAAGAAATATGTCAATAATTGTAATATAATAACATTATTGAAGCCTATATATAAAAATGAATCGTTACAAAAAATTAATCTTGAAATACTTTTGAAAACAACAACATCAATACTACACAATAGCACAATAGTATTGTTAACATGCCAAAAAACAATCTAAACTTATTTAATCACACATCTAGATGGGTCATAATGTATTTATGAAAAATATTTGCACGCCCTTTACATCTACTAATCTTATAGAAGGAAAAATTTCAACAATCACACGACATAGTGAATGAGCCGTTTTAAATCTACCATAACAATAACAGGAACACATTTTTCTTATTCTCAAAATAAATATAAAAATTATTTATGGTGTAATTACTCTCAATGGCTAGCCTTCAAAAAGTTGAAACTTTATGGACCGGTACCTCCACCACTTACGAAGCGAGAACAATCTGCGAATCTTTTTAAGTATTAATCCCACCCGGCGCCGCCACCAACAAGATCAACGTGCATCTTAGAGATGCTAATAATACACCTGTGAAAGTCTCCCACACAAATGCAGCAACTACACCGAACACTTAATAACAGTTTAGCCTCTGGTCTCGCTAAGGGAATTAGCGGCTGAAGCAGCTTATGAAACTATTGCTATCGCAGTACGTATTGTAATCCTTTGTAACATGATGGCAAACATTTGCTCCATTACGAATAAGCCAAGTTGTTAAAATATGGCAGATGGTCTAGTTTTCGTGTTTATCATCTACGCATTGTTTCGAGAATGTTTCTTGTTGTTGTATTATTTTTTTTCTACATACAACAAGTGCATACTTCTAGACGAGGAAGCGAAGCTACTTTCTTAGAACGGAACACCTGAAATGTATTTTTAAAAATGCTGTTAGCATTTACAGAAAAATCAGTTACGATTCAAACCTATATAAGAAAACACAATGTACAAATTAATGTTATAGCATTTATTTCATCGTCAATAACTTTTGTCTCGAATAAAATAATTTTTTAAATTAAACAATCTTGATTTGAATGTCAGATTATACATAAAAGGTGCTGATAGTCTCCATCTACAATGGCTAGTTATGAATAAAATATAAGACCGTGTTTACTTGAGAGTTCATTAAAATTCCAAAACGTATAAATTTTGAACATCAATAAAGACTAATGCAGCGTAAACATCAAACATCGCTTATCCATCAACGTTCCTACCCACTTGAACGACGTAACATAAGTTGTAGTTAGGTTATGACCTATTTAAATTAAAGATTAAAGATTAAAAGTTTAAATATTTAAAAGTTCGAGAAGACGCCCGAGCCTAGCTGAGGTCGAGGTAGTTTGAATATGTCCCGCTCCTCCGCTAGAAAGAAGAAACCTTCTGAAAGAAGCCGAGAAAACTTCATCTCAGTCATTCGTTGGGATTGAATTGTTCCATACGTTTTATTCCCAGTCTTAAAACTTTCGTTACGTTTGCTCTTGTCCCAGTTTTATCATTACATCTGTTCATTTCATGCGAAACTTCCACTGGCCTAATCTAGAATTATATACTTTCCATCTCTCTCTCTTTCTATTCCCCGCTGGTTTCATACAAATGTTATACCCACCTTATCTTAAGTAATCCACTTCTTCTCCCTCACTTTCCATCCCGGTTCTCTGTACCTTCCACTCCCACATGGATATCACATTTTCTTCGCCAACTTACCCTCTTATAAGTTGTTATTTCAATTTTACCACTTTACTCCCACCCTACCCTACTAAAATTATCACGATACTACAGCTACACCGTATTTACAGACTAGGAAAACGCCAAAGTCGTTGTTAAACGAGTGAGTGACCCATGTGTATAGTATCCGGTATCATTCCCCATACTGGGCTAGATCCAGCCTTAGGTATATGGGAGAAAAGGCGATGTTCCCGGGTACTCAACACATGGCTCACTCACTCGTTTAAGAACGACTTTGGCGTTTTCCTAGTTATTTAAATTGAACATTTAAAATGCGAATCATGTTCAAAACGTATTAGCGTGAAACATTACCAAATTTCCAAGATAAAACAAAATCACCTAAGTTTTATTTCCCATTTAACACCCCTCAAAAAGAATATGTGGGTGTAAAAATATAAAAAAGTTCGAGCTAATGGGTATCGAACCCCAACCCTCCGTGCGGTAGTCTAAATGCTTACCAATAGGCCATGCAAGCCACGTAGTCAGCGTCCCACTAGCCGCTACCAAACAAATGCTATAGATATTTTAAAAATCACATTTTTATTTATTGTAGGATTAAATCGCAATGAATCTAGCTGATTTTGTTAGCAGTTCTCAGTAAACTCGTACCGGATGTCTGTTTAAAATTTCAGCCCAATCTGTTCAGCGGTTCGGCTGATTTTCGACGTACAGACAGACAGACAGACAGAATCACAGAATGAGAGCCGTTCGAGTTTTTTGAAACTGTTGATCTAATTCATTAATTGGTATTTGATTTTTGGCGTGCCACTTACGGTTTTTAGGTATATCTGCAGACATTTGAAAAGAGCCGTCAAATTAACAATACTAGGCCGCTTCGCGAACGCTTTTTTTAGTCGCGTTGATGGATGAGCTTTTTGTAAGCTTTTAGTTTGCGTGGGACCACATTACCTTGGCAAGTTCTTTTTGAATGCATTGCAGTTGATTGTTGTCAAGTTTCTATTGTTACTTGTTAACTGTTATTATAAACAAAAAAAACTCATATTTAAACCTTTATTCTATGGATTCTGGCAAACTTTTTCAACTATTTCTTTCAAAAAGCAATACTTCACCATTATCTTAATGTCCATGTAAAATATGAACGTTGTAGCCCATCCCGTTTGGTCAGAATCGTCCTAAATGTCACAAAAATATCGCACTAAAAATCGGAAAAAAAAAACGTAAAAGTACGATATTCATGAGAATATTTCTTCGATTGAACCCAAAAACGTGGCAGGTCTAAGTTTAGAAATTTCGAAGGTCCCCTCCAATTTTCATCAAGATCGCATAATGCCGTTTGCCCGGTAGCGTGCGAACAAACAGACAGACAGAAAAACAAACAAAAAAACATTGGAGCTAAATTTTTTGAGGGGTCAGTGAAATTGAAGTCTTTGCTTCGCTCATCCAAATATGCTTTTATTGTAAGCCCACGCAGTTTCGAAGTACACACACACTATATTATGCAGAATATGCATGTTGATAATGTCAACCTGAGATGTGTTGTGATGGCGTGATCATGAGTGATTCTCTCTCTCTCTCTCTCTCTCTCTCTCTCTCTCTCTCTCTCTCTCTCTCTCTCTCTCTCTCTCTCTCACAAGATAACAACAACACAGATGCGCATTGCACACATCTTTAGTTAAGAACTGCTTCGGTTTAATTATAAAGTAATATTTTCAAAACTTGCATGGGAGTAATGTCAGACAATTTAATTGACATGCACTGAGTGTATCACTCCACGGATTATCACAGGAGTTAAAAAGGTTCAACTTGTTCGAACTAAGAGTTGGTTCGAACTAGTGGTCTTGATAAATACTAGGATATAGCTAAAACGGTTTAACTTAAATCCGATTCTGGTACATTTCCTTAAACGCATCGAACTACGGAAACCGTTTTAGCTAATTAAATTAAATATCTGTGATAAGCGCAGTGCTTGGACTGCTGTTCCTAATATGTATTTAGTTAAATTATAACTCATCAAACAATCCAGTAAATTAGATACACGAAATATTGTTCTACATTGTAGTTCTGCACATGACACGTTACACCATTGACGATATTGTAATTGGATGAGCGAAGCGAAGACTTCAATTTCACCGACCCCCCAAAAAATTTAGCTCCGTTGTTTTTTTGTTTTTTTTTTGTTTGTTTTTTTTTTTTTTTCGTCTGTTTGTTCGCTCTCTACCGGGCAAACGGCATATGCGATCTTGATGAAAATTTGACACGACCTTCGTTTTCTCTGAACTTAGACTTGCCACGTTTTTGGGTACAATCGAAGAAATATTTCTCATGAATATCGTACTTTTACGATTTTTTTCGATTTTAAGTGCGATATTTTCGTGCCATTTGGGCCAATTCTGACCAAACGGGTGGGGCTACAACGTTCATATTTCACATGGACATTAAGGTTATGGTGATGTATTGCTTTCTAAAAGAAAAAGTTGAAAAAGTTAGCCAGAATCGAGAGAAATAAAGCTTTTAATATACGTTTTTTGACTTTTTGTGCGATATTTTCGTGCCATTTGGGCCAATTCTGACCAAACGGGTGGGGCTACAACGTTCATATTATACATGGAGATTAAGGTTATGGTTATGTAGTACCTTTTGAAAGAAAAAGTGGAAAAATTTAGCCAGAATCCATAGAAATAAAGCTTTTAATACAAGTTTTTTACGGTAAATAATACAAATTGACAAGAAACAAAAGAAACTTGACAACATTCACCTTCAATGCGTAGGCAGAAAAACAAAGCACTTGCAAAAGTAAAGATATCCCACGCAAACTAAAACCTTTAAAAAGCTCATCCATCAACGCGGCGGGACTTTAGCGTTTTCCTAGTTAAATATACATTTTACATTTTATATAACAACATTATTAAAATCTATACGCTGTTACTGAACAAAATAAGACTTAGATTTGTGATTCGTTGTATAAACGTTAAGGTGTTACTCGAGCCGTCTAGATGAAGCCTATCCCGCCTACTGTAAGACAAATCTCTCTCTCTCTCTCTCTCTCTCTCTCTACCTCCCTCTCCGTCTTGACACTTAGCTGATGGTGATTGCCAAAAAGTCAAATGACATTTTTATATCTTGCAGATTTTCAACTCAAATTTCTTTTCCCCTCCATCCACCTTCTCATTTCCTCCCGTCATAATATTCCTCTTGCCCCCCCCCCCCCCGACAACCAGTCGGGGATATGGTATTGCTTATTTAGAAAGGGGAGATGCGTGAAATAAGCTGGGATGTTCGGGAGGGTTTTTCTCTCGGGGAAATTACCACGAGGCTCCCGTAACACGGGGGGGAATTAAAGTGGACTTCACGGGAAGATTGGTCCGCAGGTACCAAGAATTTTCTCCTCTCTTTACCACCACCACCTTCCTGGCCCGAGCAGAGTGGACAAGAGGTAGATCGTATCTATTGTAATAGTCGCTCGACCCTTCTATTGATGGTCTCGAAACCATCCAATTAAATTATTTTTGCTTGAATAGAGTTAAATCCTTCCTTCCTTTCATGACGTAAACTGTTGTTATTTACCTTTTAAATGCCCTTTAATGTTAATGATTTTAACTTAAGTGTTTCACTGAAGTAAAATCAACACGAAAATGTTTTTGAATGCTAAAAATTGATTGAAAACTAAGAACTAAACAGTATAATATACAACACACTTCTTCATCAGAAGTGCTAAGAATATTTTGTAAACATTGTTAGTTCTCAATCAATTTTTTGCGTTTAAAAACATTTTCGTGTTGATTTTACTTCAGGGAAACATTAAAGTTAAAATCATTAACATTAAAGAACATTTAAAAGGTAAATTACAACAGTTTATGTAATGAAAAGAAAATTAATTTATCTCTATTCAAGGGTTTAGAGACCATCAATAGAAGGGTCGAGGATAGGTAAGATCTAAATCTTGTGCACACTGCCCGTCCGAGGAAGGTGGTGGTGGTAAAGAGGGGAGGAAATTCCTGGTACCTGCGGACCAATCTTCCCGTGAAGTCCACTTTAGTATAAGTTGAAGATATGCGGCAGCATGCACTCCCCGCTTACATCTAGTAGGCCTAGGCGTCGCTGTGTTCATTCCCCTGCTCAGATAACGGAGCGCTTCAACTCGATGAAAGTATTTAAAATAATGCTCAATTACATTTTAGATTATGGTAACAACTGAAATGGGAGAGTGTGTTTTGAGTGAAACGATCACAGATACATGAATGGAAATAGGCCGACATACTTGGTAATTTGTATTATTTTTATAAACATATCATTCACTATCACTATCTTCAGATAATGTATTTGTTATAACGTATAATCCTATATAATATATCATCATCTTATTTTAATAATGTTTTATTGTTTGCAGTATTTTTTTATATTACATTTATTAATTTAAGTATAGTATAATTATTATAGAAGACGAAAATATATTTTCTTACACATTTCTTGAAAATAATGTTGGCCTAGCCATATGTGTTTTCTATGGAGACTGTTTCTTTCTCACGAGTCATGAGAGCTATTGTTTCGATCTCATATGAAGTAAGAATCAACATTTTGTTCACATTGAAGTCGAATAATTTCAAAAGAATCTGTTTGACAATGAAAAGTAGTGAAAAGCAGTGACAACAATCACTACCAAAGGAATAATGCCACAAAAGATTCTGAGACCGGGAATCTCACATTTGTTTGCAAATGAAAACAAACACGAATGAATTTTCTACCCACAATTGCTTTGTTAAAAAATAAATCTTTTAAAAGTCCCTCAAAAGTAATTTCTTGAATGGTGAATTTAACGACTCCAACGAGAATTGTTTCTCGTCGGTGTTCAACAGAAGGAAAAACGAAGGATCGTTTAGCTAAAAACAATCATTTTAAGATAAATTAGACAAGATTTCTTTTATTTAAGATGTGTTAATTAAACTTAAAACAACTCTATTTAGCCTCGCTAATCAATATTAATAACATTGTCGACAATCTAATTACTAACGGCACAATACACTTAAGTAGGTACTCATTTCTAAAATGTGCCTTTGCATGTGCGATTGAAATTTGTTGCAATTGTTATATTTCATCTGAAATGATGCAAACATTCACCTCAGGCTATTTAAGCATCCATGTTTTAATTACAATCCTACTTTTCGCTACATAAGAAGCATAAAACTTTCTGTACCAAGAGGTGAGTACAATTTGTATTGTTTATTACCTATACAACTTGTATATGAAAAGTATGTCTGTAAACATCTCTTGCGTTTTATTCAGAGTATTAATTTGGCCGTTTCTTTTGCATCGCATCATAAAAAAGCTTAACGTGTACGCATGGTCTTTATGAAAGCTTGGCTCGTTGCATTGTCGTAAATCATGTCCACAGTCCCTCGGAACAAACGTTTCCATCCACCAGCATCAGAACATGACAAAAGCTCGGAGGTAAACACCAAGCTAAAATAGAGCTTTATGAAAAGCAGACAAAACACGATTGTGCTTTCACACTTTAAGTGTATCTGTTCATAAATATACGACGTCAGTGTTGGTAACTCTCTGTTGAAAAAACCTTTTAGAAATATATTCATAACCGTGATGTGGTCTTATTGTGGAAACGAAGGCTCCCAATAAATTATTGCATTCACCAACCACTCTGCATAGAAGGTAGTGAGAATAGTAGCAAGACTTTCATTATAAGAGTGATTGATGTTGGCTGACAGGGGGGGGGGGGGGGGGGGGGGGGTCACGTAGCCTTTCAGATTGATGTGCGAATAGGCAATGAGATCACAGGAAATGAAAGTGGAAAAGGGGAAATAGAAACGAAGAAAGTGGTTAAAATTATATTCCGAATTTTTTTTGCGAATTTTTTTTAATGAGATATATGGTAAAAAATGTTGTGATCTGTCAAAAAATAAATTGGTTGTGTTTTTCGTATACATCCGAGTCGCAGTGAAATATGTTTGGAGTGCGATTGGTGGGGAGGCTTTTGGGTATAGCTCGACCGATCTCTTCTCGATTTAATTACGGACGAAATGTTACATTTTCCTTAACCCGCGGATCGATGTTAATCTACTTACTGATGAACGAGAAAAAAACTCCCAGGTTGAGCGTGTGCCGGTGAAATTTACATTCCGGGTCATTATAGTAGGCCTAGTCGGTTTCCGCGATATGGTTTTTGTAGCAATTATTGCAAAGTAGATGCCAGTCAAACTTTCCAAATGTTACGATGGGGTTATGTGATTCGCAGCTTATTGTGGCAACTCCGTGACAGTCGAACAAACATGTTCATGTTGAGGTTTGTCGGGGTAGGGTAGGTGGTGTCAGGCGAAGTGAAGCGTGTTTGAATCCTGCTCGTGGCTTTAATATCCTTCACCACGCGTCATCTCGGTCGTATAGTACAGGTTATTTAAGCGAGCGAAGCGAGCGATTCCATTTTTTACTCTGCCGGAAAAAATAGTCACTGTTTTTTTTTGTATGTCTCGCCATAACGTTCGAACGGAGGCTCGGATCGAGTTGAAATTTTGACCATCCGCAAGCTTCGTTCTCGATTGAATGCCATTAGTTTTGTGGCAAAATCGTTAAAAAAGTTAAATGTTACATTAAAGTTAATCGAAAGTTTTTTTTTTCAAACTAAACGGCGACAAAATCTGAGGTGGCCAAATCATTTAGAATGTCCGTCCGGTCCCGAATATGTTAATTTTATTTTGATCCGATAAGTATAGTGTAGATGGAAATTACATTTTAACAAAAGTAACGTTACCATGGCAACGAAAAGTCACACGAGAATTCTGGCCACTATGCACTGCCACCTAGAAGTAATCAAAATACTATCGAGGAAGCATTACCAAAGAGTTAAAATAATTTTCCCAAAGAAATGATGTCAAGGTCCTCTAGATGGCGGTGGATTTTATTCACAAAGTGAAGATTTACGCACGGGTTTACCCATATACCTTGCCAATAATAAATAATATTGGAAACATGGCCCCGTGAACAGCGAACGACGCAAATTTCAAAATTTAAAAAATGTGCAATGTGGGTCTAGCTATAGCACGTGCTTGCTTATCAACGCGTCCAACTGAGCGCTTCCTAGTTGATAAAGACGTAGACAAATAAACCACTACATGTCCATGATCACGAGTCCCGTAAAACAACGACTTACACCTAACTTCGCATCATACACAACTTGGCCAGGTAGACTCAGGCCAGGCTATCCTACATAAACATGTCTTACCATCTTCCGAACTCTCAAGCTACAACGGTTCAAACATGAACTGTACAAATTTAGTTCTATAAAAGCTGTCTCAATGATTATCTTACATTTTATACTGTCTAGGAAAAAAAATGTTCTGTTGCTTAACATTGTTTGGTTCTTGTTTGAAACTTCATTACAATAATATTTTTACATATCATGCGTTTATGTAAAAAAAAATTTGAACTAAAGAATGATATAGGAAGAATGGGAAGACCTCGAGATAGGTGGAAAGATCAAGTACAGGCAGATGTGGAGGAGAGTGGAGAGGAGTGGGAAGTGGTTGAAGAGAGAGAAAGATGGTGGGAGGACAGGAAAAAGTGGAGAGAGTTGGTGTTACGACAAGAGAATGAGGAAGAAGATGAGGTGCCGAGCTTGGCAGGCCGGTGCTGATTCGGTGATGCCCAAGATTTAGGTGGAAACACCCCTTTAACCTTTAACCAACTAAAAGATGTTGGAACAAAGTGTAGTGAAAAATATATATATATATATATATCATGCGTTTCTTAATAAATAATCTTAATTAAAATTTTAGATCCCATTTTAAAATAGGTAGCAAAAAGAATACGAAGGTTGAAAATTGTTTTATCGTGCAATTAATAATTGTATAATGTATGATTTACGGAAATGTACAAACAATATCCTTGAAAATACATAAAAATGTATTTATTTAAAACAAAATGTGTTCTGAGACCATATCTCACAATTGTTCTTCGTTACTACAGTAATGAGAGAGAACAAACAATGCAGGTGCAGAACTTTTGCTTACATTTATGAAAATGTGGCCTGGATTGATCCTAATACGAAAAGATGTCACCAATATTTGTACGACGCATAATGTTCAACTAGCCTGGAGGTATACAATGAAAAACACAATTTAGCACACTGATATCGTCCCCACTGAACTCCAATGGATCCGTACATGGTTTGTCATTTAGCAATTGATGCATGTTCGCGTATGAAACTTTGCTCACTTGTCAAAACTAAATGAATACAGATTTTTTTATGTTGAACCGCGATATATAATTTTTTAATGTTTTAATATGACACATCCAAAACTGATTTGATAAATTCCATTTAACTTGAATTACTTTGCAATACTTACGACCACACAGTTCCGTTATACTTCCATCACAACAGCCTCTGGACGATGGATCTGATGAGTTGTCCGTGGCTATTACGCGTATCCTGTGCTATATCGCTTCAACCCTTCAACCTTACCCGATGTAGCCAACACTCTCAAGATCAGGGAATCGACCTTCTACCACCGCGAGTACCGTCAGCTCCCCCCCCCCCCCCGAACCCGCGGTTTCCACGGCCTCTGTATTCAAGTCATGTTCTTAAAAACCCTCCACAACAACAGCCCTACATAAAGGCGGTTGCAACTTTTCCTAACAACTTAATCGCAACTTTTTGACGTGTTTGACATCCTAATTTCCTATTCTGCCGTGTACCAGTCAAACAATCCCTTCTTTTGAAGTAACTCGTCAAAGAGCTGACACATTTCACGGCAAGCTATTGATTTAAATTTGCAGAGCTCTTTGATATTTTAAGCAGTGCACATTTGAAATGTGGCTTCTTTTAACCGTCGCCAACGCAGAACTGAAATATACATAGACATATACGTCACAGACTATGCAGCGATAACGTACGTTTCGATGAAATATCTGCCACTTAAATTATGTGAATGTTTATTTTGGAACAGTTATTAGATGGTGATATAGGAAAATGATGTCATCAATATTTTACTGGCATCTTCAGGTCCTAATGAACTGCAAAGTTACCATTTTACTGGTCGAAATATACGGTACTTCGGTACGGGGGATTTAGGGCGCTAAAACTACTTATACTAATACTGTTTGGTGATTTCTAGTTTCAACAAATCGTTTTATATCATACCGTGTATTTCGACCAGTAAAATGGTTAGCCCAAAAATGTTAATGATTCTTTTAAAATATTGTATTGTGACAAACGTGATTACGCCGATCTTCATTCAGCGATACGAACAAAACAATCAACACTATTGAGACGTCCCTCTCAATAATACACGTTACATTTGAACTTTGTTCTGAAAGCTACGAAATGCTTAAAAATCTAAGTGCGCCTGCACCTGAGTGAAAACATTGTAAGTTAACGAACAAGGTACCGATCCCATTCAAAGAACTCACAACCAACCAAGATTCGCAGTAAACGGTGGATTCGGAACATGAAAAGAAACGAACTATATACCCATCCCAATCAAAGATATCACAACCAACCAAGGTTCGCTGTGAATGGTGGATTAGAAACATAGAAAGTAATCGAACTAGGTACCGGTTAAAATCAAAGAACTCACAACCAACCAAGATTCGCTGTAAACGATTGATTCGAAACATTGTAAATAAACGAACTTGGTACCGATCCCATTCAAAGAACTCACAACCAACCAAGATTCGCAGTAAACGGTGGATTAGAAACATAGAAAGTAATCGAACTAGGTACCGGTTAAAATCAAAAAACTCACAACCAACCAAGATTCGCTGTAAACGATTGATTCGGAACATTGTAAATAAACGAACTTGGTACCGATCCCAATCAAAGAACTCACAACCAACCAAGATTCGCTGTAAACGGTGGATTCGAAACATTATAGTGCGGCGGTCGAAGGCTAAAAAGACGCATATTTCAGCTTTGACCCATACAGGCGGTACTATTTCGCGAAACCAAAATAAAATCGTCGGCTACTTCATCACCCACTAGAAAAATGACGTTGTGGTCTCGAAATGCGTGTACGTCATAGATTTACGACGCCATCTTGGATGCGCGGCGTCGATCGCACTTTGCGTTATAAATCATGTTGTAAATTCTGTAATTTTTTTATTTAAAAAATCAAATTTAGCGCGTTGTATTCACAAGACTTGGACGCTCATTATGCTTGAATTTAATTTTGGATTGAACAATAAGTCAAGGTGAAAAATCAACAATGGCGGGGAAAATAAACATTTTCAGAATTACACTAAAATGTTCTATATTTTTTTACAGTTAAACCATCAACATTTTCTTAAGACACGGGGATAGATTTTGATTGCGGAATACATTTGTGAACACGTCCGTATTTTTCATTTTGCTTAAATGCAAATACTTTGGTCGCTTTGGTGGTAAACGTGATGAAAAGCGTAGCGTGCGGCAAGCTACAAAACTGGTCGAATCCTTATTGTTGGATACATTGTTATACAGATCCTGGCCAATAGAGACGTGGAATCTTGACCTGGTCGAGTTTTCTCTTCCTATCCTGTTAGTGTATACCTTGAGGATAAAACAAATCTTGGGTAGACATTTGTAATTTTGGGCAAAATATTTTTACGACGCCATCTTGTTTTAGGCATATGCATATAGTACACGCTTTTGATTTTGATTTGTTTTCTATTATAATTATGACAGTTTTAACAAACCTGACGTGTTATTTGGATTTTTCATAAAATTTCCTATTTATTGATACAAATTTTGTCATCCTAGGACTATTATGAAATTATTTATATGAAATTACATTTTATTAGTCCTTCAGCCAAGTACAATATTTAAGTGTGTTTGATGACGGACGAATAAATGTTCACATATTCATAAATAATGTTATTGGAAAATTATTTGTTCATAGAGTTGTCTTAGGTTTGTCCCATGACACTAATGGTAGCCATTTTACAAGATGGCCACCAAATATATTGTATAGACATTTATGATAGAAAGTTAAATTGGGTAAACATATAATAGTTCTTGTCGATCATTGGAAAACGAATTTCCATTAATACCATTACAAATAAAACGCAGTGACAGTAATGGCGACTATTTTAGAAGATGACCGCCAAATATATTTTTCTTAACGTAGTCTTTTAACAGGATCTTGAAATTTAATACACACATGGGGCATGATATTAGAATCAGTTTTTTTTTATGTAGCCATATGAAATTGGCGCTGTGGAAGCCATTTTGCGAAATTAAATGTTTGGTTTAGATTTTGTAATGTACAATGCTTCTTGTTTTATGTGCATGATAGGACAAACGCTTTTGAATAGCTTTCAAATAAAACCAACTAATTTGTAAATATTTTACTTGCATTGAGATGTAATGTATAGTTTGCACGAATGAATATTCACGAAATAACTAAATTGGTTATGCCAACTGGTACCTTATGAGCAGAGGTTAGGTATTTGTGGTAAGAACGTAATTTTACCTTAATATCCTGCATTGGTCCCACTGTGTAAATTTGAGATTGCATTTTTTTTAAAACAATCCAATTGCATGCCCCATGTGTATTCGTATTCATGCATTCTGCTCGATCGTAATTACTCACATTAATTTGTACAACGCTCCGGAAAAAATTAAAAATGAAATATGAGAATTCTAAAATACACAAAATACTGACATTTTTGGATGAGCGAAACGAAGACTTCAATTTCACTGACCCCTCAAAATATTTAGCTCCAATGTTTTTATTGTTTGTTTGTTTTTTTTTATTTATTTTCTACCGGGCAAACGGCATATACGATCTTGATGAAAATTGGAGGGGACCATCGAAATCTCGAACTTAGACCTGCCAAGTTTTTGGGTACAATCGAAGAAATATTTCTCATGAATATCGTACTTTTACGATTTTTTTTCGATTTTAAGTGCGATATTTTCGTAACATTTGGGCCGATTCCTACCAAACGGGTAGGGCTACAACGTTCATATTTTGTATGGACATTAAGGTAATGGTAATGTATTGCTTTTTGAAAGAAAATAGATAAAAAGTTTACCAGAATCCATAGAATAAAGGTTTTAATATTAATATGAGTTTTTAAAGGTTTATAATAACAATTAACAAGAAACAATAGAAACTTGACAACAATCACCTACAATGCATTCAAAAAGAACTTGCAAAGGAAAAGTGATCCCACGCAAATTAAAAACTTATTAAAAAAGCTCCTACATCAACGCGACTAAAAAAAAAATATCACGTCAACCATAACACTTGCTTTTTGTTTGCATTGTAGGTGATTATTATCAAGTTTCTATAGTAACTTGTTTATTATATAGTACATGAAAAAAGCTTATATTATTAAAACCTTTATTTCAATGCTTTTCAGCTATTTTTAAAAACAATTTCTTTCAAATGCACTACACAGCCATAATCGCTCACTCTCGTTTGGTCAGAATTGCTGGCCAATTGACGAATAAGACAATAAGACGAATAAGTAGTAACCAGCGTGTTCACCACATATAAAAAAAGAAGGATTAATTATCGTACCCCAATCAAATTTGGCATTGTGTTATCAGGTACCTACATTTCCTCGACTATGTGTTTTAGGGTTCATAACACTAATCATGATGACTGAGTGACACCTCCAAAACACACCAACTCGGATTGCTGCATAATGTGCATGAGTGTGTAAGCACACCGTTGCTCGGATGCGGCGCACTAACGGGCACTTAGATAGTACATTATATTTGGCGGCCATCTTGTAAAATGGCTACCATTAGTGTCATGGGACAAACCTAAGACAACTCTATGTAAAAATAATTTTCCAATAACATTCTTTATGAATATGCGAACATTAATTCGTCCGTCATCAAACACACTTAAATATTGTACTTGGCTGAAGGACTAATAAAATGTAATTTCATATAAATAATTTCATAATAGTCCTAGGATGACAAAATTTGTATCAATAAATAGGAAATTTTATGAAAAATCCAAATAACACGTCAGGTTTGTTAAAACTGTCATAATTATAATAGAAAACAAATCAAAATCAAAAGCGTGTACTATATGCATATGCCTAAAACAAGATGGCGTCGTAAAAATATTTTGCCCAAAATTACAAATGTCTACCCAAGATTTGTTTTATCCTCAAGGTATACACTAACAGGATAGGAAGAGAAAACTCGACCAGGTCAAGATTCCACGTCTCTATTGGCCAGGATCTGTATAACAATGTATCCAACAATAAGGATTCGACCAGTTTTGTAGCTTGCCGCACGCTACGCTTTTCATCACGTTTACCACCAAAGCGACCAAAGTATTTGCATTTAAGCAAAATGAAAAATACGGACGTGTTCACAAATGTATTCCGCAATCAAAATCTATCCCCGTGTCTTAAGAAAATGTTGATGGTTTAACTGTAAAAAAATATAGAACATTTTAGTGTAATTCTGAAAATGTTAATTTTCCCCGCAATTGTTGATTTTTCACCTTGACTTATTGTTGCAATCCGAAATAAAAATTAAGCATAATGAACGCCCATGTCTTGTGAACACAACGCGCTAAATTTGATTTTTTAAATCCAAAAATTACAGAATTTACAACATGATTTATAACGCAAAGTGCGATCGACGCCGCGCATCCAAGATGGCGTCGTAAATCTATGACGTACACGCATTTCAAGACCACAACGTCATTTTTCTAGTGGGTGATGAAGTAGCCGACGATTTTATTTTGGTTTCGCGAAATAGTACCGCCTGTATGGGTCAAAGCTGAAATTTCGGATTCGACCGCCGCACTATTATAAGTAAACGAACTTGGTACCGATCCCAATCCAAAAACTCACAACCAACCAAGATTCGCAGTAAACGGTGGATTCGAAACATTGTAAATAAACGAACTAGGTACCGATCCCAATCAAAGAACTCACAACCAACCAAGATTCGCAGTAAACGGTGGATTCGGAACATTGTAAATAAACGAACTTGGTACCGATCCCAATCAAAGAACTCACAACCAACCAAGATTCGCAGTAAACGGTGGATTCGGAACATTGTAAATAAACGAACTTGGTACCGATCCCATTCAAAGAACTCACAACCAACCAAGATTCGCAGTAAACGGTGGATTCGGAACATTGTAAATAAACGAACTTGGTACCGATCCCATTCAAAGAACTCGCAACCAATTAAGATTCGCAGTAAACGGTGGATTCGGAACATTGTAAGTAAACGAACTAGGTACCGATCCCAATCAAAGAACTCACAACCAACCAAGATTCGCAGTAAACGGTGGATTCGAAACATTGTAAATAAACGAACTAGGTACCGATCCCAATCAAAGAACTCACAACCAACCAAGATCGCAGTAAACGGTGGATTCGAAACATTGAAATAAACGAACTATTACCGATCCCAATCAAAGAACTCACAACCAACCAAGATTCGCAGTAAACGGTGGATTCGAAACATTGTAAATAAACGAACTATATACCGATCCCAATCAAAGAACTCACAACCAACCAAGATTCGCAGTAAACGGTGGATTCGGAACATTGTAAATAAACGAACTTGGTACCGATCCCAATCAAAGAACTCACAACCAACCAAGATTCGCAGTAAACGGTGGATTCGGAGACTAAAAGCAGGGCCACAACCGCTCCAGTCCGTGGTCCGTTCCGTGGCCAGAGTGCTGAGAGTAATAACTTCGGTACCGTCCCAAGAGCCGCGCGCTAGGCGCTCCGCTCACGGCCGTACGACCAGGTGCTACACTCGGTTCACCAGTTCCATTCTGTTTCTCGACCCCATAGTGGGACAATTTTTATAGGCGTTGCTCTCTTCAATTGGAACTGTCTTCTACTCCGGCCTTCAAATGCCAACTCGACACCTTCTCGTGGTTTGGCCCGTGAATAGGGGAGTTTCACTCCCTGAAACTAATGGCGAGCTCTGGGTCGTCGTCGGGGAACCCTTTCCCTTTGACTACCTCCCCGACGGCGACGACAAAGACCACACGGACGGATGATGACACAGACGGAGACGACCACGACGTGGGGGAACCCCTGCCCTCCCCATATGCTTGTGGCTGGTTCTGACCAGCACAGGCCTGTCCACCCCTTGTCCCCCCGCGTCATCCCTTACGTCCCTCCCTTCGTCTCGATTAGCCAAGTTGCATAAATATGAGACGTTAAGCAATATCCAATACTCCGTCCGGCTGTCCGTCGAAGTTGCTCGATCGAGCAATAGGGAACCTAAGTTTTGAAGGCGGGAAGGAAATTGGTTCTCTCTGGTCTCAGCGCCCATAAGAATTAGCATGGTACGAAAATGTAACTCGCCGTATCTTTTGACTCGCGCAAAAGAAATCTAAACCAATAACATCACAAGATGCATAATTTTGTGAAGAAGATGATGGCATCCTACTTTGCTCGATGACGCTTCCTAAATTCAAACTATTATGAGTTAAATGGACCCATGTTTGCGCGCTGTCGCAAATGTACTCGGACTGAGCGGCAACCTAAGCGAGACGCAGCCACGTTGTGTGCAGCTGTGGCATCCTCGCATACCACGCGCTTGTCCATGGTTGCTAAATGTACTTCGCATTCAAGATTTTGTTGGTACATTAAAGGCTATTTTATTTGTAATGTATAATCTAGTACAACCCAGTGACCTCACAGTAGCCACAAAGCAAGTCGGATACCAAATGTTATGCTGATGCCACGGAGAAAATATTTTTACATGCTTTTTCATGAGCAGTTTGGAAGGTTTGGCAACAGTGTAAATGTAGAGTTCACTTTAACTCAAAACAAATGCCATTAATATTTGTGATAGAGCAGAGTTATGTATATTCACGCAAATAGGAAAGATTATAGTTTCTTACAGTATGAATATAATTCCGGTCCGTGGTCGGGTTCTCGCGCTATCGCTTACGAAACATTTAGCACGTGTTAATCGCCTATACCACGCTGACCGGAGAGAACCAGACAACGCCCACTTAGGTTCCCTATCGAGGATAAACGGAACCAAGCGAAAGAGGGGAAGTTACACATGTACTGGACGGAGCCGAGCAAGTGCGCGGTGTCTCATATGAGTAAGTGCATTTCAATTTGACGCAGAATGCTGTACTGGAAGGAACGGTTGTGGTGCGCGCCCTGCTAATTAAAGAGACGGTTGCGGATGTCATTCCCCTCTATATTCAAGACTATGTTACAGTTGATATTTTTTTAAACTTCCAGTTAAACAATATGAATATAAACTAATAAAAAGACAAGTTACTCAAATGTCTTTGAAACTCAAATAGAAACTACACTTCGTAGTTCACTTGTTTTACATAACTATTAAATTTAAAGTTAGTTCCTAGTTTCAACTTCTTTAAGAGATTCTCAACTAGCGACAGAATAAGTTGTACGGTGGCGCTTAGAGGTTTACAACGGAGCTTCAGGAAATACCCTCAACAATGAACATGAAACATAACCTCACATTACTTTTCTGCAACAATATGGAGTTGACTTCAGTGTGGCAGATATAACGTCTACCATTACCTTTCGTAGCCCAACCATTCATAATCCTACATCCTCACAAAACCAATACTAACCTAACCTTATGATACCTATAGCCTTACCTAGCTTGTCGTAACCTTACTTTCCTAAGCGGACACCACCTTATATAACCCTACAACTAAACCTTGCCAAATCCATGCTAATACCCTCTCAGTCACGAATTAAATTGGTGTTAATTAGGTCATTTGCAGCCAACAATTCATTTTCCTCAAATTTTCTGAGTATTTTGATATTTTTTCTATAAATTTTAGCACTTTTTTAAAGGAATTTGGGCCAAATTTTTGATTTAAAACTAAAGCTAGCGCATTCCTAAAAACGCTTTTTTAGATGTTGCTGACCTAAAAAAACAGCAAAACTACAATGATATTAAATTCGGGAAAAAACAAAATTTACACTTTTTTACAATTTTTGCGGATGTGCATTTTTAATCTTCTCTAAAAAAGGAACAATTTTATCCCAATGAAATGGGGATTTTTTTAAATTTATTTTCAAATTCACAAAAAGAAATAAAAAAAATGGTCAAACTGAAAAACCTATCATTTACCCGGATTTTAATTCGGAATTTCATGTCCATGATCATGGACGCCATGACTAATTAACCGAATTAATTAATTAGTAATTAATAATTAATTAATTAACCGAACCTTATCTGAACTAAAAAGTAATAACCTGTCCTAACTAGAAACCACTATTACACCAACAAAAACTATAACAACAGATGCTATACTGAGGAAGTGTCAAACTAACACGAAAATTGTTTCCTCAAAAGCGTTTTATTTAGGGGTACATGGGTTGATGATTGTACTTGTGGTATACTCTGTTAAAGTGTGACGTCACTCCATAGCTACTGCATGAAAACGGTAGCTAAGATGTGGACTCAAGCAGACGACTATTTCAGTATATTAATTTTGATTCGTCACATAAATGTAGTTAACTATATTATATTGAATATTTCAGGGGTCTGTAGTGTGTGGCTGAATATATACGAGAATCCTCCTTCTGACTTGGGAAACCAAGTCAGCCAGGATAAAGTCATGTGTTGGCGTTATTTGATTCGTGCTACGGGATAATAATATACACATTTATTTACCTTGCAATCTGAATAAGTTCCGAGGGACACGTAACGCAGCAAGAGTGGCACGTCTGTCAGCTGCGAGACATAACCTCTACCCGTAGCGATATTCTGTTTGTATTTCCACATTTCCTTCAAGATACCTTCTTTTTCTCAATCCTTGGCAATTCAAACACTCTACGTCTGGAGCGCCCTGGGAATACCCTGGCCGGACACATGAGCCAGGGTGTCTCAAGCTGGGAGACGGGGCGGATACAAGACGACACGCAGCCTTGCGAGAGAGAGAGAGAGAGAGAGAGAGAGAGAGAGAGAGAGAGAGAGAGAGAGATGAGAGAGAGAGAGGGGGGGGGGGGAGTCTAGCCCGCGCTCGGTACGGACGAGGAACAAGAGTACGTGGATGATTTGTGGATTTAAACAGTTATTTAAAATATTTTGTCACTTTTTATAACTGAATTGAATAGATGTTAAATAATTGAAAATTGAAAATTGAAATTGAAATTATTAAAAAACCAAAACTAACAAGGAAAAAAACGGAAACAAAAATAGAAAAATATCAAACGAAAGAAAAATGAAAGATAAGATATAACAAATAAGTAATAGGAATAAGGAATGATTAGGAATGAAAACAAATAATGAAAGATATGAAAACATAATAAATACCAATCGTTGGAAATATTCAAACTCGTGAAAATAATTGTTTAAAAATCGAAAAAAATCGTAAAAGTACGATAATCATAAGAAATATTTGATCGATTGTACCCAAAAACGTGGCAGGTCTAAGTTCAGAGATTTCGAAGGTCCGCTCCAATTTTCATCAAGATCGCATATGCCGTTTGCCCGGTAGAGCGCAAACAAACATACAGTAAAAAAACAAGCAAACAAAAAACACCCTAGCTTAATTTTTTGGGGGGGTAATTTTGGAGTGAAATTGAAGTCTTCGCTTCGCTCATCCAAAAAAATTGTTCTTTCTTTTTATTGATTGCAGATAGTTAATACCGAAATCACCGCATATCTTAGCTTTTTGATATAATTAGTGAGATGAGAGGTTTTGTATAACATATCCCCCACAAATACAAAAATTTGAAATAAACGGCAGCCAAGCTCTCCTTTCAAAAGTCTTCGGCTGTGAATCCTGTGAGATGTAGAAGTTGAGTCAAGATTTTCATTCTTTCTCCCTAGTTTCGCATTGAAATAATAGAATCATACTAACTTTTGACCTCAAACTAATTGCAACAGAATTTTTTTTTCTCGATTCATGTTCACCGTGATGATATTAAGAAAAATGAAAAAGTTTACTCAAATCGGAGCCGCCATTTTGTTTTTATTCAAATTTTAATTAAGTAATTTTTCAAATAATTAAAGTTATTTTACAACATATTTAGCCTTTTAAATGTGTTGTTTCTTTCATCCAAATGTAATATAACTACTTAAAATAATTAAGGCGATCCAATTAATGTTCAATACTGCTTTTTTAATTAATGATGCCACCGCCCAAATTTTAATCGGCAAGCTCAAAAAGGAAAAAAATACTTGGATTATAAGTCATTCCGTGTCATAAACGACCTTCAAAGAACATATTATTCAAACTGGTGTAATATTTATTCTGATAACTTAATTTTATTGTTTAAAATAGCGTAATTATTAATCACATAATTAATTTTGTCACGGAACATTTCCAGTACATATTGCTAATTAAAATAATTTGCACAACTGTATTTAATCATTTTTTTTAATGTATTCTTAGATGCAGGTCAAACCATGGTTTCATAATATAATATTATAAAACAAATTAAAGTTAATTAGCTTTACATAATAAACTAATTAAGAAAGTAATGTACTCGACCCTGTCAATATGGATATCTATGAAGAGCGTTTTGAAGTGGCGTTAATATTAGATACTTTACTAAGTTATTTTATAAAAATTACAAAATGTTAGTTTGGCATGGAGGATTTTTCACTAGCCAGGTCATCCAATTCAATCGTGTCACCAACATCTGCAACCAAAAGTCAGGAGACGCGATCTTTAAAATGCCGCCATTACCATACTTTTACTAATTTTGCATTACTTACATATTACCTACCTATCCATCTAAATCAATGTCCAGTGGTAAAGAGTTAGAGCATTCGATGCCTCTGCATTGACCACATCCGGTCGAACAATCCAGTCCATGCTTCTTACAACTGCATCGTAAAGATGAACAGTTAGTGGATAGTGGTGCAATTGCATCTTATGATAGCCAACAGATGGTCGGGTGCTGCTGGTTTGTCCGTGTAGATTGCTGTTAGAACGCCATTTTTCAGTCTCCAACCGTAATCAGTTGCCTGCAACGATGTGTTTCCTACCCACATTTGGACCTGATAGTAAACTCGTAAGCTGTGAAACGAAGCGTCAGCTTCAGTGGGTGGTAATGTTTCAGGTTGGATAGCTTTGCTGGCCATAACCACTTTCTCAGTAAATTTGTGTAGTCGTAATTCGTTCAAAAGTGTGTGTGGTTTTCCATTGTATCATCTAACAATTGTCCTTTCACCCATTTCGACTGAAGATTTCTTCTGAACAAATTCGTCATTAAAAACTTCTGAAAATGTGTTAATGTCTGACTTGAACTTCTGATAGGCAGACGCTTTACCAACTCCAAACAGTCTGGATGTGGCACCACATCCTGTCATAGCGTGAATGAATGGTAATCCTTCGCAAATCTGAACACCTAAAGTTTTAGTTGTTTTTTTAATGTCCCAATGTTTGTTTTTTGTTGTTGCCGACTTTGGTTCTGATGTGAAGAACACATTGTGCAACGGACTTACTTTATTAAAGTAATAACACAACAGAACGATCAAATCTGCGTCATCACCAATAACTATAGTGGTTGCATCTTGTGCTGTCTTTATAGCGCTTGTGGCTATCAACACGTCGGCGTCGTCCTTAGCCCTTAAGACGGTGCAACCACTTTCTACAAGGTGATTGCTAAGTAGATCAATAAACCTTGTTTTTTTTGATTTATTAACAAGAAATTTGTCTTTCTTTAGAGGAACGGTCATAGTAGAATCAAACATTATTGTTGCGCCAATGGCTCCTCCAGACCGTCTGAAATGGGTTGTGTCTTTGGTAGACGGACCATCTTCGTAGCCATCAAATACAAAAATTGCATTGCCGTATCGTCGGTTGACATATTTAACGTACATTTGGCATATATCGTTATAAGTTAGATTAGATGGCCAAGGAAGTCGATGTAACAAATTACCACCATCTACGACATATCTGGTTGGCACAGTAGTTAACATAGTCTCGTCCACCTCATCAACATCGCTTGAAAGCTAGTTCGAAATGAGAGCCACCCCTCGAAAAGAGAGCTCGCGCATAGCTTTACAACCTTGTCTTTTATTAACTTATTGTATAATTTAAACTTTATCATACATTTTCATGTATATTTCATGATTTGTATAACGCATTTGTATTGTTTTAAATTGTGATGAATGTGTTTTTAATTGTTTAGTTTGAGTTACCTGACACTTGCGGGTTGATATTAATCTGTTGTTAAAGACGAATAAATGTAAGATCCATCCCGGAGTATAAACTCAGGTCTCCCACTTAACCGAGACCCGGGCTCGATCCCCGTTTGAAGTTTTGATTTTAAATTGTATATACTCTATCGTAGGTTCTATGCAATAAGATTATTTGCTTCAATGATTACAATACATGTTTATTTAGGTTTTAAAGTTTGTAACGATAAAGTGGAGTATTTATATATTTTCATATGACTTATTAATTCATTAATTAGGTCTTAAAAAATGCAATAATACTTCATTCTGGGCACACTTCATACCGTCAATACATGGTAATTTACAAAAAATTAAAAACTTTGATCTTTACAGTATAATTGTCAGCTTGAGTTGCTTGATTAAATATTTGATTAATATGATTTTAAATACTTATTAATTTTATTGGTTAATTATGTCAACTTGATAACTTTTTTCATAATGCAGAACACGTTGAAAAATAATTTAAAAAATTGTTTGCATGTAAAAAGCTTTATGTAAAGCCGATAACAAAATATAATCAAATTTGACAAAAAAATTCATAAAAACAAAATGGCGGCTCAGATTTGAGTAAACTTTTTCAGTTATGTTAACTTCATCATGGTAAACATTAATCACGAACAAAAAATTCTGTTGCAATTAGTTTGAGGTTACGCCCCTTTTTAACATAGTATGATTCCATTAAAAAGAAGTAAGATCATTTCGCCTGTTGACGAGCGCCAAGCCAACCATTTTCGTGGTAAAAAAGTAACATTTTTAAACTCAAAATCATAACAAAAAAATTGCTTGGCCATTGAATTTGGTTCTTTACGAGAACTCTAAAAAGTCAGTGACCAATCTTTAATTTTTTTTTTATAACAAATTTAATAAAAATAATCTTTCGGGGGTGGCGTGTGCAGATAGCTGAAAAAACCAACTCGGGTAGGTGTATACAGGGCCGAGTTCGTCGTCGCCTAAGTTCAGTCGCGTGCCCACTGGGAGAACGAACCTCGCCCAAACCCCCCAAGGGTAGGAGTAAACAGGTCGAGTTATCATCGCCTACTAGCAGTCGCGGGCGCTTGGCTGCGGGCGAACGACCGTCGCCCTAGATCCTCTGCCGTCTGCAGAGCTCAGCTTGCTCAATGAGCGACCAGTTTCCAGATCTCTTTGAAGAGGGTTGTGGAAGTCATACCATCTCAACAAATAACGATTGGACGAAATATAAAGATTTAGGTGAGTTTACTCCCTGGTTCAAAGTAGGCCTAAGTACTTTCTCTGAGCCGGCATATTGAGCGCATTTGTTTATTTTACGTGGACCTAGGTCTCGACTGGTTTGACCAGCCAGCGGTCATCATCGCTGGTCGTCCATTATTCGCACATCGATTGCCACGTTCGACTAGTTGGGTGATCAAGTCCTCCCTCCTTCTGAGAAGCAAATGCGAGCTCACTTGGTACACTCGAAATACAAATGTAGGGTGTGTTTACATTTATGTATAACACATCCGTGGCTGGAATCAAAGACGTGGATTCGTCGCTTTGTTGTGAGACTGTATTAAACCTACCACGCAATATTATTATTGTAGGGTGGTTCACTTTGTTATGTCATGCAGGGGAGAAACCACGTGTCTTGTCATGCAGGGACAAATCAGCCACCTGTTAGTTCCACGATCCGGCTTAGAAATTTCTTTCTTGACTATGATTGGTGAATTGATGTTTTTCATATAAATTAATTTCCTAAGATTAATTTTCGTTCGTATCTGGTGTGTGTGTGTGAGTGCGTGTGCGTGTGCGTGTGCGTGTAGGTACGTATTTCAACAATTCTTTACCAAGAACGCGTTAAGCCAAAAATATGAAGCAAATTCTTTTCAATACGTATTCTATAATTGGGGGAAAACGAACACCCGAATTTCTGCCGATCTTGACATTTTCGAAGACGGGGACCTTGATCTCCTATTTCTTATACATTTTCCATATACTTCGCAATACTTAAATATTCCGCCTTATCTGAAAGACGAAGCAAAATACTCTGCTACATATTTTCGCACAAAAGAAATATCCCCTTTCTACCTTAGGTGGGAACTAAGTTAAATAAAATAAAATCTTTCGCCTCAAGAAAGGGCCATGTCCTTTGACTTTCTGTCTAAGCCCCACCACTCGGATCTAGGAAATTTGTTTGGTTGTGGAATGGGAAATTAAAATGTCAAACATTTCAAAGAAGTTGCGGTTCTGTGTGGGATTGAATGGGCGCCCGAACCGCACTGAGAACTTTCCAGCTGTACTCTCGTCACGCCATCAGGGGGTGGGACGTGTCTCGAGTCCCGACCTAGAGCTAATACATTTATCAAATCGCCTTCAGACAAGCCGGATGTAATTATAACCCAACGTCATATGTTCCAAGAATTGAACGAGCATAATGGGCCAATCATCTAATACTTCTTATCTCACTCCTAGAAATAATAAGATCTTTGGTTCGTATTGACGTTCCTGCCTACGAATTTCAAGAGGAAGAAATTGAATTAATTTATGAAGTAAATTTAAAACCAATGCTACGTATGCACACTTTATAATTCGAAACCACAAACACGTATAGTAAAATGTACATAACGTTACTGTGTTTTCCAGGTAACGCCGTCGGTGTACTTTTATTTATACTGAATGCACTAGTAGATTTACGACAGTCCAATCAAGTTACGCTTTAGATTTTAGTTTTAATCCTAGTTTTAAATTAATAAATTCTAATGACTATAGTGTTGTTCTTGTTTTATATTATGTTGTGTTGAAATATGTTATGTTATGCCTCCTCGCACAAACTCTCATACTAATAAACTATTAAAATGTATTGCACTTGTTAAACACACGTCCCGTTATCAATAGAGAATAATAATAATAATAATAATAATAAAACATGTTTAATTTGTACAATATGAAATTTCGAATGTATATGAATATTGAAACTTTTTTGTTACGAAGACGAAGGAAATCGAAAAAGAAAGAAATCGAAGAAGGGATAATATATATATAATAATAATAATATTTAATGAGTTTCCCCTGCCCATGGGGCAGAAAGGCTAATGCAGAGCACGTGTGGCCCTCTGTAGCCAGACACAGTGATACAGAGTTACAAGTCCAGATTATCATAATAATAAAAGACAAAAGAACATGACATTCATAGAGTAAGTCGACGAAAAAGGAAAAAGAGGGGTAAGTGTACTTTGAGCGGGCCTGCGTGAAGACGTTGCACGTAAGCCCCTGCGAGGGTGTCGAGTCGAGAGCTGATACCGCCGACGCCAGTTTGGGTATTCAAAAGTTAAAAAAAACCCATCCCGATCGGGGTTCGAACCCGAGTCTTTTACATTCCAGGTTGTCGCCTTAGCCAACTATTAAATATTTACTATTCCACAGACGGGAGTGTTTAAAATAACCAACACCAAGATATTATGTATTTCATATTTTATATTCAGGTATTTTATTTAGTTTTGTAAAATCCCTGATAACGAAACGTTCAAAAGTATTGTAGTTGATTAGTATTTACAATAACTGTTTTGTCGTACAAAAATACCCAGACAGGGGATCGCACCCAGAATCTACGACAGTACGTACATAGCGTTCTTGCCAAACACCCACCTATTGGGCCATGCTTTAACGATTGAATGGTTGGTTTCAAGTTAACGGCTTCAGAGTTCGCAAGTATTATTACATTAAATCATGTAAAAGGCATTAATATTTTCACACAAATTTGTAAATAGCAAATATCATGCCTGTGTTATTTGTCGTTTGGCCCCTACAGCAATACCGATGTTGCTTAGTTGGGAGGTTCATTTTATTTATTTATTTATTTATTTATTTATTTATTTAACGTCTATCCTATTCAGTTATAAAAACTGATTTACAAAGGAGGACATTCCTAGTTCGTTTCCTAGTTGAGGCAAAGTCTTGTGAACGTTAGCACCTTACATTTATCTTCTTGACGCTGGTTCGCAATTACTAATGGTATTGATAGTTGATCAATTTTGTTTCCATCTTCAAATATCCGCTAATGCTAATGTAAGTTTCGCGTGTTCAGCTGTGTTAAACTTCAACACATAAACGAAGGAAAAATAAATTTTAAAAGAAAAAAAATTGCAGTACATTAATTTTTTGCCAAGCCTTTTATCATCAATCACAATTAGAAAAGACAAAAATAAAACCCATTACACTTCTGTCACTTTGTAATACCCTAGTTGATGTATCGTTTACAATGTAATTAGGGTACTTAACCAGCAGTGTTTTCTAATGTCCCCCGCTAACTGGCTGGTAGTGCAAGAATAGCGTCGTCGGGAAAGCCCCATAATAAAGACATGAGTGCTGTTTGAAACTAAATGGCAGTTGACATTTCGAATTCTGTTGTACCGTTAACGGCAACCAGCCGATTTTCGACCGTCAAGGGCTTTGCTTAGTTGCCATCAATGACGGATTCAATACGACATTCACCAAAATGTACACTGTCGACAATTTTTGTTTAGCAGCTAGCCAAAAAACACAATAAAGGGCTACCTTATTAGCGTCAAGTTTAAACCCACGGCAAAGAATACCTTCCCCAAATAAACCTCAGTCTCTGACCGCAGGCTATCTGGAACACCCAGATGACGAGTTCTCCCCCACAGTCTTTACCAATCATGCTGCCTTTTATGGCCATCAGAGGCCGACACAGTCATTTTAAGTCATTAGCAATGAGCCCAATGAGTACGCAGAATCTAACTAATTAAATTAAAACCAGAATTGTTTAACTTTGTTTATTTACTATCAATTCAACATTATTATATATAATTTGAGTGTTCTTACTCACATTCCGTGTTAAAGAACACCAACAAACCCAATGCAAACCACGTTGGTTGTTTTAATGGCGCCCAACGTACGTGAATACCAATATTGATTATTCTTTAGTTTAGGTAAACAAAGCCACTAACAAGGATGGTAAAGTGAGCACATAACCTGATTAACTCAGCACTATCCGTGTTTGGTGCATTATTGCACAAGTGAACTTACTAAAGTTTAGTCGCTGGCAGACTGCTGTTACCGAAGCTTCACCCGCAATCTGATTACTACGGGCTTCTCACTCTTTGCCTACAACTAATTGCTTTCAGGGCGATTTAACTGCTTACTCCGTTTACCCACCGAGATAATTATTGTAGTGGTTTGCACATAGTTCAATTATTGTGTAAGTATGTGCAATTAGATTTCGTAAAGTCGAACCATAGTTGGAGTTGATTTTGTTAATTTCACTGTGCAGTATAATATTGCTCGCTTCCTTCGCATGCGGCAGCTGCTGGAAGAAGGTTTTACCTTTGAGAACAAGATCTTGTACGGGCCAAAAATTTAGAAATAAAAAAATCACTTACCTTGAAACCCCTCTGAATTTATTTTTAAATTGCCGACAACAAGACTTCTTGAATGCAGAGCGTTCGTTCTAAAAAAAAGTCAGTATACACGTTTTTCGTCAGAGATTTCTCACTATTACTGCAAATTCGCAAGATGGAAAACTGGTTCCGAGTAAGACTTTTAATCAAACAAGTGAGAAAGTTTTTAATAAATGTTTCGCAATAAAACGGGAAATGATGACCTGGCTTCAACAAAAATCAAACAACCAATAATCTAATGATCGGTGGTTAAAAACCTTTCAGCGCCTTTTCTTAATGAACATTTTCTTACTTGGATTAAATTGGATTAAACTTTTAATAACAATCAATAATACACACAATGTCGTATTACCCGAATATGTTTAATACTTAAATGGAATGTTTAAAAAAAATGTGGACGTGATGTTAATTATTATTATTACTTTTATGGACATATGATGTTGCCCGACAAGAGCTATGTATCAAAGTTTCTCGGCCACAAAAGATGCCTGACATTACGGTAGTTCCACCAAAATTCACGCGGACTATTGGCGCAAGTACACGAGAACAGCAGTGCTGATTCCTATAGGAGAAGTTGTTGCATAAGAATCCAGGAAAAGTATTTCAACTTACAACGAAGTGTTTGCAAGCAAACCATTTGTCGCTACAGGAAACACACCGTTTTGTGATTGGAGTTTATAAATAGAGCCAGATGAATGTCATGCCTCTAAATGGAAGTCCGATTTTGGGGTAAGGGATCTAAGTCATGCCGATTGTGTAACTATCCGCAAGAGACTCTGCACTGTCATAAACATGTATGCGCATTCAGAGCATTGCAAAAACGCCACATGGATGTACAGAATCGTCTTGTAGCAGCACTCCAAAAACCGGCCAAAAACAGTAACTGTAATCGCGAAATTCGGCAGATAAAACTCAAATTACGGCTAAAATCATTTCAAAGATGATACTTTAAAACTGTGAGAATCTAGATGTGCTTGTCCATTGAAAATGGCGCAGATGCGTTCATTCAGCACGACTACGTAAGGAGGAAAAATACCGAGACTGCTAAGGAATTTGAATCAGGAGGGTACTCTACCACAGTGGATGCCTTTATAGTCGGTAGTCTTGGGGGATGAGACCAAGAAAATGAACGAGTATTGCGCGCCTTAGGTATAAGTAAGAGATCTGCTACATCAATGAGGAAGAAAATGGTCAGCGAAACTATCAAGTGGTCTCGAAATATATATGTGGAACACGTGTCCGGCATAAGACAATATTCAGATTAGAAAGATAGTAAAATGATCTGTTTATGTACCGGTACATGGTGATATTTGCTAAGAAGTGCCAGTGGCAGCGCTTCACGACTGTCCGTCGGTGGCGAATGCGCTCACCTTAGCGTCATCACACCAGTCAAGGTGATAAAACCACGAGTGGGAATGAGGTATTCTGAATATCATTATCATGACAACAGATTTAAGTAAGCCCCACAAATCAAAGCGATTGGCTACAATTGCAAAACACGCCATGACGCCATGACAGGTGACTTATTTGCTACCGTGCGTGTCCCCGTGAAAATAACATTCTAAAATATGTATTTTAGCAGCTCCTAAATTTTGGTGCTGGTTTCCGGATTTGAAATGTTTTTACGCTTGTTCCACGGACTATAAGCAGGTTATAAAGAGCAAAAAGCTCCATGACACAAAGTGCTAAACCTGCTTTTTATAGACGATAGTGCAGAGTATAGTAGAGTAGAAGAAATATAAACGTAGGTGAATTTTGTGTGAACCAGGCAACAAAACATAATAATATACCGAATTGATGTACCAAGGAATAGCAGTGTTTGTCAATACAAATGTCATTAGTTATTCACTCCCTTTATTAATGTGACGTGCATACTTAGCCAGAGGGGCGCACTTGATGTACTTATCTACAGAATTCCACTTCGCAGGAACACGATACCAATACCCAGCCTGATACGAATTAGTCCTAGCAAAGGTTGGGACTAAGTTCACACCACGACTGTCTACTCTTCTGTAGCTGAGCTGCAGTCATTTAAAGGGGTCAACATCTATCTTACGTGTGAAGCACTTTTTTACAAACATAAGGTCTACCAGATTAATTATTGTTTTATACACATGCAGATAGGAAAGAATAAACGTCAAACTTTCCAAACAATCTACAAATTATACAATTGAACGGCTTTCCTTGACTTCAGATGAATGTTCACTCAATCCACCCCTTCCCCATAGAGTAGTCAATACTACCACTGATAAGAAAGAACCGTTTATTTGTTGCAGAGATGTCTCTTCGCATGTTCTCCCTGTGTCTCCTCCTGGGGCTGGGTCTTGGGTCCCTCGTGGCCGCCCGGGGCGCCGGCCCAGTGGCGGACCGGGACCAGAGAGCGTCAGACATGGGCGATCCAGCTGACGTGTTGCAAGACCCTAAAACCACCAGACAGCTGGAGAAACGATACGTCAATGTGTGCCCGTATTGCGGAAATACGCGCGGCTAATAATGACCTCACTTTACATCAATGTGTGCCCGTATTGTGGACATTCACTCACTGCTAATAATTACCCTGCCCCCCCCCCCCCTAGAGCTGAACTGGTACGGCGTATTCGCCCTCCTTGCATTGTTGTGTTGGTTTATGTTAATGGGAAAAATAAATTATATTCACATTTGTGTTTATATCTGTATCCTCAGTATTGAAGTAATGTCCCTGAGAAATAAAATAAGCATTGGGGCAACAGGTAAAGAAAATAATTAATGATTAATCGTATTAATTGTGTGTTAACTTAATTTTCAATAAAACATTCTATTTCCTTTCATTGATCTCATAGTAATATTAAATGTCATTAAATAATATGAATATATTTTTATTGATTATTAAATTAATGAATGTGTAAATTCTATCAATACCGCCTGGGTGTGTAATTAATGTGATTAATAATATTGCTGGGCTATCCGTTTCTTATATTCTTGACCAGTCATTAAGCTGATTTGTTTTTGTAAATTAGATAGACTTAGCATAGATCTTTGCAAAACTCCGTAAATTAATATCTGCGAGCAATCAATCACAATCAATACGATTGGTTCTCATTCACTGAACCGTCGTAAAGGTTTAACTCCGACTGCAACAAAGGTTAGTCGTTCCCCCATAAAACAACGCTCAACGTGGCCCACGTAATGTGGTATACTTTCCATAGACAACCGCTTTACATATAAGTCCAAAATTGCAAATCAGTTGTGACTGAGTGGATAGACTCAAACATTTATTTCACAACAAAAACGTACATATGATTTGTTTTACCTAAAAAAATCCTTGCTGGAGAAATTTTTGGATTCGCCACTTGATGCCCCGTCGTTCAAACCAAGCAGACACCGGTCTCGCCACTGATAACCCATCGCTTCCAAAATACGCTCTGTAGTCGTCTCTAGAATCAATACTGTAATTCGCTCAATCTTTACAATCGTTAACTGCCTCATCTTTTCTCTCAAAGGCTAGTGTTATTTCTACACCTTAAATGGCTTTAAAAAGAAAGATTCGTGATCTGATTTTCCTTCCGCGATAGTTACCGACTGCTGTTTTAGATTTTTGGCAACCCGCATAACATATTGCTTTTAGTAGGATCGTTCCATAAATCAGTTTTCCCTTGTCGTTTTTATTGTTGAACGTTTTCTTTTAAGTTTCTTTCCTCTTTAAACATTTCTTTCTTTTGTATTTTTCTCTCTTTCCTTCCTTATTTCTTTCTTCTTTTCTTGTTATGTTTGTATTGAAGATATTATTGTTTTTTTGTACAATGATTATGTAATATCATTATTTTAAAATATGTTTTATTTCTATTTTATATTTTGCATGCATTTATGTTTCATTAATTTTACAGACTTTGCTGACGTTGATATATTTATTTCTGTTAGTAGAGCTTTTAAATGTAATTAGGATAAAACCGCTCGCCAAAATTCAACAGCAAACTTAGATAAATTGGTGGACTGTCCCAAAATCAATCTGTTTTTTTCCGCTTGGCCTATGGAATTGCATGTAAAATATAAGCGAAGTCAACGGAGATTTTTCCGCTGATTCCGCTTGCAAGCATTTACAAGGCCACTGATAGTTATCACGTGCCTTTACTTACGATCTTAACAAGTCAGAATAATACACATTGAATTGTTGCAAGTACTTCATTACATTGTCTTCGTAATAACTGATACAGTATTATATTTCATGATCATTGTTTACTTTGTCTTCTATGCATAATTAGTTTTACAATTAATATATTCACAATTATTTTGGACACATATGATGAGCTTCCCCGGGGTCTCTACCTACTTCCATTCATATCGCTATTCGCTTGTAACATAATTATATCGAATGTTTTCGAGGGAATATAAAGTAGAATGAAAAATTTATCTGGATGAGGGGAAATATGGGATGAATTTATTTATATTATTTATATGATCACAGACCGTGACATATTGTAAAGAAAGTCACAGCGAATTAATTACAATTAATTGCAGAACCAGAATTGATTTAACGTAACATAGTTGTTCAGTCACATTAAACGCCTTTACCTTCTAAAAAATCTTCTTGCATCAACTTGTTGATTGATGTATCAACGACGTTGCTAGCTTTGCTATGATCCTATAATTATTTTACTCGTGATTTATTAAATATTTGGTATCCATTCTAATTGTCTTTTAGGCTTTATTAGACTATGAATTCAAATTAGTAAAAGTCAATCGTTTGTTTTAATTTTGTACAAAATTAATTTAAAAACTGGCAAATCCAAAATATGCACACATGTTTTTATGAAGTTTGTTAAAACCAGGAAAGAAACTACATAGAAAACACGTTATTCAGAGTTCGAGTAATGTCTCAGCTGGTGATTCTGTAAGATAGAACAAATATCCCGAACCAAAACGTCGCGAGAAATAAGCTGCACCAACTTTATCCGCGGCTACGAATTTCCAATAGCCAAACTCAAACAAACGAAAAAGACATTCCTGCTCCAGCGACTCAAAGAGTAAACACGATTATATCCTCGAATCCTTTCTGCGCCTTACCCGGCAAGTATTTACCCTGGGACTCGCACATGGATAATCTCGAGCCGGTGTTTGCCCCGCTGTGCTTACCTTTCAATAGCGGCGATGTTTGAGTTGCCTTTGTCTTCTGAGGATTAGCAGCTACGCAGGGTGTTAATACCGCCTCACGTGGATATGTTGACTTAGTGGGGTTGAACACGAGGTCAGCTGGTTATCAAATTTATAGATGTCTGTTTGGGATTTCGGCAGAATTCTAAATTTGTACATTATTATTTTCCTACGAATGAAGATATTTTGCCGTCCGCTGTGGCTCATACGACTAGGTAGCGGGTTCAAAACTTATTGCAATACGAGGACACGAGCTCGAATCCCACGTTAAGCATGTTATTCCCCATCATCAATCACCCTTCATCGTCTCGAATATCAATTTGTTATTGGATGAGCAAAGCGAAGACTTCAATTTTACTGACCCCCAAAAAATTTAGCTCGGTTGTTTTTTTTGGTTTGTTTGTTTTTGTTTTTTCTCTGTCTGTTCGCACGATTCCGGGCAAACGGCATATGCGATCTCGATGAAAATTGGATGGGACCTTCGTTTTCTCTGAACTTAGACCTGCCACGTATTTGGGTACAATCGAAGAAATATTTCTCATGAATATCGTACTTTTACGATTTTTTTTTATTTTGAGTGCGATATTTTCGTGACATTTGGGCCGATTCTGACCAAACGGGTGGGGCTACAACGTTCATATTTCACATGTACATTAAGGTTATGGTAATATAGTACCTTTTGAAAGAAAAAGTTGAAAAAGTTAGCCAGAATCCATAGAAATAAAGGTTTTAATATAAGTTTTTTAGGTTTATAATAACAATTAACAAGGTAACAATAGAAACTTGACAACAATCAGCTACAATGCACTCAAAAAGCACTTGCAAAGGAAAAGTGGTCCTGCGCAAACTAAAAACTTACAAAAAAGCTCATCCATCAACGCGGCGGGACGCGTTTTCCTAGTATTAAATACTGGGATGCTCGGTATGCTATGACAGTTAGCAAAACATTTTATCAAAAGTCAACAATTATTACCAAATACTAATAAACTTTTATAAAGTGGATTTCATTACCCACCGTTTTATTACATTATTTGTTTGTTTGTTTTCGATGAATTAATACTCATTTGTTTTTAGAGTCAACAAACAAATAAACAAATTCAAAGTGATTTCCACAGCGAGGGTCCTGGGTTAAAGTGGAATAATGCACTGAAAATAATTAATGATTTGTTCATAATAAACCATTCAAGTACGGATACACAGGTACAATCAATTAAAAATAAATAATGCATTCGTATTTTGGAGTCTACCTACTCAGTCACATAACTGATTTTCAGTGGGAGACATTAAATTTAAAGCCGACCAAGCCAACCCTGTAGGCGCCAACACCATCGACTAGCGATTAGTGAACAATGACTAACTAGAGATCGGCACCGAGAAAACACCAATCAATCAAATTGGACACGATTCCACCCGCGGACAACGCCAAGATAAACACATTCAACAATTTTCTACCTCAATGACAACCCGTAAAAAAATTACTTGAATTTGTTTCAATACGCATTTCTGCCACAATAGTTTTGAGACTATAAGAGCAATATTTGGTACTGATAAACAATGCTAAACAGAAGAGTGTGTGATTTTTTATTTTATTTAAAAAATAATTGGATGAGCGAAGCGAAGACTTCAATTTCACTGACCCCTCGAAAAATTGAGCTCCAATGTTTTTTTTGTTTGTTTGTTTTTTGTTTTTTTGTTTGTTTTTCTGTCTGTTTGTTCGCACGATTACGGGCAAACGGCATATACGATCTTGATGAAAATTGAAGGGGACCTTCGAAATCTCTGAACTTAGACCTACCACGTTTTTGGGTACAATCGAAGAAATATTTCTCATGAATATCGTACTTTTACGATTTTTTTCCGATTTTTAGTGCGATATTTTCATGACATTTAGGCCGATTCTGACCAAACTGGTGGTGCTACAACGTTCATATTTTACAAGGACATTAAGGTAATGGTGATGTATTGCTTTTTGAACGAAAAAGTTGAAATTGTTAGCCAAAATTTATAGAAATAAAGGTTTTAATATGAGTTTTTTTAGGTTTATAATAACAATTAACAAGTAACAATATATAAACTTCACCTACATGCATTCAAAAAGCACTTGCAAAGGAAAAGTGGTCCCGTGCAAACTTAAAACTTACAAAAAAGCTCATCCATCAACGCGGCGGGACTTAAGCGTTTTCCTAGTTATAGAGACATTAAGCAACATCAATCAAATTAACTTGAGAATTCTTTATAAGGCCTGCCACCGAGGATGTAACCTTTACGCCAGTGGACTTTATAATATTCATCGCCATCTTTCTGTTATCTTAGAATTCAACATTGTTGTTTGTTGTACTGCAACACATTAGATCACTTACGGGTAGATGTGGCTCAATGATCCACGAATGTGGCCGTGGTTCTAGATTTCCGTAGAATAAGAGTAATCTCTCTACGAAATCTTCAACCAACCCCTAAATAACATTCCCTTTTGTATTTTTGTCTGAATTTCTAAACTTAATTAAACGATCAGTGGCCCCGCAACAAACCCCCGCCCACAACTGATAACGACCCCCCCCCCCGACGGAACCTCCCCGCAACATTCGAAACTCGAAAACTTGCTCCGTGCTATTTTTCTCGTTCATGCAATAATTGATGCCTGTTGATAATCTAACTGGAAACTTTCGTAATATATCTTATTATTAAGGGTTGTTCGCAGTACGTCCTTGGTTCCGTAGCCTTGGTTAGTGGAAGCGCGGTCACACGCAATGAGATAATGTTCGATTTAATTAAATCTTACTTGAGAAATCTTTAAAACGGATCCAGCTCGTCTTCGCAATTGTGGTAAAATATGCGAAACTGAGTCGAAGAAATTAATTATGCTATGTAATTGATGGTTTCATTTGGGACTTAGATTGTTGAGAGATGACCCTCTCTTAAAAGTTATAATATTATGTGCATGAACATAAAAACAGCATTAATTATATTTGGTGGCGGCACTAATTAACATCAATTTCTTCTTCAGGCTCTCTGTGGCATCTTCTTCGGTTTTAAAACAGTGTTTTTCATTATTATTTTCTCTAAAGCACTTAGTTCATAGCCTGAGCGGTTGACTGACAGCATTTATTGTTGAGGATTCTTCGATTTGCCTCTTCAACATGTTCTCATCTTTTGAAATAATTGTTGTTTAATGTGATTTTATTGATGATTTTTTTAAATGTATTTTATTCATTAGCCATCTAAAATGAAATCAACCAACCAAGCAATGACCAACGAGAGCTCTGGAATCTTTATATTACAAATGTAATTGGCAAGTTTGTAAGCGGAAGAAGATGAGTGAGCTATAACCATTAGAAGCCACTGGAATGATTGGAAATATTGTTTGGTTTCAAAATATAAATAAGCTCGCATGGTTAATATTTAAAAATGTGTAATTCATATTGGTATTGTTTATTATTCAGATTAACAACAATTATTATCAACAATTATTAATCTTGATGAATGGAACAATTATTATTAAAGTCGTTGTTAGACGAGTGAGTAAGCCATGTGTTGAGTACCCGGTAACATTACTTTTGTTCCCCTACCTTCGGCCTCCCTAGCCTATCATAGGCTAGAGTGGCGCATTATGGCTTTACAGTTGACGAGCCCTTACACCAACAAAACTGAAAACCCAATTATTCATACGAATATAAATATCAAACTTCCCTAAATATGCAAATGTTGCCGGGTACTCAACACATGACTCGTTCACTCGTCTAATAACGACTTTGTCGTTTCCCTAGTCTGGTTGGCCGAGGCGCCCTTATAGCCGAAATGTGGGAGACGTGGGTTCAATCCCCTGGGCGAAAAAGATTTTGTAATTTCTGGATTGTATTTTAAAAATTATTAATCATGTTTTGAAATGCATATAACGCAGTGTAGTCCAATACTATGGAAATCATAGCCAGTACGAAATACGTGAAAATATTGTAAGGTTGACTCAATCTACGAGCGGAATTTGGGGGTACCTTGACGTTTAACATTCGATAGACCTTGCATGAGCAAGGCATTTCATAGCCAGGTAAATAAAAAGCAAAAAATATTTTTTCTCGTTGTTGTTAAAATGAAAACTATACATTGGCAGCCTATTTTTCAGTTTATTATTTCTTGTAGGTTTAAATCGAAATGGATTGTGCTCATTTTGTTAGCAGTTCTCAACTACCTGGTCACGGATGTCTGATTAAAATTTCAGCTCAATCTATTTGGCCGTTCGGCCGTATGGGATCGGACAGACAAACATTTAACATACAGACAAAGCTCACGGCCAAGGTCCGATCGAGTAGCGTTATAAAAGACTTCGTTTCGCTGCGCTCACTCGTCTAATTATTATTTATTTTCCACTAATAAGCTTAGTATGAAGGTTGGCAGAAAAGGGCAGATGCCGGCCCCAAGCAAAAGGTATCTGCCAGCCTCTACACAACAAATTGTGATAATAAACAAGCACTTACAAAACAATGTAGACATAGTTCGAAAAGTACGTACGGTACTCTAATTTCTCGAGTAGTATAATAATACCGTGTTGCGTACTTGTGCATAGTTGATTGTGTATTCGACCTACGCTGCATCGCACGATCACATTCATAGTCGTAATCCAATCATTTCAAATTGTTTGATATCTAATCGTGTCATTGAAACTAATTGCATTACGAGGTTAATCCTCACAACCAAACTAATTAATATCGAATGAAAAACCTAATTGCAACAAAGTCATATCCAATTTCAATTGGAGTCGGTTTAATAGCTGACCGTATGACGCGCGCGTGGTGTCAGCGCGCTGGTGTTGAAGTGCTGACCAGAACGTCCGTCGAGAGGATGAAACCAATATAGCCAGAGTGCGACGGGCTGACGTAAATAAAAACGCTCTTCTGCCCGTGTAGAAGGGGCTAATGAAAGCTGTCGGACCAGATATCTAGGCAGTGGTGTTTGCCATCATCATTTTACAAGCAATTTTAAGCACCAAGCACGAGAATATCAGGTTCTCTATAAATGCTGAAAAATAAGATAATTAACATAATTGCAAATTTTGATACGCAACTTAAATAATTGGAATTATTAATTTTATCGATAATGTTACGAATTTAAAGTCTCTGCTGACTAAAAGACTTTTAACACTGTTTTGAATACGATTTCATGATTTTTACATTTCATGTCAATGACCCACGTAGGTTCGAACATTGCAAAACAAAGATTGAATTAATGTTTGTTTTCTTTCATTCAGTTTTCATGGGAACATTTTTGGCAATACTTTCAGGTTGAAGTCGTAAATAAACTTTTCCTCGTCGCCAAGATTTGTCATTCTCGACATCCAAATCACTTAAACGTATCTGAAATCGCTCACTTTTACCTAAAACCTCGAACTCAACCATTGGCGTTTTTGCATTTTTCATGCGTCTACGCCAAGAATTTTGCATTATTTATACGCAAAACGCGTTTTCGTCTCGCCAAAGTTGTGACGTCACGAAGGAAACTTTCACCGCAGAATCGATACGAACGGGGCTGACAGAAGACGCATTAAAACACACACACACATACGGAAATGTGACGTTGATCAAATGGAGGTGAAAAAGTTTTTGCGGAACTACGTCTCGAATTATTCAACGGGTTTGTGTCGGGGGCTATTTGTCATGGGCCGGGGGCGGGGGTGGGGGGGGGGGGCGATGACCGGGGGCAACGATTACCCGAGTCAACATCGCGGGGAGGTGTCTCGGCCGAGCAAAGATAACTCAATCAGCTAGGTGGGTGAACTACGCAAGCCGAGGTTCTAATGTGAACGTTTGGTCACCGCCTCGGGCGTTAATTAAAATGGATCTTTGTTCTTTTATTGGAGGGGCAGAGACGGATGTTTCCGTATTGGATTCTAGGGGTGAGGAGGGGGGGGGGACATGGTCAGAGACAGTAGCTAGATATAGGATGTACCAACGGCCTCGAGTCACAAAACTCGTAGGCGTTTGTTCTACTCTCTAAAGGCAGATATTTGCAAAGTATATAAAAAACAATTTTCCCTTTTTGTTTGCTCAAAAGTGGTAAATTGGATGAAAAAATAGTTTCCGTTTTTTCTGAAAAGACAATGTTCCTTTTCCCCTTGACATTTTAGTGAAGTTCGGTACTGGACTGGGATCATATCAAGAACTTGCATTTTCCAAAAACATAGTTATGAGAATTTAAAGACAGATTTTGGAGACGAAAACAAAATAGATCTTTGTTAACCTATATAAAGAAGTGTATGCTAATCTAGTGTTAAAACTATTCTCAATTTCGTGTTTAGATTTTATACATTTAATGTAAATGTACATAAATTAAAGGTATTAAAGTAAAACCTACTTAAAATATATCGCTAGGAAACGTTTAACTTTAATTTATCTGTGGGATTTAAAGAGTTATAACGAATCAGGTGAGGTTGCTTAATTAAAAAATTACATGCTATATCTAGTACATGTTGAGTCAAGCGGAGAGAGCTCGAATATATAATTAAACCAGCAGAGAAACATTTTAGATTTTAAGAGTAATCAAACTGATGGCATAAAAATCAGACGGGTCATTTAACCTCGACATAAGAAATGTTACGAACTTAAGATTGTCAATATATGAGGATTTCCTCAGTCGTTAATGCAAATGCAACACCCCTCGGACGTCCCTTCACAAATTCACAATCGTCCTAACTCCAATATACATTGGTAGACACCTGAAGAGGGGCATGCATTGCACCCTGGGCGAACAGGCTTCCCACGAGAAATTGAAATCGAATGTTGCAATCATCAAATACGAAGCCAGACGTTTAATGAAACGCCGGACGTTCTTTAGATGTCATCGCAAACCAACAAATTACGACAATTATTATAAAACTTGTACAACATGTGTATGTCGGTTGGCAGAATAATTTGAATTACACTTGTCGAGATTCATGTCTTAGCTACACTGTTTAAAAAAATCGCGCCAAATTGCGACATTTGCTTCGGAAGTACTGCTAACGACAGCAAATGTAGTAATTTTTGCGGCGTACGATATCTTGCAATTTTGCTACGAATGCTCTTGCTAAAATGCGTTACTGCCTGCAAATAAGAGACGTATGCCCTTGCAATTTTACTTTATGCTTTTCCGATTTACTATCCATGTCTACCAAAATAAAAATGCTATTTGAAGCTAAATTGCTTCAATGATGTAACGAAAATGGAGCGTTTAATTCTCTGATTTTACAATCATTTTTTAGCTATTGGGCAATGGCTTAGCCAGCAATTTTACTATTCCAACTAAGACGTAATAACAACGTAGCGGTCGTAAAATAGCTACGATTGCTGTGATAATTTTCATACAGCATAGCTACCATATTAGAATAACCTGGTCATGCTATTTCATGAAACATTATTCGGTAATTTTACTGCTTCAAGTAGAACTTATTTATCAATGCAGCTGTAGTAAAATAGCAACGATTGCTCTAATTCTATTCCTACAATAAAGCTCCCAAATTAGAATGATTGGGCAAGCTATTTCAACCTGTAATTAGAGCTAAAACACAGAGACAAACGTTGACAACAGCAACACTATACCCGGTGGTAGAACCTGACAGAAGCTAAAACAAAGAGACCTACGTTAGTGGAGGCAGCAGCGACACTTTACCCGGTGGTAGAACCTGAGAGAAGCTAAAACATAGAGACAAACGTTAGTGGTGGTTGCTCAACACCACAATAATTGTGGTGGAACTGTGATAAGCTGGATACAGAGACAATCGTTAGTGGTGAAAGGAGCAACACTATGCCCGGTGGTGGAACCTTTGGAGTAGTTAGAACCCACGTGTATCGTATTGTGAGTGAAGTGGATCGTGTTTTATAAACGAAGAGTCAACTGAAAGTAATGTAAGGCTTGCTTGCTTCTCGTGCTGTTGTCGGGGTCGGAATGAACGAATGAATCTTGCAACAAGAACTTAGATGCCACCTCAAGTTTTTTCTCGCGTAAGGTCAGTGTCCTTGACGAAGTACCCCCGCCCCAACCTCCCACAGCAGGGGTTGGGTTCAACCGTGAAGACGGGGCTCTTTTACAATGCCATTGTGAAGCGGAAACATCCGTTACACTTGTCCTGCATGACTACAGAGTAACAGCCAAATCTTATTTTGAAGTTAGAGCAAGTTAGAGTTCTGTTCCAAAATATGTGTCCCGACCGGGGATCGTACCCAGGTCCTCGCCTTCCCCTAGCAATGCTCTACCGGTCTACCAAGTAAGCTATCGAGGCCACTATGTACATTTCTATCCTTGTCTTTACATCAGGAATTATTCAGGAAACTGTTTAGGACTGTTACGTTTGTTGGTGTATTTAAACTTACTGTTGGGAGTTGTAATTGTGTTTATCATGACAAATATATAAGTATGAAATGCAAGTAGGCCTACGCTGTAGAAGGTCACTGGTTTCATATCGTCAAAAACAACAACAGTAATCTCACTTTAAAATAATCACATTTTGATTAATGCTTTGTTAAAAATAAATGCATTCATCTGCAAAGGGGAATTTTCAATTGGAGATAATTAGGTAAAGAGTATCCAATGGATAGGCTGGTGGCCCTATTCAATAAAATTCAACTTGCAATTTCCTTATGCAAATAATATCGCGAAAATTATTAACAAATAATAACACACAACTCACTACATAAGCTGTACATGGACCGCTTGTTTATAAACTAAGACCTAGGAATGTCTTCTCGTTTCAATTAGTAACAATTACGTATACGGTTGGTTTTAGCCCCATGTTATTTTAGGATCGCTGGATCGATACCCTTCAGTCCGAGCACAACTTGAAAGTTGTAACAAAGACGAGTGAAAATGTTCCTTCCCCCATACAGCGTTGACTGTCTTTATTGAGGGTAGCCATAAAGTTTTTTTGAAGGAGCCCGGCCATTATGATGGAGTTTGCAACGTCGTAGTTGTGGAAACCCTTCAAATACCCATTCACGTAATAAAAAGGAAATGTACAAAATTATTATAATGTATTACTAACAAATTGGTAGTTGATTTAGGCCCTATGCAAATACGTCTGACAGCAGTTGACAAGTATTGCGCTCCAAACAACATGACAATTTTATAAACAGGTGTGAACGTCAAATTGTTGAAAAGAAATAGAGAGCATGTTCATGACCCGGATAGCAGTGCCCCATGTTATTTAATATTTTTGTGTTCTAATATTTATAAAAAAATAATAATAATAAATATAATAATAATAATGATAATATACTTATACTAAAAATACTTATAGTAACTCTCCTCAATGTATTTAGTGAAAATGCCAATTTACAAGGAAATACGATAATCGACGCTAAAAGATAACCGACGCTGCTAAAGAGTTACGTCTATCAGAAAAGACTTAACTCAGTAGACATACAATGAACTACACAAAATGGCGTGAAATAAATATTTAAAAACGGGGTAATTCTTTGAGAAATAGAAAGTTCTATGAGTATGATGGCTATTCAAGTGATAAATTATCATATTATAAATTTGCAATTAATATGCAGTTCATATAAATACACGTCAGTTTTCCTGACCGTGACAAATATCTACACCCATCCCATAAATCACGTGTAGTCGATAGATATTAAAAGTAAAACATTTAGTCACAAGTATAATGTATTGAATACTTATCACAGAGCGTTGGAGATGGTATTTAACATTTAAACTAGGAAACGCTCAGTTGGACGCGTTGATAAGCGAGCACGTGCTATAGCTAGACCCACATTGCACATTTTTATAAATTTTCAAATTACGACGTTCGCGTTTCCAGTATTATTTATTATTGCCAAGGTATTTGGGTAAACCCGTATGTAAATCTTTACTTTGTGGATAAAATCCACCGCCATCTAGAGGACCTTGATCATTGGGAAAAATATTTAAACTCTTTGGTGACAAATAATAGACTGCTTCCTCGAAAGTATTTTGATTACTTCTAGGTGGCAGTGCATTGAAACTTCGCGCGTCTTTTCGTTGCCATGGCAACGTTACTTTTGTTATAATGTAATTTCCTCTACACTACTTATTGGATCAAACTAAAATTAACATATTCGTGACCGGACGGACATTCTAAATGATTTGGCTATCTCAGATTTTGTCGCCGGTTTGTTTGAAAAAAAACTTCGGTTAACTTTAATGTAACTTTTTAACTTTTTGAACGATTTGCCACAAAACTAATGGCATTCAATCGAGAACAAAGCTTGCGGATGGTCAAAATTTCAACTCGATCCGAGCCTCCGTTCGAACGTTATGGCGAGACATACAAAAAAAAAACAAAAAACAAAAAAACAAAAAAAAAAAAAAAAAACAAAACGAGTGACAAATTTTTCCGGCAGAGTCAAATGGAAACGCTCGCTTCGCTCGCTTAATGAATGGCAACATAGTCATATACTAAGTTAATTATGCCTTCATTATAAAATATAAAGCCCAGCTTGTTGTGTATTTACATGTAAAATAGGTAAAATGAATAATACAATGAGAGAGAACTAGCAAATATTATGTGAATGCGTCCAGCAACGTATAAAAAAACCCGTCCATCTATACCCACTTAGTAGAGGATTCTCTTAGCCCACTTCCACTTCACCCAAGTATTGCATTTCTAGAGGAATAACTACGACAGCTAGAGCCTTGTTATAAGAATGCTTTACATGCTTGGATGCTCATATAATCTACTCAAAAATAAAAATTTTGTCGTAGATTTTAAGATAGAGCTGGAATTAAGTTACATATAAAATAATACGCCCTCTCTCAGATTATTCTTATAGACGGACAAAAAAAGTTTTCCGACACACTATTATTCGAGAGGAATTGATCCTGCAATACAGTACGCTCGTCCGTACGCATAATATTATCTGTTCAAGAGCCAAGCAGCAAACATGAATGCTATTTTTCTAAGTTGTGCTGTGATCGTGCATTAGTGTTCGTGAAGTATGATTCCCCATATCAAATAATCACTTGACACTCATTATTAGCTCGACATGTTTTCATTTTCTTCGATATTCCAATATTATGGTTTTTAAACTTTGACGGCTCAAATGTCCTTGAGTAGGTTTCCAATAAAAACTTACTTTAAAATTGTATAAATGCATAGCCTATACCCATATGTAATGATTAATTATCCATGAAATGTTTGTGAGTGTTTGTTTCGCACCTAAGTCTTTTCATACAACACTGCGTGTGTTTTTTCATTATGTAGGCTACGGGTGAAGAATAATCGATTTAATTTATAAATTTAGTCATCGTTCCATTGGTTCACGATTGTCAAATTGGAATTTGATACCCAACTAAATATTGCTAGTCCGGGGCTATGTTTTTTTAAAAGATATTTGTATTTGTTTATTTACCGTATCAATTTAACGTATATTCTATTCATTTATGAAAACTGTTTTTGTAGAGGGTTATAAATATTATTAATATGTACATATAATATTTTAACGGATAATACACTTTAACCCCTCGCTGATCGAACTATTGTAATTTTTACTAACAAGTACGCGGACTTAATCATTGCATGGGCAATGGGCATACATAATTTTAAGTTCACACTGATGAAAACACCTCACTTTAAATTATCACTTCTTCGATTTTTCCACTTTTCTTCCTTCATTTTCATCAGAATGTATCTAATAATACCTATTGTTATTGGTGAATTGGTAATCAGTGTCTTATAAAGTGTTACACTCTGCTGCATTATCTTTGTGCTAGGGGCCTATATAGGTATATAGTCGGTATGCCATATTATTTCAATTATTAAATATTTTTCCGACATTTCTATTGGATTTCAAATATCAACAACTCAAAATTATATCAAATACACACTGAAAGAGATAACAAAAACACCCAAGGTAACACAATAATCAAGCTAGGCCAAAGAAGTTGACATCTGGTATCTTTTAACACGGAGTTCGTCAGTTCATTTTATTAGAGAACCTGTATCTTATTAAGGGGCTAAAACCCAAAAAATTATTTTTTACCACGTGATCTATAGCACAATACTACACTTAGATGACCGTTTAAAAAATGATACCTTTAAACTGTGATTTAACACGAATTTTTTTAATTTTTTTGATCCAGAAATTAGTAAAAATTGGTGTTTTGGAAAATTTCCTAAATCGGCTTTAACCGGCTGCTTATTTTTGGACCACAGAGATACAAGAGCATAGTACCAATCTTAAATGCCCATTTTTACATCGTGTCTTGAAACTGTGTCCAAATATACCCTCAAACACGCAAAAATATGCATTCCAAAATCACCAATCAAAATCAAAATCATCAATCAGCATATTTTGACCGAACTACTTGCCCAAATTACAAAACAAAATATAGAGAATTTTCAGAAAAGGCTGTAGAATACGTCAATAATGGCCAATATTTTTTTTGATCAAAATCCTCCAAGGTCACGGGGCATAAAGATCGTCCCCATGTTATTTCTTATGGGAGATTTTTGCCGATGGGACCTAGCTCGAAAAATGTCATATTTGACAATTTTTTGGGAGGTCATGGTGGCCCCAATAATTTTTCTGTTAATTGCTAAATTCATTACTAGTTAGCCTGAATGAAAATATATTTTTTGAGTTTAGCGGTTAAATACCCCTTTAACTCATTTTATCATTTAGAACTAAATTAAGTCGATAATGAGACTGCTTGCCCAGAACACAGAGGCCTATTCTTGCCTGGCCTTGTGGCAGGTAGTATGGTTTCAAGAGTATTATTTTGAATAGTTTGATGTGTTATGGGTTCTTGTTATGGGAACGTCAGATAAAATAAATAATCTCTAACGTTGAATATCGAAAAAGTCTAATTTCATTATTCAACACAATATCTAGGTGCCCGATAGGGCGCCGCAGCCAAGTAGCGGAGCGCTAACAAACTCAAGCCGAATTGGGTCAAAAAGAGAAAAATAAGTATTGTTGCCTACGACAGATTTTGCATTCGTGTATATAATGGTAATTAAAAATTGTCGTAGGACCCAAACACAGAGGAAAAACTGTTTCCGCTTGATAATGAGACTGGTCCAAAAAGATCAGTAATGTGCTGCTTGTTTGTAGAGCCCCTTCGTGAGATCAATGTTGTATAGGTACTCAACGGTTAGTGTTGTATCGTGGAAGTTACACGCCTGACAACCTCCACCCGCAATGCATGGCTGAACCAAGGGTTGCCTAGACGCTAGGAGTAACCTCCACCCGCAATGCATTGCTGAACCAAGGGTTGCCTAGACTCTAGGAGAAAGTTTATTTTGCAGCAATGCATTACCCCCACCAAGATGATGAGCAGTAATTCTTGCGACTGCTACAGTAACTCACACCAAATCACCCAAGTAAAATAAAAATTCAACTAGATTATTAATACATTAATATCTTATTAGGCACCAATGTTTCCAAGAGGATGCACAGAATGAATATTGTGATCTAAGAAAAGCTTATACCTTGGAAAGAAAAACAAATTCACACGCAAAACACAATTACCACTAAACTGTTTTTAATAATGAAATAACCAGAATCACGTACACCACTAAACCTGTAATTACCAAATATTGTATTTAAAACATTAATAACGGTGATGGAGCACTTCTACTCTCCCCTAGTCACTCACCGAAATCGTTTTACATGCTTCACCGTGTACTAAGACTATTTCCCAGTATCCTTGATCAGGAAGTGACGATACGAATAGACTCTAGTCTAATCCGTTGAAGCTGACGCCTTTAAGTTTGTGTTTAGCTACAAGCAAATTATTAATAAAATGTCCCCCTTTGTAAATCTGTAAATGACCAATTTCCGTAATAACCTTAATACACCAGATAGATGAATCATCAATATCAAACTGTAGTGAATAATAATTTTAAAATACGAATACAACAACAAACAACAATCATGATAATTAATTATCAATGAAATTTAAGGTGGTTTTAGTTCTGGATGACTTATATAGCATTGGAAATAATTTACAGCTTGGCAGCTAAATCATTGCGTATAGAACGGCTAAATTTCTTAGGATGTGCTCATGCTCTTGTATATATTATATCTGCGTTTAAATAACCTCTAATTTTTACTTGCCCTGTTATAGCAATATTCGTAGACACGGCGTAGGACATATTCAACGCATTCACAGCTAAATTGCTACGGATATGCTCTTGTATATCTGCGTTGAAATATTCTTTAATTTTACTTGCTCTCTTAGCAGTATTCGTAGACATGGCGTAGGAGATATTCGACGCATTCGTAGCTAAATTGCTACGGATTTGCTGCCGTAAATTTACTTCAGTTTGTTGAGTAATTATGCATTTGACACTGCAATATTTACAAACATAATGTGTGATTTTACTACGCATTCACTCCATAAATGCTAAGGATTCATTTACTTTTTAGTTAAACCATGAGCAGTATTTTAAGAACATCGGAAGAAGCAAATATGCTACAAATGCTCTCGTGTTTGCTCTGTTGCGACAGCATTTGTAGCAGATGGCGCTTACTAGAGCGATGTAGTAAACTGTTACTGCAGCATATGTAGCTATTTTGCGATTTTTTTAAACAGTGTAGTTGGGGGATTGACCCCCCAACCCCCTCTTTTCACGCTGCGAGATCAAACACATCAAGCCCATCAAAGAGCTATCTGTTTCATATTTCACAAACTGTGTGTGTTTATAATTTGTCTAAGACGCGTTTTTACCCATCTCTATCTCGATTTTCTAAAAAATCTCGTCTTGGGCGATTGGGTCTTCTGCGGCTAGGGCTATGCCCTAAACCCCCTTCAGGGTTGATTACATTTCTTTTGAATTTTGACCCACACTACAAGTAAAGTTCCTATGCGACTGGACAACACACCCTTCGAGACACCCGTCCAAACGGCGTCCATACCCCGTGCCCAGCCGCTGACATTATGCTAGAACCTAAACAAGTGAAGTACAGCCTTTGTGTCAAGGTACACTGGATTAACCTTTACCCTAGCTGAGCGAGTAGAGCGGCGGATTCAGGAAGATCTAGTAGACCTTCACTTTGTTTGACATGTTACAGGAATGACATTCTACGCTTTGAATGATCTGGTGTTGCAGAGTATTGAAGGCCTGCTTGATTAATTACGAAGTCAAGGGTTAGTTCTTTGGACTCGATTTACTGCCAGCTAGAGACTGACCAGCCTAGTCAATGTCCGTGTGCCCATCTGGTCAAATATCTTGTAAAAGCTGTAGGGTGTAGCCGACGCTTTTGTGATAATGGGATAATATCACTGTGGTTCTCATCATAACGAAGGCCGAACCACCGCAATATTAGTGAGTTTAGGCAGACAGGAAACAATTTCTTGAACAACTCGATAGCGTTGAGTCATGGGTATGTACGAAGTATTTGTTGTCTAAAGTCAAAGTGACACAAAGTGATCTTCGTGTACCAAAGTAGCAGGTAAGAATAAATCAACCTTCCTTTAGTTAGCAAAGCATGGGATAAGAGAATGTACAGTCTACTCCCGGGACAAGCGTATAGAACGGACATTTCCTTCACCATAGTGTTTATTAGAAAAAAACATATATTTTTCGAGTCATTACGTTGTGTATTTAATCAAAACACTATGTTTGCAAAAGCTGTACCATTATTAGTTTAAAGTTCACAAAACGATTTTTTTTATCAAATTATGTTTTAGGTCATGTCCTCCTTTGTGTGTTTATAACTGAATATGATAACATGCACGTTGAACAAACAAATACTTTTTTTTACACTCTCTGCACAACTTATGTCACCCGATACGACCAATGTAGCTCACTGGTTCACTCACTGCTGATCATTCAGTGAGATGAAGCTTCAACAAATCTTCGATGAACTCCTTTTCGCGTGTACACCACATCAAAAACGTTTCAAAATGCACAAAAGTCATCACCGTAATCGCCCCACCCTTGTGGTTTGTAAAACTTCGATCGTCAAACCAGGCGACTAAAGCAGATGCCGGATCACTGAGCTCTATATACTTACGTGTAGATTTAAAGCATACCTGGCAAATGTTGAGATGTGAAGTTGGCGGAAGTTTGCCGTCCACCATTTTCTTACGTCCCTAAACAGCGGCAGATTCAAAAAAACTAAATATAATAGATTCGTTCACCTGTGTCAATGTCCTGTGTTTATCAGTTTATTTAGTGTAACACTGCAGTAAATACTATTCCTATCTTGAGAGACCCTGATAATACACTACGTTTACCACAGGCTCTAGTCCGGCTTACACTGGGCCGGTTTCATCTAGTCCGAGGTGTATATCAACAAAACTAAGCCGACCTACTCTAGCTAAATTTCAAGCCGAACTAGCCACAGCCTGCTAGACCTACTAGAACGTCGGTTTCAACCACTAAATTTACCAAAACAAAATTATTAAATGAAACCAATTATTAAACTGTAGCTATTATTATATTGCCTTATGACTTATCTGCATGGAACGCATCTATTCTCGCCGATTTGTTCTAGAGCGGCACCTGGATATCATAATCCTCCTCATCAAGTTGCAGTGAAGTGTTTATCAGTCTGGACTAGTTCGTTTGAAGCGGTCTAGACTCGTTGGCAAACGAGTCTAGATCGGTCCCATCTGGGCGGCTCCATGCGTTTATCAAGCCATGTAGGCCGGCCTAGAGCTAGGCCGGCCCAGTGTAAGCCGGACTAGAGCCTGTGGTAAACGTAGTGATGTAATGTAGGTCTTCTAGTCAACATAACCTCAAAATAAGCTAGCCACAAACCGCCATCTTGACGTTAAGATTTACATCTAGACGGCGGTGCAATCGCAATGCAATCGCAATGCAATCGAGGGACGTCGATAATAGGCCCATCGGGTTAGGCCTTTTAGACCAATCGCTATAGGTCCATGTAGACTTCAAGGTTACAGTATAGCATGCGCCCTCCACGTAAGTATATAGAGCTCAGTGTGCCGGCCACAATGACAGACTTCTCCCCTTCATCTCCGCGAGTGACTAGTGTCCGCACTATTCGTCTCATCACTGGGCGCTATGATGTGCGCTTGAGGACCGGCCGGTCAGTCTTGACGGGGAGGTAAGTAGAGGCCTTGATGTCTCCAGGCTAACAATTACCAGGGTCAATACGATGTAGAGCAGTGCAAATAACATCGACCACTGGTTGGCTGTCATTATACACTCGGCACGGGCGTGTCTGCATGCTCGCTGTCTTCGAAGAGACCCACGTTGCATTTCACCGTGCAGCGTCGGAGTTTACATGTTTATGAATTGAAATGTACGCAATACCTTGTTATACGACTTTCCGTGTTAAACTAAACATACCGAGAGATGTCAACACGTTTTTAAAGGTTGTATTAATGTTAATTATCGCATTCCATGTAGGCTTTAAGTAGTTTATTTGTATTTTAATTTTTAAGTCATTTTGAGACAAACGGTTGGATCATACAGTTTAGCATCTTGGGAACATTACGACTAGCATTAATTCCGATTCAAACTCGAGTTGAAAATTTCATTCGGGCATTCCCAATCATTAATATAAACATTGGAACGAATTAGTCATAAGGAACCCTTATGACTTATCTTATCTTTGGATATGAATCAATTCTTTAACATGATTAAGGTGTTTATATCTAAGTTTTTCTCAAATTAAATTTGCAAAATTTAACACGCACAAGTGAGTGACGTGTAGACGTCAGATACGGAACTGATTTCGAATTAGAATCACAAATTTTGTGTACTTAACATTCGCAGTGAAAATGTCACTATGTGTAGCCTACCATATATTAAATAATGTGAAATTAGAATACAACTTTGAGGTTCTAAATTAGGGACTTTCTAGAACGAGAGAACTGAACAAACACTATGGTTTTCTAAGAATCGAAAAGTTTGAACGACATCCTCCGTTCCTGAGTTCAACATGAATATTATACCAACTTCGGCAACCGTAATACTTCGAATATCCATCCACTCCATAAAGTTTGAAACGGACATCGGTGAATCCCTTCCGAGACTCACAACACACTGTTGACGACGACTGTACAATCGGAAAACTCCATCCACTAAGAGGCAACAAGCAGTAAATCAGCGTAGCATGTCGCATGTAAATTGCATTACTCAAAATAAAATGTGTCTGCAAGGAAAAATATGACCTCGGAAACTTTAAAATAAGAATAAACCTTGAAGAATGAAGTTCGTTTTTGTCGGTTTGCGCTTGCGCGTGCAAGTTGACTCGGCGAAAAATGTCCTTAACAAACAAAAATTGTAATACTTATAATGCATTGAGAAAAAGATAAACAAATGCATTTTTTTTATTTATTATTATTTATTTATTGACAAGACAAGGACAAGATAATTGATTACATTCATATATCATATTTAAGCTTATTTAAGACAACCACATAAGTCGGGAAAACTTGTTCGTGGCTGCCTTATTGCAATGTCATTATGATGTCTTGTATAAAGCTAGACTTAAAAAATTAAAGGCTACCCAGCAAACACGAATTGATGGGCCCTAAGTGGCCCGCAAGCGGCTGGCCCGAACTGAACTGGCCAGCCGCTTGCGGGCCGGCATCTTTGGCCAGTACGGCTCGCTCTGATTTTGTCCCACCGGCCATCAGCCGGCCGTCACTTGTGGCTCACTTCTGGCCCTTAACCGGCCAATGGCCAAAGATGCCGGCCCGCAAGTGGCTGGCCAGAATTGAACTGGCCAGCCGCTTGCGGGCCACTTATGGCCCATCAATTCGTGTTTGGGAAATCATTGGGACCAGCGCGATCTGGTATCTAAATATGTAAACGAAAAATTAAAATAATAAGTATAATTGTTATTATATTGGTGTAACATAGGTATTTCGTATTAATTTCTAACACCATTCGAATATCTGTAGGTTGACACACAACATGTATTAATTGCAAGTAATTATAAAGTTTCAAGTTAGGTGTCTTGAACTCGGTCCAGCAGGGCGACTCTCCATCTGTAAGCCTAGCCTCTAACCGTTGCGCCACGGAAGAAGCTTGATGTGTTGAGGGAATAATCACCTATACATACAATAGCAAATCGACTCTCACTAGATGGGTGATTGTTAGAATATGTTTAGCCGGAAGACGATTTTCTAGTGGCGAGCCAACACATTAACACTGCTGGCCAACCGGCAGCCGGCATAGTGATGGCCAGCCATATCTCACGCCTGCGGCGGCAAAACAACAGCGACACGGCAGCGGCCAACCATCACTGGGCAGGTTACTAGTATGTTGTGGCCAGCCGTGCGTAGGGTTACAAGTGATGGTCCAACACTTATCCGCTGCTGGCCAACCGACAGTCGGGAAAGTGGTGGCCAGCCATCTACATGTTAGTGGCGGTAAAACGACAAAAACACGACAGCGGCCAACCAACACCGGGCTGGGGATATTTTTGTTCTGGCCAGCCTTCAGACGGTATGCCAGTGACAGCCTGACACCTTCTCACTGCTGGCCAGCCAGTGGCCACAGTGGCCAGAAGTGCCAGCAGGCAGCCATCACTCTACCGTAACTTATGTGTTTGCTGGGTAGGTACTAAAAAACTAAAAACTACGATAAAGATATAAATACAAAAAAATGTTACGTTCTGTTACCTTTCTTCACATTCTTTATGACATAGTTGTATTACTAATTTATTTTATTTAATTTACCTCATTTAATTACTGGCTAAAGTGACAATTCATTTCAATATTTTTTTTAAATCATTAATAAAAATTAAATATTTAATAATATAATTAATATGGTGTAGTTATACAAACAAAACAGAACAAATCACTGTTTATAGATTTGATTAAAATATATTTGAAAAATTGACATAAATGAATCTATAAAATAAACTATTAAATGAAATTTAATACACATAATATGGTTATTTAGTGCACATTCCCTATATTTTGCCTCTCCTTACACAATGAACTGGGATCATATTTTTTTAATCATTTATTGGCATTGACTAATGCTTCAATTTTATCTATGGGCATATCTAGTATCCATTTTTTTACAAAGTATTGTGTGTGTCAGTTTACTGTCTTCCGTTTTCTAATTTCAATTGGAACAACGTTGTATATCTTTGGTCCAAGAAACATTGCTTGCTTTTGGGTCAGCGTTTTTGTGGGTCTAGGCACTACAAGGTTACCCTTGGTTTGATTTCTAGTAATAGATTTGTTGTTATTGTTCTTGCTAATTTTGTTAAACTGGTTTATATTTTTATGTACATGTGTTAGGAGAACTTGTACATATAATTTTCGAACGCTAAGGATCCCACTTTCTTTGTAGACTAACAAAGACGGATGAAGTCTGTGCTTTTTAGTAATTATCTTCAGGATATGTTTTTGCATTATTATTAGTGTTTCAAGATGTTTGTAATAAGTTCCACCCCATGCTAAAATCCCATATTGAATTATTGATTGTACTAAGGCATAATAGATAGTTTTTAATGTGGATATTTTGAGGAAGTTCCTGATTGTGTTAAATTTGTAGAGAGTGTTCCGCAACTTCTTTTTTATGTTGTTTATGTGACAGTTCCATTTCATATGTTGATCAATTGTCACACCGAGATATTGGATTTCTGGCACGTTCTTTATTTCAGTGCATGGGCACTCGTTTGAGTTTAAGAGACAGTTTGTTGAATGGATCTTGAGGGGCGTAGTTATTGTTGGCAGGTCAGCTTTAGTGGCAGAGAAGGCAATAATTATATAATTGATTATTAAATAAATATTTTCGAATTTAGAGCCTACCCAATCAGTCACAGAACTGATTTTCAGTGGGGGATATTAAATTTAAAGCCGACGAAGCCAACCCTGTAGGCGCCAACACCATCTACAAGCGAGCAATGACCAACAAATAGACCGGAATGAAGGAAACACCGATCAATCGAGCTGGACACGATTCCACCCACGGATAGAATCAGAAATACCAAGGCTGATTCGGAACAACATTAGAATTTATTATGTGCCTCATTGCTATAACACGGCTCCAAAGTCACCGTTTAAAATTCCTAACATAAGAACTGACGGACTTAGGTCCAAATCAGAAACTATAAAAATTCTTTCTATAGGTTGAATCGAATCATGGACCTGCAGACGCAGAGACGCTTACCACAAGACCAACGAGCCACTTTTACATAATCAATCAATTAAAAGGTTATGAAACAAATCGGTGTTGAAGGAATCGAGAAATGGATGCATCATCCATCGAGCACGGCACTCTCGAGCTGGAGTAAAAAGCGTTGCGTAGTGCGACAGCGAGTATCCGATGCGACGTTCTAACTAGTCGATTTGTCGTCTGTCCGCCCGGAAGAGATTTAGAGCCAATTTTTTGTCCGTTAAAATATCTCCGCCTTGAATCTGAGAGAGTGGCGTTTAGTTAACTGTAGATTTAGCGTCGATAGAAGAGCGACTTACTTCTCGGCCTAGGCTGGACATAGGGGGATTTATTACTGGCCGTTACACGATGTACAGCACGAGCTGGGAATGCGCAGGACTAGACAGCGTTCTCCGCAGAAGCCGCACACAATGCGCAAACACTGAAAACAACAACTAAATCATTTGGTTTGCAATATTATTTTTAAATTATTTGCACATCAATCATTACTTATTTTTATTTATTTATCTAAGTTGGAATCGATTATCCAATTCTAATATTTATAGTTTTGTAAAATAGGGTCTACTTACTAAATTTGGAGAATTTCGGCCCTTGAGTAAAATATTACTGTCAAAACCAAGCAAACGTGCAATTTTTGTCGGTAAATTATTTCTACGTACTATTCTTCTCTACGTCTTCTAATTTATGTATTTGTGTACATATTATTAAGTTTTTAAAAATATTTTCTGAGAAATTATGGAATGCTCTGATATCATTAGTATAATGTTAAATGATTATATTATTATGGTTAAACACAAATGTGCCCTGGTGATTCATACATTAATCTCTATACTATTGCATACCAGGCCTTCAGAAATTGTATTAAAAACAAACTAACATTTTCAACATACGTTTCCAAATCCCCACATTTTACAATTTCAACCATTTTAAGATTCAAATTTCGCAATTTTCTAAACCAAACTCTCCGTACAGCGAGCGGTATTACATGCACAATGCACGAGCTCAAAGAATCTAAGAAGGATTGCAAGTGATTTCGAGCAGCAAACCCTCTTTTCCTCAACCAACGAGAATGCAATTTCCTTCGCCTTCTTCATCCATTTCTCAAATTTCTCACATTGCAAAAACTAATTCGGATTTCTTCATCCCGCCGAAATGGTCCACGTCTATTATTTATTTGCATGTTTAAACATTACCATACCGAAGTTACATCTGAGATAAATAGTGGCTTTCAAATTTCTACCGGGATCGCATCTAATATTGACGAGGGCGTTGTGTGCTGTGCCGGCGAGTGCAGCGGGCATATCGCGTCTCTCTCTTGCCATCCAGAATCGTTGTCATCCATTTCGGCGATGGCTGTAATAAAATATGCAAACGCAACGCGATCTCTTGAGATTATCTTGATATGGAGCAGCGTCCATCTTACACGTATCACGGAATAATACCAAGACAACTCCGAATAGGAAATTGGATCCGAATGTTTTGTTTTGTTCAACATCAATTTCGAAGTCGTCCCTTTGGATTGTTGAGCGCACCCGAGACGTATGAGTTTCAGGACGGTGTGCTGTCATGTTTTGAAAATATGTCCCCAGGTACCCACCAAGTTTCCAGTCGGTTACACTGTCACTCTAAGAAAGTAAAATACTTTGAACGTTCTGATGGAAAGATCAACTTGCGTCAAATATAACAAAATTGTTTTAGGGATAGAAAGTTAGGAAGGAAACATAAAATAAATTTGGTGCATCTAGTAGATTGAAATAGTTGTCCTGTATTCGGAAACAAGCGGGTAAATGAAAATGCTCCCATGATATCTCATTCAAATTATTTTTTCTGGAAGAAACCAGCTCAAGGACAATGAATGTCACTCTTCATCTGTCTAAGGGGGGGGGGGGGGCAGGTAATGTCTTAGTTCTCTGCCAAATTATATAATAAATAATACATTTGAAGACTAGTCTCTACGGGAGACAAACCACAGTGAGCGCACTGATCATGTCGTAGTAGAATAATTTATTTAAATATGCATCTTCCAATTTGAAACGCTCTGTTTAATGGGTCTACCGTCTACGTAGTCTTGATGCACGTCTGTCTAGAACTAGTTTTATGTAGTCGGAATGAAGAAACTTTATGAATAATCGATAAATGTTGTGTATTTATTTCATCAACAAGAATAACCTTCCCAAGAAATTTTTAACCACATCCATAGCAATTAGAATAAATGATAACAATTCTTGTGCAGATGTTTTAGATTACATGAAACAAATATTCAACTACCGAAATGAAAGAGCTTAGTTTGTATTGTTGACACGTACATATCTATAAATTATACATAATTCGCAAAAGATGAAATTAATAAATTTAAACATTTAAATTTTAAGGTAACCACCCACACTGAGAGAAATCTACAATCGGACGCATTGAAATTAAACTTTATGCTTAAAAAGAAAATTAATTGAAACACGAAAAACATTTTTAGTAATAGAGATTCATTTCCTTGAGTAGTTCTCGACTTCTTTGTGTTGCCTCATCTGCCAGAAATATGATACAGATTAATTAAAAGTGACAAGTTGGAATCTTGAACAAATAGACTCGGCCTCACAATCCATTAGCAGACACTCGTCAGCTTCTTCCGGTGCCAGGAAGGTTTCTTAATTGACAAAAACAATATTCGAACAACCACGGTGGGTTCACTGCATAATATGCATTAGGTATTGTTTATTAAAATTTTAAAGTTAAAAGCAACTTCGAATAATAATAGTTTAATGTAAATAAAACAGTTTAATACGATTTATTAATTGATTCATAGCAATTGTTGGAAAAGTTGGCCACTCTGAGATTTGAACCCAGAGTCTGTGTCCGTAACGCGGGCTTAAGTTTAAAAATCGTCCGATGAATTATATTTTAAACTATAATAGAACACATATGGTAGTATGATTTTTTAAACCAGATTTAAACCACTGACAGAACAGTATTTTGTAATACCATCAATGCAATGAGCGTTTTTAGCACACTTTTTACCAATTTCATTTTTAAATTAAGCATTTTAGGGCATTTTGAAATTTAGTTTACTGAAGCATAAGGGTGAACTCATGTTCCCCTCTTCAAGTACAAATTTATTTAAAACTAAAACCTATATGGGGAAACCTCGTAAAAATTCGTGAGTGACGGATCTGTATCCTTCTATCTTCTAAATTTATTTATTATTGTTTAGGATGGGACAGGGTCACGGTGGATGGGCCACAATAGGCATTATTCCTGTTTTTATAATGTAATTTTTTTTATCATGTGTACATACAGAAAAAATAATAAATAATACATTTAGAACGTCATTTTGTAACATTAAAAAAAAAATTATTGCTAATAAACCCAACTATAACTACAACTTTAATACAACAGACCCAAATTGCTTTTTCACCCATCTCTTACCATACGATACACAAAATATCTATAACTGGTGTTAAAATCATAAGTTTCAAAATGTTTTTTATCAGTAGTAGTATATTAGTATATATAGTAGGTTTTACATAAAATAATATATTATATAATTATATGATATGATTATAATTATATAACAAAGCAAAAGTATATAGACCTGCTAGAATGGTCACAAGAAGTCACACTAACAATGCAACCAAATGATTTGGTTTTAGGGTCACTGCAATTGGATCTTGGTAATTTTCTATGTTGCAAGGTAGGCCCTAGTGTGTTTTTGTTTGTTTGTTTTCATAATGCTGTTGTTGTTTTATTGAATTTTGTTTTTGTTTTACCCTTCCCTTGAAAATAGAAACCTAGTTTTCTGAAACGTTGGAAATAAATAAATGTTCTATAATATACTGTGCGTGATATTTCCGTAACGATAGTTATAACATATATACATATATATATATGTATGATAAAACAAGGATCTTGGGTAAAACCGCGTCGAAAATAAGATGAACCAGGCAGAACCTGGGCGTCTACCGACGTTTCGTCTGTACTACGTCAGACATTTTCAATCCGTATATTTTTTCGATATGACATCGCCGCCCCGCACCTATTTTCTATATAACCTCGCCTACCCGCACCTTCAGCCGAGGCTATATAAGGCGGCGCTGCGTGCTTGCCAACCACTGTGACTCCAACCACCGTAGAGTCACAGTCAACCTTGAAAATGTCTGACGTAGTACAGACGAAACGTCGGTGGACGCCCAGGTTCTGCCCTGGTTCATCTTATTTTCGAGCGCGGTTTTACAAAAGATACTTGTTTTTATCCTATGACGGGCCGCGAAAACCTACAACAATCCATATATATATATGTATATATAAGTTCTAGACGAACGTGGACGGTCTGGACGGACCCAACCATCTTGTCTAGAAATTTGGAATCTAGCAGAATGACTAGAAGTCATACTGCAGCTCTAGAGAAGTATGAGACTGAGCCGCCTGTGGTACCAAGACATTAAGACAGCGATATGCCTGCTAGAATGGTTACAAGAAGTCACACTCACAATGCAACCAAGTGATTTGATTTTAGGTTCACTGCAATTGGATTTTGTAATGTTCTATATTTGCAAGGTAGTGTGTTTTTTTGTTTCTATTTGTTTATTTTTATAATGCTGTTGTTGTTTTATTGAATTTTTTGTTTTACCCTTCCCTTGAAAATGGAAACATAGTTTTTCTGAAACGTTGGGATTAAAAGTTATTTGTGCGTGATTATTTACCGTAAAGATACTTAAAACATTAACCATGGATCACGAAAGCTTAAGACAAAACATATATATATATATATATATATATATTTATATATATATATATATATATATATATATGTATATATATATATATATTTTAATCATTTAAGATAAATTATGTATGATATTATATGTTATATGATAAATGATGATTATTATGATAAAAAAAATATATATACATATTGATGGTCACTTTCTAAAGCACAAAGCTTATTCTGTACATTCACATCCGGGCGCCTACCCTACCCCATTCAATGACTCACACTTGAAACAGACTAAGGCGTAGTCCACGTGTTAAAACTTCCCCAAACTAGCTAAACGTGGTAGCATCCGACCCCTGATTTGAATGTCTTGTTTGTTACTCCCGCGCCTGGCGTGTCTACCTCCCCCCCCTCCCCACCGCCAAGTCCCGCAATCACATTGAGTGGTCCGCCCACCCAGTTAACTAATTTACTCTTCGAAATTACTCCTTTCTTCATCATCATTATTGGCCGCTTCATCCTCCACCTCCTACAACAAGGCGCACAGTTGTATTTACAACGGACTGAGCTAGGGAGAAAATACACGTTTTGTTTGTTTCGGGGGAAATCCGACCTGGGAAGTCCTAGGTCCACTATATGATATAACAACAGAATGTACGCAACTCGATACCATGATACTACAATGACTCATTGTCTCTTTTGTTTTGGAACTGGCGGAAATATAAAATCAAGAAATTTTTGTTTTGCCGAAGGCTTTATTTCTTTCTGAACGAGGTTACATTAAGGTTACTTGCTTGATAAGCGATAACAAGCGATATTCTCATACTGTCGACTCCGAATTTTAGGTGGTGTGGTTGGCTCTGTAATCGATGATGCTGGGTTTCATAATGGTTCATAACGAAATGCCTCCGAACAACAACGTTCGAAAAGTAATCCACTCTCCAAATAACCTCAAGAAGTAAATATATTTCCCTTTAGTAGCCAACTGCCCATTTTTGAGTTGGTAGAATTGCTTAAAATAACAAGCAAATATTGTTTGAAACATTTCTTTGGCGTTCAATTTCATTTGAAGCAAGATTTAAATATCGTATGTCAATGTTCTACGAATTGTTTTTGGAATATACAAATTCTTCAAGTTTTTCCCCTCGCAAAAAATTGGCTAGCGCACAATGGACCTTGTTCACTATATGGACTTGCAGTCTACAATTTGTTAGCTGTGTTGTGTTGTATTTAGTCGTCCATAATAATATGAATCAAACAAAGCTTCATTGGCATCAAGTCAGGATTTGGATTATTTCTCTCCATACCTACCTTGCCCATGAAGCAAGTCATCAACCAACAAGTGATGTCTCAAGCAAAGTGCGGTGATGGGTTTGTCTCTCCACCTGATATTACAGTGAGAAATGCTATTTAGCGTCGCAACGCCTGGCGTCGAGTTAATCTCATCATTGTCACCGCCTGCTAACTAATCGCTTCCATCTGCGTAACAGCACGACATCCAGCAGACAGTGCATCAAAACCTTGGTAATGACGCGTCGTTCCAAAGATGACGTCACTCGGCTGTCTGTCTCGCGAACAAAAACAAAGGTGCACGAAGAGCTCATAAACTATCAGAGAGATTAGTGGGGTAGCTCGTTCCGTTGTATACTGTGCTTGACGTAAGAAGTCCGCGAAGACATAGAATGGTAGGGATAAGAGTCTGCAATAACTTGAGAGTCGAAAACTAACATTTTCTGGATCGCGTCTGTTGGAAAGTATTGTATCAAAACGCAATCGGTTTTTTTCGTATCACTAGATCAGTACTTCAACTTGTGACGTATAATTAAACATTTTCAAGTTTTGTTTAAAATAAAAAATAAAAAAAATTATTCGAATCTGCTTCGGTTCGTTCAATAATTTTGTAATATGTGACATCAACGAACAAAGAAAATGTATATGAATGATAAAGTCGAGGTAGTAATCTACCTAACAATTCAAACTTGTGACCGACAAATTGAACCCGGTCAACTTACATGTGTTACGTTGTTATTAAACGATACAAAATCTGTGCTTCTTAGACTCTATCGATCATCAGACACAATCAACGGAATATACCGTATGAATAACTGTTTGCCTAAATCAAGCAAATTTATCAAATAACTTGATTGAGCATTTCCTATGACTTACGATGGAAAAGGCATACTAATATTGTTAAGTCACAATGCTCAAAACTGGCAAGTTTTGTGTTCCGGAACTTAAAAGATCGTCAACCTGGAATTCTAAGGTCTGTTTTTATCACGCTAATTAAGCATAAACTAATGTATGGTGCGCCAGCATGGCTAAGCTATTTTGGCCCCGATAGCTCAGTTGGTAGAGCATCGGTTCGAAAAGCCGGAGGTTTTGGATTCGATCCCCCGTCGGGGTAAACTTTTACGATAATTGCCATCATTTACTTATAATAATAATAATATTAATAATAATAATAATAATAATAATAATAATAATAATAATAATAATAATAATAATAATAATAATAATAATAATAATAATAATAATAATAATAATAATAATAATATAAAAATAATAAATAATAAATAATAGTAATGTAAATAATAATAAGATGCAAGGAGTAGAATCGTTCTACTGACTCGTTGTCTTATTGTTTGTGTTTTTTACTCATTTTAATTATCTCACAACACCACTTTAATTTGAAACAAAAACCGAGATGCGTGTCGAATTAAGTTGGCATCTTATCAAGAAACTTGGTACCAGCGCTTGAATTAACATGTAAAAAGACGTGTTTCCTGAAACATTGAACACAAAAACAAATGGGAAAAATGACACTGTTTAAATTTTTTTTACAAGTTTTAAGTGTATCTAAAAAGTTTTATTCGTATTCAGTTATTCAATTCTGTAAAGTGTAGTGATGAAACGTGTGCGCATATTGACAGGCCACAGCTCACCGGTCACTATACTGGGCAAGCCGTATCACAGTCATACCAGTAATAACAGACATTACCCCAGATCAATACTCTTCAAAATGGCTGAGAATCATCCTATCAGGCAAAACATCACGTCAAGAAAGTGAGATCTAGCAAAGATTAGAGAATTATTATGATTGTTCCAACTCCGGTCGACAGCCTGTAATCTTGGCTAGGTTCGCCCATGCAGTCTCACGATGGTTATGATAACACACAGTGATTTCTACGGCTCTATGCGCAAACCTAGGTGAAGTACCGAACAAACTGATTCATGTTGTTGATTTATAACTATAGGCCGCTTCGAGAACGCTTTTTCCAGTCGCGTTGATCGATGAGCTTTTTTTATATTTCTGTCCAATGATTACGTTTTTAAGTGGTATCTCATTTCTTTTTCTATAGTTACTTGTTTATACTAGTTGGATGAGCGTAGCGAGCGAAGCGAAGATTCCATTTCACTACACTGGAGAAAAAATCCGGAATGTTTTTTTTTTTTTTTTTTTTTCTGTATTTTGTGTGTTCTGTTAACACGTTTCCGGCTAAACCCGATACTACAATTGCGATGAAATTTCATGGAGGCCTTCGAAATCTCTGAACAAAAGAACTGCCACGTTTTTGAGCGCAATCGAAAATTTTTTTCTCATGAAAATCGCAATTTTACGATTTTTTTTCGATTTTTAAAAAATTTCTTCAGTTTTTATAAAACCCTACATGCTTTGTCCGATTTTAATGATTTTTTCACAGAACCTTAATTTTATGAATTTAATGTATTCGTGTGAAATTTGAGCGCAATCAAAAAACTATTTCTCATGAAAATCGAAATTTTACGTTTTTTTTCTTTTTAAAACAATTCTTTGACTTATAACACCTATAGGGCTTTATCCTATTGTAATATTTTTCACAGAACCCTTAATTTTATAAATTTATATATTTGTGTAAATTTGTGCGCAATTGAATAATTATTTCTTATGAAAATTGCAATTTACGATTTTTTTTCCTTTTTTTAAATTACAATTAACTAAAAAATTTAAAATTTGGGGTTAATTTTTCATTAATTTAATTTAATTTTTAAAAAAATCTTCAACTTAGTAATGATTTTTTCACAAAACAACAGAAAATCCGCATAACACATGGCAGCTCAATGCACCAATTACGCTCATCCATCAACGCGGCGGGACTTAAGCGTTTTCCTAGTTAATTATACACCTGTAAAAGGCTTATATTAAAAACCTTTATTTCTATGAATATTTACCATATTTTTAATCGTTTTTTTTCAATAGGCACTACATCACCAAAATCTTTGTCAGTGTAAAATATGAACGTTGTTGCCCCACCCGTTTTGTCAGAATCGGCCCAAAATGTCACAAAAATATCGTATTAAAAACCGGGGGGAAAAATCTTAAAAGTACTATTTCTATGAGAAATGATTCTTCAAATGTCTCTTAAATCATAACATATATAATTTCAGTAATTTCAAACGTACGCATAAAGTTTTATTAAGATCGGAGTAGCCGTTTGCCAAATATAACAAAAATATCTCATAAAAATCGAAACAAATCGTAATAGTACGATAATCATAAGAAATATTTGTTCAATTGTACCCAAAAACGTGGCAAGTTTAAGTTCAGAGATTGCAAAGGTCCCCTTAAATTGTCATCAAGCTCAAGATATGCCGTTTGCCCGGTAGAGCTCAAACAAACAGACACAAATACAAAACAAAAATAAACACCCGAGCTAATTTTTTGTGGGGTCAGTGAAATTGAAGTCTTCGCTTCGCTCAGCCAATAATAATAATTTTTGTGGGAAGCCTGCCCAGGGTGAAAATTGTTGCCCCTCTTCAGGTGTCTGAAACTAGATATGTTGTGGATAGGACAATATTGTGAAGGGACGTCCGAGGGCTATTTAAGAACCCTCAATCCCCTGCATTCGCATCAACGATCTGAGGAAAACCTCGGAAAAACCTTCAGTCAAGATTGCCGGTCTCGACGGGATTTGAACCCGCGGGACCTCCCGAATCAGAGTCGCGTAGTCGATTCAAGTCTATTCTGCCCATCCTTGTTTATTTACATATTAAATTGGATATCATATATTCAATCATCTTATATTTTGTTAAACCCTATCTCAATCCTTTTCATTCTCTATTTTCCGCCTTTCAGCTTTCAACAACATTATAATTTAAATTGTATTACTTTGCCTTCATCCATAATAAGCATTAACAAATGAACATTTAAAACCATGATAATAATATATTATAAGTTATTCAATATTCTTATAAGTTCGTTTGTGAACTGTCTAAATTTTTTTTTAAAACAAACCAAATACAATAATATAGTGATCCCCTTTTAACTAATCATCCGACTAGGATTTGTGGTAATACGGTTTTTACAATAATAAATTTAATTTTTTTGTTTGTATTTTTTATTTTCGGAACATCTTACACGGTTTTCTAGACAATGCATCGCGTTAGGAGTGTTGTTATAGACGTCACAGTGTCATATCACTCGTATTTACACGCAGATCAATGGCCCAAAACCCATTTCATAACATTACTATTTGAAGCACAAATTTGCGCTTACGTTTCGATATAATCAAATTTTGAAGAGTCTATATTAAATTTTATAACGAGGGATCGAGGGACGCCACTAATTAAAATGTTATCAGTAACTGTAAATTTAAATCCTTGCGGGAGAGTCTGGCTTTACAAATATCCCTCCCCCACCGAAATAATTGACAAAACCACTTATTTTTGGAGCACTATACACCACTTAACACTCAGTTAATATTACTCTTAGAATGTAAGGACCAATTTTTACAAGGATCTCTTTCCTCATGGATCCAAACTAAACAAGATGTAAACTAAACAAACTAAACAAACCCTGCAGGTTCCCCGAGTCCATCTAGCATTGTGACCCAACCACAGTGGCGTAGGAACTATTTTTTTAGTGGGGGGGTCACACTAAATTGACTACTAGGTTGGGTGAGCAAACCAGGGCCTGTGACGAAGCCTCAGCCGCCGGAAGCTTTTTCGCCGTAGGCGATTTTTTTTTAAAAGGTGCCCTTCATAGGGGACCTAAAACACGTTTTCAGGCGAATTTTAATTGTGAATAAGGGTTACATTTTGAAGCCAATATTGCATTGAAGATAGGTTACCTGACTGAAATCGGTCGACAGTCTGCTTGGGAGTGAAAACACTGCACACAAAATATAATGAATATTAGTCTAAAATCAGATGGCTAATCTAGTCTCGTAAATCACGTCTCTTACGTACTGAATCTTTCTAAAAAATGGAAACAAAAACCTTCCTTTTTGTTTGCAAGCTCGAGTGCCCGACTGTAGTAAAAATCTTAAAAATCACCCAACAAGCTATAAGTTAGAAAATGACACCATACCTGGCTTGACCCCCCCAAGTGGGGGGGGGGTTCCCCCCCCCCCCGTTCCTACGCCCCTGCCCAACCAAACCAAACAGACCCGTCCCCTGCAGGTTACCCACGTTCGTCTAGCATTGCGCACAGCACGGCAGTATGTAAAGCGGATGAGTATATTGCTGCGACACCGCCCCATAAACCCTCGCTAGTCTTTTAATAAGCAGCCACCGGCAACAGACTACGATCATATAACTTGACTAGTTTAATAATGTTAGCGGTAGGAATAACACATCCACTCTTTGCACTCGATAAAAAGCAAGTACAGTCGGTGGCATTCAAAGTAGAATACACAGTCGAACAGCATGCATTTGTTATTGGATGAGCGTAGCGAGCGTAGCGAGCGAAGCATACATTTTTAGATTATATGTTTTAAAAGAAATTTATTTTTAATCTTTCTACTTGTTTTTTTCTTGTAACTTTATGTACTCAACACTTCATAGTACGTTCACGATTATCGACTTGGCGATTACTATGGCTGTGTCTGGTTTATGTAATGGCGAACTGCGGTAATAAATGACTTGAAGTTGTTCACAAAGGTGTCAAACAGAGAATAATGAGTCAGAGAGTCTAAAGTAGTAGGAACTAGGAAGTCCGAGGGTGGAGATGTGGAATAGGCTGCAGCACGAGTCGAGCAGACCGAGAAGGTAATCTCAGCGGAAATAGAGACACCGGGATATCTGGCCTTATATTACCATTCGCAATACGATTTACCAGAGCCATATCCGACCATCAGTGAATAATCATAACTATTATACCATATTGTCCTCCAAAGCGAACTGTGGTCAACTTGGAAAGTACTACAAACCGGCATTTCATGAACAACGTATAGCACTTTTGCTTTAAGAATTCGTCCACGGCACTAATGTAGTTTTAATACGCAGGAACAAAAGTCGGAAAAAAAATCGCGTTCGATCCCCATCAGTGTTATATCGGTTAAGCGGCAAATGGAAACTTACGAAAAGTGTTGGGTATGGAACAGATGATAGATGGTACCTTCGCCGATAATACTCGTTCAAGGGCCATTGCCGCAAGCTTCTGGCAAATATTAGAACTGCACCATTGCAAACTATAATCAAAATTGAACTTAAATTCAAATGTCATCTAAAAAAAAAGTCACCTATACCGGTTTGATTTTTTTGGGGGAAAATTTCCCGCATCTAGTTCTCATCTGATTGATATGCATCATGCATGGTTGCCAAGCCAATTAATTATATTTTTTTGTGCTGATGACTTGGTCTTTTATTTAGAAGGTGTGGATGTCGAAGAGATCGTAAGACGTCTTGTCTTAGTTCTCAAGAGGATGGATGCTTGGTTTAAAACTCAGGAACTTGATATTAATTATAGTAAAACAAATTTTATGATTTTTCATAAGGCTAATGATAGAAGCATGAATGATATTCATTTGACGTTGAGTTGTAATGATAAGTTTATTTCTAGAGTGTATGAATTTAAAATATATCTTGGACTTTCCTTAGATTGTAATTTAAATTTTAAGAAACATTATGAATGTATGTAATAAAGTATCATCAGCAATTGGAATTATAAGTAGAATGAAGAGGTTTGTAACTGAAAGAATGTTGAGGTTACTTGTTGATTCTTATATAAAATAAAATAAATAATAAATTCAAATTCAAATAATTCACTCTGTTATTGATTATTGCTTAGTGGTTTGGGCAGCAAGACCTTCTACTGAGTACGTTGTACTCTAGAAGAGAATGGACCATATGTTTGCTTCATTTCCTGTGAGCCAAGATTTGCAGTCTGATTGTTTCACGATTGAGGAAAGGATGAAGTATAGCGTGCTGGTAAATACATACAAAGTATGGAAAGGTATATATTCAGGTATTCTACCCAATATTTTTCAAATTTGTTGATCGTGATAGAAATTCTATTTTAATGTTCTCATTGCAAGTTCCTATATTAATTTCTGCATCATTTAGAAAGTCATTTGTGTACAGAGGCGTATCCTTATGGAATTCGATTTCTTATGATATTAGAAGCCAGTTTACTGAGCTATGAGTAGTACAATTTAAAAGTAAAATTGAAGCAATGATAATGAATCAAAGAACAAAGAAAAATTGATTTTCACTATTTATTTGTGGGACATTGTCTGTGTGTTTGTGTAATGTTAATTTATTATCATTATTTCTTGTTTATGATTTTGCTATTCTCTTTGTTTGTTCATTATTGCTTTGATTATGATATAATCAATGATTTTAATTATATTTTTCTGTCTAGATTGTCTGGTTGCCGCCCACTGGTGGAGCTTGCAACTTGAGTAAGGTGTCCTGTATCATTGCTGAGATCAGTTTTTGACTTTAATAATTTGAAATCTGATATAATTATTGGATGAGCGTAACGAGCGAAGCGAAGATTCCATTCTACTTCACTGGAGAAAAAAATCCGGAATGTTTTTGTTTTTTTGTATTTTTGTGTGTTTGTTAACACGATTCCGGCTAGACCGATACTTCAATTGCGATAACATTTTCTGGAGGCCTTCGAAATCTCTGAACTTAAAACCGCCACGTTTTTGAGCGTAACCAAAAAAGTATTTCTCATGAAAATCGCAATTTAACGATTTTTTTCGAATTTAAAAAAAAATTGTCTTAAAACACCAACAAGCTTTATCCGATGGAATGATTTTTTCACAGAATCTTCATTTTTATGAATTAATATATTCGAGTAAAATTTTAGCATAATCAAAAAATTATTTCTCATAAAAATCGCTATTTTACGTTTTTTTTTTGTTTAAAAAACCGCTCATCCAACAACGTGCCTGAAAAAAGCGTTTGCGAAGCTTCCTAGTATATTAGAGTCAAGATCTTTTGTACTAAATTGTTATCAAGAACGGAACACAAGAATGAAGATTCGCGTTCGGTGGTTTCTTCCGCGAAAGTTTGATTACTCCCCGATTTGCTGTTCCTGATTTTTGGCAAACCTCATATTCGTTTGAGTGGGATCGTTTAATATACTAGGAAAACGCTAAAGTCCCGCCGCGTTGATGGATGAGCTTTTTTAAAGTTTTAGTTTGCGTGGGATATCTTTACTTTTACAAGTGCTTTGTTTTTCTGCCGACGCATTGTAGGTGATTGTTGTCAAGTTTCTATTGTTTCTTGTTAATTTGCTATTATTTAACGTAAAAATCTTACATTAAAAGCTATATTTCATGGATTCTGGCTAACTTTTTCAACATTTTCTTTCAAAGGTACTACATCAACAAACCTTAATGTCCATGTATAATATGAACGTTGTAGCCCCACCCGTTTGGTCAGAATTGGCCCAAATGGCACGAAAATTCGCACAAAAAGTCAAAAAACGTATATAAAAACCTTTATTTCTATCGATTCTGGCTAACTTTTCAAATTTTTCTTTCAGAAAGCAATACATCACCAGAACCTTAATGTCCATGAAAAATATGAACGTTGTAGCCCCACCCGTTTGATCAGAATGGCCAAATGCACGAAAATATCGCACTAAAATTCGAAAAAAATCGTTAAAAGTACGATATTCATGAAAATATTCTACGATGTACCCAAAAAACGTGGCAAGTCTAAGTTCTGAGAAAACGAAGTCGTGTCAAATTTCATCAAGATCGCAATATGCCGTTTGCCCGGTAGAGAGCGAACAAACAGACAGAAAAACGAAAAAAAAACAAAAAAAAATCAAAAACTACCCGAGCTAAATTTTTTGGGGGTTCGGTGAAATTTGAAGTCTTCGCTTCGCTCATCCAATCAGTTTTCTTTTTCTTTTCGTTTTCTTTTTTAATGATTTTTTTCTTCCTTCCTTTCTATCTTTCTTTTTTCTTTCCTTTTTTCAACAATTTTCTATGGATTTTATATCCTTTTTATTTGTTTCCAGAATTGTTGTGTTTAATGCATTACTGTTGTAATTTAACGTTATGAATAAATAAATTAATTAATAAATAAAGCATATTTATTTTTTGTTACGTTATTGTTATATTACTCTTTGTTTGCCATAATATGTATACGTTGTATATGTCCCTCCTCTATGTTATAAAATATTTAGTCACTCTTATATGGTCTAAGATTACTGACGGATTAGCAACAAATAAATTCCGAAATTGACTATATTTTATAATAAAAATAAAAAAATAAATCAATTTTATTTGTTTAGATTTTGTTGTAATTGTATTTTTAAAAGTAACTACATAAAAGGCTGTACATTTAGAACTATAACATATTTGCAATGTTTGGTATCAATCTGATAATTACTGGCTTCCGGCTTCAGGAAGAGATCCTGATAACAATCACTGGTGCAGACTCGGTCAGTACAAAATTGATGCCGCAAACAATAATATATTCAGGTACATACTGTTCCAATAGCAGTAGATAAATTATTTTTTTTTTTTTTTTTTGTTTGTTAGTAGCATAAGAAGATCAATTGGAACATAATTCATGCAGCACATTATAAGCTATGGGTTAACTTGCTAAGATGTTATATTGTCAGCTCCATAGAATTCGGCTTTTGCAGAGCCTTTTATTTAGAGATGATATTAATTTTAACGAATCCTGTGATGAACTGCTTTCAAAAATTAATTATTTCTTTTAATTGGTCGAGTTTAAAATAATTACATTTTTATTTGCTCAGTTGTTCAAACGGTAGAAAAATTCTCTTCGGTCTTAATTGTTTGTTTTCCAAAACTTGTTAGAAGTTTTTCGAATTTGAAATTGTTATTTAATCCTTCATGAATGTTCGTTCAAATTGTTCTGCGAAAAAGCTGTGCCTACTTGTAGCAGGGGGGGGGGATTGCTGGTGGATGGTGGAAGGAGTGATGGGGTAATAATATTCCATTGTCTTGACGTACTTCATGGAATGTTCGTTCAATTATTCTGCGAAACAGCTGTGCCTACTCGTAGCGGTGGGGTTGGGTGGTGGAGGGGTGGAGGAGGAGTAATAATGTTCCATTGTCGTGACGTACTTCATGGACGAGCTGATTAATTGCTGTGTTTCATTTATCCCGGTGACATAGTATATCTTACGCATAGCCGCTCATTACTACGTCCCGTACGTTGCGAGGAAACCGGTAAGGTAAGGGGGTAGAAGCCTCGAGCGAACGCGTTTAGTAGAAATGTCCCGCCGGGGGTAAAGATTCCCATACACCATGTTTTTTCAGCAATATACAACCATACGTTCATACACTCACGCCTTCACACATTCACACATTTGTACATAAACAACTGAACTACCATAATACACTCACGCCTACACACATTCAAACATTTGTACATAAACAACTGAACTCCCATAATACACTCACGCCTACACACATTCAAACATTTGTACATAAACACTAACTCCCATAATACACTCACGCCTACACACATTCACACATTTGTGCATAAACAACTGAACTCCCGCATAGAGTTGTACCTTCGCACATCCCTACATGATGTAGAGACACGTGTTGTATCCTGTTTGTTTCCCTCGCAGCACACTAGCGCTGATGATTGGCTTTTGTTGCGGATGAAGATCAAACTAGCTAAGTTGGATCAGTTGATGAAATTTCCGCCTTGAGACCTCGGGTTTCCCGAAGCTTGTTAGTGCTGGGCTTATCTTGCCCCGGGCTGGGCTCTCTGGCCGCGCGGGGGTTGGGGGGGGCGGGGGCGGGGAGCTAGCCCCCTTTCTAGACCTCTCGTCTAGTACAATTATTATTATCACGTAAACAAACCGTGAAATTGAGTAATCCATAGTTTAAACTCTGTTGGTGCATTATTTTTGGCAACAATTCTAATCAAAAACGAGGGTTAGGATTTCACTTAGATATTACCCCGGATCGGCTAAACTAAACTTACATTCGGAACTGAAATTTGATCCTCAGACCAATGACAGAATAGATATTATTTAATCATAATCGGTGTGATATTTTTACTCCATTTGTTGATCACTATTGTTTAAAAGATTGCGTTGAGCAATGTTTAACTGGCATAGGAAAGAAGTTTGGAGGTGGCCATTAAATTATATGTTTTGAGTATGGGAGATGCGGTGAAATAAAGTGATGTTAATACCAATAGAGTAATGTAAAACTTTTGCTATTCCAATTTAATATGAAAACTTTGGTATTTATCAGCAATAGTTAAAATGTTCTTTTTTACTCATGAATAATAATTAGTTTATTCACTGACGAATTGCAATTATGTAGACGTAATAACGTTATTTTCATGAACTTTTACGATTTAAACAACAAAGTTTCTTGTGCTACTATTCACTATATTATTTCTATTTCAGTGGAATATAGAATAGATTCTAAAAAGCAAAGAAAGCAAATAACGCCTTGTCTGCGATGTTTTGTGAGAGGTATATCACAATTTACGTAGGTTCCATGCATAAATGTTGAACAAATAGCTTATTTTCTAAACTTTGTAATGTAAACGAAACATCTATTAGATAATCAGAAAATTAATAATCTCTTAGACCAACATCTACACATCCAAGATGTAGGGATGAACAAATATAAGTCGACGCCAATGTGTGTTTACTTTTAATTTGAATGTAGACGGGTTCCCGATTCCTGTACAAATACGCTAACATACTTGTTCGAGGAAACACAGTAATTCTCAATGTGTCAACATTGTGCGCATTATTAACACTGCTCAAATGTTTCGTTTTGTTCCCGGATTATCACATTTCGTTTCATGCGTTTAAATTGGGTTAAATAATAATATTTTGGAGCGTTATATAATGGTTTATTGAGGATCTACACAATTACGTTAATTGGGTAATTTTACTGTGTTGTTCACTCCGCTTTCGACAACTAGACGTACATAGGCTGCAAATTATACACACAAACTACTATGATTGTATTGTCGTTCCATTCCGCCGAACAAAGAATTATGTTTAAAAGTATGTTGTTTTTACATAAAATAGTATGTGATACAGGTGATAACTATTTAAGTGAATTTCTAATGAAAAACTGTGAAAACCATAATCATAACACTAGGAACGCCAACCAGTTTTTTATTAAAACCATGACAAATTGTAGTTCTGAAAGGTCTCTTTTTACTATAGTGGCATTAGAATGTACAATAAAATTCCTGATAATGTGAAGGGTCAATCCATGTATTTGTTTAAAAAGAAGTTGAGTGAGTTTGTGAAAAAGGAGTGTCCATTCGGTAACTAAGTTGTGATAAAGGATGTCGTCTGCGGGCATTGGGGAGGGAGTTTAAAAAAAATTTTAAGTCTACATTTTAAATAATAATTATTTTAGTATTTTGTTAGATTTAAGGTTGCTATTATTGTCTTTTAGTTTGTAGGCCTACTTGACTGTCCTGTATTGGATGTATAAAATCAGTGTAATGTATACTAGTTCTGCTGAACTAAATGAAATAAAGAACATACATACATGTCAGTGCAACGTAATCATTGCGCATTCAGCCTAAACAATTTCATTTATGGATTAAGGTCAACATATTTCAAAAGTAAAAGTATGAGGCGTAGAATTTCGGGGAGAATGCTGCGATGTAGTGCAAATGTTTTTTAGAAACGTTTTCCCGCGAAAATATTTACGAATTTTCTCGCAACAATCGCTGTTTACTTTTAGTCCCGCATGCATAGCTTGTAAGTTACTTAAAAGTTGAGTATTATTGTACGAGTCTACTCAACCGTGACTCAGTCGAGAAATGTTCCTCAACGCCGTATCAACAATTATAATTGAGTCTCCCACAAGGTTAAGTCTTGTGCGCGAGTCACGAGATATTATATGGCGGACTACCCTAGGGCTATTAAGAGTAATGTATTTGACATTCATGGATACGAGGTAGGTTATGTATGTTTTAAGAAAGTTGGTGATTTCACTACGATGAAGTAAATATCAACAATACCGTAAATATTCGTTTACATATTTACATACATTTATATTTATAAATCAGTTAAATAACTGAGACTCTAAATACAATTTATTTATTATTTATTTTATTGATTAGTTGTAATGCTGCTGTATGACAGTATTTGTTTAGTTACCAAGATAAGATGTAAGATGTTTCAAAGAACCTCTAAATAACAGATTTTTTAACCCACCTGCGTCTATTGAGGGGACCCGGGCTCAATGCACAGTGTCTACTATAGAAGGAACAATTAACTGTCCGTCCATCCAAATGTGCGTAAGTCACTACTCACGATAAAAACCGTCCGAATGCTTCGTTTTCGTTTAGATTGTTCATTGACAAGGGTGATACAGAATGATTTTGGTGACCCTTCTGGTCAAGGGGGCAGGTTACAAGATTTTGAAAGGAAAACTTTTGTATGTTGAATAGCTTCGCCCTCTTTTTTGATTTGAAGTTACAATCATTTATGAGTCACTTCAATTAGGCCCTGTTAATGAGTCATCTGATAATGATGTGTTTTTACATCTTTATCAGATTCGCATCAAATTTTAGCTTAGACTTCTTCCAAGCTTCACTTTGCCCTGGTTTCCCTCGCGCGACGAAACTCTTGTCACACACTGTACTACACGGAAAACCGGAAGTCCCCTTAGCGACTGCAAGCCCTCCTCAGGAAAATGAGATTTTTCACTTCCTGTCAATATTCAGATTTAAAAAATCTTCTCCCTCTGGTTTTCTTGTCGAATTTATCAAGGACTTCAATTAAGGGCGAGTCTTTTTTATAACGACCGTTTTTTAATTAACGTCTATTAGAGCAGACAGAATCGTTGTCGGGAAGGAAATATTTTCGAAAAATTACGCAAAAAGATTTTCTCTCAATCATCTTGATTACTTTATGTTTTATTTGCATCAAGATTAAAACTTGGAAAAGTTACAAGGGGATGAAAATATTAGCTTCTTCATTTGGATAACTTGAATATTTAAATAGATGTCGGAAAATGAAAGAAGTTTAATTGAAGTATTTTAAACTCTAATAAGATAACCTAGATATGTTGTCAGTTTTTACAATCTTGTTATCATTCATTAATACTCAACGTTTTTTCTGGGGGGGACATTAAATTTACAACCGACCAAGCCAAACCTGCAGGCACCGACCAACACAACCGACCGGCATATTTATGTAGGAATCACCGATCAATCAGGCTGGACACGATTCCGCCCGCGGATAGCACCAGAATCAACAAGGCTGAATCGGAACTACCTAAGAATTTATTATGTGACTCGTTGCTAGGACGGCTACAAAGTCACTTTTTACAAATTCCTAACCCAAAGACTGATGGACTTATCTCCAAATCAGAATTTAAAAACTTCTGCCTATAGCGGGAATTGATCCCCGGTCCTTCAGCATTGGAAGCAGAGCCGCTAACCACAAGACCAACGTACCCCACACTATGACAAGCCACGATTTAATTTTGCAATTTCCGGGTTTGATCGTGGTCAAGAGGAGAAGCGCATCTTGTGGGTTGGTTATAAATCAAATGTGATAAAGAATGAAGATACATGTGTAGGTTTTCCTTCGTCAACAATATATTATTTTCCCAGATTTATGTTTCTGATTTAGGTCAAACCTCGTATTCTTATCATCATTTTACAAATTGGGTTTTCATTTCAATGATTCTTTTTTCTTTTGTGGGAGATATTATTACATATTGTTGATTGAAGTAACGTTAAAAATAAGTGACAATTCCACACACTGAAAATTATTTCTGTGATTGAGTGGGTAGACTCAAAATACGAATTTATTTAAGGTATTTATTATTTAAACATCGGTCGAAAACAATAATAATGTATTTTTACAATCATGAATGGGTCTGCATACATAGTTAATACGCACAAGCGGGTTTATGTTCCGTGGCAATATAAACAATCTTATTTCGAATAACATATATGTCAAAATATTTTGATTTTAAATCAAAGGTGAATGAGTTTGGGGTTATTTCGCCACGTCACGAGTAAACATTGTACACGACTTAAACAATAAAGTAATTATTGCAAATTATTGTATCCTAGCACCTAAGGAGCCGAATTTACTTTTACCGTATGAGCAAAGATAAAAGGCTGAAATCATGCAATAATTTAGCATGTGTATACATTCTTGTCAATCGATATATTTGAAAATAATTAGTTTTGAAATTCGTAATTTTTAAACACATAACTGCCCAATAAATAATTTCCCTTGACAGTGCAACTGGAGCACTTAGCCAGAACCTATTACATGTGCCGTGCTCGTTTCACGTGCTTCAGCAAGGCTCTTCGCGGCACGAGATTTCTTCATGGATTTTAAGTGTTTTAGCAAAATATTTGCTAGCGTCGACGCCGTTTCTTGTAGTTGTTAATGTAATGACAAGGATAAACGATAAAAGAAATAAATACATCCTAAATAAATGTATCCTATTTACAAAATTGTGTAGGATCTCAAAAAACAATATTATCTGATGTTTAATATCTTTGGTTCGGATGTGCATCTCTCGTGAGATCACTACTAACACAGAGGCGGGTAACAAGTGAGAGAGCGGCATTACTTCATACCCCGCATGAGTTATAGGTTAGTCGCGGACCAAGACGGCTTCAGCAACATCTAATACGTCTTCTAGAACCACGGCAAACATCTCCATCCAGGATCCGCGGTAGCGTCACGCCGCAGACAAACTTGCCGTCAAGTTGGCGGGCAAATGAAGCACGGCGGGGTGTAGGCCTGACTCCTCCGTTCTCGATCCGCCTGGAGATGAATCTGTCCAGCACGGACTTTTTGATAAGTTTCCATTTTACTTTTGATTGGATTGATTGGATATTGCTTAACGTCTCATATTTATGCAACTTGGCTAATCGAGACGAAGGGAGGGACGTAAGGGATGACGCGGGGGGGACAAGGGGTGGGCAGGCCTGTGCTGGTCAGAACCAGCCACAAGCATATGTGGAGGGCAGGAGTTTCCCCGCGTCTTGGTCGTCTTCGTCTGTGTCATCATCCGCCGTGTTGTCATTGTCGTCGCCGTCGGGGAGGTAGTCAAAGGAAGGGGAAAGTTCCCCGACGACGACTGCTTTATGTGAGTTTATATTGAGCTTTACATAACAATGTATTTTATCTTTTGTATTAGAAATAATAATAATAATAATAATAATAATAATAATAATAATAATAATAATAATAATAATAATAATAATAATAATAATAACTAGGAAACGCTCAGTTGGACGCGTTGATAAGCGAGCACGTGCTATAGCTAGACCCACATTGCACATTTTTTTAAATTTAAAAATTTACGACGTTCGCGTTTCCAGTATTATTTATTATTGCCAAGGTATTTGGGTAAACCCGTGTTTAAATCTTTACTTTAAAATCCACCGCCATCTAGAGGACCTTGACTCCTTGGGAAAACTATTTAAACTCTTTGTTGACAAATAATAGACTGCTTCCTCGAAAGTATTTTGATTACTTCTAGGTGGCAGTGCATTAGAAACTTCGCGCGTCTTTTCGTTGCCATGGCAACGTTACTTTTGTTATAATGTAATTTCCATCAACACTACTTATCGGATCAAAATAAAATTAACATATTCGTGACCGGACGGACATTCTAAATGATTTGGCTATCTCAGATTTTGTCGCCGTTGAGTTTGAATAAAAACTTTCGATTAACTTTAATGTAACTTTTTAACTTTTTGAACGATTTTGCCACAAAACTAATGGCATTCAATCGAGAACAAAGCTTGCGGATGGTGAAAATTTCAACTCGATCCGAGCCTCCGTTCGACCGCTATCATGAGCCAAAAAAGCTGCACGACTTTCCGTTGCCATGGTAACCGTACTTTGTTATAATGTAATTTCCATCTACACTACTTATCGGATCAAAATAAAATTAACATATTCGTGACCGGACGGACATTCTAAATGATTTGGCCATCTCAGATTTTGTCGCCGTGAAGTTTGAAAAAAAAACTTTCGATTAACTTTAATGTAACTTTTTAACTTTTTGAACGATTTCGCCACAAAACTAATGGCATTCCTCGAGAACAAGCTCGCGGATGGTGAAAATTTCAACTCTATCCGAGCCTCCGTTCGAACTTTATCGCGAGACATACAAAAAAAACAAAAAAAAAAAAAACAAAACAAAAACAAAAAAAACAAAACCAATGACTATTTTTTCCGGCAGAGTCAAATGGAAACGCTCGCTTCGCTCGCTTAACTAATAATAATAATATTAATAACTAGGAAACGCTCAGTTGGACGCGTTGATAAGCGAGCACGTGCTATAGCTAGACCCACATTGCACATTTTTTTTTAATTTTAAAATTTGCGACGTTCGCTGTCCACAGGGCAATGTTTCCAATATTATTTATTATTGCCAAGGTATTTGGGTAAACCCGTGTGTAAATCTTTACTTTAAAATCCACCGCCATCTAGAGGACCTTGACTCCTTGGGAAAACTATTTAAACTCTTTGTTGACAAATAATAGACTGCTTCCTCGAAAGTATTTTGATTACTTCTAGGTGGCAGTGCATTAGAAACTTGGCGCGTCTTTTCGTTGCCATGGCAACGTTACTTTTGTTATAATGTAATTTCCATCTACACTACTTATCGGATCAAAATAAAATTAACATATTCGTGACCGGACGGACATTCTAAATGATTTGGCCATCTCAGATTTTGTCGCCGGTTAGTTTAAAAAAAAAACTTTCGGTTAACTTTAATGTAACTTTTTAACTTTTTGAACGATTTTGCCACAAAACTAATGGCATTCAATCGAGAACGAAGCTTGCGGATGGTCAAAATTTCAACTCGATCCGAGCCTCCGTTCGAACGTTATCGCGAGACATACAAAAAAAAAAAAAAAAAAAAAAAAAAACAAAACCAGTGACTAATTTTTCCGGCAGAGTCAAATGGAAACGCTCGCTTCGCTCGCTTAATAATAATAGTAATAATAATGTCTTTATTTCTCTTGAAGAAAAAGGCGAATTTAAGCCAAAATGGCTTCTCTTATATTGGCGCTTGTCGAATTTTATATTGCGCACAAATAATATAAAGCTTGATACAAATAATATTTTATCTTCGTGGTGCAAAATAAACCAACCCAAAATATAAATTAGACTTAAAGGAGGACCGGCATGGCTAAGCAAAGTTGATGTACGTCTAAAATAATTACGATTACCGAAAAAAACATTTCTCTAAGTCAACTCGTTTTCGAGGTATTTGGTCTCCCGTTTTCGTCTACTAGTGTGTGACGTCACACTGGCCTAGCCACTCACCCCCGATAGAAGCGGCAGTGTAATATCGCACGGCAGCAAACGTTCATTCTTACATCTGACAAGCAATAAGCGCCAGCATAATCAATTTTTGCATACATAGAGCAGAATATTTGCTTTAAAGTATGCCGCAAACAGAATTGAATTATGTTGTTTAGGGGCTTGCCAATATAATTTAATATAAACACATGTGTTTTAACTTTTGCCTCCCGCACCGACTGCCTTGCGCTCATCGTGTTTAGTGCGAGACCGGCAGGTTTCTTCCCCCCTCGCCACCGGATGGTCCATAATAAGCACAGGGCTACCCTAAGAGGCTAGTCGTAAAACGTGAAAGTTCATAGCATTTTTATGAGAATCGAAACCAGCAAGCAAACCATGGTCCATGGTGCAATAATGCCAATACATGAAAAGGGCAATATTGAATTTGATGAGAATTTTGTGCATAACAGTTTGAGTAAAATCGTGCAACAGAGGAACAGGGAACAGGGTAGTTTTGTTATGCAGTCGCCACTTGCTCGCGCCGTGAATAATTTCGGAAACAGCCGGTAGCGAGTGCCGAAGATTCCCGGTGAGGCCCGAACCACATTGCACAAATGGCAAGTGGAAGCGAGGAGACAAAAGTTAAAACGCGTGTTATTTTTCATTAAATAATTGCCAAGCCGCTAAGAGACATAATTCCAATCTGTTTGCGGCATGATCGTGCACGAATATTCTACTGTACATATACGCATTTTGGTTATTCTGCCATTCAGTGCGCGAAAGATATTAAGAAGAACGTTTACTGCCGTGTGGTATTATATTGTCGCCTCGATCATCTTCTAGTGGCTAGGCCAGTATGTCGTCACACGCTAGTAGACGAAAAGGCGTGCGCACAAACGGCAGGTACCATGCTGACTGACAGCTCTAATGTTGGCACATATTGTCGTTAAATAGTATCTAGAATACTATATTAAAATTTACCATCACCATGTCAGTCCTCCTTTAATTGAAAGTCGATAACTGCAAGCGACGTTTGACTCCGGTTGTCATTGCAGATACTTAGAGTGAACCAGACTGTCACAGGTGCAGTGAAACACAAGTTAACTGGGGTCTTTTTTCTCGTAGTGTTTTCACTCACTCCTCTTTTGTGGTCCGTCGTTTATTCAAACGAGCACAGAAGAAAATAACGAACACTAATTCGTTCTTTTAATCAGCCTACCTTTGTGCTCTGAACGACCTTGCTCGGATGGGGTAGGTGGTGGTACAGCTCTCGGAGTTTGCTGAAACAGAGAAAGAGAGAACTTGAGAATTTAATTCTTCAATGCGATGAACGGACGAGGGCAGACAGATTAGCTGGGGTAACGTGAAAATTGCAGAGCTGCGCTTAACTACATTAAATTCACAGCGTTTTAACGAGTAATAATTTAACGAAATAGAAACAAATTAACACATAACTACGCAACACTGGTTCGGGGGACGTCCAAGTCTGTTAAAACGGGAATTATAATTAAAAAATATGAAAATGTTTGGGAATTGAGGGCTGGGGTAAAATGGTTCATCGACCGACGCACAATGTCTTGAGTATTTTACTACCTCCCCCCCCCCCCCCCCCCCCCCTCTCTACAACAGTAATAACTCTCTGTGTGTGCAACGCATGAAGGAGAGTTAGACCACCAAAAGTTTTCAAATCATGCATTGAGATTTTTTAATGTCAGTTGCAGATACTGTTATATTATATTTCAACAGTTTTAATGCATCGATACTTAATTCTTCGATTGTTATGTTAATGTTTATGAAGCGACAGATGCCCTTATGCTCTTGTCCTTTCTCATAACTGATAAAAGTTTCAACAATGATTAACAATGCAAATACGCGTGTGAATTTCTTAAATAATATTTCTTTTAAAACCATTTGTGAATACATATTATCAATACAGACAATTCGCTACGCTGTTTCTTGAAATATACAATAATGCGTATTTCAACGACGTGTTTATGTTCAGTTATTTGAATTCTTTCATACATTTCACCTCACAAGGAAATGTTGCTGGTTATACAAGCTCCGGACAATAAGGCTCCGGAAACAATAATCATTCTGCATCAACCATTATCTTGCTTTTTCCGTACAGTAATAACAGAAAGCGGATTCTTTGAACAACTTGACAAATATTGGAGTTGGTAGAATAAAGCAATGGCCCTTGTAATAAATCTATTGGATACAAATATCAAAATAACATTAACACATTAACAGTTGACTATAATATCATGGTGTAATTTATTGCGGGTAAAATGCGTTTTCGTAAACTATAAAAACATATTTAGAACGAAGGTTTTCCCAACACGGCGTTGTTTTTTCAAGCATGAAATTAAAAAATAAATTAGGTTGATTCCGCGTGAAGGGAGGGTTACTTTCCAGACCCGAGCCTGACAAACTGGGCGATGAACGCCACATAGAGAGAGATAAGGAAGTGTCATAGGGGGGAGTTTCAACCGGGCATTGGTCTTTCTTTCTTTCTGTGATGTGGTGTCATTTTAATTGTAACAGTTTATGTTCAGACTTGTCAAGTCCTGAACACATGTGAGCAGTTGGCCAGTTTTTGATACGACGTCAACTTTATATTAATTAAAGTTGTGTTGGCATTTGAAAATAAACAAATTTAAAGTTGGCATTTAGTTAATTTATTTAATGCGTATTATAGCTAAATTAGATGTTGATAAATAAATAAATAAATAGATTCGTTTCCACCAACTCAATCATGTAACTGATTTTCAGTGTGGAACATTAAACCAATGCGACCATGCCAACCCTGAAGGCCCCGACGCAATCGACGAGTGAGCGATAAGCAATCAAAGATCGATATTTTGTAAAGGAAATATAACAATCAGTGGTATGGACAGTGCGAACACCCGCGGATCAACGCCAGAATCAACAAGGCCAATTCAGAACAACTAAATTTATTTAGTGCCTCATTGCTAGGACGGCTCTAAAGTCACCGTTTACTAATTCCTAAGAAAAGAACTGATGGCAATTAAGTCCAAATCAGAAGTTTGAAAACTTCTTCCTAGAGCGGGAATCGAACCCTGGACCTTCTGCATTGGAAGCAGAGACGCTAACCACAATACCAACGAGCCACACTGGTATGGAGCAAAGCTAATACATCAATTGTGAAAAAAGAATACAAAAATAAAATATTTCACCGTGCGCTCATATTTTTGACGGCTGTGCCTTTTGTTCCCGCATCGAAATGGTGGAGTCAGCACGTCGTAATTTTTACACTCCCCCTTTAATTCTAATCAGTCACGTGAAAAGCTTCTGTATAATCCTTGTTGAAGGACAATGTCAACACAAAGAACCTGATTTCAATTCCACGTCGTGTTCGGTTTTTTATCGTGAGACGTGTCACGTACGCACAGACCAACGGTCGAAAAAACGGGCGAGCGGGTGGAACCAGGACGCTCGTGTCATGGATGCTTCGCTGCCTATTGAAACATTCAGTACATTAAAATTAATTTGATCGTTTTTAACTAGGAAAACGCGAAAGTCCCGCCGCGTTGATGGATGAGCCTTTTAAAGATTTAAGTTTGCTTGGGATATCTTTACTTTTGCAAGTGCTTTGTTTTGCTGCCTACGCATTGTAGGTGAATGTTATCAAGTTTCTTTTGTTTCTAGTCAATTGGTATTATTTACCGTAAAGAACTTATATTAAAAGCTTTTTCTATGGATTTGGCTAACTTTTCAACTTTTTCTTTCAAAAGGTACTACATCACCATAATCTTAATTTCCATGTATATATGAACGTTTGAAGCCCAACCCGTTTGGTCAGAATTGGCCCAAATGGCACGAAAATATCGTACAAAAACCAAAAATCTTATATTAAAAGCTTTATTTCCATAGATACTGGCTAACTTTTTCAACTTTTCTTTCAAAATGTACTAAATCACCATAACCGTAATGTCCATGTATAATATGAACGTTTTAGCTTCACCCGTTGGTCAGAATTGGCCCAAATGGCACGAAAATATCGCCAAAAAATCGAAAAAAAATCGTAAAAGTACAATATTCATGAGAAATATTTTCTGGCGATTGTACCCAAAACGTGGCAAGTCTAAGTTCAGAGATTTCGAAGGTCCTGTCAAATTTTCATCCAGATCGCATATGCCGTTGACCCCATAGAGAGCGAACAAACAGACAGAAAAAAAACAAACAAAAAAACACCCGAGCTAAATTTTTGGGGGGGTCGTGAAATTGAAGTCTTCGCTTCGCTCATCCAATAATACTACGTCGGCTTCCCAAATTAGGTCAGATAAAAACATGCATTTCTAAACCAATAAATGTATTTGGAGAATAAATAATAAAAGACACATTGAATTTCTTGTCTGGACAGAATCGTGAATTCTGTGATTTGATTTGCTCTTGATTTGGTCAATTAACCCTGTAAATCTCCAGCACGACGAACTCGTTGATAAAATATACTTTATTGGTTTTAGTATACATTCTCAATGACCAAGGCGCTTCAAGTTAGAAAAACCCAATTCAAGCATCAAGATACTTTTCGTGTAACCAATTTATTTAACAACGCTCTCACAATACTAACAAAATAAAAATTATCTCACAGGAAGCATGTGCCATTGCCCGAGTTTACACATTTTATAACTAAAAAATAAATTATATTCGTGCCATAATAGTACAAAATGCATTCACTGTTTAAAATCTATACTAATGCTGCCGATTTAAAATGTTATTAATAAATGGATATTGTGCCTCAAGTGTTTTATCATTGCTGACAAAATATTGTCTATTAATTGTTTCAGCAAGCGTTAGCCCATTCATATATATGAGACGTAATTATGAACATAAATGACTAACAGTTACAACGCTAAGTCGGGAAAAAACGAATAATGAATATTATTCACCATTACGACGCGTCGAAACATCCCGTTAAAGTAACTATGCCGCTTCGCGAACGCCTTTTTTAGTCGCGTTGATAGATGAGCTTTTGTGTAAATTTTAAGTTTGCGTAGGACCACTTTTCCTTTGCAAGTGCTTTTTGAATGCATTGTAGGTGAATGTTGTAAATTTTCTATTGTTACTTGTTAATTGGTATTATAAACAAAACAAAAAACTCATATTAAAACCTTTATTCTATGGATTCTGGCTAACTTTTTCAACTTTTTCTTTCAAAAAGTAATACATCACGATAACCTTAATGTCCATGTAAAATATGAACGTTGTAGCCCCACCCGTTTGGTCAGAATCGGCCCAAATGTCACAAAAACATCGCACGAAAAATCGGAGAAAAATCGTTAAAGTACGTTATTCTCGGGAAATATTGCTTCGATTGTACCCAAAAACGTGGCAGCTCTAAGTTTAGAGATTTCGAAGGTCCCCTTCAATTTTCATCAAGATCGCATATGCCGTTTGCCCGGTAGAGTGCGAACAAATAGACAAAAAAACACAAAAACAAACAAAAAACAAAAACAAAAAAACACCCGCGCTAAATTTTTCGAGGGGTCAGTGAAATTGAAGTCTTCGATCGCTCATCCAATATTTTCTAAAAAAAAATATTTTTGGATTTGACAACATATGAACCGATATTTAGACGACGACAAAGATCAATGTGAAATATTATTATACGTTTATATTCATTAATCTGGCTAAGTACAAAGCCATAAACAACTGACCATGCAAAATCTTGCGTGTGGCTTCATTTAACACGCAGCCAAATAAAACCATTTTAATTCTGTTTTCGCCAAACCAGACAACCAACGGTCACCGCGTTAAATTGTACTCGCCATAATTCTAGTCATATTCACATTAAAATTTACCACGTTTTATAACCAAGCCGTAAAAATTTATAACCCTTAAACACGTCGACACGCAGTCACAGGCCTTATAGTGCGTTCGCGCGGTAGTATAGGGTACTAGCAACTACGTCACGCCTCCAGGAGCATGCCGGGTATTCTCCGCTTCGAGCCCAACTGATGGACAAGCAACCCTCGTTTCGCAAGTTGACGCCTGCTGAACGGTGAAACACTTATCACGCTCCAACTTTTATCCTATTAATTACTATAAGAAAACTGTATGTATCCTTGATTCGACCCCACGTTTACTTACTTTGACGAATTACGTCACCAAAATTAAGCAAGTCGAACGTATTCAAAACAAATTTTTAAGTTGGCTTTGTTATGAAAATAATATAAATTTTCACCGATCACATTATGCTACACTTTTTTATTTTATTTTTTATTTATGTCTCTATTTGCAACAGGCAATGTAGCCCACTAGTTTAAATTTAATGGAGAAGGGAGGAGGGGAAACCCGGTACCGGCACATAGCCTACTTCTACCGAAAAGTACCAAGGGGACCAACGGCTTTACGTCCCAACCGAAAGGACGGTGTAACTTTTGACAGTCATATAGGTTCCTCCACTTACCCGGACTGCCGAGCAGACGGCGCCAAGGAGAACGAAGCTGTCACACAAGCTTACGAACCCTATAGTCTGCTCTAGCCAGCGATATACGTGTGTTTCAGGGCAGAGCGGCGACCCACTCAACCCCTGACCACGCCCGATGTTGCTTAACTTCAGTGTTCGAGTGGGAACTGGTTAAACGACCGCGGCTAAATCGCTGGGACAGCTGTCGCTGTCAACAACATTCGATTCCAACAGTAGCAATAATTGCTACAACAATTATTGTCGTCGTAATGCAACCGACGTAATTTTCCTCTACAAACTTCTCCACAACTTCATTGACACCGACCTTCCGGTACTTCAAGATATAAACTTTTACATCCCTACAAGGTTTACAAGAAAAAAAATCCCATTCAAAATACCATGTACTCGTATTGTGTTTTTTTAATTTTTTTTTACCGCGACAACAAATTATTAGTAATTGACTCAGAAATTGACATCAACCACATGAAACTTCATTCATTTAAAGCAGCTTTTTATGCCAGTTTACCAATATGACTCATATCACTCTTATCACCTTTTCACAATTTTTTTTTTTTTTTACATTTTTCAGACGTATTTTTCATATTTACTTTTGATATTCAAGTTTTTGTTATTGTATTTGTTGTATATTTTAATTTTATAATAATTGTACACGAATTTAATGATTTGTATAACGTATTTGTATTGTTTAGGTTGTGGCTCGTTGGTCTTGTGGTTAGCCTACCTGCTTCAAATGCAGAAGGTTCAGGGTTCGATTCCCGCTAAAGTCAGAAGTTTTTTAACTTCTGATTTGGACTTAAGTCCATCAGTTCTCATCTAAGGAACTTGTAAACGGTGACTTTTGAGCCGTCCTAGCAACGAGGCACATAATAAATTTAAAGTTGTTCTGAATCAGCCTTCTTGATTCTGGCGTCGATCCGCGGGTGTTCGCACTGTCCATACCACTGACTACTATATTTAAAATTAAAATGTATCGATCTTTGGTTGGTTATCGCTCGCTCGTCGATTGCGTCAGGGCCTGCAGGGTTGGCTTAATTGTTGCTTTGGTTTACTGTCCCCCACTGAAAATCAGTTATGTGACTGAGTGGTTGGTCCCCTTGGTACTTTTCGAAAGGAGTAGGCTACGTGCCGGTACCGGGTTTCCCGGGTTTCCCCTCCTCCCTTCTGTTCATACTTTATCCTCATCTATCACCACTCATCGTCTCGATTAGCCAAAGTGCATAAATATGAGACGTTAAGCAATATCCAATCAATCAATCAATCTAAATACGGATTTATTTATTTATTTATTATTTAGTATCCTGACACTTGTGGGTAAATACTTGTTAGAGATCAATAAATATATAATATTGTGCAAAATTAAACACACTATGGATATCTGGCAAGTGTTGGCCAAAACTAAATTCCCTATTGATATCTAACAAGTCTTGGCCTGAAACAAACTTTTGATATGGATATCTGGCAAGTTTTGGCCTAAAACAAACTCCCTATATGGATATCTAGCAAGTCTTGGCCTATACCAAACTCCTTAATGGATATCTAACAAGTCTTGTGCCGAACCAATAGAAAACAACAAAGTGTTGAGCTAAAAGCAGTGCCACATAAAGCAAAGTAGACGGCAGCTGAGACTGTGCTAGTTAACTTAGTTTACAAGACGAGCACCTAACCTGATTAGCACAACACTATCCATAATTATTAGCGTACTTGCGACTAGTTAGGCAGTGAGTTAAACTTGAGTTAAGTGAGGGTAGTGTAGTTACTAAGAGTCCCGCTTCGCATAGCTCGAGCGCTAGACGTTGCGGTGGGTTTGATCTAGAGAAGCTTCATAGAACCTGATCCCGGTGGAAGGGGAATCACCGCTTGCTAAATATGTGCAGCGATCTCTGTATTAGGTTTAGAGGGCGATGCACGTTACCATTCCGTCTCATACATCACAAGCTCGTCACTCAGATGAGTTATTAGAAAACCAACGGGATCACTACAAATAAACAAAATTAGACTAACGACTGTGCAATAAAAAAAATGTGATACATTCATATACATGGTGATGCGATGTGGATAAATTTTTCAAATGATAAAAATCATAATTTGTTAGAAATGTAACATATAAAAGAGTTTTCATCCTCTAAAAGGATATGATATATTTTCAAATGAACTCCTCTAACTTTAAAAGGAAAATAAGATATGTATGGGCTATTCGATTGGTCTGCTCTCAGTGCGAGCTCGAGTAGTGCGAATACGTCATAGCACTCGCCCAGTGCGAAGCAGAGCGTCTATCAGTGCAGTTCCCAATCGAAAGCGAAAAAAATCCAGTGTTATTCCAGTTACTAACCAATTTTAGCATTACTCTTTGTTTGTTTTGAATTTGCGTTCAAAACTATATTTAACGGGTATTATTATTTTAAATTGTATTTATTAGAAGCTATCGAATATTTACATTTTGCAAAGTGCAAACATACGATAACTAGGGAAACGCCAAAGTCGTTGTTGGACGAGTGAGTGAGCCATGTGTTGAGTACCCGGTAACATTTCTTTTCTTCCCTTACCTTAGGCCTCCCTATAGCCTATCATAGGCTACAGTGGAGCATTTGCCTAAACTAGGCCTAAACTTTTACACAACTCCGGACCACAATCTACCATTAAGCAGACGGCGTCAGGAAATTAGTTAAGATCACAACGAACTCCCGGCCAGATACCACCTACGTATTTCAGTGGATTATTAAAACTTAAATGCAAATGATTCCCGGTCGGGTAAGGGGAATACCGCTTGCTAAATATGTGCAGCGATTCTTTATTAGTTGTAGAGCGCCCTTGTAGCCGTTAACCTACGTTCATACAGTTCAATCCACCGTCGGATAGATTTATAATCGTTAGATGTAAGTTTAGGTCCCAATTAAACTTTTTGTAATCGATATAAAACCAACGGGATCACTACAAATAAGCAATTGGAATAAGGACTGTAGCATTAAAAAATGTACATACGATACAGTGAATATTGGAGGTTCATTAAATGATAAATATAGGTGTTAGAAAGTACATATAAAAGAGTTTCATCCTCTAGATGGACGGCATATTCAATGAACTCCTAAACTTAAAAGGAAATATTTAAACGTAAAACCTTGGCTCGTTAAAATTGTCTACATCAGTGGAAGCTCGTTGTAGCGATACATTAGCTCTGAGGTCAAAGCAGTGCGTACTATCAGTGCTGTTCCCATCGAACGGAAAAAAATCCGTGCTTTCTGTTTAAACCAATTGCATTGTCTTGTTGTTTGATTTGTGTCAAAATTAATTTTAGGCGTATATATTAATGATAAACATTATGCCGAATATTTCAATGGAAAATGTTCCACCCAACTCGCATAAATCGTAGTAAAAATGTGAGGATATGTTGCACCTTTGCATAGCCGATATGGGGCTACGTCTACGTACCTATAATCATAATATGAACAATATTTGGTGCATATCCTATAAATGTATTAGCCTTTTCTTAATAATTTTTAAACTATTAAAATAAGAGATCGTCGTCTTTGTTCTTTGCTAAATCCGTCGGACGAATCGCTGCCTGTCATCCATATTATGCGGGTAAATTCGGCTTCGCACTAAGTTGCACTGGGTCGCCCTGTGTTGCACTGGGTCGCCCTGTGTAGCACTGTGGTCGGAGGCCAGTGCACTTTTCTATTGCGACTTTCCAATCGAATACGCGGACTCGCACTTAACCACTGGTGGATTACTTTTAATATGGTGTAATATATCTTTTAAATTAAATGAATTTGTTATTAATAAAAAGCAGATTATTTTCAAATATTATTATTAAAATCTAATTCGATTAAATGATTAATTGCATCAATTTTTGGTACTAAATTTATTTGTATAGACTTTATAATATTTTTTCAATTTGGTGTCATCTAACAGAAAATAATGTGTTTTGATTTTCTAAAACTTTTTTAATTTCTTGATCAGAAAACATTTGCACAAAACACATATGATATTTATTTATTTAACGTCTATCCTATTCAGTTAAAACACTGATTTAAAAAGTAGGACAACTAAATAAATCAAATTACATAGATGCAGACACAACAATCAATTACAGTTAAGTTAAATATTTGAAATAGTAATATTACAACATCAATGCACTTAAACACAGCAATGTTGGTAACAAATTTAAAAAGGATATTAAATGCAAACCAAATATTAAAAAGAGGTGGAAAAAAAGAAATGGAAAAAGAAAGAAAGCAATCACAAAAAAAAAGAAAGGCAGAAACTTAATTATTAATAATATAACATACATTAGTTTAAATCACATTAAGGTCATCAAGTGAACCCAACATGTTAATTTACCTCACAAACAGCGACAGATACGATACTAATGCGCTACGAATGAAACTTTGATTCTGGGTGCTGCCCAACTAATAATCATCCACCTGAGGGGTACACAACTTTCAATAAGTCATATCAGTTAACGGTTTAAAAAAAGTTATTTTAACAAACAGTTCGTAATCTATAATCCAAAAACACAATAGGAAAACTAATTTCCAACCAACCGGCTCCTCCACCAAATAAAAATATATCTTCCAAGTTGTCTGCTAAATTCAGTTTGAGGTCGCTAAATGTTTTTTATGCCACAAATAAAGCTTTCGTCAATAGATATATTATCAAAAACATATTTACGAAAATCTTCACTCCACTCGGACCGGCACCTCCACCAAATCTAAAATAAAAATAAACTTGGGACAAATATTTTGTTGTGCTGTAATCGTGCTAGTAGAATATTTATTGTTCTGAAATTGACGGTTTTGTATCTAAATACTAGGAATTACGCAAACTTTTTCAGGCGCCCCTTCTATAATGAATGACAGTAATTTTGTGTAAAGTGCAGAAATAAGTCTATAATTGAGTGTATTTCATGAACTAATTTTTAGCCGATACGTAATTTAAACACGAAAAGTATAAAAATTAAGGTTCTGTGAAAAAATATAAAAGTAAGGTTCTGTGAAAAAAGTATTACAAACGAATGAAGCATGTAGATAATATAAGTCGTTGAAATGCTAAAAATAAAAAAGCGTAAAATTGCAATTTTCATGAAGAATAATTTTTTTGATTGCGCCAAAATTTCACACAAAATGTATTTATTTATAAAATTAAGGTTCTGTAAAAAAAATCATTTCAACCGAATAAAGTATGTAGGTGTTATAAGTCGAAGGAATTTTTTTAAATCGAAAAAAATCGTAAAATTGCGATTTTTATAAGAAATAATTTGATGATTGCGCTTAAAAACGTGGCAGTTCTAAGTTCAGAGATTTCAAAGGTCTTTAGAAAATTTCATCGCAATTGGAGTATTGGTTTACAGAAAAAAAGAAAAAAATCCGGATTTTTTATCCAGTGTAGTGAAATGGAATCTTCGCTTCGCTCATCCAAAAAACACCGAGATATTTACGAAAATCTTCACTCTTCCCAAACCGGCACCTCCACTAAGTTGAAATTATATAATTAAATAATACATAGACATAAGTGTGAGGTCATTCCATCATAGCCGCCCATGTCAACGCATAGCAACGAAACCCCGTTCATCATCGTTCATAACAAACCAATGGGAAGTATTTTCGACGAAGTCTCTAAAATGTTAAAACTGTTCACATCTAAGTATTTCTCTCGATGAGTATAACACTATTTCAACTCTAGAAAAATACATTTACCATAGTAGTTTGTAGGTTATATTTGCATATTCAAAAATATGTTTAAAGTTGAGATTAACCTACCTTTAAGACTCATAGTAATCTTAGGTCTACTACTAAACATTATACGAAGGCTTATCATTTCTGTGTTATTATCATGTAAGCTATGAGCCTATGAAGTATTGCTGTATTTGTGCAGCGAGAGACCTTGTCTGTTTGGAGTAATTTTGTCGTTGCTACCGACAACCAGTTGCCGTGACGTACCAATTGTTACCAATCGTTTGAAGTTTTTCAAATTTTTACATAACGTGGTGAGCAACGCATTTAATTTATACTTTCTTTGAGAGGGGATGGGACACATAACCGCCCATAAGAGCGCAATAAGGTCGAAACCAAGAAGAGCGTGGTAATAAGAGCGACGCCCATAAGAGCGAAAGGGACATAAGAGCGACAGACCAATAAGAGCGAAAGGCCAATAAGAGCGACAGAACAAAAAGAGCGACATGCCGCGACATGCCAAAAATAACGACACACGATTAAGAGCGAATTTCGCTAATTTTATTTATTTTTATGTGGAGCAACTTTGTCGATGCTAACTCATAGGCAAGTGAACTGTGGCCAATTTGAAGGCCAAAACTGTAATTTTGGCCGCTGGTGGTCATAAGTCAACCGTCGATGCCAGCAGCATCGGCAATATTACTTTTTACTAGGGAAACGCCAAAGTCGTACCTGTCGCCTGTCGCCCTTATTGACCATTCGCTCTTTTTTAGTCGCTCTTATTGGTCATTCGCTCTTATTGGCCATTCGCTCTTACTGGTCATTCGCTCTTTTTGAGTCCCTCTTTATGGTCATTCGCTCGTTTGGCCTGTCGCTCTTTTTGGCCTGTCGCTCTTTTTGGTCATTCGCTCTTTTTGGCCTGTCGCTCTTATTTACCTCTCGACCTTATTGGTCTGTCGCTCTTATGGTCGGCGCCTTTATTGTCGCGCTCTATTGGGCGGCGCGCTTGTTGCCGCGCTCTTTTGACCCTGAGCCACATTTGATAGTTAATTGTGTGGCTCGTTGGTCTTGTTGTTAGCCTATGCTTCCAATGCAGAAGGTCCAGGGTTCGGTTCCCGCCGAAGTCAGAAGTTTTTTAACATCTGATTTAGACTTAAGTCCATCAGTTCTTGTCTTAGGAATTTGTGAACGGTGACTTTGGAGCCGTCCTAGCAACGAGGCTCATTATAAATTTAAAATTGTTCTGAATCGGCCTTGTTGATTCTGGCGTTGATCCGCGGGTGTTCGCATTGTCCATACCACTGATTGCTATATTTCCCCCCAAAAAACAACGATCTTTGGTTGGTTATCGCTCACTCGTCGATTGCGTCGGGGCCAACAGGGTTGGTTCGGTCGCTTTGGTTTACTGTCCCCCACTGAAAATCAGTTGTGTGACTGAGTGGGTAGACTCTAAATACGGATTTATTATATTTATTTATTAAGCAAATAGCTATTCGCTCGGCCAAGATGCATCCGACGTATATGAAACTTCGCAAAGTTGTCAATAAAGCATAGGCCTACATAAACAGCCCTGCGGTCATAGATTTTCAAAATTTCGTCTTAATCATCAAGAAAAATGTCACGAATAAATTCAATTTTTGAGTATTTCAAAATCATTATTCGTAAAACTAATTTATTTTAAAACTAAATATGGAAATGTGTTACTACAGAGCCCTATATTTCCACATTTTTGACATATGTTCAAAATTTCAAACACCTGTGATGTCAGTTGGCCGAGCGAACAGCAATTTGACAAAAACGCATGTCCTATACTCTCTTAAGGTTGTTCGATCGCGTTTTTCTATTTTCCATAATATGCCACCGAGTCAAAATATAGTGAATGTTATTGAAACCTGGCACTTTAAGAAAATCAAAACTATTTTTTTCATTTTTTTTATCCTGTACACGGCCAATATCGCCTCCTCAAAATAATTTTAAACTTCAATTCGCCACGGCACACCATTCAACGTAAGGTGTTGTGTTTTTGTGATATTAATTTTCAACTTGTTTGCTATAGGCATGACAGAGAGAAGAAATAATGTTTTTAACAATTTTCTTTCCTGCGAATCTTTTCGTTTGGCGGTACAAATCGGCACAAAATACCGCCAAGCGAAAAAATGTGCAGGAAGGACAATTGTTAAAAAAAACTCTCAGTCAGCCTATAGAAAACAAGTTGAAAATTAATATCACAAAAACACAACACCCTACGTTGAATGATGTGCCTTGGCGAATTGAAGTTTGAAATTATTTTGTGGTGGCGATATTGGCCGTGTACCGGCTTAGAAAAAAAAAGTTTTGATTTTCTAAAAGTGCCAGGATTCAAATCCATTCACTATATTTTGACTTGGTGGCATATTTTGGGAAATAGAAAAACGCGGTCGAATAGCCTTAAATGAATTTATTTTGCACTATCTAAAATGCATGTTAGTTTTTATTCTTTAATTTCAATCTGTTTTAACGGACTGGCGACGATAGATCCCGCAACACGCAAATGCCTGCCCACCAGGCTCAGCCACAACATATTAGAAACCGATGATATAATCAAGAGTCAACACCAACAAAATAAGCAACAAACTAACTTTACAATCAACATCAACAAATCACACTTAGTTATGATGTTGTGTGAAGACATGAGAGAGATCCAGTGATTTAGTTTATTACGTTAGTGTAGTTTAGTGCAAGCGAGTGTACTATAAATATAGCGGTGAATCAAACCCGGACCACAGATCTGGTGTATCTGCCCATACTTCACGTTCGTTGCAACGAAACTTGTCGTTTTAGATACCACTCAATAGTCGGATGGTTGGGTTCAAATTGTATATTGATGCCATATTTATTTACCGTAGTTTTATTTTACATATGGATTATCTGTAATCTGGATTTTACAGCATCATAAAAGTTTATTTTTATTTTTATTTTTATTCCACAACTCCATTAACAGAGTTTTGCATGAAAAGTTACACACAAATAGTGCATGAATAAATAACAGATTACATTTTCAATATATAGGAGGATTATGTATATTTTCTCCTCCAATGGTTAATCGGTGGATGTGGCGAATGCACATGGTTTATGTGATGGAAAGAATTTCAAATCAGAATAAAATAACTTCTCAATTCACAGATAAAGTTTTCCTATATTTCGTACAACAATAATAATATTGTATTTGAACTCTGCTATAATATTGTTTGATGGACGGATGGATGGATAAATGATCGCTCGTGAAGGCATCCTCGCCGAAAGGGTTGGCTTGGTCTGCTTTAAATTACCCCCCCCCCCCTCCCATGGGAAATCAGTTATGTGAATGAGTGGGTCGTATCTCAATACGAAGTTATTTATTTAACCTAATTCCATTTATTATCATATGAATGTAAATACTATTATCGTTCTCTGCCAACACGGGCATGCCGTGATCGCGCGCACCCGTACAGGTAGCTAACCTCTGTTTTTTACAGTGTACATCAAGCAATACACAGTAAATAACAGTACGTGATCCATCAAGTCGGTGCAATGTCGTGTCCATTTCGCATGTCGCTGCATTGCAAACAAAAAGTAAACAAGTAGATTTCACTGTCCGGTGCAACGCGATTTAAATCATGGAGATTAAATGGGGCAGGCCTAGGGGGGGGGGGAGACGAGTCTATTCGACTCCATTTGCACTTCCTTTGTTCGATTGTGTTTTGTTTCGTCTCCTCTCGAGTGAGCGCAAAGTCGACCGGGTAATAGGGGTGGGTCTCCGGGTTTCAGACTCGCTGAGTTCAGTTGTTCTTGTAATTACCTTTCACGTTTCAAAGCCATGCGAGGAGACGAAGAAAATTATGAAATCAATTGTAGTATAATATTATTCATAACAATAACTATGACATACCGATCGTAAAATTATGATAAACAAAATAATAAATTTAGATAAGGAATTAGTACTGTAGCTATGATCGTAATAATAACAATATCATTGGACAGAAATCGCATATTATACAAGTCATTTCGTTGAGTTCGATTATTTTAAAGACTGTGTGTAATATTTCGTGGATTAAAACTATTATAAATAGACTTATTTGATCGGAACATTGTTATCATCGATTATATTAATGTTTGGCTTTACAGAACAAAAAGCGTGAAAAGTAAAAAGATAATGAAATATAATCATTAAGGCGAATGTCAATAGTATCAAATCATTGTAATGGTAATATTCCGGTCGCGAAAGTCTTAGATTTGAAATTATTTATGATTAATTCTGTGTTAAAAAGAAGAGCTTCCACTAAGTCAGCATAACTTGCCTCTTCTCACTTAGGCCACACCGGAATCACAAGCGCAAGTGTAAAGTGGCACTTTGCTAACATGAATGCCTAGAGCGTACAACACAAGTTTTCAAGTCTTGACGTAATGCACATAACAGGAGCATAATCGTTTTACGTTTCCAAACAGAGAATAAATACGAAACGTGATGAGAATGTATAATGTATGTTAATATCATATATTAATGTAAAGTGTGTGGTCATATTCGATGACGTAGGATTTGTATAGCATGATTCCCATTGGTGAAACGGAAGATTGGGAGCATGATATAATTACAATTTACGTTTATAAATGTAACAGTATAATTAATAATTTGATTGCGCGTTCTTGTGTTAGTGGGTACATTTACATACATACAATATTTCAACAGTCAACATTCTAAAGATAATTAAGTCGGAATATATAATTGAATGAAAACTCTTAGCACAGTTTGAACACACCCGAACAACCAAGGTTCACTAAACAAGCTAAGAACACAAGTATCCGGGTCCTAGAGCACGCTTCTAATTGTCGCGGGCAACAACACGACACAACAGCTAACCAAACATTCCTTCGCCAACAGCGCGCCCGACCGCGACCCGTAATGTTTAAACAATTTAAATTACTGCAAATAATAGAGCGGTGGAAACATTCCCTCGGGCGCGGCACTTTGCGCCCGGGTCGCCAGGGAGTACCCGGGTCCCGCGGGTTCCAACCCAACCCGCGCAGAAACACCGAGGATTTGTGAATAATGTATCCACACCGGTGGGGATTTGTTCGCTTGAAATATACACGCTGAACTGTGGTCGGCCGCGCGCGACAATACGCCGCTGGGAGCCGAGGGCAGGAGGACCTAGGCTGTAGCGGGGATTATGAGAGGTTTCAATAACATTAATAACTATATTGTCACCCGAAACATGCTTGAACGTAATCACCTTAAGTCTGAACTACAAGTAGACTTTTCTTTTGAAACTAAGATTGCGTGTTCATCCTCTGGTCTTGTTTTCCTTTCGCTATTGACCTAATGACGACATTATCCAAAGCCTTCTAAAGGGCAAGAGTGCTTAAATAGAATTTTAAATGGAATTCGAAATTCTTAAAATCACTTGATATCTACTATTAGCATTGATATTCTCTTTTTTTTTTTAAAAAAAATTTTTCATGTCTATGTGTAGTATGTTGATATTATCATGACTGTAATCAAATTCACTATAATCTTTGTCTTGTGAAGTTTTGCTGTGTATCTTTTAGTATCTTATATGTCTTTATTAAATTTACCTTTGTGGCATTCCTTTAAAATGCTGTGTAAATAATGTCAAAATAATAATAAAAAAACCATACAGCCTATGGACTTATGTTATAATACGGTGACGTATACGCATGCATAACACATTGCACATTTGGCTTGAATCTTCTTACACAATTAAAATTGTGGAAAGAGTAATCTCAAACCATATAATATTAATCGAAACTTAATACATCGTCTTTACAAAATGTAAATGTTATTTATAAAATTACAAACTAAACGAAAACCAACCATTTTGTGCAAACGGTAGCTAACCTACATCATCTGCAGTGATATCAATGTTCGGAGTAATGTGTCCTGTTCACCTGGTGTAGAACCCGAGTCGAATATTATACTATCATTGTTTTTGTCGGGCCTCCTAAACAGAATCATTATAATATTGTGCGTTGTTACACTTTCGAACCATGCTCGGAAAACGTTTATTTTTATTTCCTTTACGAAGCAGAAGCCTTTTTGTTTAAATATACCATATACCAAACCGACTGAATTTATACTAGCATAGGTCAACTTTGCAATAGAAAAGTAATAAAAATTGTTATTGAAACTTTATATAAATTGCTTTCTTATCTTAAATAAAAAACATCTTTGTGTATGATCTTTAGTTATTTCTAGAAAGCTGAACATTTTTTCTCAAGAAATATGTTTTTTTCCTTCTTCTAGTCCTAAGAGAGAATAAAACGACTGCTATAAAAGATCAACCAATCACGGACACAAATAATAATGAATAAAATGGCATACATTTTGTGTACCAGCATTTTACCAAAGAAACTATTAAAACGTTGCATCTCTCGACCTATAAACCATGTTTGTATAAACCTGGTCGATAATCGTTAGTTTGGTCGTGAAGTGCGCGCCGACCATCAGTAGTTTGTTGTTAGTTAGAGTCTGATGAAATTGAGCTCACTCAAGCTCTTACTGCTTGGCGTGTACTAGTCCAATATCTGTACCTGAAGCACGAGAACATGTTAACGCGGCTTTGATCTATACTTCCAAACGGAAGACATTTTAACTAGGCCAACAAAGACAGTTCCGGCGCTTGAATAATGAGTATTGTAATGAAGTGGTTAGGTTCAGGGCAAGCAAGTAGGTAGTGCTGGCTCGGCTCAATCTAGCAGGAAACTTGCTCAAACTTGTTCTAAGACAGGGTCAACAAAGTCCATTCCACTAAATTCTCGTAATAAGTGGTCTTTATTGGCGGAGTGAACCAGCACATTACGTTTCCATTATTCCATAAACATTTAATGTATATTCAACATGTACAGTGGCAGTGGTTTATGGACTCCAAGCAACTATTATTGCGTTATTTGAGCAAAGATAAAAAGTAAATTAAATAACCAGAATCTATTTTATAATGGCCATATTTGTTTTGTCACATTTCAGAATAAAGTACTTTGTACTATGTTTACTATTGTTGTGACAGCTGTAATGTCAATGAATTATTATTTCATGATTGTGTATTAATCTCAATCAATACGGGTTTTGAACATAATCATTCAACAGGATGAGTTATTTAGTTAATAGTCAATTCTCAACTGGTGTCTAACTACGTATGCAATAGGCCAAGTCAATAGCCATAGAATCAATTAGTTATTGATTCCTATTTTAGGATTTTAAAAAGACAATGCATTATACAATGCTAAGAAATCACTAAGAAATGCAGTCCAGAGTTCACTTTATCGGCACTGGCTGACAGACTACGTCACTTTATTATTTATTTATTTGATTATCTTATCTCTGTTCTATATAATGAGTAGTAAAAACTTAAATACTAAGGAGGACAGTAAATTAAACAATTTAAAACAAATAAATTAGCACAACAAAATGTACTGGTGTTAAAGGGGTATTTAACCGCTAAACTCAAAAAATATATTTCATTCAGGCTAACTAGTAATGAATTTAGCAACTAACAGAAAAATTATTGGGGCCACCATGACCTCCCAAAAAATTGTCAAATATGACATTTTTTCGAGCTAGGTCCCATCGGCAAAAATCTCCCATTAGAAATAACATAGGACGATCTTTATGCCCCATGACCTTGGGGGATTTTGATTCAAAAAAATATAAGCCATTATTGACGTATTCGACAGCCTTTTCTGTAAATTTTCTATGTTTTGTTTTGTAATTTGGGCAAGTAGTTCGGTCAAAATATGCTGATTACCAAGATGGGGTGTGATTTTGGAATGCATAATTTTGCGTGTTTGAGGGTATATTTGGGCACAGTTTCAAGACACGATGTTATAAAGGGGAATTTTAGATTGGTACTATGCTCTTGTATCTATGTGGATCAAAAAACAAGCAGGTTAAAGCCGATTTAGGAAATTTTCCAAATTACCAATTTTCGCCAATTTCTGGATCAAAAAAATTAAAAAATTCGTGTTAAATCACAGTTACAAGAAAAAAAATTTTAAACGGTCATTTGAGTGTAGTATTGTGCTATAGATCACGTGGTAAAAAATAATTTTTGGGGTTTTTAGCCCCTTTAAGCAAATTTTTAAAACACAATAATTACAAATTTTCAAATTGTTAAAATTACAAATTAAAAAATATTTCAAATTTAGGGCTGGATATTTCGATATGATATCGATGATTGGAAACATTTTCAAAGTCAATATTTGATTTCAATCAAATATCGAAATTTACACAAAACATGCTAAATTTCATAATTTTGGTGGAGGTGCCGGGTCATAAACGCGATTGTGAGATCGTAAAAATCGTTAAATAGGTTTATGGTGATACATTATTAACCCTATTTGGCCACAAATTATGAAAAATGAAACCACTCTTTAAAAAAAAATGAGTTTTGAAAAAGTTTTTTTTATTTATTTTTTTTTACAAAAAACTACATTTCAATATATCGATATCACATCGAATTTTTTTGTGTGATATCGATAATTGAATGATATGTCAAAGCCCAACCCTAGTTAAAATGGATGAAAAAAGCAGAAGGAAAAAATTCGAAAAGAAAAATTGATAATTAAACGAGTGAGCGCAGCGAAAGAAGTGGTAGGCCTACCATTCAAATCAAACGGCGCTCATTCTGTTTTTCTGTACGTGTATGTGTGTGTGTGCGTCGAAAATCAGGAATCGCTGAACAGATTGCGCTGAAATTTTAAACAGACATCCGGTTGGAGTTTACTGAGAACTGCTAACAAAATCAGCAAGATCCATTGCGATTTAAGCCTTCAATAAATAAAAATGTGATTTAAAAAAAAATATCGATGGCATTTGTTTAGAATTTCCATCTGTAAATTAGTCCACAGCCTGCGGTATAATTAACAATTCAGATAGTCGCTATAACAAAGTCGGTGTCTTTTCATTATGGTTTTGTTGTTAATGTCATTCTCTAAAGCTGATGTCATTATTCTTGTTTACATTTATTAACTAATTAATAATGATGACTATCCACAAGAAATAGTGCCATACCGCAGTATACATAGCATGGCTCTGCCAATCGTAAAAGACGAGGAAAGAACTAAGTCCATTTCGCAAACATCAGCTGGTAAGTATAAAAGAGAAGTATAATATATTACTCCCCGAAAAGATGCGACCTCTGGCAGTCGTCGTCGGGGACCCCTACCCCTTCCCTGACGACCTCCTTGACGACGACGACCATGATAATACGAACGATGCCAAAGACGATACCGTCCACGACGTGAGAACCCCCTTTTCTTCACCTACCAGTGACTGGTTCTGACCAGCATAGGCTTTTCCTCCCTAAATCCCTTAGGCTAGAGAGGCGCATTATAACCGAACGGCTGTCGCGCCCTGAAACCAAATAAACTAAAAACCATTTTCGCTGTTTGCCAATGGGTCCAAATTGTCTTTAATTTTTCATAAGCCTACATTGACGCTGGAGGCAGTATCTATGCTAAGTCTAGGAGTCGTTCACTAGCTGGCCGTTCCATTTAGCCTGGTGTGTATCTGTTGAACAAGGGTATGTGACCACAAATGTTTCTGAAATGATTATACTAGGGAAACGCCAAAGTCGTTGTTAAACGAGTGAGTGAGCCAAGTGTTGAGTACCCGGGAACATCCCCTTTCCTCCCATATACCTAAGGCTGGATCTAGCCCAGTATGGGGAATGATACCGGGTACTATACATATTGCTCACTCACTCGTTTAACAACGACTTTGGCGTTTCCCTAGTCTTTAATCAGATTCGCAATGATTTATTAACTCACCTTGTGCCACATGTGGATTTATCGTATTATTATGTCTACTAGGAAAACGCTAAAGTCCCGCCGCGTTGATGGATGAGCTTTTTTAAGTTTTTAGTTTGCGTGGGATATCTTTACTTTTGCAAGTGTTTTGCTTTGCTGCCTATGTATTGTAGGTGATTGTTGTCATGTTTCTTTTGTTACTTGTCAAATGGTATTATTTACCGTAAAAAACTTATATTAAAAGCTTTATTTCTATGGATTCTGGCTGATTTTTCAAACTTTTTCTTTCAAAAGATACTACATCACCGTAACCTTAATGTCCATGTATAATATGAACGTTGTAGCCCCACCCGTTTGGTCAGAATCGGTCCAAATGGCACAAAAATTTCACACTAAACCGTAAAAAACTTATATTAAAAGCTTTATTTCTATGGATTCTGGCTAATTTTCAAACTTTTTCTTTCAAAAGGTTTTACATCACCATAACCTTAATGTCCATGTATAATATGAACATTGTAGCTCCACCCGTGTGGTCAGAATCGGCCCAAATGACACGAAAATATCGCACTAAAAATCGAAAAAAATCGTAAAAGTACGATATTCATGAGAAATATTTCTTCGATTGTACCCAAATACAATACACCTCTAAGTTTAGAGATTTTGAAGGTCCCCTCCAATTTTCATCAAGATCGCTTATGCCGTTTGCCCGGAATCCTGCTAACAAACAGACAAAAAAAAAAAAACATTGGAGCTAAATTTTTTGGGGGGTCAGTGAAATTGAAGTCTTCGCTTCGCTCATCCAGTGAACTGTAAAAGCACAAAAATAAAATACAGAACTATTCAATACAGTTTGACGGGATTTAAATGTATTTCTTATCTTGACTGTAATCGATACAACCGGGAAAAACTACCGCTCTCAACGAGTAGAAAGTACAAGGAGTGTCCAACTACCCCCACCCCCCCCACCCACCCCGCTGCCTTACGCGAGTAGAGAGTACGTGGATTGTCCAACTAACCCCCCCCCCCCCGCCGCACGGCTAACTTACATCTGCCCCGTCTTCCGCGAGTCGGAAAGAGCTCCCAACCAAACTACCAGAGCGTTAAATGCAGATTCAAACTTCCCCAACCAACTTTCCCAACATACTCAAGACGGAAATCACACCGCGAATTATTAGGATTTAGGGTCGGATTCAAAGGTGCAGAGAATCTAAGCGTGATCGTATCTCATGGGCCAGGTGTCCCGACACGTTCTCTGCCTCGATCTACGCCGTTCAATACAATTTACAGCCTGCTTCTAACACCTAACTATCCGTAACTATCCCAGGAGTGGCCGTACAGACACTTAGGCGAGTATGACTAGTCTTTTTTATTATTAAAATAACAAAACAGAGAGAAGGGTAAACAATCTTGGTATCTTCAAAATAGGCTTACATGCTCGATTTTGAAGCCACGTAGGCCTAAATGTAACACGTGCAACGGTTGGTTCGCCGTTGCTGTGAGGTGAGCGATCAGGCATTCTTCAATGATGGACGGTGGTATTTATTGACATCAAGTACAACACAAGTTTACCAGTACAAACTGTAGCATCCCTAAGTCTCCTAGACTTAACTTTTCCTTAGTCTAAACCGCCCCCGTTCCTTGCCTCCCTGGCTTCCCGATGTCAGAACCTGACTCTGGTCTCACTCGACTATAGCTATGCTTTACGTAACACTGCAGGCAGCGCCTGGAAGCCTGACTTATATACCCTTGATGGGTAAGGGGGGGGTGATAACAGCGTGTCCTGGCTGGATGGCTAGGGTTACGCCACACACAAATAAAAAAATCGGTAAAATAATATTTCGAGACATTTCAAATTAATGAGTCGTTAGATCCTAAATTTGTCAAATATCATTAATACCCAGTGGCGTAACTACCGCCCCCGCAGCCCCCGCGGTCGCGGGGGGGCCCGGGGGTATGAGGGGCCCGGAACGGGATGATCATACAGTGTTTTGGCTTTTGTCAGACTTTGTCGCCACACAATGATCTAAACAAACTGGATATTTATTATAATGGATATCTATAAGTTCTTGAAAAGCACTCAAAATTTCATAACTTCATCAACGAGTGATTACACCAGCAGTGTTGGCTGATTCACGAAGTCCCGGTTTGAAATCCCGTTAAAATCGGAAATCCTGACTGAAGGTTTTTTCCGAGATCCTCAGTCATTAATGCTAATGCAAGGGATTGAGTCCTCTATAAAACAGCCCTTGGGCATCCCTTCGCAATTGTCCTAGCAAAATATATAGGCCTACCTAGTTATAGACACCTGAAGAGGGACATGCATTCCACCCTTGGGCAGACTTCCCCAATAAAACAACACGACTACTTACGAGATATAGTTACCTACTGTACGTTATCAAATTATTGAGGAGAAATTCAAACAGATATTACTGTTATTTGAACCAATCTTGTATAACCGAGCGTTCCAAACAATAAATAACCCTGGTTAATATTTTAGAGCAAATAAAAACTAAATAGGCCTACGAATAAACCAGTTTCTTTCGTTCATGGGTCAAAGTTCACAAAATAATCCTACCTAAAGTATTGCAAAACACATTTGGATCTTTTAATTTAACAAACTCTTAATCTAGGTATAATTTGTGACAACGAGTGGGCACATGATACATTTTTGTAAATATTATAACAAATTAGGTACTAAAGGTCAACGGTCACATTATCAATAAATAACAGGCCATATTTATTTAAAAGGAAATCAAATATGAAATGTTCTTCCAAATATGCAAACTTTTTACAACTTCATTCAAAATTTAAGTTTATTTTTACCGGTATTATATTTGGTAACATATTTTTTGGTTCCCAACACGTTCATTTTTTAGGGCCTCCTCTTGGCAATTTTGGACTGCTTGTTGAGTAAATAAATGGTCAACATCTGAATACAGAGTAATATTTCTTAGTGTTCAAAAATATCAAAAATTAAACCGTCGTAAAGTCATATTGTAAGTTGACCCCCCCCCCCCCTCCTCCCAACCGCCACTTACACCACCTTTATTATAGGGGGGCAGAGTGAACTACGTTCGCGGGGGGACCCGCGCTTAGTAAGTTACGCCACTGTTAATACCCATTCTGCTGTAATGTTTAAATCAGTAAAATTAAACTCTTAAACTGGCAAGGTGACTGAACCAATGTTCCAAGTTTGCATGATGCCTTGTTGTGTCTAATATAACAGCTCTTGGACCTACCATCAGCTAGCTACATTATTACCATCATTACCATCATCCTATCTTAGTGGAGTGCAAGCGATTTAAACAAGTGAAAGCTGGATACCAGGCCGCAAAGACCGAGACAGGGAGGCATATAGACCATTCGAGTTGCACTTAATTGTGAATACGAGACAAAACAATCGTTTCTCGATTTGGTTAGTCGGGAAACACTCCCGTAGGTGTAATTGTTATTATTTACTACAATTCAGAAATTAAAAAAGTCCGCCCCAACCAGGATTCGAACCACGGGGTCTCTCACATTCATTCCATACATTCCATACACATTCATTACATACACATTTGTTCCATCCATTCAGATGTATAATGCAGCTTCAATTAAGATATTTAAATGTACCCGTCCTGGGTCTAGTGGTTAAGACGGGGTTGAGATGCTCACCTGGAATGTGGGAGACCCGTGGTTCGAATCCCGGTTTGGGCGGACTTTTGTAATTTCTGAATTGTAGTAAATAATAACAAAACAATCGGTTTTCGACACAAGGCGCATTATCCATTCATCGTGTAAATAATAATTCATCCCACTATAAATAAATAAATAAATAAATTTTATTTAGAGTCTACCCACTCAGTTATAGAACTGATTTTCAGTGGGGGACTTTAAATCAAAGTGACCAAGCCAACCCTGCAGGCCCCGACGCAATCGACGAGTGAGCGATAACCAACCAAAGATCGATATTTTTAATAGGAAATATAGCAATCAGTGGTATGGACAGTGCGAACACCCGCGAATCAACGCCAGAATCAACAAGGCCGATTCAGAACAACTCTGAAATTTATTATGTGCTTCGTTGCTAGGACGGCTCCAAAGTCACCGTTTACAAACTCCTAAGATAAGAACTGATGGACTTAAGTCCAATTCAGAAGTAAAAAAACTTCTGACTTTAGCGGGAATCGAACCCTGGACCTTCTGCATTGGAAGCAGATACGCTAACAACAAGACCAACGAGGCACAGTTTACACCGGATTCATGTTATTAGTAATCTACATTTATGTAAGTCCATGAGCAACAAATTAAAAACCCAACTACCCTAACGACCTCCCATATCAAGGGCAAAAGCTTCAATCAAACAATAAAAGGTTCAACTTTGGACACCCCTAGAGCGTAAAACCACCTGATTTAAGCATCAAAATGAGCAGGACTACGAATTGATATATGAGGTCATGATCGGTCAATAGACAAAATATCAGTCAGTGCTTTAAAATGAAGAAAGCTTTTCTGGACGATGTGTGTAAATCTAGAAAACGCGAACCATGTATTTGTAAGGGGAAGTTTCAGTGTCTGTCTCATGTTCCTGGGCAGGTTTCATACCCTGATACTTAACAATTAATAAAACCATCTACGCAGACAAGTTGCTAGTTACTCAACCGAGTGTTTTATTAAGTCCCGGAGTTATACTCGGCTCGGGTGAAGTTGTTCCCTCCCGTATCTCACATGGCAGGTGGTGGAATACCACGAGACTTAACACTTTAACTACCCCAGGTATTCTCAGGCAAACTTCACAAAGTTTAATATTAGAATTCCGCCTCGTTGTAGGTTGGTCGGGCTTCCCTTCGTTTGTTTGTCAGTTCGCTATTTATTAGTTGGTGTTGCGGTGGTGTCGCCCCCCCCCCTACCCCCCACGCACGCCCGGCCCGAAGATTCCGAAATGACGGCTGTGTAATAAGGAAGTAGACGTGTCAAGGGGTGGGGGTGGGGGGGCTTGGAAGTTGTCGCTCGTTGGAAATGTTGTGACTTTTTTCTGTCGAGTTCGTTGCTTGTTCGAGATGACGTTGATTCGTCTGTGAAGTTACGGGGATATTGAAGGCTAGATCGGCTTTCACGTTCCCTACGTATATCACGGACATTTAAAACGGTTTAAGCTAAAACGTTTTCCGTAATTCAATATGTTATCACGTCAAAGTAAACCGAGCCATATATTTAGGAAGTTAACACTTGGAGCAAACTTTGTCAGCTGGAATCTAAAGCGGATAAATTGTTTTTCCATGGAAAGTGAACTTCACTACTTCACTTCATGATCGATATGGATAATTTGAGTCGTTTTAAGCTGTGCCGTAGTGTTTATCTTTTTCACTGGATAGTTTTTCGTACTGGTTTAGCTCGTGCGATAGATTTAGTTTAAATAAACTAAATCTACATACATACATAACATAATAGGTTCGTACGAGATAAACTATCCAATGGAGATAATCCTATGAAAGATATCAGTTTGTCAGCGAAAATTTAAGTTAGCGAAAGCTCCGGTTATAAGATATAAGTTAAATTAATTAGTCTGCGTCGCGAGCGCTTTTTCCAGTCACGTTGGTGGATGAGCTTTTTTCGTTTAATCTTTTCGTCCAATGGTTAAGACGAATTTTGTATACGTGAGACTGAGATCTCACTACTTTCTCAAGTTCCATTGCAAAATTATTTTTGTGAAATTAGGATTTTTTTTATGAACTGTAGCATTGATGGTAAAACTTACTAACAGGAGCATGTCAAATACCTCGAGGGTCAAACACTTGCTTTTTGTACGCATTGTAGGTGTTATTGCCAAGTTTCTATAGTTACTTGTTAATTATTTTTAAATTTAATACACCTTTTCTTGATTTATATACAAAGGCAATGATACGTTCATAAAATTAGTGATATAAATGTTGGTATACAAACATAATGATGAAATATGAAATAAATGGAAAACATTTAAATACACCGGTTAAAGGCTTATTTATATTAAAACCTTTATTTCTATGAATTCTGGCAGCCCAATTATCACAAAAATATCGCATTAAAAATCGTAAAAAAATCGTTAAAGTACGATATGCATGACAAATATTTCACCGATTGTACCCCAAAACTTGGCAGATCCACATTTAAACATTTCGAAGGTCCCATGAAAATTCATCATGATAGCATGCCGTTTGCCTGGTAGAAATCGAAGAAAAAAAAGGAGGAACAACACAAGCTATTTTTCTCGGGGTAAGTGAAATCGAAGTCTTCGCAACGCTCATCCAAAAATTGCAAGAAAGCACGAAATACCTGTATGATCTAGATCATGGCTACTCAACAAGTGGACTCAGTTTCGAGGCCTCCAAAAATTATCTCAGGAAGAAACAAACAAACAAATTTAAGAAGCATGTTGAATTCATGTAAACGTACAAATTTAGACAACATGTCGAATTCAACATAGGCCTACCTACGGCATAAGTTCGAAACAGCAGACAGCCGCCAGCCACTGGACCTCAAACATGAAAGATGTTGATAACTGTATCTTGAGTAGCCCTGATCTGGATAATGATGAGATCGATGTGAATATATTTCTATTCTGATACATTGTATGTTTGCAATGTTGGTTGACACCGACAGTGCTGGCTCGAGCGTTATGACTCGAATGCGGTAGGCCCCGAGTCAAATCCCTTAAAGAATGGTTATCATGACTGAAGGTTTTTTCGATGTTTTCCTTAGTGGTTAATGTGAATGGAAGGGATTGAATAATCTTAAACTGCCTTCGGACGTCCTTTCTCAGTTGGCTTAGCTCCAATATATAACTAATTACCTGAACACACCTGAAGAGTGGCATGCATTGCACCCTGGGCAGGTTTCCCATAATAAATAGAAAAAAATGAAATTGGGTTAATGTTGTTGGACTAGATTTGTCATATAATTATATTTTTCTAAAAGTTTTTTTTTTTAATACAAAGTAATTAAAAGTACAATAATTAGGCGTATGTAGAATAATTATGACAAAGTTTTAGATGTATAAGTAGGTTGTAAACAGGTTGAGAAGACGAATCCGTTGCCAACTGAACTGTATCTATTGGGAATTGCTATCAATATGAGATGTTGTGTTTCTTATTGGTATCTCCGCCGTGGGCAAACACTTGTAAATATTTGATCATGCTATTTTATTATCGCACTAATTTTATCGATATTTTTCCTTATAACAAAGTTCGTATTAATTGTGATTGCAATTTCATTTTGTTTGTGAAAGCTTGTTTAACATCTATTTCCCACGTCCGCTTGAGAAACTTGTTTACGCAAAGTTAAGACAATGGGTAAACACGGTTATTATATCGTTTAGTGTCAGTTTTAATTTCACATCACCGCTAGCGAAGATTTGCCAAAGTACACAGATAACTCTCGTCTTGTTTACACAGAGCAAACCTGCGCTCGCTGAAAGGATCAGGGGAACAGAACAAACTAGGACCTAATGATTAGAACACACCGAGTAAAAGTCACAGTAATATTGTATTCAAAGGTAGAACAGAATTATGTAAAACGAGTGAGATGAGTTTTGTCTTTCGTCAGCTCCGACATAATCTCCGACTTTCATTATACATTCCTGCGTTTCCAGGCTGGCGGCTGCGCTGGGTCGAGTCAGAAAACATCATCTAAAACAAGTGCTTGTCCCAATGTGGCTGAGGGAAGAGTGAAGCGCCAGTTAATCGTGGTGAGTTGAAAGTGAGACGCACTCAAAGCAGACGTTCATTACAGATCGAGGGTTCTCAGTTATTGATTGGGTATTAAGCCTACAATAAAAACACACACATTTTTGTTTTGGTGTGAAAGAAAAACACAAATGAATAAATGTAGAATGGTACATAAGATTGGCATTTATTTTACATCTCAAATCTTTGGAGAATGTAAGACATGGGTTTGTATTTTATCAAGTTTTTGTGAAAATAAATGAAATGAAATGAAATGAAATGTTTTATTCAACTTATCAGCTCCTGAAATTCTTTAAAATTCGGGTTGTGGTGATTTTCTTGGAAAGGCTCTAAAAATGCATGTACATAGTTTCAAATAAATCGTTTAAGAATAATTGAAATCTAAAATTAACATTTGAAAACTTACACCTTGAAGTTGCATAAATTATACTCAACACGCAAACATTAACCCCTGAAATAAATACGCACTTGGGTTATCAGAGAAAATTGTTTAACGCAACTGACGAAATGTAAGTCCTGGAAATATAAACGAGCTCACCATGGATGGTTAATATTATTTTCAGGGACAGAAACCTAAAAGATCACGGGTTAAACTTCACGTTTCCATCGTCAAACACATTGTTTGGCATTTTACTGCAATTTTTGAAGCTCGAAAAGTACTAAAGTTTCATATTTTCTTGGGAACCCTATATTGGATTATCTTTAAATGAATTAGTATTTACACTTTATGGCATGAATGCGTTACCCATTAAACCAGTACGTTTTGTGATCTTGCCATTTCGATTTGAATTATTATTATTATTTGTGTTGCATTGTAAACCTTTTCTGTTACAATCAAAAAATAAACACATTATTTGATGTGCCTAAAATAATATTTTGTTAGGGAAAGAGGTAGCAAATATATATTAATTTTTAATGCCAATCAATCTTAATTGGTGGCAATAGTAAAGCACTCTCTTTGAATACTTTATGTTAAATATATGATTTATTTCAAATAGATGCATTTCAATGTTTTACAAACTACCAACAACACTGCTATTACAAGTGTACACTACTCGACCCATGATCTGTTGAGGTACACAGCTAAGGTTTAACTACTAAGGATTTATAAGATTTTGAATCTTATTACCTACTCCAGAGCTTTGAAGCAATTTGATTTTAAAACGTAATTATGTAGATATTTTAAAATAATGTAAAAGTTAGACCCAAAAATCCCCATTTTTTCTTGTCATAACGTTGACTGTGTACGAAAGCTGGCTAAAATAGAGCACTCAAGATAATTGGTTATTTGAAAATTGCTAAAAAAAATATCGATGTTTAATTGATATGTCACATGAAATAATAATCCCCACGCGTTTAGAACGACGTTTGTTATCATTTCCACAATTGAGTTTAATTAAAATCTCCCAAGTGTGCAGATAGAATTGTGTGACAGATATACAAACTGACAGATTAACCACTCTACCATCCAGTCTATTAGATTATATCGAGGAAGAATGTAATGAATTGGATTCGAATTGTAACAAGAAAAGGAATAAACGTGTGAAATTGATGTTGACTTGGCGGGCGAATGACGTCACAGTGCTGACTGGAATGTGAAATGAGAACCATTATCACTAATAATTCAACACGGCAGGCCGGCGTAAAGCGACAGCTTAAGTAGACTCAAAGTCGATTATCGATTCCCCAACTTGGACCGATCGAAAGTGATGGAGATAAAGGATTTAAAACTAAGGAAGAAGGATGGCTCGGTTAAATATTAAAGCGAAAGGTGAGTTAAAAGACTCATTCTCGTGGGGTATAAATATTTTACTTGACAGGGGAGAAATTTTATTTTATTTTGAGAGAAAAGTGATAAAATACTTAAGAGGAGTTTTGACGAAGTGTCTGGCAAAGGCGTAATTCAGACATTGCCTCGTGTTACAATAAGTGACGGCACAAATTGACCCTGAACTGGAACACACAAAATCCATCTCACAGCTTACATTTTTATGAACATAACTATCATGAGCAATAAACTTGAGCCCTCCTTATCAAGGCTTCTCATAACTTTGCCCCATTCGTTTTTGAAAATGACGATGAGTTGTTAAAAATAACTTTTTGATGGACAGTAGTAAAATAACAAGGCTTTTTAAGATTGATCATTAAACTGACTGTAAAAATAATACAGCAAGCAGTTGTTTAATAAGTAACAGGAAAAAGTCATTCCAAAGAAAAATATAATATATTATATTATTTCATGAAACAAATAATGCTAAAATGGCCCAAAAGTATTAAAGTTTGTTTCTATTCTCATACTATTATTTGCTCACGAGCATAAGGATAGATGACGTCAATAGTTGAGTGGCAGCAGCTCGTGGTAACTCTGCCCAGAAGAGCTAGGTTGTTGTTGAGACAGATTTTAAACGCTAAATCTATCAGTTTTGCTATCATGTCGTCATATTGCCAATAACTTATATTTTGACAAGGTTCTTAATAATTGTATTGTTTTATTAACCTATCACCTTGATGATTTATCGTTGTAATATCGTGGTCACATCATGGGGTGAATTAGATTTTCAAAGTTGTCTTTAAACTTTGAACCATCAGAATAGATATTTTCCCTTTACAGAATAAAGCAACCTTACTAGTAACCGGTGCAGACCGTCAATGGTCGTCGGTCGCAATCAGCCACTGGCACTCCTGACTATTAGACTGACAAGGCCTACACGCTTGCTACATAGTAAGTTACTTGAAGTCGGTCACACCGGATGTAACCGACGTCGGACCGTATACAGAGAGCCAAACAGGTTGTCGGCTCACTAAATCTCAGCCAACCCCGCTCACTCAAAGTATTAAACAAAACTAGACATCGAGAACTGGAATCAAAATAAAAGCAACGACATGCTGGCTAATCACATTATAATTTTAAATTTTAGTAAGTGGATTGTAGTTATTCTCGGAAAGTTAATATGAGAAGGTAATAGCCATTAACTGAATAACTGGATTATTTTGACACCTTCCAAACTTGGCGTAAATGCCATTCTATCATGGCAACATAACAGTGTGTACTCTAAACCCCACCTGCCTATGATGCATCGTGACGTGACGACTGGCTGACAATGTGCGGGGTGGCGTGATACATACGGCGACTCCTTTCCCCGGTCCACTTTGCTAACTAGAGGTGACGTAATACATACGGCGACTCCCTTTCCCTATCCGCTTCGCTAACTAGAAGTGACGTAATATATTTGGGGACTCCCTTCACCCGGTCCGCTTCGCTAACTAGAAGTGACGCAATACATACGGGGACTCCCATCACCCGGTCCGCTTCGCTAACTAGAAGTAACGCAATACATACGGGGACTCCCTTCACCCGGTCCGATTCGCTTACTCCTCGGCTCACGCGCAGCTTTCCATTTAAGTTTTTGCTTTCATAATTTCTTGTTTTATGTTTATCCTGTCACTTTTCATGCATTCATTTTTAAAATTAAACTTTCCACTTTCCTCTTTCCAATTTCCCATAGCTTTTATAAATTTTTCTTGGAATCCTTTACTCTATTTAACCCGTATTTCAAGATATATCTTGTATAGAATTTGCAACGAATTCCTTAAAGTGTCTTTAATATTCGTCCGGGAACCGTTAAATTGAAGAAGCTGAATGTAAAGTTCCAAAGGGTCTTCTAATATTTTCTTCCTCTGTAGTTCAATTATTTACTTTTCAATATATGTTTTGTATTAAACTAGCTGTTAATAATACTGGACATTACATTAAAACATTATTAGGCCAAGCAATGAAAAACCATTTGAGGAAAATTTAGAACAAAAGTTCAGGGCAAGCAGGGGTATTTGTGATTTTGTGACGTAACCGTTGTCTCTACCGAAAACATGGTAGACACCATTTTTGTAGAAAATTATAAGGGAAATATTTTTTGGGATTGAAATTTTCGTCTATCTTCCGTTATTTTGAAGATATACGAAAACATCCACGATTGTGCAGAATTTTTTTAAGATGACGGCCAACGCTCCAGACCGATTTTCGGGGACTTTTTTTCTTTTATTAGGGACTTTTTCTGAGAGGTCTGTGCAAAAATTCAACTTGCCAGAATTTTTGCAGAAAAAAATCCCTCGCTACTTGGCCTATACGTATTTCCCACACACTTGAAATAAAACTTACTTGCAATACTCATAATAATCATCCGTGAGAAAGTATTGCGACTCACGTGAAATATATTGTTACTGTTTGTTGAATAGTATGATAACATCATTATATTAAAACTTAAAAGCATGATTAATACCGTAGTTGGATGATCATGAGGGTGGAGGGGAGGACTGGGTATAACTAACAGTGTTTGAGATATATTTTAGATGTATTTGAGCCATCGTTTGAAATGTACTTAAAACTGTGCTACTATATTTTGTGTGTGTGAACGTGGATGTGAGAAGTCAGGTAGAAATGAAGGTTGCAACTGTCAGTTTTCGTCGCTTAGCAATATAAGCATTTCTTCCTGGCGAACATTTCACTTCTGTTGATAGGTGAACTTTTACAACCCGAGGAAGAACAGGGCCGTGTCCCAATGTTTGTCTTGCGAGCGGTCTAAGGCTGTGTTTGAATCACAACATAAGTTTTAACTTTTCAAGTTAATAACAACACAACAGGTAGAAATGGCAAAATGTTAGTACGGTACTTTAAAAGTATTAGTATTTACTCATTTTCGTTATAGAACTAGCTTTGCAACAATGTGAGCATCTAACAAAATAACTACATTATACATTATTGATTGATAAAACTTAAATGTTATAACATGTTGCCTTTCTTCTTGATAGCGAAATGCGTTCGAGAGAAATCTTTTAGTGAAGTAAAGCAATGTTTTGTATTTGTGTTATTTGTCTGGTGGGGGTGTTACTTCTTTAAAACTTAAAATACGTACGTAATAAAACTAAGGTATTCCTATGTAATTGAGATATTTTAACACATGGTTTAAAATATGTGAAAACAGTGCATGCATGATGAAATTCCAGGTAACGATTTGCAATGTTCTTACAATTAGTTTTCAATGTGTTCATAATTTAGTGCATCTTTTCGGTTTTTGGTGTTACACGTTTTACATGGAAATTTCATTAATCAACAGAATGGAAAACGTGTTTTTAAATTCCTTTAACTAAATTATTATCATTTCTGCCATTATATCTTACACATTATAGTCCGAGAAAATGGTACAACAATTTTACATTTGGAGGTTCAAGCATAAAAATTGGTGAAACGGTTCTTTATTACTGACTTATTGAAAACTGATATGTATCCACCGATGAATCGACCCCATTTTCTCACCTGTGGTCAAAATGTAAAAATCATTGAAAAAACCTATAAAAAAATGTTTTACCCCAAAGGGTACTAACCACAATCATTATTACGTATTAGATTTGTTTTAAATAATAATGAAAATAAATTTTGATCGATTTTAGATTTAAAACACAATTTGACCTATTATGACCTTCACTGAACTAAATAAAATAGTGTTTTACAATTTGATTTTTCCCCTTGATCATGAAATATGACTAAAATAATAATTAAAATAAATATCTATCGTGCAAAAATGTATTTTTCAATGATTTTTACATTTTGACCTCTAGTGAGAAAATGGGGTCGATTCATCGGTGGATCCATATCAGTTTTCCAACAGTACCTTTTCACCGATTTCACATACTTGTACTCCCAAATGCACTATTGTGGGTCTAAATAGCGTTATTTTCTTGGACTATTGTTAATAGTGGAAGATTTGGTTTTGTACCCATTTGTTGCAATCATCGCATGTTGCAAGAATTTGGACAAGTCACATGTTAAACACAGGTTTAAGACCAGATTGAATATTTTAACATTCTTACTGTAGATTATATTTTTTATACGGTATTATTTTCTTTCGTCTCGTTTGTACATATTGTAAAAATGTAATTAAGATTTTATATTACATAAATAGATTATCATTATTATTTTCATACTCTACAACATATTTTTCAATTTCATACAAGGGTAATACATCGTCAATACGGGTCATACACGTAGCCAAAAAATATTGAAATCCCAACTCGTGTCACATGTTATATGTGATTTGTGATGTGTTATGTGATGTGATATATTAGTGTGAATGTCCGTCTGTAAATAGCTCAGGAACCATACGCGTCGTGAGGCATAAAATAACCTTCGAAATGTTCACACGTCGTCTGTACTTCCGTAATGAAACGAAATAATGCGATGTTGGAACTCGTTTTAGATCAGACAACAATTGAACGCGAATCGAAGTTTCTAATCGGAATATTTAGACGGCCATGGCCAAGTCAATCTCCGTTCCCTAAACACGGAAATTACATCGGCTGGGGTTTTCTGGCAGCGGAGGTTTCATTTTTCTAAACTGTCATACATTGTTCATTATCGATTGGGTTTTTTGCATCTCATCGTATGGTTTTTGTTTCGTTCATGTTCGTGTAATATTATTCATTGGCAATATGATTGCATGGCCACTGGTTAAATTATTCGTGCACATTGCCGGTAAACAGATCACACCATAGCTCTTTACCACGTTGCACGAATAGTTCTTGCTTCCTGTGTAGTAATCTTGCCATTTTATAAATATGCTTACAATACAATAATCTTTATTAAGTTGTACATTGTAAACATTTGACAAATGTCAGTAGTACAACTTTATTTTCTAAAACAAAGCTCTGCCTTTACATTAAGGTTGCCTTAAAGACACAGAATAACAAAAATTAATTAATTTACATTTATACAAATTACGTTTAACAATAAGTAAAATTAGTAACAGATTATGAAAAAATGAAATGAAGTGAAAATAGAAGTGAGAAGTATGATTTGTGAAGTATAAAAATAACAAATACTGATTTATACTTGTTAGTTCTTGCTTTGGCCATATAGATGATTTCTAAAAATCAAAATCGATCCCTTTAAAGCAATTGAGCACCAAGTCGTAAATAAAACTCACATTTTTTCTCGCAAAAATTAGACAAGTAAAACAGGATAAGGTTTAATATTACAATATCTGGAATGAAATAAAATTTCATTCTTCAAATTAACCAGTCATATAGAAAATAGGGTGCTAATTTAATGTTTCCGCAATTATGTACCACTTGATATTTACTATTGTGAAAAAGAGACTAAGAAATGCGTTCTTAACTTTAAGTTTATTTTTGTTCTTCTATAATATAAGGTTACAGATCATATTTTGCTATTAAAAACAATATATATTATTATAATCGTAGTGAATGATAAACGCGGTTTCTCTTTCAAGAGCAAAACTCACATAAAATAAGTGAAATATTGATAACAACGAAACAAATTGTTTTGATATTGCGATTGATCTAAATGTCTATGTGTCTATGTGTGTTGTTGTAGAGATTAAAAGGACTGTTTTCATCTGTGTCTTTAAGCGAGTGGGCCTTTGGCGTGTTCAAGCTTCTAAATGAGCCGACAACATTATAGTTATAATATGCTTATCCAGGTCTGCTGATTTACGTTAGGGACATTGCAACAATATTTATACCGCGTGACATGATCGTAACAAGTGGTGTAAAAAAAATTTTTGGCTGTTAATTACAATTGAAAACACCCTGTAAAATACAGAAATAAGCTTATTTTAGATTTATTTACGCGGATTCTGTAAGATCGTTTTGGAAGAAACGATCGTTATCCGGCACTTTAGCGACAATTTGGCGTGTCGACTGATTCTGTAAAAATGATATAACGATCGTACGGTAGCGATCGCTATGATAACGAGAATGAAAAAGGTGTCGCTATGCTATCCTCTGCCCCCTATGGCGGCCGTAGCGACTTCCTTACAGAATCAGGTCGAATAACGATAATTAAAAACGATTGAATATTTCATATCAACCGTGATCGCTATCGCTATCATAGCGACTATTTGACAGAATCGCACTGCAGACGTGTTTAGGTTACCTAGTATCAGGATAGCTCGCCCTGTAGAATCAGCACTCGAAGCAGTAAGACCTTAGAAGCATCTACAAGGTAATATAAACTTCGTGTTCGTGTTCGTGTTCGTGTTCGTGTTCGTGTTCGTGTTCGTGTTCGTGTTCGTGTTCGTGTTCGTGTTCGTGTTCGTGTTCGTGTTCGTGTTCGTGTTCGTGTTCGTGTTCGTGTTCGTGTTCGTGTTCGTGTTCGTGTTCGTGTTCGTGTTCGTGTTCGTGTTCGTGTTATTCGTTGGCTTTGTATCATGGGAGAAAACTGTTCATTTAAAGGAATTGTTAACCTTATCTGATTTCATGAATGTTCTTGACAGGTGGCTGACTAAACCTGTCAAAACGGACATGGACATGACAGGTGGCTGAATTGCAGTTGGAATGCTTAAATACGGTAACTGTCAAAACACACGTGGAACAAGAAGCGATACATTTAACCAACATGTCAAGTCCACTACATCAACAATAACTTTCTTTGATAATTAAAGGACTTTAGAAGTTGTTAAACCTTTTGCATAACGTGAACGGTGGCATAAAATTAATTTTGTTGAAAGGATGAAACATTAAATTCAACCTTATGAAAAGCAATTTTAAAAAATCATCATAATAAAAATCAAAAATATTAAATCATACGTCTGGCAAGTCCAGTTTTCCGCTATAGGTAAAATTCGTTATTCATCCGATACTGTGTTTATTTACACTCTCATTAAGAGGAAAAGGACACATTTGGTAGTTGGCCAATAACTATTCGCTCGGCCAAGAGCATAGGCACACGACATATGAAACTTTGCAAAGTTGGCAATAAAACATACATGGATAGCCAAACAGTCATGTTTATAAAAAAATGTCTTAATCAGCTAGGAAAAAATACAAATAAAGTTATTTTTTAAATTTTTAAAACAGATTCAAAAATCGTGAAAACCATTTTTTTTTTAATGATTTAAACCAAAATTTTAGTAAAGTGTAACTGTAGAGCCCTTTATTTACACTTTCGTGACAACTGTTCAAGATGTCAAACAGTGTTGGTGACAGTCGGGCGAGCGAACATAAATTTTTAGTTTTTACTTAAAAAATACGCAAACTGTCCCGAAAACCGTCGAATTTTCAATAATTATAAAAACAAAGCCATTGTTGGATGAGCGAAGCGAAGATTCCATTTCACTACACTGGAGAAAAAATTCCGTTTTTTTCCTTTTTGTATTTTTGTGTGTTTGTCCACACGATTCCGGCTTAACCGATACTCCAATTGCAATGAAATTTTATGGAGGCCTTCGAAATCTCTGAACTTAGAACTGCCACGTTTTTGAGCGCATTCGGAAAATTATTTCGCATTAAAATTTAACGATTTTTTTCGATTTTTAAAAAATTCTTCGACTTATAACACCTACATGCTTTATCCGATTATTATGATGTTTTCACAAAACCTTAATTTTATGAATGAATATATTCGTGTGAAATTTGAGCATAATCGAAAAATTATTTCTTATGAAAATCGCAATTTTACGATTTTTTTTATTTTTTATTTTTAAAACATTCTTTGACTTTTAATACCTACATGCTTTATCCGATTGTTATGGTTTTTTCACAGAACCTTAATGTAACAAATTAATATATTGGTGTGAAATTTGAGCGCAATCAAAAAATAATTTTGTTATGAAAATCGCAATTTTACGCTTTTTTCGTAAAAAAAATCTTTGACTTATAACAACTACATGCTTTATTCGATTGTAATGATATTTTCACAGAACCTCTATCTTATAAATTTATATATTTGTGTAAAATTTGAGCACAATCGAAAAATAATTTCTGATGAAAATCGCAATTTTACACTTTTTTCGTTTAAAAAACATACGCTCATCCAACAACGCGCCTGTAAAAGCGTTTCCTAGTTTGAAGCAGCATGAGGGTAAGCCCCAATAACACACATTGTGCCTTGACAACAGAATCAACAACTAACAATCTAAATCTATTTCTATGATAATTTTATCATATCATAGGACACTCATCAAAATGAATTCTAAATGAACGAGTCCCTATCAAAAAAACTTTTAAATTTAACAATTGTATATTTGTGTTTAACATATGTAAGAGTGTCATTGTATTCTTTTTTCTTCTAAGTATGCAAATTTGATTCTTGAAAGAGACACCATCAATCATTCACTTTTATTAAAATTATATATTTTGTATGGAAGTCCATTAAAAATTATTCATTTATAAGCCCATTCTTGGAACATTTCTATAATAATGGATGTCATGTAGTACCTCTGTAGGCAGATGGCAAATGATATCGAACCTCACCTTTTAAAGATTGTTTTGTAATGACACTTACCTAATGAATACAATGTACAGCAAACTGAAGTTTTCCGTAATAACTTTTCGCATACTTTCTTTTACGTTTTTTTATTTTGCATATTTTTAATTGTATCATGTTCACTAAAATATTTCAATTTCATTTTTCTAATAATGATTCATTCATTTGACTTCATTTTTATATTTATTTTGATAACGTGTCGCCTTTAATTTTAACTTACAAAGTATTTATCATGATTTCCGACTGATTTACTCCGTGGTGATCATATTCAAAACAGGAGTAACAATTTAAAACCATACGTTGAAGTCAACACGTGACTAAAACACAGCTGTAACAAACCAGCCTGAATTCTAAAAACTCCATCATCAGCTCACGAGACACTGCTGACAAGTTAGTAGTTTCCTGGTGATCAGTGGTTTGGTGGAGGCGCCGGTCCATGTCCTGCTATGACATGAACTATGTATTATGTTGCGGCAGGGGTGGGGGGGGGGGGGGACACCAGACTCGTCTTGGACAGCAACCAACGAGCCTATTAGTATATTGATTGATTGGATATTGCTTAACGTCTTATATTTATGCACTTTGGCTAATCGAGACGAAGGGAGGGACGTAAGGGGTGACGCGGGGGGACAAGAGGTGGACAGGGCTGTGCTGGTCAGAACCAGCCACAAGCGTATGGGGAGGGCAGGGGTGTCTGTGTCATCATCCATCCGTGTTGTCATTGTCGTCGCCGTCGGAGGTAGTCAAAGGGAAGAGGAAAGATCACCGGCCTGTGCTGGTCAGAACCAGCCACAAGCATATGGGTAGGGCAGGTGTTCCCCCACGTCGTGGTCGTCTCCGTCTGTGTCATCTTTCGTCCGTGTTGTCATTGTCGTCGCCGTCGGGGAGGTAGTCAAAGGGTAGGGGAAAGTTCCCCGACGATGACCCAGAGCTCGCCATTAGTTTCAGGGAGAAAAACTCCCCTAATCACGGGCCAAACCACGAGAAGGTTGCGAGTTGGAATTTGATGGTTTGCTGTTTCTCTCCGTGCACAATTATCAGATATTCGGTCAGTAGATACGTCACCCAAATTCAATTTTACACTTATTCATTTATTCCATGCACAGTGATGAATTTGGTTTAAAGATTTCATTCAACTTACTTTTTATATGTGATTTCTTGATTTGAAATTCATCAACTTGTTTTTTATCTCTTGCATATTAAATTCTAATGCATTGAGTTGATGTTTTCTTTGCAAAATTCTCGTACCAAGGCATGGAATTCACTCTAATTTTTCGTTCATGACTTCATTATTCGACATATGGAAAAATTAACATATTTCTTGATTTCAATTCATTAGAATAATATTCAATCTTTATGCAAAAATAATATTCATTTTCCATTGATTGCATTGTATGATAATGATGTTTCTTTGAAACAATCGTGCACTGGCGTATTGCAATCAATTCATTGTTCCTAAGAGAATAATAGCATTTTTACCGTATGTATTGTGAATATTTATAATAATAATAGTTTATTGATTTATTGGTTATCACTAGACATTGTAACGTATTTCAAACGCCGAGCTGATACCGTGTTTATTTGCATTTCATTTCTCTGCATGGCAAAACAAATATTTTATTTAGTAATTTGTTTTTAAAAGTATTCATGATAACATTGTTTCAACAAATCTCGTCAAATTGAGAAAAAGTTGATAAGGTTATAAATTATAAATAAAATTCTTCCGTAAGTGTCTTCACGTCCGGAAAACCGGGGAGGATAATATGATATTTTGGGGCGTAATAACCTAATTTAATAAGTTTGACTATTGTGTGGGTTTGAGAATGTTTTATACTAGGCGCCCGTGCACCCGGTGAGCCCGAGTTCTATCCCCGGTCGGGGCTGGGTTTTATGCCCCTATCAAGTCCGCCTGGGAGAGTATACCTCTATTATTGATAGGTCGAGTTAAGTCCGCCATAAAGCGGCGCCGCCTCTCAAGTGTTTTATAACCTCTAAACCGGCGCGGCTGTCCGGCCCTGATTCACCCTTTGTATTCGTCCTCGGTCCAGTACTAGAGTCATTACACTCTTCAATCCGATCTAAGTAGCGGCCATTTTAGCTTAATCTCGCCGGCTTCGTGGCTCCGACTCGGTCAAGACTTCCAACCTTTCAATCTCGACCCGATGTATCGCCCCCCCACCCCCACCCCCGGGGGCAGAGCGGGGGCGGGGGGTGGGGGGGGCGTCGCACCTTTCAGATTCAGACATCAAAACTCCCGCTCGACTGGATACGATCTGAGTAGCGGCCCCCCTCAAGTCCTGGGGTGGAAGGGGCGTTTGGTGGGGGGGGGGAGGGGGCGCATTGTGGGCGGCGTAATCTCGTCGTTAAACGAACAGATCAAAATTCCGCACTGAAAATTCGTCGACGAAAGACGGAATCTTTGGAATCCGTGGATATAAAACCTTAAGATGTCTTGGCATAAAAAAACGCTTCACACATACTTGCAAGAGGCGGGATTCACGCACTCAAGCGGACATACTTAAAATATCCCGTCTTTACACTTTAAGTCAAGGTTTTTCGTGTTCTCAGTTCTCATGTGAGAACCAACAGCATCTTTGATGGAGGTGCCAGCCATTTATATTTCCCATTTTTCGGAGGGGCGAGTTATTTGGTACAATGTTGTGTGACATCAATAATGGACAGCCTCAAAGTGATACATATAAATGTGACATCGAAGCATAAATACTTATTAATCCCAGTTTATCATCTACATTGTGGTGCTAGAAGCACAAATACACTCTTGTCAGCAAACTGTCGATCACTTAAGAAAAACAATTACTTGAACAGGATAATTATGTTTTAATGCTCTCGCTGAAGATTTGGAACTCGTAAATTGCCAATGCCACCGAAGTGCATTTAGATATCCAGCTGATGCAAAGTGATCGGAACGTCATGCCATGAGTAGCTTGACAAGGCCACGATAATCAAATAGTCAAATTAGCTTCCTGGCTCCGACACAGATTCTAACATGATTGTTTGGCGTGTTCCCCCACACGAACAAATGCACACTATTGCGAACACCCTCTTGGCGATTCACCTAACATAGCCTGTGGATATGCGAGGTTTGCACACACTCAAATATGGCAACTGCAGCTAAGAAGTAAATGTTAAATTTCTCGTGGGAACCCTGCCCAGAGTGCAATGCATGCCCCTCTCTTTAGGTATCTAACTAGGTATATTGTATAAAAATTAGGATAATTGTGAAGGGAAGTCCGAGGACATTTTAAAGAAGACTCATTTCTATGCATTCGCATTAACGACTGAGGACAACCTCGGGAAAAAACTTCAGTCAGGATTACCGGTCTCGACGGGATTCTTATCCGGGACCTTAACCAACTCGCAGTTAAGCGCGTGAGTATAAAGGAGATTGGAGAATCACTCCCTGAAAATAATGGCGAGCTCTGGGTCGTCGTCGGGGAACTTTCCCCTTCCCTTTGACTACCTCCCCGACGGCGACGACAATGACAACACGGACGGACGATGACACAGACGGAGACGACCACGACGTGGGGGAACCTCTGCCCTCCCCATACGCTTATGGCTGGTTCTGACCAGCACAGGCCTGTTCACCCTGCGTCCCCCCGCGTCTACCCTTACGTTCCTCCCCTTGGAAATAAGTATATATGGTTGTTAACTCTTAAGCATAATAAATACCTTGGAGGCGCGAATAATATTTGCTGTTAAAGCGTTCTAAAACTAATAATACTAAGTTACTAATAATACCGGTACCGACCGAATCAAACACTGCAAATTGAGTTTGTGTAAAGAAAGGAAATTCAGTCTAGTAAGTTACTCCGCCTCTCTGTTATTGTACTCTCACCGCACTCCACCCAGTGCTCTATCCAGTACTTGACAAGGGCCCAGGTTTGAATCCCGGGTACATATGGCTCACGCACACTCTGCGGCAACCATGACGGGTCATGTTCGGTTGATCTTTGGGGGGTCATGGTGACCCCAAAATTTTTTCTGTTATTTTGTTTATTCATAACTAGTTAGTATGAATGAAATGTATTTTTTTGAGTTAAGCGTTTAATACCCCTTCCCTTTAAGTCTTGACAGACGTGACACGTTACACACGCACAGACGGACGGACATGCAAGCGATGCCTACAGGTAAACTTCCTTTTTCACAGATAGTTATAATATTATTGACTGTATTTTTTTACGAATTATTTTGAATGAATTATTATGTATGAATTATTATTGATTGTAACTATATAACTATGTACTCTGAAAACTGGTATTTTTTATTAATCATTAATCCTGTCATTGTCAAAGCTGAAATGTTTAACTGACTGTTATAGTGTACTTTGTAAAGATAATGTTTAATGTATACAAAAATAATGATGTAATGTTGGTATGTTACGCCATTGGTGTTGTACTCTCTGGAGTTTAATAAAAGCTTAAAAAAAAATAAATTATTTTGACGTTTTCAATCCAGAATTTATTCAAATTTGTTTAAAACTAAAAGATATTGTAGTGTTTATTTCTCGATTTGGTTAGTCGGGAAACACTCCCGTATTGTTATTATTTACTACAATTCAGAAATTAAAAAAGTCCGCCCCAACCGGGAATCGAACCATGGATCTCCCGCATTCCAGACAGGCAGCGCCTGTCTGGAATGCGGGAGATCCATCGTTTGATTCCCGGTTGGGGCGGACTTTTTTAATTTCTGAATTGTGGTAAATAATATTGAAGTGTTGTTCTAATTTATTTATTGGAATTTACACTTAGTGTGTTTCTAAATAAAGAGTTTTTTTCAATTTCACAACCTCCAAAAATCCAGATCGAGATCTCGTATGCACGCGTTGACTCTTCTCCCCCCCCTCCCCTCTCCTACCCTACGCAAGAGAATGCGATATCATTTGTGTCTCGTTAGTAGCGGCTGCAAACCCCCTCCGCCGCCAACAACAAGGCCGGTAATAAGGATAATTACGGCCACAAACAAGCGGCGTTGATACATTATAATGAAGTCTTTCATAGTTTAGTATCACAAACCTGGAATCAGCGGCCAACACAAGGTCCTAATGAAGTAGAATGGTGACCGCAATGAGGGTGGGGGACACAGTACACACACTTTATACACGATGACAGTACCAGGGTACACAACCGAAATTATGTTTTATTAGGTTTCGTTTTTGGTAAGGGAAAATTAGTCCTTGGTATTTGTATTTAGGTAAGAATAAAATTATTATATCAACTATCTGTTAAATACTGCACAGGTTCGATCATTAACAAGTTATTCATTTTGTCTGAAATTACAAAACAATACTTGAAATGCAACATAATTACAATATTTTACTCTTTTTTTTAAAAAAAATAAGAGTTTTCTATTCAGATTATTTTAGAATTCTTATTTGGTCTTGACAGGTCAACGCATCAAAATAAATAAGTTATTTCAAGATTCTCTTAATAACAGTAAATATCAGTTATTCTGTGCAGAGTAGTCTTATTTAAATTGTGTTATGCAAGTGTATGTAATTCTCTGAATTACCAATACGGCTTTTGTAGGCCTGGGTATTGCTAAATCTTGACTCGTAATGAAAAATATCTTCACAGCAGTTTGCACGTGCAAAGTATTAGAGAATTCATAATTTACCAGATAAGTTAGTAAACGCAAGCTCACTTCTACATTATAAATTTCATTTAAATTACAAATGCATAAATAAATAGCTTTATTAAAGACGAGGCAAACCAAATATAAATAAATAGTAATAAATACATATTTGTGATGTATTTAGAATCTACACAATCAAGTCACAAATGATTTTCATTCTGTAACTTAATGAATAAAGCTGCGAACGAACCAAGGCTATCGATAAGTGGATAGTGACCAACTAGCAATTGGCTATCGATTAGTAGATAGTGACCAACTTGCGATCTGTTCATGAATTTAATACCGCGGGCTGGTCAAGATTTACCCTTGGGTGACAAGGCTACTTTAGACCAGCTATATGCTATTTACGCGCTTGCTTCATGCTAATCTTCATGCTTTTCCTCATTTAAAAAAAAAACTCCGAAACAAATTTGCAATACAATATTAAAAAACAATTAAGAAAACATAAACGTACCAAAGTCTGCTCATCAAAACTTATTAACTACAGTTCAAATATCGCAACGAACTTTTCGCCTTAAAATACAAATGAAATGAATAACCGAAAAGACTCCAAATCGTAGTTCTAGATTTCTTCGTTCGTTTGAACATGTTTTCGTTGTGATCATTGCACGACCAACAAACAGCTAAACCCAGCACATTAGCAACAACATGGCCGTACGTCCGAGTCACCCCCGTGCACGATTAATGTCGGCCATTTTGTGACGTTCCACCTGTTACTTAACAATGAATATTAATCCACGTGACTTCTGGGAAATGGGATTCGGTGCCGCGGAGGAGCAGATAAATCTTGGGGGCTTAGAACAAAGAAAGTAGGGGCGGGAGGGAGGGGAGGAAGATTAAGGGCACATTTTTCCCTGTGTTGGAGAACATCTGTTTTAACTTATTTTTAAAAGAATGTGTATGTGGGATTAGGCAATCCGTCTTCTTGCTTTCTACGTAAGTAAACCCGAGTTTTATTTGCATTGAGTAATAAACAAGGAGTGTTTTATAAGGGAATAGAATTTGTCCGGAGTCATTTTCTTTGCGGTTCTGAAGAAGTGTGTTTCTGAGGAAGGAGATTGTAAACGTTATGGCTTGTGATCCAATATACATAGTAGAAAGTAATTTCAAACTGTGTTCTAAAGAGCTTCAATTTGAACAATGCATTACGTCAGTTGTGTGTATCATAGTACATAATGTAATTATTTTCTTACTCGTACTCGTACCTTCTTGTAATTCTACCAATAACATTTACTGTCATGCATACAAGTTCCAAGATTGCGAACGTCTTCTCCCATAGACGACTTTGTTAATGAAGTTTTCTGGAAGTGAAACGTGTTCATAATATTATTTTTAATTGTCTCTAATATTTTTCTTTTTTCTTTGAGTAATAATTGGAAACATTTTCCTAATGACTCTTTAGGTTGAATTGTGGAGTAGATTGTTTATTAATGCTTATTAGTTATTACATTATTTTGTGCATTTGTGTTAAAAGTTTTCTTTATTGTCCTTTGTGTAAATTATTTATTTTATCACTGAACAAGATAGACGTTAAATAAACAAATCATGATAATCTTTTTTTACGTGAGAGAAGTAGCGCATGAAGGTGAATCTTTACGAAGTGAAGCAGCTCTTACACTCGCAAGGTAAGATCGCACAAATCGAATCGTTTCGAATATACAGAATATAATCAAAATTTAAAGCATTTATAGCAAAGTTCAAATAATCAAACATTAATTTTGACATCTAATCGATTATTATCGTAACTGTGCTAACAAAGAGGTCAAATAAGAAAATATGACAATCACCTGAATATCGATCACGCATTGTAAAGGTTAGGTGTGAACATGTCCAAGGAGTTTGTGTAGTAAAGGGTAGAAACAACATTCAAGTTTGTGTTATATCGATAAATGGAAAGTTAAACAGGTTGGAACATTAAAACAACTCGGGAGAGCGGCCATTTTGCGTTGTTTATAATTTCATTGCCCTGGCGTTTTAACGGCTTAGGTAATTTTAGTCGAGTATTTTCTGAGATTTAGGCGAGGTAATATTTATTACCCGGCTACAAAGTAGGGAATTATATTCACGGTAGAAAATACAATTTAATTCAAAGCGCCTCGCAAACAACTTAGTCTATTTAATGCAGAGTTCACGTTGAAACATTAAGCGCGTCTCAAAGAGATAATTGATGTATGAAATAACGAGACTAAGACCCAAGAAAAATTGAAAGGAAAAATATCTCTTTATAAGATATGAGACTAATATTCGAATTCGTGACGTTAGCTGTTCATCTCAAGATCTTTAAGAATCATGATATTTTCTCACAAGATCTTTACAGCAACATCAACCTTATGACTGTGGCATTTATCTAGAAACCAGCTGTTCGCATCAGAGCAACAAACATCACTGTACAGGTAAACGGTTTGCTATCAATTCACTTGATCTATACAAGAATGTGAAATTACAATTCTGTACAACTTTCAAAATACAAGAAATATTATTGTGAATACAATATCAGAAACATACTTTTCTAAGCAGAAGGAAGTCATTATTACTTTCAGCTTGTAATATTATTATTTCAAGATTTGCTTAACTACAATTTGTTCGTTCGACAGTGTTGGCTCGAGCGTAAAGTGCGCGACTCTGATTCGGGAGGTTCGTGGTTCAAATACTGTCAACACCCGCAATCCTGACTGAAGGTTTTACCCAAGGTTTATCTCATTCGTTTAATGCGGATGCAAGGGATTGAGTCTTCTTAAACAGCCCCCGAACATCCCTTTCCCATTGTAAAAGTTCCAATATCCCTAGTTATACACCTCAAGTGGTGCATGAAATTGTACCCTGGAAAGGCTTCCCACGAAAAATTATTTATTTTATTCATTATAACAATAATAATTACGCTTGTCAGGAAACCTGTTATACGTGACAAGGCCTCTGCGCTGAGTTTCAAATATGCTTCCTCGTAAGTATATTTGTTTTATAATATAATTCAGCACGTTCACTACATTTGTTTTTGTTCTACGCTGGAATGGACAAAACAAAGCTAATTCGGTTTTAAAATAAAGTTCAGCGAAACGAACACAGCGTAATGGTTTGCATTTTGTTTTGTTTTGTTGTTTTTAGCTTGGAGATTTTTTTTCATTTAGCGCTGGTTTTCGCTCTACTCCGTTGAATATTTCTGTCGACGATATAACACTACGTTTTTACATAGATTGACTCGGAAACGAAAATAAAGCTTTAAATTCACAAATATATTTGAGTTATATTTGACGGTTTCATTATTTTCATGGTAGAGAATTTTTAATTGTTAGATAGAAAAGTTGTTTGAAGCTCGAGCAAACCAAAGAGTTAAATATGATATGGCATGACAATCACATATTACATGTGTGTGGTGGCAATATGCACAAGAATTGCAATCCACAAAATAAATAAATTTAAAAATAATTTCTTATAAGACATAACTTATGTAGTACAAAAATAATTATGATTGATTGATTGATTTAGAATGCAGTACTTCTTCGTTAAATGTTTATCAGTTAAAAAGACACACAACAAACTCTTGGCTTCTGTGAATAAAATGTATGTCCTCGTGCCGTGTGTAAATTGGTTTTGAAATTGGTTAAAGGGCGCGCCAACCGTTAGGCCTTTATGCTCCACTTTATCCTAGGGGATGCGGTAAGGCAAGACCCGTGTTGATCAGAACCAGCCACGGGTAGAGGGAGGAGAGTGAGGGTTATAACGTCTACGTCGTCATCGTCTGTCACCATGTAGTCATTGTCGTCGTCGTCTGTGAGATCGTCAGGGGGGTTGGTGACCGCCAGAGATTGCCCGGGAGTAAAATAATTTAAATTAATTAAAGTTTGACTAATCACTTTAAAGAAAGTGACGATTATATCTTACCGCGAAAAGTAAGATTTTGATGGCTGATTTTTATAAATATTTGTTACGATTTGGTATCTTTGAAATGAAAGAGGATTGTCTTGAAATTTGAACATTGATATGATAACATCCCTTATGATATTACAAATACGTCTCCTCATAAACACAAAAGCAGAATGCAAGGTTTAAAAGAAAAATTTTCAAAATCCACATTTTTCATATTCAATGTTATATGTAAACAATCTTATTTCTTTGGCATAAAACAGAAAAAAGCATGATTTTAAGAATAAAAGAATGAATTCTGTTTTCTCATAACCTACCTATCTACTGATACCTATACCTGCCTACCTACTGATGTTCTCCTTCGAGCTGGGCTAGCGCTAGGTGCCCTTCCCTAGCAGCTAGCAGGGTCCTACATGACGGCATGATCTATGCACGGAAGGAAGCTAGGCCAGCAGGTAGGACCACGCCCCCAGGCGTCTCAATCGAACATTGTGAGACTTATAACGACTCGTACCAAGCAGAGAGTAAGCCCTGGCTACATCAACCAATCAACGAACCAGCTGCGGCCGGCCTGGCTATATCACTCAATCAAACAACCATCTTCTATACAAGGTTGAAGTACAAGCTAACCATGGACCAATATTGCCCAGTGCAGTGACAATAATTTTTGTTGGCATGAAGTTAACACTGTCAGTTATTTAAAACAATATTTTGTAAATTAACATTTATTTACACAAGAAAACAAACTTGTAACAATAGATGCTAATTATAATTGGTTTATGAAAATTAAATTAAAAGTATTAAACAATGGGTTTTGATTAATTAATTGTTTTTTATCATGTATATTACAACAGAGTACAAACAAATACTCCACAAGTGCAAATCAAAGCATAATGGACAGAAAACATACAATATACACAAAATAATATATGTAACTCTTTAATAAACTCATCTGAAATCAGCAATTTAAATGGGAAACTATCAAAATTATTGACAACGAAAATTAATAATAAGAGATATTGTTGAAAGAAAAGAAAGAAAAAATGTATATGAAAGAAAAGACTAATGGAAAATAAGTTAGTGAGTAAATTATAATGTTAATATCCTAAAGCTTGAGTGATCACAGATTTAAATTTAACAATAATAAGAGAGTAGAGATCAATGTCTGTTCCTTCATGAGGTTTTAACATATTAAATGAATGCTGCAATCTGCTGATGCATAAATTTTGATGAAGATCGAGATGACTTAGGGCTGGTTGGAGAGTTTTATGAAGGCGTGTATGTTTGGGAGGTAAAAGAAAATTTAATTTGCCAAGAATTGAACTAGTGTTTGTTATTATTTACTAGGAAGCTTCGCAAACGCTTTTTCAGGCGCGTTGTTGGATGAGCGTATGTTTTTTTTAAACGAAAAAAGTGTAAAATTGCTTTTCAAGAGAAATTATTTTTCGATTGCGCTCAAATTTCACACGAATATATTAATTCATAAAATTAAGTTTTTTTGAAAAAATCATAACAATCGGATAAAGCATGTAGGTATTTTAAGCCGAAGAAATTTTTTAAAAATCGAAAAAAATCGTAAAATTGCGATTTTAATGAGAAATAATTTTTTGATTGCGCTCAAAAACGTGGCAGGCCTCCATAAAATTACATCGCGATTGGAGTATCGGTTTAGCCGTAATCGTGTGGACAAACACACAAAAAAAAGAAAGAAAGAAAAAAAACATTCCGGATTTTTTTCTCCAGTGTAGTAGAATGGAATCTTAGCTTCGCTCGCTTCGCTCGCTACGCTCATCCAACAATTTTGTAAAGGTAAGCCATGTCAGAATAGTTCCTTCGGTTTTCTAATGTCATTAGGTTAGCATCTTTACAAATTGTGCAAAATCTCCTCTATGGTACCGAATGTTACATTTTATTCATTGATGTTTTATGAAACACTGCTGGACCCTTTCTACATTATAGCTCCAGGCAACACATCGTGGAGTGAAGGCCTCTGAGGATGGGAGATGCGACTTTCCCGAAACGTCAGGAGAGGAGGGGTAAGTCAGTGCCCTCTTCTTTAATAAATTATTCGCGGCAAAAAGCCCCAGTAAAAACAATATCGTTTACATATGTCCGCGAAAATCTGAAATTAAATATATATATATGTATATATATATATACATATTAAGTTTTAAGGCTTTCGTGGCCGAAGTATTAGAATCACAATTGTAAACTTGTCGGTTATTTCGCCACGTCGATTTGACAATTGTAAACTTGTGGGTTATTTCGCCACGTCGATTTGACTTAAGTCTAAGTGATTCTAATATATACACATATATATATATATATTGTATATAAAAAAAATGCAATTAGACTAGATGAAAATACACATTTGCTAAAGAGGCTAAAAAGGGGAAATAATTAGGATTGGATTGGATATTGCTTAACGTCTTATGTTTATGCAACTTGGCTAATCGAGACAAAGGGAGGGAAGTAAGGGACGACGCGGGGGGACAAGAGGTGGACAGGCCTGTGCTGGTCAGAACCAGCCACAAGCGTATGAAGAGGGCAGGGGTTCCCCCACGTCATGGTCGTCTCCGTCTGTGTCATCAGCCGTCCGTGTTGTCATTGTCGTCGCCGTCGGGGAGGTAGTCAAAGGGAAGGGGAAAGTTCCCCGACGACGACCCAGAGCTCGCCATTAGTTTCAGGGAGAAGAACTCCCCTAATCACGGGCTTAATCACGAGAAGGTTGCGAGTTGGAATTAGGAAAATTACAGTAAAGTAATACATCTCCAGTGCGGCTGTTATTTGAGATACATAAAATAAAATAAATATGCAAAAATCAGAAAAAAAATAAACTTGTTTTATTAATCCATCTCAAATTTAAATTTAAACCAAAAAAGTTTTGTTATTCAAAATCCAAAATTTAAAATTAACAAAAATCATGACAAACAAATCTGTAAAATCCCAAAATTCTTAGACCCAAAACGGAAATTTTAATTGGTTTATTACAATTACATAAAGAAGACAAATTTAAATCAGTCTTGAAATGGTGAAGACGTGTGGATGAAACTAGGGCATGAGAGAACAATATATATTGTAATCTAATCGAACCACAATTTATTCTGCGATTCGTCGTCATTCGTTTTATTAAGGGGATACTACACAATCAATTAAATAAATAATTTGTTGCAATATTGACATCGCATGCTAGACCATTATATCTTGATAATAAATGTTACCCCACCGTCTTTCGCTATAGTAACTAAACATCGATTCATTCAAGTCACCACCTGTGACCAGAGATGGAGTGATATTAACTATCTGTCGTACCTGCAACTCCACTACTAAACCTACACTTGTCTTGATTTATCCCAGACGTGACCCTAAACCTATCTCCACCTCTCAATAGAAACAACTTGTGACGTCAGAAACAACCCTACTCTACATCATTGTAACAACGAACCCAGATGAAACCCAATCACACAACCTAACAATACAACTTTGCACTGAATGATTCAAATAAACCAAATATCAAACGGGGAACTTCTTTGATCGACCGTGCAAGAAACAAGAATATATTATATCACCCAATGAAGTCAATAATCCAAATAACTCAATTTATATATTTACCAAGCCTGAAAGTATTTAGCGCCCCAAAATTTTGCTTTTTACTTCAGCAATTTGAAATTTGTGATTTTTTTTCAAGAATTTTAGAATTTTTTTAGATTTTTTTCCTTAATGTTTTAGGAACAAAATGCTGATTTTGAATTCCAAATTGACATCAAAGTTGAAACAAAAATTAAAATTTGAATTGATTTTTAAAAATAAGATTTTTTTTGCAATTTTCCGTTTTTTCCATTTTTTTACATGTTCAAATTGAATCTACGACAGGCAAACAAAATATACGGGACATCCCGGAAATTTCTGAATTTCTGTGTTTTTATACATAATTTGATTTTTGAACCATTACAAAAATCCTTCTAATCATTATAATTTAGTGCGGAAAAATTCTACAAATTCAGAACAAAATGAAGCAGCTTTTTACCCGGGCTAAAAGTATGAAGAACTGGCCGATTTATTGGTGTAGATTTTGAAATGTGGTGGTACATATGTGTACCAGTAACCTATAAAGGGTTAACCTCCTCCAATCACTAACAAAGCTCTTCTTGCATCTACCGTCCTAGTTTGAACCATATAAAAAAAAATCGTTGATGCCTCTAAGAATACGATAATTTTTCTCGGCTAGTGATACTAGTAGCAGAGAAGGGAGACAACATTGGCGACTTATTGAAACGATTGAATTGTAACTGGTTTAGGTAGTGATGCAGAGAATTTAATTCTTCTTCATTACCAAGCGCTTGTTGAAAAAACTTGTATGTTATGCCACAGAACGAAAATAAATTATTGCTTGTATTAATGCAAGGGCAGAAATAATATATTTAATTGGATTGGACTAAATTCGAATTCAGATCCACCCAGATCTACATCTGGTTTATGATTGATTATTGTAAGGCCAAATAAATATTTGACAAAATGGCTAATGACACGAGATAAGACAAAGCTCAAGGCGAAACAAAAAATCAGCTGCAATAGTTTTGTGGGAGCACTTAATAAATGTACAGTATGTTACCATGAAAGCAGGTTATCTCCATTAATAAATACGGTTTAATAAAACGTTTGATGAGATTTTTGCGGTTGTAGTTTGTTACAATGCACATGCGATGGTGTTCGTTCAACGTTGCATCATTGTAACCACCTGAAACTCCAATCTTTCAACCAACCAACCACTTATATGTCGCCTTATCTAAGAACCCGCAAATAATCTTTACCCTGGTGGGGTTGCAGTGAACCAGGCTAAACAAACGTATTCTTCCAGGCGGAGCAATCCGAACCAAATGATTCGTGTGTTGGTATTGTCTGCGCCACAAAGAGATACAATCGGGAACCACAGATCAAAGATGTCGACAACATTGTTCAAAGAGATGACAAACTCTAAACTCTTCTAGAGAAAGAGAGAAAGATTCTGCAGGAGAAGAAGACGAAGATAGCAGGGAAATTGCTAGAGCCCCGAGGCTGTAAAGTTTGTGAACGTGGAACGCGTCGCCCAGAGATGGAGCGAACAGCGAGGCAAGGATATGCTACTTCCACCATCTACAAGAAACAAACAATAACCGATTCCGTCACGTGTCAAGGATATAGGAAGGATACATTTTATAAACATAATTATATTATTTAAAAATATTAAAGCGAATCAAAGAAAAGGAGTAAACAAGTCCGCAAAGGCTTCAAAATATGATGTTTTTACGATTAATTTACATTTACATTTTTCCGTAGCCAAAGGCAAAAAGCAATATGCCAATGTTTAAGTAAGCTGCGCGGGACTTAAAATATTGTATTTTTAATATGAATTCTTAACTAATTTAATGCTTGGCCGTGGTGTTCTTTGAGAGAGCGTTTGCTAGTTAATTTCATTAATTACTGTCGATGCCAGCTACAGGCGGCAATGTAACAACCTACTCTTTTACGAAAGAAGCATGAAGTTGGTAGTGGTGCAATGAAGCTATGGCTAGCCTTGATCTAGGATTGCCGGCAGATTCTCAAGTCCAGCGCCCGAGCTTCCTCCTTCTCCTTCTCCTTCTCCTTCTCCTTCTCCTTCTCCTTCTCCTTGCACACTCTTCGTAACTTATTTTATGATAATGAAACAATGAGTATTATTCGACTTGATGTAACAGCCAGGCTTGTCATTTGTCTCTGCGGATTTATATTTATTATTTAAAAAAAAAACACGTAATAATACTTTTTGGAATTTACAAGAATAAGACGTAGCCTTTTGAAAATGTTAAACGAAATAAATGAATGCTGAAAGTTTCTTGAAGAAAAGTCTTTGTCAACGAAGGCAAACTCATAATTGGATTGTGTCAAGCATTTCGACGAGAATAGAAGGGAATGATATGACTTTATAAGAAACTTCAATCTTGGAAACGAAACCCCGTTTGGGTTTGAATCGAAGTATATTTTGTGGTGATAAAAGAGTTCACCCATTTAATTCACACGCCACTTATCTCATCTCCTTGAGTTTCCATCTAAGAGCAAAGAATTACGCATCTTTGATTTCGTTCTTCGTTACCAATTCTGGATTCTTTAAACACAACCAAAACTAAATAAATACAAACAAAACAGTTTGAAGAACTTATTTGCAACATACTGATGTTATAGTGTTAGTTAAGGATTCTACCTTACTTCATAACCTTCATTCATACAGTGCACAGCATTCAAACAACCACTCTTCGCACGTATTGTTTTCAAATTGCCCACGAAGCATGTATAATAACCTCGAACTATTGCAAGCAAGCCTGTTTGATGTACGGTGCAGATTCCCCTTGTGTCTCTCGGTGATAAGTACGTTATTAGAGTTATTGGAAAGTCGTAATGTTCATGAGCAGATATAATAGTAAAAGTCATCACAACATTCGTACTTTTACTAAGGCTTGGCAAAAAATCAATATTTAGGAACGATATCGTTGTAATGTGGGGATATATTTGATCTAGATATTTGAAAGTCGTATAAAAATATCGAAATTAAGGGGGGTAGGGTAGGGGTATAATTAAATTAAATTTTAATCGTGAAAAAATAGAATGGAAATATGAGCTATGAGGAATGTATATTTGTAAGCCCGTAATACTGTAAATACCTCCTTAGAATTAAGTGTTTATTTCTACAAATTCCGGTTCGCATTATAGTGGAGGTGCCGGGTTATTCAACGCGAGTGCGAGAACGTTATCATCGTTATTATAATAATATCTTGTTCACTTCTGGGGTCAGAGGACAGGGATGACCTCAACGAAAGAATCAGTAATTTTTATACTCGATACATCCAGCAAAGAAAGTTGAACTCTGGCTGAAGAAGTTGCATAATAAAGCTTCGCTCCCTCAGTTGGTTCTTTCCCTACCCGTGTTTGTTGGAAGATACTGATAATGACTATAGGGTTCGTTTCATAAATCCAATGTTCCACATAAGTGACGTTCACACTCTCATCATTGTCATATTCAATATTTCTTCCACACGAACTAGACTCGTCTGAAGACTGTACCATGCAGCCGCCCTGTTATCTTGCTCCCAGAGTGTAATTAGTGTCGGGCCGAGCTCGGCAGAAAGGCTTAACCCACACACCTCCGACACCGAACACAACGCCAACAAAATAAGAAAGAAAGAAACCAGGACAAATCTCCCAACCGGCAATTCCAAAACCATTTCTCAGAATCATCCACAATAACTTTCATCATTTCTTCCAGCAGAAAGTAATTTCACCTCTACACGTATCTCACAAAACAGCCACTCTATCTCAGCTCTCACCAAATAGACGAGATAATTTATATCTTCTTCTTCTTCTTCTTCTTCTTCTTCTTCTTCTTCTTCTTCTTCTTCTTCTTCTTCTTCTTCTTCTTCTTCTTCTTCTTCTTCTTCTTCTTCTTCTTCTTCTTCTTCTTCTTCTTCTTCTTCTTCTTCTTCTTCTTCTTCTTCTGTGCTAATTTTGCAATAGATTCTTTGCATCCGAGTGCAGAACAATCGACGTTTGGTCACCGCCATGTGTAAGTTCCACTGGAACCACAATGTAAAGAGTCCAAACCCCGATCATGCGATCCTGGCTGAGAATCCGGGTAAACCAGCTTGGCATTGCCCTATACTGATAGTCACAATCAACTAACATGTCAGCAAAATGTAAGTTCAAAGAAATGCCTAAATGATGATAAGACCATCAATGCCAATCTCACTTCCCGGCCATTGATTGCTGAGGCTGGCGTTTACAACCCCAGGCGAAGAGAATATCGTGACATAGTTATCTCACTTATTTAACCTAGCTAGATGGATGTTTCTTGATCTGAGAAGAACTGTAGTTTGTTCCATCTCTGTTTAGTCGTCGACAACGATTTAGTCTATACTTGGAGCTTTGGGACACACCCAGCGTGCGAGTGCGAGAGAGATGGTAGACTGGTGAATCCTCGCAAACACGAGTGCGAGAGAGACAGAGCGACAAGGGATTCCCCATATAAGTCACGTGACGAGAGAAGGAATGCCCAGGGTTGTGATGCATTTGTTACACACCATAAATTTCGCCCGTACAAAGAAAGGTTAATGTGTATGGAAAGCTGAGGGTATATAAATATAAGGCAACAGAATGGCAGTCTGAAGGAACTCGCACGACGAGCGAAGGACTTCTTCGGGAGATAGGGAGGGGAGGGGGGGGGGTTATTTTATGGGAGCGATGCGGGTTTGTTTTATTCTCTAAAGAGGGAAAGGGGCAAAGTTTTTAGATGTTCGGGCGCGTGTGGAGCATGCTACAATATACAGCTATACAGTGCGTAATACGAACATTGATGTCTGAATGATAAAACTCTTCATGATAAGATACTAACATTAAGTGGGACTTATTTAAACTTAAATAGTAAGCACTGATGAACAGTTCAAGAAAATATTTTAGTACAACTTTATTTAAGTTCAACTTTAAGTTTAACTTTTACGTACAAAATTGGAAATAATCATCTACTAAAACGGGAGTTTGGAGGTAAAAGTGGGTCGATTTTTTTTCTACACGCTTGGGACGGCGAATCGTCCCAGGAAAACATTTCTCACACATTTTACACAAAAGGCGTAAAAATGATCCGATTTCGAAAATTATTTGCACGGTACTTAACATACAAACTATTAAAAGTGAACAATATCTATAAGTGAGTGCAATTCCGGAAAATATCAATTCTCAGTGAGTATAACAAATTGACAGACATGTATAGGGTTCGAATAATATTCCTAGAGTGTAAACAATGAGTTATATAAAATAGGGAAGAAGTGTGGACATTTCAACAAAATCCAAAAACAATAACATAATAATATTGTACATTTACTTCTGACTTTGAATCTAAAAAGAGAGCCAAACATGTATTTGCCTTGTTTGAAGGTGGCTTCTTACTTAAGAATTTTAATTATACCTGTTTTAATGACCAGGGGGCCAGAAGAAATTGTGCATCGTAAAATACATAGGGTAGTTTGAAATGTGCAGTAAAGTTCTTACTCGGCAATTGGAATTAATTCAGAAGAGCGAGTGTGAATAAGAAACGTTGATTAGCCCGCATCGTTCGCTCATCAACTATAAATTCCCGTCAACTCAAATTAGGCGCTACCTCAGTCATAAATGTATATTGGGTTTTCGACTAGTTCGCCATTACCTAACTTAACTCCACGTATAACGCAACGTCTAATCTTAAATTCTCACCTCTCGTATTTGGCGACGACGTAAATTAAAAATTAAATATGTATGAAGACGCTAACGACGGAATAGACGCCCGAATGGGCTAGCGTCGCGACGTCTCCAAACTACCCCGGACGTCAGATTTACCCGCAACGTTGGGGGCGTCTTTTCTTCCGAAATTAGGAAAACACTCAGGTCTCATGTCTTAGCTAAATATTAATTCATTCGAGAAATTAACCCCATAGTTCGCATTCATGAGGCATTAGCACCTCTCCTCGGAACAGTCGCCGTTTTCTTAACAAAGGATCACAGCCGCATTGAGAATATTCTCTATTGTGGCCATAGATGGAGAATTCGTATTCGTATTTGGACAAAATTTAAAATAATTACACCTGGCCAGTTGAATGTGGATCTCCCCTGGGGACTGACAGGATATAGGCTCTGAGCATCCAGAGATGTTTACAGGTAGTATCCAACACCAAATACCAAAGGCTATATTTGTTTAATAAAATGTTACTTTCAGGCTCCTCATTTTTTTACCTCATTGGCCGATTCGCAACAATACCATATAGTGACGTATGGCTCGCTTTTCCCGCCATTATTATTGGTGCAACTTTCAGCTTACTTTTATAAATGAAAATCTTATCTAAATAATAAAAAAATATAATTAACGTATTCAGAATGAAGTCCTTAATGTAGTGGATTGATAAAAAAATAAAGGTATATTCCCTCAAGTAAGCGTGTGTAAAACCTTATCAAGTTTCATTGCCTGAGCTAGGCTTGCATGGTCCGGCCCGAAGATACGTATCCGCGACGCAAAGGAACAATGCTATCTAGCGGATAAAGAGAAAAGCTTTTAGTTGCCGAAGGATTCGTTAAGCAGCACTGTAGCTAGAAAAATTGAGAAAAGTCTAGGGTCTTCTGGATTACCGTCTTCTTTTTTAACACAACACAGTTGGCGATGTACATGAGTAGTGGTGCTGACAGTGACAATAATTATTGTTTTATTAATTCTAGTGTTTTGATTAATAACAATTTGTGTAGAATGTTGCAAAAAACCAAAGAATCTAAATAACTGAAAGAAAACACAAACAAACATCAAATAAAGTCCTTTTCCAAAGCCAAGCAGCTTGGAGCCTAGCCTAGTTTGCAGATCAAACCACGTAGATTATACAAGGCCTACTGAATGATGTAGCTTGCTTTTACGATTTTTGTGGCTATGAATATCTACAGTGCTGCTTGTGCATCATTCGGCAACTAACAAAAAAGGCAAAAAGCGCTATCTGGATCATGCATCTTTGCATCGCGGATAGTTAATGTATTAAATACCCAATAAATGTTAACATTCCAAAGATACGTGGAATTCTTTACTCTTACGATGGAATTTTAAGTAATTGACAACATTCATTTGACGTCTTCCAAACGGCGGGTCGTGTTTTAATATTCCACGTTAAACGTGCAGCCAATGAGCGCGTTTGATAGTGAGCGCCAGGAAGCATCCGATGTGTTTGAAACACTTCATAAATGTAAAGCAAGGATATACGTGGACAGCCATACAGTCATTGCTGATAAATATAATATTAATTATTAAATGAAAACTGGCAGAAATATATTCATGAATACATTAACTGTCACAAAATTAATTGCCATATTTCGAAAGTCCACTCCAAATGGATGCAGAATAAGTTTTCACAACCAAAAACATACGTGAACAAACAATGAGACGGTAAACAAACATAGTTTCTTAAATAAAATGAAACAAGTTGTAATTTGTTATGATTTTCCTGTTTCTAAAGACTAAATATTTAATAATAATTTTAACCGTAACTGGCTGCGGGAAAGTGGCCATCACGACCCAGGGTTTTATATTCTCGAAAATAATCCGTTTGTTGATCATTCAATATCAAACGGACTATGTTTATAGCTCTATTCTACACTAGGACAAATTTGACAAACTTTTTTTTCGCCAAAACAATGCGACGTCCCTCATTTAGTAATATTCGAAAATCCACTCATTTTGACCAAAAGTTGACATACCCGTTAATTAACAGAAAATTATTCAAATTCCAAATCCAAAAAAGGAGGGAATGTTGAATCAGCGTATCAACTGGAATTTGCATAAAGCGCATGTCCTTTTCTAGTGCTACATCCTGTCACGTAGTCTGAAAGGTTGGCTAAATTACATTATACCTTTCAATGCTAGATTAATTTAAATATAAGCAAGATTTTCCTGACTGGCATACTCTGGCTCTCTACCTAACTAATATATATATGTATTCTATTTATTCTGAATTTATAGACATATATTGTATTTTAAAAGTTTTTAATATCGGATTTAGGATCTACCCACTCAGTAACATAACTGATTTTCAGTGTGAGACAATAAATTTAAAGCTGATTAAGCCAACCCTGTAGGCACCCACACTATCGACGAGCGTACAATGACCAATACCGTCATATTTACGTAGGAAACACCGATCAATCAGGGGTTAAAAACCCCAAAAGTTATTTTTACCACTTTATCTATAACACAATACTACACTTAAATGACCATTTAAAAAATCATATCTTATAACTGTGATTTTACACGATTTTTTAAAAATTTTGATACAGAAATTTGCGAAAATTTGTGTTCAGGGAAATTTCTTAAATCGGCTTTAACCTGCTTCTTTTTTGGTCCACATAGATACTAGAACATAGTATGAATCTAAAATGCCCCTTTATAACATCGTGTCATGAAACTGTGCCCAAATATACCCTCAAACACACAAAAATATGTATTCCAAAATCACACCCCTTCTTGGTAATCAGCATACTTTGACTGAACCATTTGCCCGAATTACAAAACAAAATGTAGAGAATTTACAGAAAAGGCTGTAGAGCAAGTCAATAATGGCCAATATTTTTTTGGATCAAAATCCTCAAGGTCACGGGGCATAAAGATCGTCCCCATGTTATTTCTTATGGGAAGATTTTTGCCGATGGGACCTAGCTCTAAAAATATCATGTTTGTCAATTTTTTGGGAGGTCATGGTGGCCCCAATAATTTTTCTGTTAATTGCTAAATTTATTACTTATTAGCCTGAATGAAATATATTTTTTAAGTTTAGTGGTTAAATACCCCTTCAAACTGGACATGATTACACTCCAACTGGACACGATTACACTCGCGGACAGAGCCAGAATCAACAAGGCTGATTCGGAACAACCTTATAGAATTTATTTTGTGCCTCGTTACTCACTGCTCTAAAGTCACCCTTTACAAATTCCAAAGCCAAGAACTGATGGACTTAAGTCCAATTTAGAAATTAAAAACAAATTTCTAAGGCAGCAATCGAACCCTGACCTTCTGTATTGAAAGCAGAGCTTATTACCACAAGACCAACGAACCACTCCAAAATTAATAAAAATGTAAACCAATTAAATTCTAAGTCTCAAACAAATCATATGTTTGTAGTACGATTTTCGCGTATTGAAATGCAAATTATGTTATTAGTTAAAGCGTCTTATCGGATAATCGTGTAACAAGTATATTTGTTGAGATGATTTGACGCGTTGGTTGGTTTGTCTTCGTGACTACAGCGACGCCATTAAGTTCCCAGTGATCAAGACATTAACTTCAATTCTTCCGTCTGAGTCAACACCCATATTTTTATTACGTGTAAAATTTTACAGCAATCTCTGATGTTTGAATTAAAACTTAATCTTTTCGCACATTACGCCCGAAGTGCCCCTTAAACGAATTTGTTATGCCAAATTAAATTCGTGGCACGCATAATATGGAGATTTTATCCATTAAGACGGAGTTGATTTATAATCCTCGTTTAGTGGATTTTTTTCATTAAAGACTTCGGTAGAGGCGGAATATTTTTTTAAAACTTTTTATGAAATTCAGATGTGATTCAAGCAGGAGTATTTTATTCAAATGCAGACATGTCTGCGATGGATAAGAGAGTTCTGTTTGCTTTTAAGATAAAACCAATTGTCTTTTCGTCTGTGTAAGTACAATGGGGAGAAAAACGCAATGGCAACTTTATATTAGCTTCACTCTATTAAATTTAAAAATAACATTCACTTAAATGGATGGTATATTGACCTCAGACCCACCGTCTCCTATGAGAGACACACGCGGTGCAGTATAGTTAATAGTAAACGCGGGGTCCGAGGAGGATATCACGAGATCTCCAATCGCATCATGACAAAATATAAACGTTTCTTGGGAAACCTGCTAAGGGACAACTATACGTAAAGGTTGAGCTTGAAGGAATATGTCAGAGAAAATGTCCAAGAGGAGACTCCAGAAAATAAGTAAGAAATCCTAAAAGATATCCAAACCGGATGATTCTAACAAACATCGAAATTGGTGCCCTTTTCAACTTCTAGGGCGGGGTTAAATCTGAACTCCAACCGTAATGACCATGGGCCATGTTGAAGCAAGGATCAGGGTGGTAGAAGCGATGAGGATGTAGCATGGTTACAGTCACAACTCCACCCGCGCGCTCAAGTATAGAGTCGTGTTCTGTGTAAACTGCTCCGATGTTTGGCACATCCCCGGTGATATTACTCTAGATTAGCGCGCGGCCATGTTGAAGCAAGGATCAGGGTGGTAGAAGCGATGAGGATGTAGTAGGGTAGAAGTGACTCGCTGTAGGTTGATTGAAGAGCTCGAGATAACACGCATCACACAGCGAGACGCGACCATCAATCACAGGGAGAGAACACACCCACATTCCCTGAGCTACACGAGACTAGTTCTGCCCTGCTTTTTTCTGGGATTTCGTCAGTTTATAAACGATAATGCGATTTCTTTAGTGTTATTATCGAAATAACGTTTCAGGTTTCAAATATCTAAATTATGCCACTTTATTATCGGTCTGTACTATCACAGACTCAAACTTCAATTGTAAAAAAGTTTTTGAAATTATTTCAATTCGGCATTATGTTAAACTATTTTCATGCATGTGTCGTGTATTTAGAAAATAGTCGTTTCATTCTCAATATTTGACGTATTAGCTTAAAAATTGTCTGATGTGTGTAAATTATAAAACCGATGCAGTAGATTTGAAGGCGGTTTCTTTCTTTGTAATTTATCGTTTCACCTAATAGCAAACAAGTTTAGTCGTTACGAAAGTTTATCGGTTTCTCACCGAGAATCTCAGTACCTGTGTTGTTCCCACCAGATCTCATTTACTCTTTATCTCATTTCCTTGAGGAATCCTTAGACCTTAATATAATTTCAAAAGTATGCAGTTATGATGTCTGAAAAGGTGGCAGAATGAAAGAGGGAATATATAGCACATTAAAATAAAGTTTTGAAGGGACATAACCTCAGAATCAGCAATTATTCAAATCATCAGAATCAAGACAACAAGTTCACAAATAAATTTTTAGCAGCATTTTTTTGTATTGTTTCTTCACATCGTTATCTTAAACCGATTTATAAGAAGGCAAAATGACTGTCTATAGTTTCTTGCGTTGCACATTTTCGTCTGATGCCGGTACAATTATAAATTTTGTACCATCTAACGAAAAAAAGTCATGCAACGCAATTAACTATAAAATATTTTCCCTTATAAATAGGTTGTAGTTAAAGATATGAAGAAATAATAGGCCTACACAAAAAAAAAACGCTGCTTATAATTTAATTTTGAAATAGATAAATTGATTGGGGTAGTTTGATTATTGTTGATTTTGAGGTTATGTCCCGTCCAAAAAATTTATAAAAAAATAATCTGCTATTTGATAAGGTCCCTCTTTCATTCTGCCAACTTTAAACACATCTTTACAGCATTCATTAGAAATCATATTTAGGACTAAGGGTTCACTTTAATTTATGTTACTACAGGCCTTGGTTAGTAATCTCACCATGTACAGTTTCCTCCACAACGGCCCGACCGTCAAATGTGGCTCCAGAGTAACGCACGCGACTCTGGTCATCTGACCATGGACTTAAAATAGTAACTGGCGTTACTGGACCTGCAACATTATGGGGCGGTGCGTCTGCGATTCCCTTTTCCCGGTTTAGACCTAAAACCATTTTCGCCCATCAAAAGGTAAACATTTGCGAAAATGGCGACAATGTTTGACGAGTAGTTTTTTGGGGCTAGTTTTACAGTACACGAATTAACCAAGAGATGCATATCCATGCGCCTTGTAAATCCATGATCTGACCGGTAAACCTGTCTCGAAGCTTTTTACAAGATTTTCCAATGTAAAGGTTGAAGTCTTCTCAAACGGCTCTTGGACATTCCTTTAACAACCACCCTAACACCAAAACACCTAGGGTCCTAGCTTGACCCCTCATATGTAATTGTCTCTGAGCAGACTTCTTACAAGAAAGAATCAAGGTCCGTGAGAAATCAAGCCAATAAACTCACCACTTTGTTGAACTGTGTGATAAGAAAGAAGTCGTCAGCAAACTCACCTGCAACCAAAAGATATATACAAAGTTATTATGTTATGTGACTGAATGGATAGAATCTAATGAATACGAATTGATTTATTTTATATTTTATAACTATCAACTTATAATCTCAACCCGTATAATTATCATCATCATCACCATCAACATAATCTTCTCCTTCCAAAAAATAGGATAATAAAGTTTGTTTAATATTTAGTACTAAGGCTAGGATTTTCCTGTCTATTCTTTTCTATTAGTCAAAACATACCCCAAACATTGTTCTAAAATATGTTTCAAAGGTTACTGATTCCAAAAATACATACCTAATGTTGCCTTAAAATGCCTATTTTGATACATTTAGTGAATTCGCTCCTTTTTAGTCTTTTTTAAGGTACTAATGATACTATTTTCATATGATTTCTTAAAACATATACAGAACGCTGAAGTGTAAGCGAAATGTCGAGCAGATCAAATTAACTACAAATATGGGGGGAAATAAATTGGTTGTCAAACACTGCGACTGGGTATGAGTCAGATATGGAATCATAAAATATGCACAATTTTAATTATTATGTTTGATTTATTGACTAAAATATGCCCACTCACAAAAAAGAAAAAAAGAAATGACTTAAAATAAGGACATTCGATACAAAATTTATAGGACCTTTTTCATTTTGAAGTCTTTCCACCACAACTTTCATAAATAAAAATGTTTCTCAATTCACATATATTATTTTTGGAAGTGTGCCTGATAAGAATTTGCAATAAACAACTCATGTCACGGAATTACTTTAAGGGATATTTACGATTGAAATATTAGGTATTTCCTATATTCTACCATTGTTAGGGCACAAAAAACACACTTTCGAACACCAAATTAGCTGCAGCACATAAAAAAAAAAAAAAAACAATCAAAAATGATTTTATAACATAGATTATTACACAATCTTAATGGTAATCTATTAAAAAGTCACCTCACCGAACTCGTTGCCGAGATATTGTAGACCAAAGTTACAAATTTCAATACAAGTAGAAATGACATGAAAACGTGGCAACACTGTATGACCTCAACCATAGCAATGAACATAAACAAACAAAATAAATATGGTAAAATTTGACAGATTGACAGTATCTTTGCCAAATGTAAATGTCGTAAAAGACAAACTTTAATGCGTGTTTAAAGCTGTTTGTCTTTATGTAAAATGTTTCGATTGATATTTACTTTACATACAAAGAAAAATTAGATATTATCTATTCAACTCATTTCTATTGATAAATCACTATGTTACAATCTATCATTCACTTACACAATATTTCATTTAACACAGTTGGTACTGTTGATACTACCATTGTAAGAAAAATACTACAAGAACCAAATGACACCCAACTTTGGCGAGCACTGATATCACATTGCTTTTCCTTGAAAAACGAGAATTAAAATAAACTCTATCTATTCATGAATTCATAATATGACAGGCCATATTAATTATATAACATAGAACGCAAATATTAAGTTAACATATTTTTATTGAAATCAATAAGATCTTGTTTTAAATGGGTGGTCCTTTTTATGTTTTAAGGTACTATTTGCCTGCCAATTTATCACTTTCAAAGGGCCTAAACATCGATCCCTATTTATGACGAAGGAAAAAAAAGAAAATTAAAATAACAGAAACTGGATGGCAAACTTACTGTTGTGGGAATATCAAAATGTAGAGATGAGCTTCAAAGTTTTATACTGGCTAGGAAATGTTTCTTCTCAAAGACGCTAAATTAAAAAAAAAAACGTTTGATCACCAAATCCAGCGAATTACACATACATTCTGGATCTTTTTTCGACCTCAAATCTTCAATGCCATTACATGAAATTTTAGAAAGTTGTAGACAAAGGATATGCACATGGCTCGATTAGAGAATATTATCCTACACAAGCTTCGGAAATTACCTCAAAAATACTTATTTCCGTTTTCTTAAGAAAACTTAGCAACATTGAAAATGTTATCTGATCAGCCCAACACACATTCTAATTGAACCTAATGGTGCAAACCACATCCCCATAAGACAATCGCTAGAGTTTCAAAGTATAATCTCGATCAAAATAATGCAAGATTTAGGAAGATTGCATCTTTTTCTGGCAAACATTATTTACTATAAATCAAACACTGAAAATTACAGCAATGGGCTGGATACTATCAAAAATGCAAACTTGGAAATAAACCATACAAGAGTACAAAGCATTGTGAGCTGGCTTTCTATACCTGGTATCCAATCACCTACATTCATTTCTTCCTCCACGCTTACTTCCCCGAGAGTGCGAAGGTGGGCTAACCCCCCCCCCCCCTCCTTCGCCCACCGACCACCTTGTTGTTCCGTGATCACCCGTACGAGGTACAAAACAAAACACAAACTTGTATCAGTTATATCGTATCCCACTGAAAACTCCGCCATTCATATCACGTTTGATTATATTTATTCCAGACAAACTAAAAAACTTTGTAATTATTTCCCATTCAAACAAACCTAAAAGTATATGTGGCAAATCTCTTTGTCAACAGAGTTGCTCATATTTTGCGCCGTACGGCACTCCAAACAAGATAACTCGTAACTCGATTTGGAAACGTAAAAATTTAAATAATCTAATTGTGGGTATCTAGGTTGAAATCTCATTTACATCTAAAAATGCTCCCACTCCCCCCCCCCCCCCCACCCCCACCCGACCAACAAAGTACGGAGTTTAGAAAAGTGCGCCTAATTAGTTTAGAGCAAAAAAAACGTAGATTTCAAACAGAGCGAAATTAAAGACTTAGGCAAAACGAAATAACTTCGTTCTGGTTTCAAAGGGACCTAGAATCCATTTAGAAAGAAAATTTCCAGCGCTGAAAGCCGAAGGGAGCCGAACCTACGGAGCCGAACTCAAACGAAAGCTCGAGTATCTGTTACATAATTAACCGGATACGGATGGACGAATCTGCCCACTTTGTCAAGTCTGAACGATGACAACAGACTAATTTGGACTTGGCTCGGGCTTCTGTCGAGGCTCGCGTATAGCAGCATGAGATGAACGCAACGAGAAGGCGACAAATAATATTACTTATCTTAAATACTTGGGGCATTGAATTAGTTAACCATTACCAAGATCGATGAAGACAGGGTGATTGACTGATTGTGTATTGTATCTTTATTTGTATGTTACCAGTAATATCTAACATAAAATGATAAGTTGTATGAAAATTAAAATAATTTCTTTCTTTAATTTGTATTGATTTAATGAAGGCTTTATTGTGTTACACTATTTGTATTGTATAATATTCTACAGAATTGAAATTTATATATAACAAAGTTTTTCTCAATTATCATTCATTTGTTTATTATAATGTTACTGAATTTTGTTAATTTGAATGAAGTGATGTGTGTGGTTATCTTTTTAATAATGGAATCAGTTAGTAATACATAGAATAGAAATAGAATAATATTAGTTTCGAGAAAGATAGCAATATCAAAAATTTATAGACTGAATGTCAATCGATCTCTTTGTGACTGAGTAGGTAAGCAACAATATTAACATAGGCGCTGAATTCAAGGAAATTGATCAGGTAATCGACTGGCGTATTAGTTAGTCTTGAAAGTCTTGAAACGCAAGACTTGACTGTTGACGTCCGCAATTACGAAGTCTATTTCCATCCCTAGTCAACACATCGTGTTGTCCCAGACTGTTTGACTGGCTCAAACACGAAGCTCTTGATTGATTTGTGCTCTCGCATTCCATCGGTCGCTTCTTGCTTAGGGCTATTGACCACCTCTAGCCGATAATTTGAAAGTCGAAGAAACATGTCTGAAAAGTTTGCTGAATGAAAGAAGGCCTTTAAAATAACAGAAACAAAATTGTGAATTTTTTTGGGCGGGACATAACCTCACTTTTTGAAATTAGATTTTAGATTTTTGGACAAAAGTGTAATATACAAGACTAGTTCAAAATTTGTTCAAAATTCATTTGAACTAGTCTTGTATATTACACTTTTGTCCAAAAATCTAAATCTAATTTCCAAAAGTGAGGTTATGTCCCGCCCAAAAAAATTCGCAATTTTTTTTCTGTTATTTTAAAGGCCTTCTTTCATTCAGCAAACTTTTCAGACATGTTTCTTCGACTTTCAAATTATCGGCCAGAGGTAGTACAATAGCCTTAGATAGTCTAGCTATAGGCCAGGCCACACCACAGAAGGAAATACTTCTTGATCCGACGATTTTATTGAACATTTCATTTTCGAGTATTTTTTGTCCCGAAATTAAATTTGTAAACTGAAGTCTACCACAGAATATGGAATAAGTCTAATCATGGTCTTCCAATATTGGATTTTGTTTCTATTCTATGAAATAAATAGATTTTCATTTCCAAATTAAATAACAGAAGGTATTATAAAATAGTATTACAATTATATATATATATTGCAATTCGTTTCGAGGAAAGATTCATAATGTCAAAATTTAAATTAATAAATAAATTATTAAAGTTAAATTGCATTGTTTGAACGATCTTACCACTGCGTTGCAGATAAAACAGTGACAATTATTGCTAAGCACTCCTTTAGTACGTCGAATCATTGAGCTATAAAAATAACGATTGTTCATTGTTAACATTTTAAATAAATATTACTAATATTTTATATTGCAATACTAATAAAATTATCCATAATGATAAATTAAATTTAGATATGGTAAATAATTACTAAAATGAATTATAACGGATACTAGATACAAGTTATGTCTCAATAATGTAAGATGATATTGGTAAAAGCTAGGTAGAACTTAGGTGAGATAATGTGTAAAGATATGCAATTTATGCTGTTTATATTCTGGTTAAATGGCGATTCTCAGTTATGATGTATTGTTACAAGTTCTCATGAGTCATGATACAGGTTGGACGCCGACATATTAGGACAGAGATTGAGAACCATGCTTCACTCCCTGTACTTTGCCGTGTTGACCGTGGCTCCTGCTAGGGTGCGTTGTGCGGGTGCGGGAGAGAGAGAGAGAGAGAGAGAGAGAGAGAGAGGGGGAGAGAGAGAGAGAGAGAGACCGGGCACATCACACTCACCTGCCTAACGAGAAAGGTAAACTCCCCTGTTTTAACCAGGAGATGCTGCGATATACGTTGTTAAATATGTAAAGCTGAGTGCGGTGTTGTGTGCTGACGAAATCCTATTAGCTTTAACTTTCAACCAAGCTCAAAACATTAAATAAAAACATGAAATTCAATTTTATAAACATGAGTTAGCATCAGTTATTCAATATCGGCAGGAGACATAAAACCCACAAACATCACACTAATCCAGAGATTGGTGTCTCTGGAGGTCGCCGCTTCGACTCCAGGCAGCGGTAATCCTCACTGAATATTATTCCAAGGTTTAGTCAAATGAGCATCGCGAGATACCTCGTTTCGTCCGGTTTGCACCGTCAACTAACAACACGTCAGACAAACAATGCCCTCTAGATACCTGAGTAGCGCTCCTTACCAACTATCTATAGTTCACCATTGGCGTCACGTAAAATATCACGGTACGTACTTGAAGTCTAAGCTATATGCCGCTATGTTCATAACTGTAGATATCAGTAGCTATCAGTTCCTAACTTCCTACGTGTAACTACATGCACCTATCTATTGCTATGATCCTATCTCTAACTATCTCTAGATATCTGTAGTTATCGTATCCATCTGTTATTGCTAAAGGTAGCTATATGTTGGTATCAGTAACTATCTGTAGGTATCTGTAACAATTGTTGCTATCTGTTCATAACTGTAGATATCAGTAGCTATCAGTTCCTACGTGTAACTTCATGTACCTATATATTGCTATGATCCTATCTGTAACTATCTCTAGATATCTGTAGTTATCGTACCCATCTGTTATTGCTAAAGGTAGCTATATGTTGGTATCAGTAACTATCTGTAGGTATCTGTAACAATTGTTGCTATCTGTTCATAACTGTAGATATCAGTAGCTATCAGTTCCTAACTTCCTACGTGTAACTACATGTACCTATATATTGCTATGATCCTATCTCTAACTATCTCTAGATATCTGTAGTTATCGTACCCATCTGTTATTGCTAAAGGTAGCTATATGCTGGTATCTGTAACTAACTGTATGTATCTGTAACAATTGTTGCTATCTGTTCATAACTGTAGATATCAGTAGCTATCAGTTCCTACGTGTAACTACATGTACCTATATATTGCTATGATCCTATCTGTAACTATCTCTAGATATCTGTAGTTATCGTACCCATCTGTTATTGCTAAAGGTAGCTATATGTTGGTATCTGTAACTAACTGTATGTATCTGCAACAATTGTTGCTATCTGTTCCTGTCTGCACCTTTCTATAGATATCTATAGACATCAGTTTATATCTGTAACTATGTACCTATATAATGCTAAATGTTCATTCCTGTAACTATAAGAAACTATATTTTGCTAGCTTTCTATCTGTAACTATCTGTGGATATCTGTAGCTACATAACATTATATTTTGCTATGTTCCTCTGACTATATCTGTAGCTATCAGTTCCTATCTGTAACTATATGAAACTATATTTTGCTATGTTCCTATCTGTAACCATCTGTAGATATCTGTAAGTATATGTAACTAACTATGTATTGCTATGTTCCTGTCAGTAACTAATTGTAACCATATATGTGTTGTGTACCTCTGTTGCTAAATGTTCATAATTATCTGTAACGATTTGTCGATATGTGTATAGCTATCAGTTCCAATCTGTATACATATCTGTAGCTATTAGTTTCTATCTGTAACTATATGCAACTATCTACAGATATATGTAGCTATGTGTGGCCTCTGTGCTCCACCCTCAAGAGTCGCACGTCGTCATGGGATGCTGTGGGCGCTGACCGGGAATTGTTGTACTGTACTGGCTGGGTTTGAGTAGGACTAGGAGTCGCAGTCAGGAACAAGGTAAACACAGAGTCGTAGCGAAACATGCGGTCAAGACTCTGGAGAATTAAGAAAATACTGTGACAGCACAAGTGACAAGGGAATTTACCAAACCGTAGTATGTATGCCAAAAAGATGTTAACTAACATGTATGGTAACTTAATTTGAATACTTGTACCATGTATTAGTCTTAAGTGAATAAAGATCTACTCTACTCTACTCTACTCATGATTATTTTTAAGGCAATGCCACACATTTGGTTGATATAGAACGCTCAATCAAGTCAAATACACATAATATTACACACATTGTAAGTTTAAAAAAAATCGTATTGAACAACAATTATGTTTGCCGCTTTATTGCTCGGCTGATATGGTACTGAGGAAATCGGTTTAAATCTCAATACAAGTTACACTTCACGTAACCGGTGTAGAATCAACTCAGATGAAGCAACATCAAATAATTCTTCCCACCGCACCTCTGCTCTTCCGTGTGTACTTTCCAATCTCCAACTGAGACGAATCAATTACGCTGTCTCGTCATCCAAATACATTTTGTCAGTGATTATATTCATGGACGATATTCCGCACGAGTGAATTCTCCCTTCAATAGGAACGTTCTGCTTTTGAAATGTTCGGCATTCGTTTGAAACAGATGGGTCTTCATTAAACTCTTTCATATTCTCACCAGGGCCTAATGATACCCGTTATCCCCACACATAACAAAAACTTGTAGAAATACAGCCAAACCTTACACACTCAAAAGGAATGAGATCTAAAAAAAGGGCCAAGCTCATCTACCCTTCCACATAAACGTACAGTGTCCCATAACAGCATCCTCGAAAAGCTTTTCAAAATAGAATTTGCGATTATTAATTTAACGTAATAGTTTATCAAAGTTCTTTTTTTGTAATTAATTTAAACGTAAACATGCAAATTCTATTTTGCCAAGCTTTTCGAGGATGCTGTTATGGGACACTGTACGTTTATGTGGAAGGGTAGATGAGCTTGGCCCTTTTTTTAGATCTCATTCCTTTTGAGTGTGTAAGGTTTGGCTGTATTTCTACAAGTTTTTGTTATGTGTGTGATCTCATTACTTTTTCAAGTTCCATTACAAAATTATTTGCTAAAATATAATATTTTTATCAAAGTTGATTTAAATTCTATGGTATTAGCAGTAACAATATAGGATGTAAAATATCTAGACCCGGATTCATGTACATCCTGGGTATAGGTGGTATAACCATGGTATAACGACGGTATAAGGACTGGACCCCAATTCTTGAGTTCGTGGGAGATGAGTTGAAAACGCAATTTGAAAACGAAGTCGTTTTCGTTTTCGAAGGAATTGGTATTCTTGAACGGTATCGTGGAAAACGTCATGGGTTGTGAGTTGGTTGAAAGAGTATCACGAAATCCAAACACTTTAAAAAGATTTGCGTATAGCAAAGAGCTCGAAAAAGTTCTATATTTATTCTAGATGGCAGTGCCTTCATAGTAAACAAACAGTTGAGAAAGTTCATATCAGAACTATGTTGTGCTGGCCTAGGGTTGGCTAGGCTTGTCAAACATGTAATGTAAGTATGAATTTTACTAGTCCTATAGCCAAATGGAACTTTAGACCTACACTGTTGTATTATAAATAATTTTCTACATCTGGGCCTAGGCCAGGGACGGTTTCTGATTTGTTTTATGAGAGTATAATGACACCTTTTCTCGTTCCACACAAAGAAGAAATTTTTTAAATGTCCGCCATTTGTTTACGTATCGCACTTTCCCGCCTAACTCTGCTTATACCGTCAACAAGTGTCAAGTAACTATGGTTACTTGTTGATTATATGCCAAGTGTTTAAGGCTTATTTTAAAACCTTTATTTGGAAGCCTTCCAACAAACTTTTTCAACTTTTTTTTTCAAAAGAGACTATCATTCTATAACCTTAATGTCCATGTAAAATATGAACATTGTAGCCCCACCCGTCTGGTCAGAATCGCGGGCCGACGTATTATATGTTAGCAGTAGCTAGCAGTAGCTAACATCCTTAAAGTGATTTTGAGCATGTTTGAAGACATTTTTTCACCAAGAAGGAATGGTCGTACCCCAATAAAATTTGGCATGTGTTGTCAGGTACCTAAATCCCCTCGATTGTGATAGTTTTCAAGTTCACATCACGTTACATGACGGCTGGGTAACACCTCGAAATCACCCCAACTCTGCTTGGTGTATAAGGTGCTTGAGTGTGTAGCGCACCGCGGCTTGGCTGCGGCGCCCTAACGGGCACCTAGATAACGACCCTAATCAACTTTATCATCAATATCATTACTTTTAGGACGTTTCAAATGTTTCATCTTTAATTCGAGCTGTTTGCAAGGCTAGTCAAAACTCGAACCACCCTTTTAACTTCAGTGCGATTAGCAAATACGGACCCTTTAATTACAATACCAGGAGCTTTGATTACTTTATTGGAATAATCCCCTTAATTTCGTCGTTTAATAACATCTTGATTACAGAGGCACTCGGCCTCTCCCTCTGTTTCTGAAGTCGTTGAGAGCTAATCCACGGAGGAAACCAACCGGGATCCATGTACAATCAACTAACACCCAGTCTAAATGTTAACTAAAATCAAGTTATCAATCTTTATTCTTCTCTGCAGAGTAACCACCTAATATTAAATTAACAGAATGTGTGAAGTGCGATTTATAAGCAAATTTCTGTTTTCTCGGCAGTATGACCAAACACATTGAGACAAAATTGTTTAAAGAAAAATTAAAAATTATTTTTTCTGGCTGACTAATAAAAAATATTTGTTATCTTGACAGCCATGAAAAGTAGCATATACGTCGGTCGGGTGATTCCTATGGGGAGCCGTATTATTTTCCCGTCAGCGCAGATATCGCTGCGAGCGACCCGGAGTCCCGGACATTCTCACGCGCGGGAAAATGGTCATACGGCACCCCATAGCCTATTTCCCACATGGAAATAAATGCATTTATAATATGTTTTCAAAAATACATTTCGTTTCTTAAATGTATTTTTGAAAATGCATTTTAAAATACTTTTCATTAGTCTCCAAATTGACCCAATTTCTTATATTTTGAAATATGTTTTTTAATGCATTTTAAAAACTATTAATAATGCATTATTGATAAGGCAAATAATATATTATGAAATAGTTGTCATTGCATGTATTAATAATACATTGTTAACAATGCATTATTAATATATAGTAAAAACCATATTTATAAAATATTTTGTATAATGCATTTTTGATATGTTATTATAAACACATTTTGTATATATTTTAAAGAAGCTATTTTCAATATATTTTTGAAAATGCATATTGCATGTGTTGTGAATGATGTATTTTTTATATATTAAGGAAAACATATTTTTAATACATTGTGAATAATGGATATTTTATCCATTTTTACCAATGCACAGAAAATATATTATGGTTAACTTATTTTTAATCTATTATTACTCAATATTTTTATAATATATTAGGGACATTAGGATGAGGATATAATATTTACTAATGTAGGCTAAAGGATAATATATTTTGGAATTGGTCGAAAGATTGGTAAGCTAGGCCTGTGCAAATTTTCATGAATATGTAGTGGATAATTTTAGACAATTAGATTTAAATTTAAACAATAACCGTTCTGAATTTGAATTTTTATGAACACACAGTTATTTGACAGAGATAAAAGGCCTACAAACCATCAGCATTCTATTCTTGGAACCTATAAAAACAATTACTGGTTGCACTGGCCTATTAAACTAAATAATACAATACCTAATGCACAAATGTAATGCAATTTATGTTAAGGAGGCTACTAACTTATTTTATACCAATAATAAAAAATACCTTATGAAAAACAACCACGGAATAACTACTACAACAACAAAACTTTGAAAATTAACTTGTTGTTTTAGGAGTTAGTAAATTTGTACCAATTTTAAAACACTACCGCACAGAAACAACTAGGCTTCAGGAAAAAAAAATAATGAAAAGCCATACGGGCTATACCTAACTACGGAAATTGAAATAAATGTAACACCGCCGTATTTAATTTTTAATTTCATTTTTAGCGGTGGCAGAGTTAGGCCTATCTATCCATCTGTTTAACACGGACTTTACAGAAACACCTTGCTGCCTAGCACCCATCTCTCCGGCAGTGACAGTAAGGCCAGGGGCCAGCCAAGGCCTTGCTGAAAATAATTGCTTGTTACTTCGAATTGGGTAGGCCTACAAGTAAGCCTAAATTATTATTATTACAATTTGGAGGAAAGGAAAGTTACAATATTAGAAGATGGCAAACTAGTCAACATGACAACAATTACACAACAATGAAAAGATCAAGAAAGCACAACATTAAAAAATATATAGGCCTCTAGGCCAACTTATATTGACGGGTTCACCCAAATTTCTCGGAAAAGCTGGTTTAAAGTAGGATTAGGATTAAGAGCAGAACCAGACCTTCAGCAAAGCCTCATTTTCATGTAGACGAGCAAATGGTGCCTTGCGAATGACAACATGTTTCAATTATATTAACGTTGGTCGCGCCTTTCGCGTGCTCTTAGCATTGCATTTTGATAGCCCTAGAACCTATTTGCTCGCCCCCATGAAAACGTTACTTTAAGCAATTAATATTCAATAGGGGAGCACAATATTATCGAATTATTTATTTGTGCGATTTGGATTGTTCATTAATATAAAAATTCACAATCAATTCAATAAATAAGTAGGCTACCCAAGAGATAGGATATTAAAAAATGCAATTTAAGTTAGGCCTACTAACAAACACTTATGGACAGATTCAATTTTATTCTCATCCCAACAAGAATAAAGTTTCTTTGCCAGAATCACTGATTGCATGAGCTATGAAAATTGCACATTCACTGAAACAAATACACTGATTCAACACTTGTCTTCTCTCTGGGCTGGGGGTAGTATTCAGCAGCCAAGTCTGACTCCCATGTTGATCAGGTGCAGTATTTCAGGCAATCAGGCAGTCTTGTTGAATGCTGAAACAGGAACAAAATTCTAGCTTACTTCAATACTTCTACATTAGCCAATGGCCCAAGGCTATGGTAGCCTACATGGTTTTTGTTCCAATGAGGGCCTAGGCCCCTACAACCACAACAGGGCCATGAATAGAACAAAAGCTACTGGGACATAAGACCCGATACTAAAATTGCATGGTTTTGTTAATTTCCACGCCTTCTTTAGAACTACATCGGTAAACATTATAGGCCTAACACTTTCTATTAGGGCTGCCCATATTTCTTAAATTCACTTAACGTTTAAACAACTTTACTAACCACATTTAAACGTGTACCCTTCTACAAATGGAAATACCAACCATTTTGAATTATTCCTAAATATTTCCCCTTTCAGTGGTTGACTTTGAGACAGGTAGGCCTAGTCCAGTGATGAACATATTTAAAGAGTCCACAACCACACTGAATGGGTTAAATGACACTGGGACACAGCATTGTTTGTTGGTGTGCTTTGATATCGAGGGTGGAAGGGGAAATAACAGTTTTTTGCAAGTGTATTGGCACAGCAGGTACGTTTAATTTTAGTCACAAATGAAATTAGTGAACGTTTTAAACCACTAAGAGCGTTTACACGTGTCAGCCCTACTTTCTATTCTGTCTGAAAACCTCTTGATTCATACGTAACAAGATCCCCCATTTTTATTTAGGGGTAGTTACACGATAAGAGATTTTGCTACAGGCCTCAAACTTTTAGGACTATATTTTCTAACAATCCACTACATTGATAATTTGTTAGTTATTAATTATTGTTGCACAACCATTTGTTAATAATTTTTAAAACATCTACCGTTGTTCTACAATAACAACAATCACCTTAATAATTTACTTACGGTATATCGTTGTTACAAGCTCACTAAACAAAACATGGCACGCCATGTAAAAAACTCCCTGCCGTATAGCATGAGGTTGTCAGGTTATGGTACTTATTAGCCTATATATGAGCCTGGCACATGGCATTTATTTTTAAACCAGGATAATATGTTGGATAAAATAAAATATATTACAGCAAGGAAATTATATGTTAGGGCCTACCTGCAGCCTACTAATAAATAACACTGCTTAATTAGTGAACTTTAGAACACTTTTATTCAAGAATGGGACAGCCAGAAAGCCCAGATGGTGTACATTTTTAAAACCATAAATAAATATGGTAGGGAGGGCTATGCCTAGACAAAGTTAAGAGTTGAAAAATTCAGTCCACAATTTATTTTTATTTTTATTATTCTTAACATTTTCTTTGAACTGGGAGTAATTTTATTAGAAGATGTCTTGAATGACCGGTTGCAAGTTTTTAAAATGTGTAGGTCTATACAGACAAATTACAAAATATGACTGGTTAAGTAGGCTACCCTAGGCCTATGATTTAAATATTCTTTTGCTTGAAGGCCTAAACATGTTTTTATGTCAAATCTCTTGACTTCACTACTAACCATATATCCTAGAACCAAGAAACTATCTCTTTCCATTAGCCTACAGGTACCAACTGTAAGTGCTGAATAAAAAATTTAAGTAAATTTAATACATGGATAGCAAGCCGGTCAATTGACCAGTCAAATAATTGGTCACAGTATGTTGTTTACTCGTTGGCATTGCTCATTCTTGAAAATTTTAAATTAACAATTTGCTGTTGTTGGATACTTTTTGATAGGAGCAGACAAAGTGCAAGTAAATGGTATCATATTCACTCAATTTTTTTTAATAATTATAATTACCATTGAACGCGTTCATCATAATGGATTAGGTAACGAAGTTGCACAAATGTTTCGTAAGTACTATGGGCCTATAGTAAGTAATATACCCTACTTAGCAAAATAGTATAGGTACCTTTGTTATGTTTGACTGTCTTTTGGTCAATTGTAGGCCTACGGTCATCAATTGCCAAATTTTAATTAATTGACCACTCAAAGTGCCATCTCTAGCCTAGCCCGCCTAGGCTGTACAACATAAAATGGTTGGCCTAGGCCTTAAAGAGTAGTTTCAAATTGTATATAGGCCTATTAGGGGCTAGCCTTTGTCAATAGAAAGCCTACCTATCATAGGCTACCTAGTAGGCCAGCTAATTAAATAACAACTATTCCCCTAATTTAATTTAATTCTAGGTAGGCCTACTTGATCCCTTGGAAACATAAGCAAAGAGTGTTTTTACATTATCCATTACAAATAATGTAATTCATTTTTGATATAGGCTAAAAAAAATTATAAATCCATCTTAACTGTGTGGTTCCAACTAATGGAATCTAGAAATAAATTCAATAAGTTGGGTTCCGTATTCAATCGGCGTTTATCACGCAAGCAGAGTCAGTACCGTAATGGCCTACTAGGCCTATATGAATTGAACTGAGCCCACACTAGACTTGCCAGATAACTCAATCTAGACTGAGTTCAGTTCAGTTGAGGAGCCAATCCATCTCACTACGTATGGGCTGAAACATGAGTTATAAGTTCAAGCAAGCAAGCTCGATTTCAACTTACGACAAGGCCTACTTGCGGACATCTTATTAAGTTGTTAATCATTTAATCACAGCCGGTGATTCCAGTAAGGACTGCGCTGGTGCCATACCAGTCCAGAAAAAAAGCTTGTAGGCACTATAAGCTACCAATAGACCTACATTAATGAACATGAACTGAGACTGCAAATCCAGTCCGCATGGGGCCAGTCTAGACTTGGCTTGCGTGATAAACAGGCATTATAAGATAGATCTTGACTTAAAAGATTGAACCTTGCCGTTTTAGGTAATATTCTATACAACTATTTAGGCCTACCAAAATAAAACTACTTTGGCCTAGGCCTACTAAGTAGGCCTAGGTACTTGTCGTTAGCGAACCCAGTCTATAGGTCTAAGAAGCCTAGAGGCCTACTGATAAAATAAACAAAATATTTAATAAATTTGCAACGTTTTGTCACTAAGGTCTAGGTAGGACTAGGTCTAGGTAGGACTAGGCCTAGGCCTACTCTTAGCAAAGCACCTTCCAAACCTAGATGTAGGCCTAGGCCTATGGCCTTTTTAGTCTGTGGATATTCGTACGGTCAGCCGTAATAATAATGCAAAATTATTCGTAGGCCTACGGTCAAAGATTTGATTGGCTCCAGGCTTGCCATAACAATAGTTCCGTACGATCGTCACTGATGAAAGTGGAAGGCCTAGGCCTACAGTGATGTGAAAAAAATTAAAAGTAAAAAATAGGTAGGCCTACAAAACTTTTAATTTCAACCGAAAGGCCTTTCAAACGAAAAGAAGTGTCATGTTAAACTCTTCTAACAAACGTTGGACCATCCCCCAACCAAACAAGTTTCCCTTGGGATTCTCTTCATATCTAAACGGTAGGCCTAGCACTTTTCTCTGGCGTAGAATTGCGTCTGCGACGAAGCCGAATGTAATGAAATCATTTGAAGAAAAACATAGGCCTACTCCTAAAAGGAATGGTTAAAAAAATATGACCAAATGAAGATTTGAAACGTCGTTTCGCATAGAACTCAAACACGCTCCCTGGGTTTTTGGTGCTATTAGCCTGTGTTAGGTGGTTAGCCTCTATCGTCGATGACCGTACGACTAGGCCTATAGGGTTACACTCCGAAGGATTTAACACTATCCAATAAAAGAAGCGGGAAACTATTAACTTTACGGAGTATATTCATTAGTTGTATACGCGGCTAGGTTAGGCCGCGTTCACACGAATTGGTTTAGTTATAAGGGGATAGGAAATACGTTTTAAATTGTTTACGTTTTAGTCATAAGAAATTGTTATAACAAAAACAAAATTCTTACAACGGACCAATCAGACGTGTTGTTATTTATACGACGACCAATGAAAAGGAGTAACTTCATTATGACATGCCACTGAAACATAACTACCCATTCAGGATATCGGATTTCTTATTACATAACAACCAAATAAACCAAAGTTATGTGAACGCGGCCTTGGGGTATCGCGCAAAGCGCGGGGTTAGGGGGGTGGCAGGCGCGAAGCGCCATTGGTTGAGATGGTTGAGACCCAACGTACCAACTACCAATGTACTCGGGGTTAACTTTACTCGGTTTTAAAATGTAAACCAATGTTTTAGGTATGTAGGCCTAGACCCCTAGGCACTATTGGCCCAGGGCAGTTGGGTGTAAAGGGTTAAATATCTATGAATAGCCTAGGCCTAGGACATCATAGGCCTAGCCTTGGCCATCGTGGGCTTTACAAGTTAGACCATGGAGTAGGCTTAGGCCTAGGCTGCAGTGCATAGGCCTTGTGTGTGAGTGGATGACAGAGACGAGGGCTAGCCTAGGCCTAGGCCCTATGAGCAGTTTGCATTCATTTGACCTCCTAGGCCTAGGACTATGCTAGGGCCTAGGTAGGCTCTGGCCCTGAAGCCAGTTATTAGGCCTAGTTATGTCTAAGGCTAAGTACGCCCCAAGTTCAAACCCTAGGCGTAGGCCCTATGTAAATAAATAGTAGGCCTGAGACCTGTTGAAAAACCTGACGTCTGCTATGCAGACTTATGGGTTTTTTGTTGTATGCTTGAAATAAATAAATAAATAAATAAATAAATAAATAAATAAACCATGTTGAAACATGAAATAAAAATGCCACAAGTAAGGTTAGAGTTGTCTACTATGTTATTTACATACGCCTCCCAGGCCCTAGGGAAGGGCCTCAGAGCTATTTGTGACCTAGCTACATGCATGGCATGTTCAACTTATTAATTGAAACCGTTTATTTAAATTTTTGACGTACCTTTCAATATCTTCCGTGGTATTGCTTGTTTCAATCCATCGTGGTCGTGGTGGTTCAACAGCTGCAGGCTCACTCACAGTAACGGAAACGACTACCGCCGTCAAGTGACTTTTTATGTTGCATTAATTTTGGAAAACTAAAAGTCGATCACTTTACTTGTAAAGCATGTGTTGAACACATTAATTGTAATAATTTTTTCATAATTTGAGACATTTTAAATTATTGTGATTATAACATGTTAACTTGCTTCATAAATACAGTTGAATTTCTAATGATAGCAATGCGTCATTTTGACTAAGCTACTGACAAACGAGGATATTTGAGGGAAACTCAAATAAGAATTCGATGCCGATTGATGGGTGGATATTAATTATATAAGTTTAAAATATAAAGGTATTTAAAATTAGGATCTTCTAATATAGGATTGCTTTACTATAAAATATACATTCATACGTATTCGTCTTGTGGTGTCGGCGCCTGCAGGGTTGGCTAGGTCGGCTATAAATTTAATGTCATTCTCAGTGGGGGACATTTTAATCACTGAAAATCAGTTCTGTGACTGTGTAGATAGATTCTTAATACAAACTTATTTTATGTATTTATTTATTTATTTATTTATTTATTTACTGTGAGTTTATGGCTAGCGAGTTAGGAGATTGTCAATGCTTTCTTATTTTACATTAAAATTACTGCCACATCAAATCAATATACGAACGTATGGTTTCAACGTTGAGTGAATCACTCAACGGTTTCAAGGTTGAAAATCTTTGCTGAATTTATTATAAAATTATTTGAATGAAATAATTGTCTTAAAAAAACAAAATACGAATTGTAAAAATATGTTACTCATATGAATAGCTGATAATACTTTCTTGTACAATTACTAAGAACAGTAAAAATGTAAATATTCACTGCAAAACTTATGTCAAAATAGGGCTATGCGTTGTATCCTGAATTGTATCGCTATACTTCAGTGGAAAATATGTTGTTGGTTTTAGATTGGTTGTGAATTAATGAATGGCTTACTTATCAAGTGATGATTCTTATGTGCCAAATGAAGAATGTCGAAAGACTTAGAATTAGGGCTTCCTACAATAAATTAGGGCCTATGTCCATGGCCACAAGAAAGGCTGATTCATGGTATTTAGAGAATGGAAATAAGGCAAATGGACTGAAATCTGTATTCTACTTGAGTGAGACAATTTAACAATCTGCCCTATGAAATAATAACTAAGGTTAAAGGCCAGGAGTTTTAAGAAAGCCTACCTCAATTATGTTAAGTGTGAGAAGTGATTAATAAATTGTTAGACGGTTTCTATTTATTAGTAAATTATCTGAATTTGTGGTAGGCTTAGGCCTAAAAATGTATTATACAATGGAAAATTACAGCAAATTATTATTATTATTATTATTATTATTATTATTATTATTATTATTATTATTATTATTAACGAAAATAGAATGACAGCTACTATAAAATATAATATCAGTGTATACTTTTGAAAATGTAAAATATGTATTAAAATTTAAAACATATTTTTTAAATTACAATAACAATGATGAATAAAAGCATAGGCCTAGAGGAGTAACAAAATCACCCAAAAATAAATTTAATAAAAATCCCTCAAATAAAATATTACGAAATCACAAGAATAAAAAATTGAAATAAAACAAAACCCCATAAGAGCAGAAAAAAATATCATAAAAATGTCTTATCATATGACAATTAATTATGTAAAAAAAAAAATTACTTTTGATATAGCTAAACGAAATAATTTAGTTATAGCAAAACTCGATAAAGAAAATTGCATGCTGTATATTTATGACTATCCAACAAAAGTATTGGTAAAAGTTTATGTATCACAAAAACAAATTTACTTTACGAAACTAGTTATAAAAAATGTTTCTTGATTTAATTTCAATAAGTATTTAGAGAAATGTATAGTTTAATTGTTTAAATCGAAATATAAATTGAATGCATTTATTAAATGCCTTATAAAAACACATTTTAAATTGTGTTTCAGAAATACTACTGCAAACCATATTGCAGAATGTATTGTGCCAGCCACAAACTAAAATAGGTTTCAAAAAAACTTTTATAAATATATTTAAGGAAATAATTTTGATTTGCCATTTAAGAAATACAGCAAAAATGCATTATTTCAAGTGGTTTATACAATGCTTCCAACTGTTCCTATACTAAAACAGTACTTATTATTTTTGCTGGTATGTAGTTATACGAATACTACCTTTGAGCAGGGGTAGGGCGTACTTTTACCTTTATTCTTTATTGATATATGTTTATTATTATATACTTCACAATAATATAGTTGCAAATAATTACTCCAATCACATTCTGCGAACCAAAACTTTTACCCGCATTAGCTGACGGACATTCAAAATATGTTAACAACTTGAACAACCTGATTTCCAGAATATTTATTTATGACTATCATCAAAATGTATTGCTAAACTGTTTTATATCGTACAAATTTTTAATTCATTTTACAAAACATGTTATAAATACTATTTTTGTATTTCATTATTAAAGTATTAAGAGGAATGTATAATTTTAATAACTTAAATCAAATATATATTCAATGCATTTGTTTAATGCCTTTAAAAAAACACATTTTAGATTGTGTTTTCAAGAAATACTAACTGCAAACCATATTGCAGAATGTATTATGCCAGCCACTAAATAAAATAGGTTTCAAAAAAACTTTAAAAAATATATTTTAGGAAATGAATTCCAATATGCCATTTAAGAAATGCAGCAACAATACATTATTTAAGTGTTATACAAAATGCTTCCAAATTTTCTGGAAATACATTATGCAAAATGTATTTAGAAATATATATTGTAAGCATTTGTGAATCATGTATTTCTCATAATATATTTTGTAATGCATTTGATTTTGGGTAATGATTTATAACACTTATTTTTCCGTGTGGGTTGCCAACTGCCAAATGTGTCGTATTCCATATAAACCTACTCACTGCTCGTCAAATTCTTTGAGATGCTTGACATTTACCACCCGTTACAAGGAGATCGCAAACCGGTCCCTCAGTCGGTTGTATAATTATTCGAGACGGACGATATAGTTCAAGGCGAGTATGACGAACATTTTCGAACGAAGTTCAAAAACTTTCTCCCGCGCGCGCGGAGCTCGCCCACTTTGCACTTGATAAAACGCTAATTCTGGCTCGTTCTTCTCGAGTTGGGGAAAGTCTTGGGACCGGAGGCTTCTCAAAACACGTTCCAGACTGTATTATTACACTAAACAGACTTGTGTGGAAAGTTATGCTTTAGGATATTCAAACTTCTTTCAGTTTGGCAAACTTCTCGTTTTCCCTTCTTATATTTATAGGAGATTCGTGATTTCTTATATTAATCTCCACAAATGGATTCCCAAAGAATTATTATAATGTGTGTAGCTTCTTTGAAATATTTCAATAATAAAACGTGCCATGACATGTGGTGAACAAGTCGTACTATCTCGAATTAATGTTCTCACATAATATTCTTAATTTACTTTGCATATATAATGACAGGAAGAACTAGCAAGCTTCGCAAACGCTTTTTTTAGTCGCGTTGATGGATGAGATTTTTTAAAGTTTTCAGTTTGCGTGGGATATCTTTACTTTTGAAAGTGCTGCTTTGCTGCCTACGCATTGTAGGTGATTGTTTGTTGTCAAGTTTCTACTGTTACTAGTCAATTGGTATTATTTACCGTAAAAAACTTATATTTTAAGCTTTATTTCTATGGATTCTTGCTAACTTTTTCAACTTTTTCTTTCAAAAAACAATACATCACCATTACCTTAATGTCCATGTAAAATATGAACGTTGTAGCCCAACCCGTTTGGTCAGAATCGGCCCAAATGGCACGAAAATATCGCACTAAAAATCGAAAAAAAAATCGTAAAAGTACGATATTCATGAGAAATATTTCTTCGATTGTACCCAAAAAATATACACCTCTTAGTTTAAAGATTTCGAAGGTCCCCTCCAATTTTCATAAAGATCGGATATGCCGTTTGCCTGGTAAAGAGCTAACAAACAAACAAGACAGAAATCAAACAAACATAAAAAAAACACCCGAGCTAAATGTTTTAGGGGTCAGTAAAATTGAAGTCTTCGCTTTGCTCATCCAACAAATAATACATATTTTGTTTTGCGATATAATTATGATGATTCAATCTAGTTGTTTTGGCATATTTTAAGTGTTGTTTTGCGATAAAAATGTCGTACCGCTCCATTTAGTTCTTCACCGTAGGGTTCTGTACAGACCACATTTAGCCATTTTGTTTATAACAAGTTGGTGTAAGCAAATGTGGTAATTATCAAAATCAACATCACTGCCCATTAACGTTGTAATTTGAAAAACACCTTTCAGAAAAGATAAACAGATGCAAATTAGTTATTTATCTTGTAAACAGCAAATAGTTGGTATTGTTTTAAGTTAATTAGCTGGGTTCGATGTTTGCTTTGTATAATTAGCTTTAACCTGGCCAGGTTGTTGTGTTATTAATGTCATGGGGACCTGGCTTCGCTGTCTGCATAGCCAATATGTGGATTGCATGGATTTAGTAGTCATGCTATATTCAATGTACATTAACAATATATTATGAATAGAATATTGGATGAGCAAAGTAAAGACTTCAATTTCACTGACCCCCCAAAAAAATTAGCTAGGGTGTTTTTTGTTTTATGTTTGTTTGATTGTTTGTATTTTTGTCTGTTTGTTTGCTCTCTACTGGGCAAATGGCATATGCGATCTTGATGAAAATTGGAGGGGACCTTTGAAATCTCTGAACTTAGACTTGCCACGATTTTGGGTACAATCGAAGAAATATTTCTCATGAATATCGTACTTTTACGATTTTTTTCGATTTTTAGTGCGATATTTTCGTGACATTTGGGCCGATTCTGACCAAACGGGTGGAGCCACAAAGTTCATATTTCACATGGACATTAAGTTAATGGTGATTAATTGCTTTCTGAAAGAAAAAGTTGAAAAAGTTAGCCAGAATCCATATAATAAAGGTTTTAGATATGAGGTTTTTTTTAGGTTTATAATAACAATTAACAAGTAACAATAGAAACTTGACAACAATCACCTACAATGCATTAAAAAAGCACTTGCAAAGGAAAAGTGGTCCTACGCAAACTAAAAACTTACAAAAAAGCTCATCCATCAACGCGACGGGACTTTAGCGTTTTCCTAGTAGTAAAAATACGATAGTGGCCATTCAACCACACGAAAAATATTAAATACACTTAAACAAAATACGTGCTATGTACAATTGAATGGAGGTGAGACGCATACCGAGATTGTGCATAAGACAAGCCATAAAATAAAACCTGTCACAAATTATATAAACGTATGCATATACCAATAGAGTAAATGTAATTGGGTGTGCGTTAAGAAATCAATTTATTGAGCCTTACCGATTATATATTTTAACTAGGCCGCTTCGCGAACGTTTTTTCTAGTCGCGTTGATGGATGAGCTTTTTTGTAAGTTTTTAGTTTGCGTGGGATCTCTTCACTTTTGCAAGTGCTTTTTGAACGCATTGTAAGTGATTGTTGTCAAGTTTCTATTGTTACTTGTTAATTGTTGGATGAGCGAAGCGAAGACTTCAATTTCACTGACCCCCAAAAAATTTAGCTCGGGTGTTTTTTTTTTTTTTTTTTTTTGTTTGTTTGTTTTTCTGTCTGTTTGTTAACTCTCTACCAGGCAAACGGCATATCCGATCTTGATGAAAATTTGACAGGACCTTCGAAATCTCTAAACTTAGAGGTGTATTGTTTTTGGGTACAATCGAAGAAATATTTCTCATGAATATCGTACTTTTACGATTTTTTTCGATTTTTAGTGCGATATTTTCGTGACATTTGGGCCAATTCTGACCAAACGGGTAAGGCTACAACGTTCATATTATACATGGACATTAAGGTTATGGTGATGTAGTATCTTTTGAAAGAAAAAGTTGAAAAAGTTAGCCAGAATCTATAGAAATAAAGCTTTTAATATAATTTTTTTGATTTTTTGTGCGATATTTTCGTGCCATTTGGGCCAATTCTGACCAAACGGGTGGGGCTACAACGTTCATATTATACATGGACATTAAGGTTATGGTGATGTAGTACCTTTTGAAAGAAAAAGTTGAAAAAATTAGCCAGAATTCATAGAAATAAAGCTTTTAATAAAAGTTGTTTACGGTAAATAATAACAATTGACAAGTAACAATAGAAACTTGACAACAATCACCTACAATACGTAGGCAGCAAAACACAGCACTTGCTAAAGTAAAGATATCCCACGCAAACTAAAAATTTTCAAAAGCTCATCCATCAACGCGGCGGGACTTTAGCGTTTTCCTAGTTATTAAATACCTCAAAAACCTTATATTAAAACCTTTATTTCTATAGATTCTGGCTAACATTTCCAACTTTTTCTTTCGTAAAGGTACAACATCACCATAACCTTATATCCATCTAAAATATGAACCTTATAGCCCCACCCCTTTGGTCAGAATCGGCCCAAATGTCACGAAAATATCGCACAAAAAATAAAAATAAAATCGTAAAAGTACGATATTCATGAGAAATATTTCTTAGATTGTACCCAAAAACAATACACCTCTAAGTTCAGAGATTTCGAAGGTCCCCTTCAATTTTCATCAAGATCGCACATGCCGTTTGCCCGGTAGAGAACAAACAAACAGAGAAAAAAATACACAAAAAAACAAAACAAAACACACTAGCTAATTTTTTTGGTGGTCAGTGAAATTGAAGTCTTCGCTTCGCTCATCCAACTACATGAAGATATTCGTTTGGTATAATACTCAAGGAAGATACTGACACATTTTAAGTTTATTAATTTAGAGCAATCCCAGGTATTCCTCTCCCTGTCTGATAGGGCTGGCGCTCCGTTGTTTTCCTTGCGGCTCGAACACGCCCGACTTGGAGGGTGCGTCTGTCACGTCCCCCCCCCCCCCCCCCCCCCCCCCCCCCCCCCGCCGCTAAAGACGGGAGGTCACGTGTGACGTTTATGGCACCGAGTTGCAAATTCAAAATGTGCCTTCGGTCTTGAGGGATTTTTTCGCTTCGAAGGGGTTTTTGTGATCTTGCTTTTTGCTAATGGGGTTTTCTTCCGTGAATGATAGTTATATTTTATTATTAATAATATATTTTATTGTTATTAGTAGTGGTGCTGCGATGTACAGGCAGTGAGCTTGCAGACTAAATGCTTAAGTTCTTGACCGCTTGCCTTGTCCAAATCCCCTGGCAGTCAGGCGGAATAAGTGGATGCTTCTTTGTCCCCCTTTTAGGAAGATTCTAAAGAAATCGCGGGTTACAAGTGCTTCACAATGCCATTAATTTTGATAAATAAAGAGTTTTTCAAAAGAAACACGGTTTACAAGTGGTTTAACATTCTATAAAAAGAGCTTATTGGCCCGGAACAATATTAAAACGTAACTTAAAACTTATGACCGAGGCCACTACTTACTTAAAAACGAATTTTCGGGTGAAACTTCCTCACCCATCATCAGGTTGATGCCAACAACATTGTTGTTGTTCAACATTATATTCCTTTTGACGAATAATCCTTCCTTTGTAAAATAGTTTGGGCCAAACCATCAGGTCAAGAACTTTACACCTTTGAAGTATGCGACTATGAGGCGGTCGCGAAGCCTTGTAGGTGAGCCTAGAAGCCTCACCAAGTATAATAGCTGATGTGCCGTGTGGTACTTCCTAGTCTGATGACATACTTTAGTGTTATACATTTACAAATTATTTAAAACTGAAATAATTTGTTGGCACGTACATCGTCTCTTCAATAAAAAATATAGATTCAACATTATTTCTCAATACCACATCGTTTAACATGTAAAAATCATTTATCTCTGCAACATGCACAGAGTTGTCATATAGAAAAAAACACAATTTTCAAATTCGAAAGCGCTGCGTCATCAAAGCGCTAATCCAATATAAGCCTCAAAGCTTTTAGCGTTTGTCTATAAATTCATGAATCGCACTCGGAAATAATCGCACGTTACAAATTGTCAGTGGCTAATCCTGTGAATAATATTCATCATGGCGTCAAAGGTCGGTACAAAGCACTCGGCTGGCTAATTGCGCGGCATTACGTCGCACCGTTGACGCTAAGCTACACGTGTACCGTACGGGACAATAATGACGCAATCAACCAGACTGAACACGCTAATTAGCTCGACTTTACTTCCTTTGATCACAATCATCATTTAAATATCAACCCACTTTATTACGGCATACCCGTTTTTCACATTATAAATTGTGGCTACTATCCAGTTTGATTTCAAAGAATTTAACAACTTTTTTCTTAAAAATATACCTACTTTAACCTCCAAGAAAATATGTAAACATGTCAAGTCTCCGAAATTGTGAAACTTTTCTACTTTATGCCATTATACATTTATAGTATTGAACTTAAAATCACGTGGAAATAATTTTAAAATCTCATTCGAAATGGCGTGTGGAAAAAGTCAAAATATTTGGATGATAACCCCCTTTTTAATCTCCAATTACCTCTCAAGATGATATCTGATGGGTTCACATGCACCGACTGCCTTGTTTTTCGCCATTTACGATGAGCCGAGAAGGAATGCTCTGGGCCTCTTCTACTACTATATTTTTATATGTATAGTTTCAGAAAAAAGCATTGCCATCTATATTTTAGACTGTTTGTTTAGGTGATTGGTTATTGAATGAACCATTCAATGACACACTGATTTAGATCTGAATTGCATTCACCTTGTTAGGTTGCAATGGCAATTACAAGAGAAGAGCATTATCGGTGCTAGAGTTGTTGTCAATGTCAACTGACAGGAAGAATAGGATAACTTCGGGTACACAAACAGAAGGAGACCTATACTTGAAAAACTTTTGCTGAAAAATATTTCAATTTTGTTAATTATTAAATTTTATTTGGCATTATCCTTTCCACTAATCTAAACCGATACATAACGATAAATTTAAGAATAAATTAACGAATAACAATGGTTTTGTATATATTTGAAATCCTTAGTTCAACACATTTCACATTACAGCCTACATTCTCGAAGCAATGCTGTACAGGGACATCACACAATTTTCATTTCTTTCGACTGCACCTCCCAGGTATTTTTAGTTATTATCTTTGATAATCAAATATATTTTTTTGTGTTGTGTTGTACAACTCACACCGGAGATACAACTCCAAATCATATGTCACTTTGATGGATGGTTCCTCTTTAAAACCTTGGATATATTTATCTCCAGAAAGCGAAACAATTTTAAAACTAAGCACGGATTACTGAAACCTTTTGAACATCATTGGGGGGTTTACTCGTAGCATTTTTCATTGGTTACTAACTTTTGCTTTGAAACATTCAACTAGTGATGAATTCTATTTATCTGTGGCTGGTGGCTCCATTCAGAGGAATCTTCTCTGGAGCGGATAATATTTATATCGGCCTCTCGTTGACTTCGAGAGAAACGCGGGATCTTTTGTTTTCACCGTGGTCGGATAAAAGCGAGAGTTCCAGAGCCCGCTTAAGAGAAGTTTACAGGACTCGGGCTTAGAAACGAAAGAAGTTTATGTCATTTCCTAGGCTCGGAAGTGATTGTATCGGCTCGAAACTGATTATTTAAAGAGCTTTGAAGTTAGCTGCATGAACGATGAACTCTCAAATAACAACAAACACAAGAAACCTTATAGAAATATATTTTCAACTATCAAGTTTTTGGATGAGCGTAGCGAGCGAAGCGAAGATTCCATTTCACTACACTGGGGAAAAAAATCCGGATTGTTTTTTTTTGTATTTTTGTCTGTTTGTTAACACGATTCCGGCTAAACCGATACTCCAATTACGATGAAATTTTCTAGAGGCCTTCGAAATCTTTAAACTTAGAACTGCCACTTTTTTTAGTGCAATCGAAAAATTATTTCTCGTGAAAATCGCAATTTTAAGATTTTTTCGATTTTTATCAACATTCGACTTATAACACCAACATGTTTTATCCGATTGTAATTATTTTTTCACAGAATCTTAATTTTATTATTTAATACATTGGTGTGAAATTTGAGCGCAATCAAAATATAGTTTCTCATAAAAATCGCAATTTTATGCATTTAAAAAATTAAAAATGACTTAAAACACCTACATGCTTTAACCGATTGAAATGATTTTTTTACAGAATCTTATTTTTATAAATTTATATATTGGTGTTAAATTTGAGCGCAATCGAAAAATAATTTCTCGTGAAAATCGGAATTTTACGCTTTTTTCGTTTAACGAAGCTTCCTAATATATCAATTAGAGACTAGATTCATCTTCATATTTTTGTGAATTATTGATTGAAACAACAAGAAGAATAATTACATTTTAATTATTTGCGTAGTACATTTCGCAGCGTCGATTCACAAATCAAAATACTTGGGAAGTTTAAGCCTAACAGTAACACTGGGATGAAGGCCGTTATACCTCAAAGACAAAAATTATGTCTTTGAGGTATAGCGGCCGGGGTATTAAAATATAAGGATAATATTAGAAATCAGATCGGAATATTATCTTTCTCCCCGTGTAACTTTTGGAATTTATCACATTTTCTAAATTATTCTAGTCTTTTTATTCACATATCACAAATCAAATGATATACATTCACGCAGCTGTCTGTCGTGACAGATTTTCCCACGGTTTTCTCCAGTCAAAAGGCGATGGCGGAGATAGCCATGTAAATTACGTCTTGGATATTCTCACCCCCCCCCCCCCTACTCCCAGACCTATACCTAGATAGTATACTGATAACGTATTGAATTATCCCGACGAGCCATGCTTCCAGGAAAACTTGAACTCTGGTTGGAGTCGATGTTGCAGCCTCCATGCGCCCTGTACACACAGAGATAACGATTGCAATATAGAACAGGGTCCTAAATATAAAATTGATTGCTTATTCACTTCCGTTATTTTTTACTTACTTGCTCTTTGACTTCTAGACTATCTTGCTTTTTGACTCCAAAGATGTTGGCATTCACTTCTATGTTCGCTAAATCGAATTACCTGACATCTGGCGATAAAGGCGGGCGCTCACGTGCGTTCTTTGACATCAATGAGTTTGTGGTTATAAGTACATTTCATTCAAGAATAAGAATATTTAAATAATCGAAATAAGCCTGAGTTTCGAAGCTACTGACTTTCATTTAACTACGATGCCTTATTTTCATGCTTCCATTTCGACTCATAAAATTTCGTTAACCGCCATTGTTAAAAATGCCAAGAGATAAAGAAGTGAGAACAAGCTACTACTTTCGTCCACTAATTTATTCTTTTTCTTCTTTGAGTAGCAAACTAAATGTGGTGATATTTGACATTGATTTGTGACGTCACATGGGTGTATAAGTCCATAAAACAAGTTAATAAACAAAGAAGCAATTCATGTTTTATATTTCGGACAGACCCTTTACGACCTCGTTTCATTATAATAGTTAAAGCCTACATTAGTTTCAGTGTGTGAACGCTTGAAAGCTGAGTTAAATATGCGTAACCCTGGAAGATGTTAACCCTGGAAGATGTTAACCCTGGAAGATGTTAACCCTGGAAGATGTTAACCCTGGAAGATGTTAACCCTGGAAGATGTTAACCCTGGAAGATGTTAACCCTGGAAGATGTTAACCCTGGAAGATGTTAACACTGGAAGATGTTTACCCTGGAAGATGTTACCCTAGATTTTAAATAAACCTGCATTATCTTTGAACCTAAACTTTTTCTACGACGTCGTTAGAGTGTGCATTACACGCATGATTGTGATCATATTTTCAATTCTATTCTGCCAGTCCTGTAAACGCTTGGATGACTTAGTTGGCTTTATTTGGTCTTTTGCGCCATCATCGGAAAGTAGATGAACTACTCAGGCACGATGGTAGTTCCAGTGTCGTGTGAACGGTGGTAGTTAGGCCTATATCAGGCGTAGTTACTAATATCATTGAAACGGAGTCTCCAATCCTTCACAACTACAGGATTTTACAATTGTTATCTTCAACCTCATTACAATATTCATTAGTTCGAACATCACACATTTGCATGAATGTACACATTATTAACAACACAATCCTCATCATTGTGTACATTCTGAATATGAATAGGTACCTATTTTAACGATTCTGTCGCATGATTATTTCCATTTGTAACAAACACATGTTTTGTACGGTCGAACAATAGCTTCGCGCTCACATCCCGTATCGCAAGGGATGTGGGGTAGTTTCCGCTCGATCCAGGTTAAAAGTTGCCTCTATTTCCAGAGTCAGTTCAGTGCATCGTGTAATATATGCACCACGCTAAACTTGTGCTCAACAGAGCGCATGGAAGCTTAATGCGAAACGTAAAATCAATCCATTGATTTACACATTGCTACAACCTTTTTCCAATAGCGTTTACCGACGAACACCGCCAAATACTTCCATTGTAGTCCCCTAGCACGTACCTGTCGTGTGTCTGTGGCTCTTTATCACAACAACTTGTTTGTAACAAGTGCACCCCCGATATCTGTGTACTATAAGGAGTCAGCGCTCTGGAATGAACTACTTTTTAAAGTAAAAACTTCCACTAGGTTGTTTTTGGATGAGCGTAGCGAGCGAAGCGAAGATTCCATTCTACTACACTGGAGAAAATAACCCGATTTTTTTTTCTGTTTGTATTTTTGTGTGTTTGTTAACACGGTTCCGGCTAAACCAATACTCCAATTGCGATAAAAATTTCTGAAGGCCTTAGAAATCTTTGAACTTAGAACTTCCACGTTTTTGAGCACAATCAAAAAATAATTTTTCATGAAAATAGCAATTTTACAATTTTTTTTCGATTTTAAAATTTTTTTTCGACTGATGTAACACCTACATGTTTTATCCGATTGTAATGATTTTTTCAAAGAACCTTAATTTTATGAATTAATATATTCGTGTGAAATTTGAGCGTAATCAAATAATTATTTCCCATGATAATTGCAATTTTACGATTTTTTCGATTTAAAAAGTTTCTTCGACTTACAACACCTTTCCGAAACCTATCCGATTGTAATGATTTTTTCACAGAACCTTAACTTTATTAATATATTCATGTGAAATTTGAGCGCAATCTAAAAATTATTTCTCATGAAAATCGCAATTTTTGTTATTACTTTTTTATTCGTTTTTTTCAAATTTCTTCGACTCAGGAATTAATTTTTCACAGGACAACAGAAAATCTGCATATTATATGGCAGCTCAATGCACCAATTACGCTCATCCAACGACGCACCTGAAAAAGCGTTTGCGAAGCTTCCTAGTTTAAAGTTTTGATGCTGTTTTTTAAACATTCTAAATGGTACTTTTCGCAATATTTAATACTATCCAGAAATCACAAAATCATTCCTGACTCGGGTTTGCACCCAGGTCTCTCACACTATCTTCTCGTTTGAAATATCTAACCAGTATTCTTGTATTTCATAATAATATTCTAATGACGGGTACAAAAAATTATCAAAATAAAACATATTATGTAAGAAATATGCATCGATCCGTTTGTTTGTAAAATGCAGTGGATATAATCGTTTTTCCGTCAATGTGTGAGTCAATTCCAGTCCTTACCCTTCTTAGGTTATTGGTGAATGAACAGTCATAAAACCACAATAATTATGACATTGACAACCATGCAACGTTCTATATGAATCCGACAGGCTGCTTGCGCAGTTGAGGGGCGGGGAACTACAAAATGCTGCCTGCACCGTTGTATATAACCTAATTTATTGTCAAGAAGGGTAGTTTATTTCTAAATAAAGGGTGCATTTATGATTCGGAATAAAACTTGCAATAAACAAGTATTGTTATTATTTTTGTAAGGTGATTGAAAACAAAAGTATTGTAAGATAGATTTGAGTTGAGCATTTATTGCTATGGCCACATAAAGTTCATAATAAATGCTCACTGTCTACTGCTCCCCTCAAAGTAGTAACGACAACAGAATGAATAAGTATCTAGATCTCTCTATCAGTATCTCCCCTTCCTCACCTCTCCCTCTCCCCCTCTCTCTCTACATCACCCCCTCAATTGCGCAGCTCGGATTTAATCAGCGCAATCTGTTGAGCGGATTTACAAGCGAGCCAGCTTAACGCCAGTGATAATTATACTGACTTCTAACAATAGTTTGCCCTCGTGTTTCCATGTTTCCTCTGTCTTATGTTGTTGTTGTTGATGCGCACTTTCATCATCATTTAGCCTATGAATGATGAACTAGTGGCACGTGGCCTTCTCCACAGGACTTACCTTATACGACGAGAGGAATAAAACCTTACAAGACAGACTACTTCAAAAATATTTAATCATTGTATGTATCAAATGAGCACTAGAGCATTAACTGGTAAAGATTGCCCATCTTTTAGCAGGATAAACAATATAATTTCTTTGTAAGTAGACACACACTTTTGTCTTAAGGCTATTGTAATCACCCTAAACCTTAAAAATCCATTAAAGTTGTCTAAATGAAAATGTACCTTCAATAATTTTTATTTCTTAAATTTTATTTTGGGGTGGGGGGAGGGCAGGAAACAACCTTACTATCGGCCATTATGCGTCTTTTTTTATATAGTGTAGCCTGCCCTCTAGTGCAAAATTAAATTTTGAGAACCGGTTTTCTGGATATAGTTTCTAAACACCTTTAGTTCCAGCTTCAGCTATAAGGACAAATAGATTTCTGAAATAACAGTTGGTGTACGATTTTTTTGTAAAACCCTGTGGTCCACATTGTCAAGGTGACTGATGTTATTTTGTGTGATATCGTGCATCGTAAACATAACGTATACAGATCAATAAGCAGTATCTGCTGAAAACCATCGGGATAGAAATGTATTGATAGTATCAGACAAACTACAAATTAAGTGTCATAAAATACACCAATATCAGAAAAGTGGTAGTTATATTTTTTTTAATACTGTGATGATGATATTATATGAGCAAACATTGTAGTGGTATTATCTGACCTAAAATGTAAGTAGAATTTAATGATATCATTACAACACGCGCGGATACAATCAAAATACTCCTTTCTTACAGTTGAGGCGCGGTAAAAGGCAATTCAGGCCTGCTGGTAGCCTATATCCCAACTCCAATTAACTTCAATAATCAAACAGCGATAAAGCGAGTTATCGAGCGAAGGTGGTTGGTTAGTTAGGAGAGCCCACCTAACTCTGCTATTTTCAACACAACACCCAGTTTCGCTTGACATTTCCATGCCCAACAGCGATCAATCACTTTTAAATGCGAAATAACTTAGCAGCACACTTCCACTGCTGAGAATAAGGCCAGCTGGAAGGATGGCGGGTATTATCTAGTGCAGACATCTACCTACATTACCAGTCTGGTACAGGGATAGCCCCGTAGCAGAATCATATCAATCTTTAATAGAGCGGTTTTAGATTTGTGTTACGTTGAATATGGATCCATCCTATAGCGACGGAGCACATATTACCGAACACTTTGCTGTTAAAGTTGTGATGTATTCCCTCACAGGCGCAGTGGCGGAACTAGGCGTCCGCAGGGCCCAGGCCGTTTAGGGGGCCCCGTTAAAATTTTTTAGTATATTAATCAGTTTTTTATTGTTTGGAAAATATTGTATTTATTATCGTTGCTAAAATGACCGTTTTGTGAATCTAGCGGTTTGAAGATGAAATCTAGCAGGTATTAAGGGAACTTTTAGTGTCCATAACTACAACAACAACTCACAAAAACTACATTATTTTGGTATTGCATTCAGCCTACAACTTTTTTCTAAAACGCACCAAATGCACTCTAAAAACCTGATTTTCGAAATTTTCACCTGTGGCGCTATTGTTGGGGGCTTTGCCCCCAATCCCCTCGTACTTGGTCCCTTTATAATACCCCCGAGATATTATATAGCCCCCCCCCCCCCCCCCCCCCCCCGGGATGAAAAGCCTGAATTCAACACTGAGCCAATGTATGTGTGTATCTGTTAGGGGGGCCACCATAGAAATTTTGCAGGCGGGCCCATGAAACGAAGTTCCGCCACTGCACAGGCGCCCAGTGATAGGCCTAGGCCAACGCCACTTCTCGCTATTACACCTTTAACTTTTAATCGACATAATAATCTGGCCTATGGCCTTAGAACATTGATGCATTTTCCGACTTTTTAAGAAAAGCTGGAAAATATATTATCTCTTTTTTGTTGATTAAAGTACCTTGTATCTACTAAATATTATACCTTGAAATGGAAGAGTAAAAAATAAAACATTTATGAATAAATTATAAGTTTCATTCTTTTCGTTTGATGTTATATTTAAACAACTTTTCCTTAAGATCTTACAGAATAAAATCAAAATATCTTCAAGAAAGTAATTTAAAAACTGGAGACGAAGAAGTGAAACCACTGTAGTTATACTTATGAAAACAAATATACACGATTGATCAAAGTTAAATAAATATTACAGCGAATTAAAGTAACCAACCGTAGTAAGTCAACATCAATGCAACATGAAAATATAACTAGGAAAACGCTTTAGTCCCGCCGCGTTGTTGGATGAGCGTAATTGGTGCATTGAGCTGCCATGTGTTATGCGGATTTTCTGTTGTTCTGTGAAAAAATCATTACTAAGTTGAAGATTTTTTTTAAATTAAATTAAATTAAATTAAAAATTAACTTAAATTTTAAATTTTTTTAATTAATCAAAATTTAAAAAAAGGAAAAAATCGTTATATTGAAATTTTCTTAAGAAATAATTATTCGATTGCACACAAATTTTACACGAATATATTAAATCAAAAAATTAAGGTCTGTGAAAAAATCATTACAATAGGATAAAGCATGTAGGTGTTACAAGTCAAAGAATTGTTTTAAAAAAAGAAAAAAAACGTAAAATTTCGATTTTCATGAGAAATAGTTTTTTGATTGCGCTCAAATTTCACACGAATACCTTAATTCATAAAATTAAGGTTCTGTGAAAAAATCATTAAAATCGGATAAAGCATGTAGGTGTTATAAACTGAAGAAATTTTTTGAAAATCGTAAAAATTCGTAAAATTGCGATTTTAATGAGAAATAATTTTTTGATTGCGCTCAAAAACGTGGCAGCTCTTGGTTCAGAGATTTCGGAGGCCTCCATAAAATTTCATCGCAATTGGAGTATCGGTTTAGCCGGAATCGTGCTAACAGACACACAATAATACAGAAAAAAAAAACATTCCGGATTTTTTTCTCCAGTGTAGTGAAATGGTATCTTCGCTTCGCGCTCGCTACGCTCATCCAATCATACTTCAAGATACTGCTAACAGAGTTTTTGTTTATTGTGCGGGGGTGGTGGTGGTGGTGGGGGGGACATACTGCAGCCACTAAGGATTTATTTGATTGTAACTTTGCAGAGATGTCATAAAAACGGAAATAAAATCCGAGGAGACTTTTTTAAATTTACAGGTTTAAAAATATATATAGCCTATGTATTATTGTACTAAATCAACTAAAGTTCTTTGTGAATGATTTTATTATTATTGTTGTACTGTTTCCGCCATTCCTCCGCAAGTGTGTTGTTAGCAACCAGGGAGGGATGTTGGCATGAGTAGGGCCTACTTGTCAGTGGGCCGGGAACGATAGTAGTGCGACCTTAGTTAGTTAGTTACGGCTAGTTATTGGGGTTTTAGGGCACACAACAGTAAAGTTATCAGTGCTTGAAGCGCGCCTCTTACTCCAGACCAGAAACTATCTGTTGTGTAACGCTTTCATAATCAGCTACATTCGTGGGCAATTACCTTCCTCAGATTTCGTAGGTAAAAAGAATATAATAATAATAATTGTTTTTTTTCTGTAATCAACGTGGTCCATTTACACAGTTCATACGGAAAGGGAGCAGGAAGACGACCTTGGGGTCTACATATAGAATGTCCTGAATTTTTCAACTGAAACTTACTGACCTTCTGTAGAAGAGTTGGCAAGTTTTTTCACTAGTATACATTGCTATCGCAATAAGCATACATACATGATGTAATTTATTTTCGTCCTAGCCTATTATAATTAGTTGCTTAAATTAGTAGACTATGAAATCAAGAATGGATGCATATTAATAATTATCTTTGTCAATTTTACTGCTATACACATGTATAATGTATATTAACCTTAGTCCACGTAAAAGGGATGCTCCATACACACACAAGTTGCCTTATGTGGTGGAGAATCTCTGAAATATATATATCTTTAGTATATGTTATAATGTATAAAAGTGGAATTGAATAAATTGAATATTGAATATTGAATATTGAATATTGAATATTGAATATTGAATATTGAATATTGAATTATAAAGTTATTAATTTTGGTTGTTTTGACTAATTCATCCATTCGGATCTATAATGGGGAAACAATTTAAAAACAATTATAAGGTTATACCGTCCCGGTTGTCTAGTTGGCTAAGGCGCCTACCCGGAAAGTGAAATCCCAAACTAATGTATGATATTGATATGAACTTGGTTGGTTACAGCTAAGCCTAAACCCTCTTTAGCCATTGAATTGTAGGATGTTTGTTGTATGATAATTGGGCTCAGTCAGATCTGGCTCAGAGTTCTTTGAGTGGGGGTTCAAAGCTCGTCCCTTCTCTTGATAACACGGCTAAAACTTCGTCTCAAGTCGAGTGAGGGGAAGGGGTTGCGAGATGGTCAACCGTTGGTCTACAGACGTTCTTTGATTATTGTGTGCCACTCTCCTGCTATCTCGACACAATACCATCTAGCTCAACAATGTTTGACTTTACAGCTGTGTACACTGTACATCGAAGTTTGTCGAGTCGCAACTAACTGTTTATTACCCTTGTGTTTCAGGATTGGGAACAGAAAATCTGACACATGCTTACACTTCGAGACAAATATATTACATTATTAATCAAGATTAAGATTCTTGTTATTTTTCCAAAATATTCATAGAAACATTATATTGGACAAAAATCATTAAAAAAAGTAAATAACAATTTATCTAATTTTCACCAAGTGTTCCCCTTTTCACCACATTTTTAAAAAGAGACCACACATTTTACCAAAATATAACCGGCGGGATTCGCCAGCCGACATTAGATCTTGTTATGCAAATGCCCCATGATTCATGGGCCAAATCAATCCCTGATACTCTAGATTCTAGAAGTCTAGAACCAAGCCAAGGATTATTTCTTATTGAGTCGTCATTGTCCTGGTCCAAACTTCCGCCCCCCCCCCCCTCCCCCCGCAACGTCTGTAGGGTCGCGAGTAACACGCGTCTCGTTAGCTCGGGCAGCGGGCCCGAAGATTGCCGACACTGCCCGAGTGAATCACAGTTCGTCAGTCTTCAAGAGGGGGTGGGGGAGATTGATTGTTCCTCTCAATCGAACCGTTTCACCAGCAACCGCCGTGCTAATGTAATCGCCTTCCCATGTTGCGGACTAGGGGCGGGGCGGAGAGTTACACTTATACAACTCTTTGATTTAACCAGGCGCGTAGCAAAGGAACTCTTTTTCGCAAAGTGATGGGCGGTGGGGTGGGGGTGGGGGGTGGGGGGGGGATGGGGGAATGCTGAGCTGATGAGCTTTTGTTCGCTTCTGCATCCTACCAACTAGTCAATGCCCTGAATATACTGACAGTGACTATACTAGTACTAGTTTTCCAGTTGTTGTAGCCGATATTTAAAACCCTTTCGTTCCCCTGCAGTGTAGCCATGGCAACGGAAAGTTCTAAATTTTTTGCGGGTAAATTTTGAGTTTGACCCATATTAAAAAAAAAAAAAATGGTAAATGAAAAATATATACATTTTCCCCCAATTCAATGGGACGAATAGTGTCTTTTTGAGAGAAGATTGAAAATACACAGGTGCTAAAAAGGATAAAAACAGAAAAATTTTGGTTTGTCCCCGAAAAATAGTAAATCTCCAGTACTGGTGTTATTTGAGATAAACATAATCTATAATTTGCAAAAAAATTCAGAATAAAATCTAGTTTTAGAAATGTACATGAAATTTAAAAATAAAGATTTTATTCAAAATCGAAAAATTCATAAAAATTCCAAAAAATTATGATAAAAAAATATCTTAGAAAGAATGGAATTTTAATTGATTTATTACAACTTCCTAATTAAGACAAAAATAATTCGGGAATAAAAGGGTTTTTAAGATGCACTTCCTACAGCAAATTCGCCCTATCTTGTCTAAAAAAAACATATACTCTTGGGTGGTAACAAAGATCTGACTAACGATTCAAGATAATGCACTGTAGTGGTCTGTACACGACGTTCTTCATCTAGATTATATTTATATATATGCGTGCATGGGGATGAGTTATAAAATATGTTTTTTTTTTTTTTTTTTTATCCGATAGAAAATGCGATGGAAATTGAATAGCTTAGGAGTTTACTTGAGTCTTTTGACTATTCATTTAGACCCTTTTCTGTGAGCTCTGTTGTGTGCTCAATTCTGGCCGACAAGTATCCTCTTAACATTCTGAAGTGGGGGGGGGATCCCCCCTCCTACCCCCCTCCCTAGCTACGCGCCTGGATTAACTCGGGCCCCGCTATCACAGGTACTTTAGGGGGTGGGTTTTAGGAAAGAAATCAGATTTGTTACTTTCTCGTGGTTAGATTTAATATTGTTAAGCGAGCGAAGCGAGCGTTTCCATTTGACTCTGCCGGAAAAATTAGTCACTGTTTTTTTTTGTTTTTTTTGTTTGTTTGTTTTTTTGTTTTTGTTTTTTTTGTTTGTTTGTATGTCTCGCCATAACGTTCGAACGGAGGCTCGGATCGAGTTGAAATTTTGACCATCCGCAAGCTTCGTTCTCGATTGAATGCCATTAGTTTTGTGGCAAAATCGTTCAAAAAGTTAAAAAGTTACATTAAAGTTAATCGAAAGTTTTTTTCTAAAACTTAACGGGGACAAAATCTGAGATAGCCAAATCATTTAGAATGTCCGTCCGGTCACGAATATGTTAATTTTATTTTGATCCGATAAGTAGTGTAGATGGAAATTACATTATAACAAAAGTAACGTTGCCATGGCAACGAAAAGACGCGCGAAGTTTCTAATGCACTGCCACCTAGAAGTAATCAAAATACTTTCGAGGAAGCAGTCTATTATTTGTCAACAAAGAGTTTAAATAGTTTTCCCAAGGAGTCAAGGTCCTCTAGATGGCGGTGGATTTTAAAGTAAAGATTTAAACACGGGTTTACCCAAATACCTTGGCAAAAATAAATAATACTGGAAACGCGAACGTCGTAAATTTTAAAATTAAAAAAATGTGCAATGTGGGTCTAGCTATAGCACGTGCTCGCTTATCAACGCGTCCAACTGAGCGTTTCCTAGTATTTTTAAGCGAGCGAAGCGAGCGTTTCCATTTGACTCTGCCGGAAAAATTAGTCACTGTTTTTTTTTTTTTTTTGTTTGTATGTCTCGCCATAACGTTCGAACGGAGGCTCGGATCGAGTTGAAATTTTGACCATCCGCAAGCTTCGTTCTCGATTGAATGCCATTAGTTTTGTGGCAAAATCGTTCAAAAAGTTAAAAAGTTACATTAAAGTTAATCGAAAGTTTTTTTTTTAAACTAAACGGCGACAAAATCTGAGATAGCCAAATCATTTAGAATGTCCGTCCGGTCACGAATATGTTAATTTTATTTTGATCCGATAAGTAGTGTAGATGGAAATTACATTATAACAAAGTTCCGTTACCATGGCAACGGAAAGTCGCGCAGCTTTTTTGGCTCATGATAGCGGTCGAACGGAGGCTCGGATCGAGTTGAAATTTTGACCATCCGCAAGCTTCGTTCTCGATTGAATGCCATTAGTTTTGTGGCAAAATCGTTCAAAAAGTTAAAAAGTTACATTAAAGTTAATCGAAAGTTTTTTTTTCAAACTAATTGGCGACAAAATCTGAGATGGCCAAATCATTTAGAATGTCCGTCCGGTCACGAATATGTTAATTTTATTTTGATCCGATAAGTAGTGTAGTTGGAAATTACATTATAACAAAAGTAACGTTACCATGGCAACGAAAACTCGCACGAGGTTCGCACTATGCACTGCCACCTAGAAGTAATCAAAATACTATCGAGGAAGCAGTGTATTATTTGTTTCGTTTAACCAAAGAAATGATGTCAAGGTCCTCTAGATGGCGGTGGATTTTATCCACAAATTAAAGGTTTACCCAAATAGGCCTACCTTGGCAATAATAAATAATATTGGAAACATGGCCCCGTCGACAGTGAACGTCTCAAATTTTAAAATTGAAAAAAATTGCAATGTGGGTCTAGCTATAGCACGTGCTCGCTTATCAACGCGTCCAACTGAGCGTTTCCTAGTATATGTCCCATGAGCGTAGGGTCCATACCTCTCGGCCTCCAATGCAGAAAGTCCAGGGGTTCATTCTCACTACAAACAGAAGATTTGCAACTCCTGGTGTGGACTTTTCCATCAATTCAACACCTTGTAGTCGTCCTGGCAACGAGGACATAATATATTCTAAGCTGATGCACCCGCGGGTAGAAGCGTGTCCAACTTGTTTGGGAGGTATTTTCTAGGAAAAATACCGGTCTCCATTTGGCACTAGTCGATATCGTCAGCGCCGACAGGATTGGCTACTACTTTCAATTTGAAGTCTCCAACCGAAAATGAATCAAGTCTCAAGAAGGTCCTACACGTAATATTTACATTTTAAAAACTAATTAGAGGCAGGAATATAAGATGGGACAGCGTGCAGAAATGTGGTGTTGGGTGATTTTATCCATAAAGTGTGCGTTTTGCAAAATATAAACGCTACGTAAAAACCTTTTGTTTAAATGTATTCCCACAGACAATAATATAGTGACTTGAGGTTGGCGACACCGTCTACATATTACTATGCCCATTTAAACGCAGTGTATGGCCGACAGAGGCCGACAGAGTCATTTTAATTCATGAGCAAAGAGCCCAATGAGCACGCAGAATGCATGCACATTCTATTTTATTATTCATTTTATACCATGTTTTAGCCTTAGGAACTATTCACTCCCTCTTCACGAAGAGGAGTATAATTGTACCATGTAATATTAAGTGAATAAAGATCTACTCTACTCTACTCTACTCTACTCTACTCTACTCTACTCTACTCTACTCTACTCTACTCTACTCTACTCTACTCTACTCTACTCTACTCTACTCTACTCTCTCTCGGTGTGAGTTAGCGTACCAAATTATGACTTCAACAAAAACATTTTTTTAAATACCATTTTGTTTCCTTTCGGAAAACGTTCATTTTGGGAACAATCACCATAAAAATTACCTCTTTGGGCAATCGACCTTTCTTTTATAAAATCTACTCCTATTTATTTCCGAAAATAACGAAAACATTTTTTTTTGCCTTAATCTAACAACGTATTCAGGTTTTGTTGTGGTAAAAGTCCCGTGTTTGTCCGGGGGGTGTAATGTTGTTCTGTTGGCTGACATGGCTGGGTGAAGGTTCTCGTGCTGTGATGGTTGGCTGACATGGCTGAACGAGCCCACTACACGGGTTGACCATTAAACAGGCCCTGCACTCTCCCATGTTGTACTTCCAGGACGGCGCATGCGCGCACAGCTGCAAGGGATTGTGGGAACTTGCAAAGGAGGCCAGGTTTTGTAATTGTTAGAGACTCCGCTGAAAGTTTTAAAAAATATATCTGATGCTCTAATATGGAAGTGACTCTGTCGGCAGACGGCGACACACAAATAGAAATACATGGCAGAAACTGACAATGGAAGCCATAAGTCCCTGGGTTTGGATACCCGCCACAGGCAATTCTCACCATTATAGTTATATGGATGTTGTTTTCAGTGTTGTTAATGGGGATGCTGGGATTGAGTCCTCTAAAACAGCCCTTAAACTTTCCCATCACAATAGGGAACTGTCCTTGGTTTCAAATATATCTTACACGTATTTAGTAATTTGTAATATTCAATTTAATAAACATCGCAATTAAAATAAACTTAAAAAAATGAAATCTGTGGATTCTATGCATGTTCAAAGTTCCTGGGTTTTGACTTCCCGCGCATAGATTTAAGAACGCGCTCTGATTGGTTGTGACGTCACCGTGAGGCGAGGCCGACTGCGGAGAGCGTTGTCACAGCAGAGCGTGTTTACCATCGGTGTTTACGTCTGTCAGTGTCTGACGTTCTTCACAAGATTACTGAAAAGGGGTTTGAGAAAGCCGACTCCTTAAATATACCTCATGTTAACGCAGTTCTTCTACATACTATCTACATACTACTACCTAATCTTTGCTACTACATACTTCTCAAATAGCCTCAGTCACGTTCTCTGCTGAGGTTAGAGGAGTAAAAAGAGACAGGTACATGGAAGTAGGGTTATAGTTTGCCCTCTTCTAGGCTAGCCTAGGAGGCTTAGGCCCTAGCTTTATTTTTGGATGAGCGAAGCGAAGATTCCGTTTCACTACAATGGAGAAAAAAATCCGAAATATTTTTTTTTCTTTTTTTCTTTTGTTTGTATTTTTGTCTGTCTCTTAACACGATTCCGGCTAAACCGATACTCCGATTGCGATGAAATTTTATGGAGGCCTTCGAAATCTCTGAACTTAGAACTGCCACGTTTTTGAGCGCAATCGGAAAAATTTTTTCTCATGATAATCGCAATTTACGATTTGTTTCGTTTTTTAAAAATTTCTTCGACTTACAACACCTACAAGCCTTATCCGATTGTAATGAATTTTTTACAGAACCTTAATTCTATGAATTAATATATTCGTGGGAAATTTGAGCGTAATCAAACAATTATTTCTCATAAAAATCTCTATTTTACGCTTTTTTCGTTTTTAAAAAATTACGCTCATCCAACAACGCGCCTGAAAAAGCGTTTGCAAAGCTTCCTAGTTAATTTGATTAGGGTCAAGGGCCTACACTATTTTGTACATTTACTTCTAGGATCAAGATTGAAAACATACTCCTTAGGGCCCTAGAGACAGGCGTAGGTGTAGGCAATAGCTACAATTCTTTGTTCAAGGCATCACAGTACCATCACATCACAGCCAAGCCAGCTAGGGCCTTTAGGCCTAGATAGATTATCTCAGTCACCAATCAGTAAATACACTGTAATGATTTTAATTTTAATTTGTAGATCAGGTCGGAACTCGTACTGTGTTTTTGAAAATCAAATGCACTTTTTTTCATTTAGCAAAATATTTGCTAGCGTCGACGCCTTTTTCTTGTTGTTAAAAAATGTAATAACAACAAGGATAAAAATAATAATAATAATAATAATAATAATAATAAATAAAAACACAAGAGTTCTAACTGATTTAGACAAAGTTTTCCTAAAAAGAATTTTTGTATTAGATTTTCTGAAACGCTTGTGAAAGTATTTGATTCGCTCACCAACTTGTCAAGTTTAGAGACACATATCGTTGATTTAAATCAATAAAAATCTGATCTAAATCGAAAAAAATCGAAACAATCTGATAGGACTAAATCGTAAACTTGATTTAAATCAAATAAATCATGATTTTTTATTTTTTAAATAAAATAAAAAAATCACACCCTGCTAATTAGTCAGACAGTCAGACTTCGTTCTTTTGTGCTGTGCATGCATTTTTTTCAGCACTTCTGTCGCTGGTATGGACCAGTTTTTTAACACTGTTTTTTTTTCAATAAAAACAATGAAAATCAACTTCAAATGATAAATAAATAAATAATAACTCATTATTAACTATTTATTAACACTAATCACTTTGAAAATATACAATTATTAGGTTAATTACTCTTACTAATCACTCGCATATTTCACTGTTTTCGGGCAGCCATCATTTAGGCCTGCCGTGCAGAGTTGTTGTACGTACTGAGTATACCCGGACAAGAACATAATAAAAAAATAACAAAATGAATCATCACGTTTTTGCGGTTATAGTAAAAAAAAAAATACTTCAAAACCTTTAACATCGCTATTTCAAGCAAAAGTTCTTTTCAGTTGAAACTCCTAAATATTTAAAATAGCGACGTCAAAGGTTTTGTAGGCGGAGTATTTTAGTGAAAAGGGTTGGTACTGTCTGCCATGATGCATTTTACCATGGCAAATGCCCAGTTTACGCCTCGAAGGCCTAAGCCTAGGCCGCGTCACTCCTCCCTACTTATAGCTTACAATAAAACATCATGAAATGAAACTTGTAAGTGTATATTTTAATAATATAAATAACTAGGCTATTTATAAAGTATTACTCATTTTAGGTTGTTTTTCATTGTTTTTAATTGAAGAAAAACAGTGTTAAAAACTGGTGTAGTTCTCCATCTTCTTGTAGCTAAAATAAAAAATGATCTTGCATTATTTATTAGTTATTAGGCCTACAGTCTTAAGTCCTTGGCCCTGGTATGTAAATCCCAAGATACAATTCCGTACGTGTGTATTCATTGGCTAGGCCACTTAAATAATGTGGGTTGACTTTGATTTGTATGCAGAAAGAACTGCAATGGAAAACTGAAGCTATTAATATGTTAAATTAAAGTGAAGAACAACTATAATAATATGTATATACTATAGGCATATAAGTCATATACTTACAGTAAAGTGTGGATTCGGCAGACGGACGCCGTGTTTGTTTACACTCGTCTTGCAGCTTTGAACCATGCGTTAATTCTCCTATTTTGTTCGTTTGGCACATTAATGAATATTTTGTCTGGTGTTTTAAAAGTAGTGTTTGTACACCAGTACCATGCACCATTTGTAACGCGGCATTTGACTGAATTAATATACGTTTTATCCGGATAATCTGATGCGTGGGAAGAGCGCGCGACACAAATAGCTGCTGTCATGGCGAACTGTCTGCTAGCCGCCTCGGCAAACCTCGCGATGACGTCACGCCCACCTGCAATGGCGCATGGCCGTTTTCCGCGCGAAGCCCGGTTCAAATTTTTCCTCGCTCACAGTTAGCGCTAATAAAGCAGGACGCAAAAAAACTTTACAGGTCGGTATTTGAGGTTGTTAGTAAGGACATATTTAAATTGGTAATGAAGACAGTTCCCTATTATTACCCTAAATTAATGGAATCAAGTAGAATTAAGAAAACGAAAAGAAAATATAAAAATAAGAAACAAGACAAAATAAAATGGAAAAAGAGGGAAAAAAGTGAGAAGATTTCAAAATACAGGGGAAAAAAGGGGAAGTCGGAAGTTAACATAAATAAATAATTAAACACACATTTAGACGTTCCTACTTTAAACGAATATGAGGATTAGTAAAATCGTGGACAAACAACAACCGGGGGATAAACAAACTTTCGCCCGAGCCCGATTGTTTATTATGTTCAAGTCTTCAAACCGTTGACCAAGGCCTGAATCATAGATAAACACCTATAGTAGGCTAGATCCGCAGTCATTGGTCCACTTCCGTGACAATTAGAAGCCATTTTGAAATTACTGTTAGATGGGAGCGATTCGTTTCGTAGTCCTAAATAGTTTTAAAGATGGCTTTCAGGTTGACAGGTGAGCATATAAGACATTAACACCAAATGGTTACTCAATTCCCTCATGCAATAACTTCTTATTGTTTCTGTTTGTGCATTCCCATGCTGCACAAGCTAAAACCATATTAAACAATCCAGTAAAATACTTTATTACATTAAAAAAGCATAAATTAAAACGCCAAATCGCCATTTTGAAATGGTTAGATTGACGCTTCAATATGCTACGCTCGCGCCTGTGTGGACGTATTGGAGACTGCGGATCTAGCCTACTATAGGTGTTTAATATCTACGTCCTGAATACTTAAAATGGTTCAGGACTAAACAGATAAGATGCTTCAGTGGACGGCAACTAGGCAACTAATAGTATATAGAAGAATACACAAAATTCAATTTATGTTGGAACATATAATTTTAATAGATACCTAATTATATTAAACGTGAGAGTGGAAAATATCGATTTTAATGGTTTTTTAAACACACAACCACTTATCACATTTACATTTAATTTTCATTCACGACTTTTAATCTCAAATGGCGATGTCTTCTCGATGCAAACCTTACACCCCGTCTAAGTATATATCTCTTCTCCGTTGCTATTCTAATCCTATAATTTGGACACATTAATTCAAAACCTTCTCTTTTCCCCCACAGTTTTATTAACACCAGCTTAAATTAACCAACCGTGCATTGGTTAAAATTCAGAACTCAAATTACAAGAATATTCTAGTATTTTGAAGAATATATTTTACTACAATTAGCCCTTATCTCAATTTGAATATTAAATGAAGTTAGCTTAACTTTGGTAAAAGGCGCTTTTCGTTTGCTTTTAAGATCCACAGGCTTGTGGCGAGCAAAGAATCTCAGACGATGCCTCACAAGAACCACTTCCGCTACAGGACTGATCGGATGGTTTATACATCAGAGGTTTTACACTTATTATTGTACGTATACCATTATTTGCTTTTCAATGTCTGCGAGTGACTTCGTTTTGTTTTAAATTTATTTAATATTAATTGCGATGTTTGAAATTTTAAAATTACTTATCATGCTTTTCTCTGTTTGCATATTCAATTGTTCTATGTTTCATTTCATATTTCATTATTTTTAGTTTAGTTTGCATTTATTATTTTTGTTTCAATGTTTTCTCTATTTTTAACTTACATATTTATAATACATTTCAGTGTCCGTTATGCAGTTGGGAGACAATTGCGAATTGATTCCAAAATATTTAACTAAAGGTAAACTCTTTGAAATGCAGTAAAAATGTAAATTGAAGCTTATTTGGTTTGGCCAGCCATTAGGTCAAGACGCGCCACTCTTGCCTCGGGGGTGGAGAGGAGAGAAAGCCGTGCACAACAGATTCAGCTACACGTATGGCGAGGAATGAGGGGGGGGGACGTCGACTGCCAGAGCTCGCTCCTAGTATTGGGGCGGAACTACTCCCCTACTAATGTTTGCGAGATGGACTGTGCCTGTTTTCTCGTCTTTATTTATCTGCAGAGGAATACCCTGGACCACTTCTACCCGGGGACCAGACCAGGGCCAATTTAAAGGGGCTATTAACTCAAAAAAATATTTTTTTGCAACGTGATCTATAGCACAATACTACACTAAAATGATTGTTTAAAAAATTATGTCTTGTAACTGTGATTTAACACAAATTTTTCAAATCTTTGGATCCAGAAATTTGTGAAAATTGGTGTTTTGGGAAATTTCTTAAATCGGCTTTAACCTGCTTCTTTTTTGGTTCACATATATACTAGAGCATAGTACCAATCTAAAATGCCCATTTTTTACATCGTGTCTTGAAACTGTGCCCTAATATACCCCCAAACACGCAAAAATATGCATTCCAAAATCACACCCCATCTTGGTAATCAGCAAATTTTGACCGAACTACTTGCCCAAATTACAAAACAAAATGTAGAGAATTTACAGAAAAGGCTGTAGAGTACGTCAATAATGGCAAATATTTTTTGGATCAAAATCCTCCAAGGTCACGGGGCAAAAAGATCGTCCCCATGTTATTTCTTAAGGGACATTTTTGCTGATGGGACCTAGCTCGAAAAATGTCATGTTTGAAATTTTTTGGAAGGTCATGGTAGCCCCAATAATTTTTCTGTTAATTGCTTAATTCATTACTAGTTAGCCTGAATCAAATATATTTTTTGAGTTAAGCGGTTAAATTCCCCTTTACGAATTGTTAAAGGTCATGCCATGTTTTAAGAATTCTATGTTTGTAATAGTTCAAATGTGTAGGCCTAATAACGAGAACTAGGTCGGTGTTTAACATTGACTGAAGACGTAGTTATACACTATTTGGTGATAGGTGTGGTAAGCAAAGCAATAGTCTTCCATTCACTCAGGTCAAGTCTGATATAAAACAATCACTTACAGAATCGTCTCTTAAATCCCTAACCTGATTACGACCGAGTTCGACTTGTAAGCCCATCAGGCATGATCACAAGGTACGGTAAAAATACAAGAGCTCCCCATTAGTGCGAGCGAGAGGGGAGTTGCGAGCGAGACAGAGAGAGAGGGTGGGGCGAGGGGGAAGTTCTGGTTCGCCACAAAGTTAGTTCGCTTTATTTTCCAGACGTGGGTCCGACTTGTTGCACTGTAAATATATCAGCAAATAGAATTTAGTGAGTTTCTCTAAGAAATCTTCACAACGCGCAGCGAACGATACGTTTAGAATATCCTCATTGCCATTGGAATGAAAAGATTAAACTGAACTCGTAGGCCTAACAACATCGATATGTGATTGATTTTGATGTTCGATTATTATTATATATAGTGACAAAAATAAAATTGTCGATTTTTTTTTAATAAATTCAGATTGCTAAAAAACAATTTTTTAATGGTTTCAAAAAATTGAAATGTTTAATGCCTAGACTATAGCTTGGTTATTCCAGTATCGCCATAGCGACTAAAAGTAAATCAGAACATTCTTCCGTCAGACTTGCCGGTGGCTGGTTTGACCGTGACCTCCCAGATCAGAGACTCGCGCTTGACACTGTCGGTAATCACGTGGTCCCGCTAGCAAAATACTTGTTTAATTTCTGCTTAAAAAAATCACATATTTCACATATCACGTCATACAATAAATTTGTATATATTTTTTCATTTTATTACTAACAATTTGCATTCAGAAAGCCTAAGAATAATTGTCCACCTACTATTTCCAACTAGTATGACTGAAGACTAGGAAAACGCTAAAGTCCCGCCGCTTTGATGGATGAGCTTTTTTAAGTTTTTAGTTTGCGTGGGATATCTTTACTTTTGCAAGTGTTTTGCTTTGCTGCCTATGCATTGTAGGTGATTGTTGTCAAGTTTCTATTGTTTCTTGTCAAATGTTACCTTTTATTTACCGTAAAAATCTTTTATTAAAAGGTTTGTTTCTATGGATTCTGGCTAACTTTTTCAATTTTTTCTTTCAAAAGGTACTACATTACTATTATCTTAATGTCCATGTATAATATGAACGTTGTAGCCCCACCCGTTTGGTCATAATCGGCCCAAATGGCACGAAAATGTCGCACTAAACCGTAAAAAACTTATATTTAAAAGCTTTATTTCTATGGATTCTGGCTAATTTTTCCAACTTTTTCTTTCAAAAGGTACTACATCACCATAACCTTAATGTCCACGTATAATATGAACGTTGTAGCCCCGCCTGTTTGGTCAGAATCGGCCCAAATGGCACGAAAATATCGCACTAAAAATCGAAAAAAATCGTAAAAGTACGATATTCATGAGAAATATTTCTTCGATTGTACCCAAAAACAACCTCTAAGTTTAGAGATTTCGAAGGTCCCCTCCAATTTTCATCAAGATCGCTTATGCTGTTTGCCCGGAATCCTGCTAACAAACAGACAAAAACACAAAAATACAAAAAAAAAAAAAAACAACATTGGAGCCAAATTTTTTTTGGGGGGGTCAGTGAAATTGAAGTCTTCGCTTCGCTCATCCAATTAAGTAAATGCATTTCTTTCATAACACTTTCATGAATATGTCTCTGAGCATTTTAATAATTTATTTCTGCATAATTGTTGGCACCAAGTAAATGATGCCAATAGATACGAGGGGAAAAATGAAGAAAACAAAGTCACAACTAGATTTTTACCTTGGCTTCGAGACAGTTGATTGTGGAGACAGCGAACTTGCCGCTTGACCGAGGTGTTGAGATGAATGTGAAGAAGAAAGAAAATGATAGGCTAGCCTAGTGAGATGAGAGATAGAAGAGGGACAGAGTGTGATGAATGTAATATATTATAATGATACAACACCATACGTAATACACACGAAAATCGAAATTAAATATCACTTGTAAAGCGCTGTGAACTGCAGTGAACTGTGTGTGTCAGAGCCATAAATTATGAACATTCCTGTTTAGAATTCCTATGGTTAGGTGTGAAGAATGCTACCATAAATAAATAAATAAATACAAAATATAAATTCCTATTTGAGTCTACTACACGCCAGACAGAAACAACAAGGCTTATTCGGAACAACCTTTGTTTAAATTTCTTATGTGCTTCCATGCTAGGACGGCTTCAAAGTCACTGTTTACACATTCCTTAGCCAAGAACTGATGGACTTAAGTCCACATCAGAAGTAACATAGAGAGGGATTCAAACGGTGGACCTTCTGCATTGCAAGTTGAACCCCTAAAACCAACACCAACTCACTCAACTGAGATAACTCCTCTCATTTATAACAGAGCAACACGCGAAACAGGCACTACGGTTGCTGTTTAAATGACGGTCAGTGCAAGTTATCGTGCTACTCATCATGCAGTCTTATCCATTTGTTTATTTAACCTTTAGCGCTTTCATCCTTTGACATTCGTAGAATAACAGAATATTATAGTGGAACCGTTCGTAAACTCGTGAATTAACTATTGTGTCGCGTGAGTCGAAAAGTTAATCCGCGGGGTTATTGCATCGCATATGACAGAACGAGCTAGAGCCTGAGCTGTCATAGCAACTCTGAACCAACTGTTCTACGGGCCGCTTGGATGGTGTGAACAAGAATTGCGGGAATTGCGATTAAACAGTGATTTAAGCAAAAGTATTAGAAAATGTTGTGAAATAATTTATCAAAAAAGTCAATATTTGGCACAATACACGTTATTTACATCAGTTTGGCACAATTTTATTAACTGAAATGCGAAATGGTCATTTTGAAAAGCATTTTACTGAATTTTATTCTCTTGAACTGTTTGAATACACAATTCCCGACAGTTTAACGTCAATAACATTTTTGGAACTAATGGCGATTTCCAATGGCCTCACTGGACCGTACTGAGTACAGAGGCAAGTGCAAGAATGCCAGGACAAATATGGCGTCCGGCGAGACGCGCGAAATTCGTTCTTGTAAACTCTATAATTACATTTTATTGGATGAGCGAAGCGAAGACTTCAATTTCACCGACCCCCCAAAAAATTTAGCTCGGTTGTTTTTTTTTTTTTTTGTTTGTTTGTTTTTCCGTCTGTTTGTTCGCTCTCTACCGGGCAAACGGCATATGCGATCTTGATGAAAATTTGACACGACCTTCGTTTTCTCTGAACTTAGACTTGCCACGTTTTTGGGTACAATCGAAGAAATATTTCTCATGAATATCGTACTTTTACGATTTTTTTCGATTTTTAGTGCGATATTTTCGTGCCATTTGGCACAATTCTGACCAAACGGGTGGGGCTACAACGTTCATAATATACATGGACATTAAGGTTATGGTGATGTAGTACCTTTTGAAAGAAAATGTTGAAAAAGTTAGCCAGAATCCATAGAAATATAGCTTTTAATGTAAGATTTTTACGTTAAATAATAACAAATTAACAAGAAACAATAGAAACTTGACAACAATCACCTACAATGCGTCGGCAGAAAAACAAAGCACTTGCAAAAGTAAAGATATCCCACGCAAACTAAAAACTTTAAAAAAGCTCATCCATCAACGCGGCGGGACTTAAGCGTTTTCCTAGTTAGGTTGAAAAGCTAATGGGCCTAGACAGGCATAGCCTAAACTAGGCCTCGGTTTTTTTTGCCGCTATTTGGTCCATAAAGAATGGTTTTCAATATAATATCAGAAAAGGAATCGCCAGTATAACATAACCCTACTTGCAACGGACGCCATGATTGGCCTGACCTTGTTGCCGTGTTGAGCGTTGAGAGCAACACTAGAGAAGTGCAGTAACGTTTCAGTGCGCACTGAAAGCTTGCCATTGGAAAACACCATAAATAAGAATGGACTTGTGGTTCAGTTTCTTATTCGTAGCTTTTAGCGAAGGAAAATAAATCGAGTAGCAACAGCACAAATATGCACACACACACACACACTTATACAATAATATTACCTATTATACATCGTATCATCGCATTTATTATTGGATGAGCGAAGCTAAGACTTCAATTTCACTGACCCCGCAAAAAAATTTAGCTCGGTTGTTTTTTTTGTTTTTTTTCTGTTTGTTCGCACGCTACCGGGCAAACGGCATATGCGATCTTGATGAAAATTGGAGTGGACCTTCGAAATCTCTGAGCTTAGACCTGCCACGTTTTTGGGTACAATCGAATAAATAGTTCTCATGAATATCGTACTTTTACGATTTTTTTCGATTTTAAAGTGCGATATTTTTGTGACATATGGTCTAATTCTGACCAAACGGGTGGGGCTACAACGTTCATATTTTACATGGACATTAAGGTAATATAGATGTAATTGATTTCTGAAAGAAAAAGTTGAAAAAGTCAGCCAGAATCCACAGAATAAAGGTTTTAATATGAGTTGTTTGAGGTTTAAAATAACAATTAACAAGTAACAATAGAAACTTGACAACAGTCACCTACAATACATTCAAAAAGCACTTGCAAAGGAAAAGTGGTCCTACGCATACTAAAAACTTACAAAAAGCTCATCCATCAACGCGGCGGGACTTGAGCGTTTTCCTAATTTATTTTCAATATAACAAGGGCACTGTATAGAAACATGACTTACGCCACCATTACATCATGTACTGCAGCTTTTCTTACAGTTTTACTGTCGATATATGCTTATTTTCGTATTTATTCTGCTAACTTCTGATAATGTTATGTCAATGTGTGAGACCCCGTTCCTGTATACATTGTTATTCCTAGACTTTCAAACATTCCAATTGAATACATTCTTATATATTTACGAAGAAGAGTTTGTGATCAAGACCTTTCCAGAATATCTGTTTCTGTATTTCCCCAATACATGACTTTGACTATGTAACTACAATGCTTTTGCCGGCGACCCCATAAAGACACGCATCTTAGTCACAACTGCATAATATGCTATATTTTAAAACAATGATGCCTTAATCCGATTATGTACAACCAAAATTGTTACATGCATGTCGCAAGTCACTTATGGGGCTTTGACACTCTATAATACTATATAATGATTCTAATTTATTCCCTGTAATATTGTGACCAACTCCAATGCTCAATAACAAATTACTTATACTTTAATTAAAGGGGCTATTACCACCAAAAATATTTTTTACCATATAATCAATAGCATAATGTTACACTTAAATGACCGTTTAAAAAATTATGTATTGTAACCGTGATTTTACACGAATTGTTTAAGTTTGTTATCCTAAAATTTGCGAAAATTTACGTTTTGGTGAATTTCGTAAATCGGCTTTAACTTGCTGTTTTTTGTTTCACATATACTAACTAGAACACCGTACCAATCTAGTATGACCCTATAACATTCTACCTTGTAACTGTGCACAAATATACACTAAAACACTAAAAAATATGCATTCCAAAACCACACCCCTTCTTGGTAATCAGCATGTTTTGACCGAACCACTTATCCAAATTACGAAAGTTAATAAGCGGATTTACAGAAAAGATTACATCGCGTTCGTCAATAATGGCCAATATTTTTTTATCAAATTCCTCCAAGTTTACGAGGCATAAAGATCGTCCCTTTGTTATTTCTTATGGGAGATTTTTGCCGATGGAACCTAGCTCGAAAATAACCAAGTTTGAATATATAATTATATATATATTTTTTGGGGGGGGGGTGTTTATGGTGGCCCTAATAATTTTTCTGTTCTTATAATTTAAACTAGATAAGTATAATGATTTTTTTTAGTTTAGCTGGTGAATACGTCCCTTTAAGATGTGTAGTGCATTGGTTGGTGGTACATCCTTATTGAAATATTATTTTGGTGATTATTAATCATAACAAATTACACAAACATAATAAGTTTGTCTGTCTTATTGTTGTTCATGATTAACTCCAGTTCCCCATACAGAAGAGATCTTTGATAGTATGAAACAAGTGTTTGATATTAATAATATAATAACGTCCAGGATCTACTACCGGAATAAGACGTCGTTAGCTTTTAGCTTAACATAGGTGCAAAACAACGAGGCAACTTACAAAATAATGTATTCCGTTTATAGTAAATCAGCTTTATGTTCAACAGTAACAAACATAATATTTTATGCGGTAATACACTTAACACGCAAAATTATCTAGTCAGCCAAAATCCTTTAAACTATTTTCAAACGCATTATGGAGTAAACAGAAGTGTGAATTATATCACAAATGAGATTGGATTTGTACTAAACTCAATTAACACAATGCACAATAATACTATTTGTTTTGGAGCAAATGAGTGACTCCCAGAATTGAGTGAAATCTAGTAATGAAAAGCGTTTGTTGGCAAACACTAAACTAATGAAATAACATAATAATATTATGCCTAGCGTGAAATGCAGTTTGTGAAACAAAACAAAATTAATTTAGGATAACAGTTTGTTCCTGCCAATCAAGAGACTGTACAATTTAAATAATTAATTAATTAAGTAGCATATTATATTTTCAGGTGTACAAACGTAAAGAAATTGAGAATTGATGTCTTTATTAACCACTTGAAGCGTTTTGTTTGTGACGTCTGCAAAGATTGAGATTTGAATTGAGACCCCGCAGACTACATTTACAATATATAGCACGTATAACTTAACGAGAAGTTGATCCTCCTTGTGTTTGATAAGCAATTTAACATCTGGATGTGATTATTTATTGAATGAGTAATACACTACTTCGATTATGTCTGTCTGTCACAATCACAGGAGATAATATTCACAAACCGTCTATGTCAGACGAACTGTTCAACTCACGATCATAGCTTGACGAACATTTACTTCACATTGAATTTATGAGCATAAATGAATTAAAATCAATTATTTAAAATAAATGAATAAGTTTAAAATTTATTGTATCGTAATTATTTTTATTTCGAGATATTTTAATTAGGCCTATCTATTGTCAGGTATTTGAAAATTAAAACACAAATTAATGATACTTATCACCGATAATTTTTTTTTGTAATTATCTATTGTTGTATGAAAAAATTATCTATTGTTGTATGAAAATGATCATGTTGATTTATTTAAAACAGTGAATAAAAATATTTGTAAATTTTAACATCGCACAGTTTTGGTGGAGGTGCCGGTCCAGAACACTTCATTGGTAAACATAATGCTCCAATAAAATGCTTTTAATGATGACTGTATTAAACATTTCTCGCTTACTCCTGTTTCATGAAATTAGAAAATTTTAAATTTTAACAAGTAATATAAATTAATAAATTAATATCGAAAATGTATACAACTTTTGTTTTCCTTCATAGCATACATATTGTATATATGCCTAGATGGTTCGTATTAATAAATTGACTAAACTTACTGTTTTAGATCAACTTAAAAACAGTTTTCAATTTTAATTATACTTGCCCATAGAGAAAACATTAATTTTCGAAACAAATAATGCACAAAATTAGTAAACAACTGCAATAAAACCCAAGTCACGAAAAAATCCCTGCTATCGTTAATGCCGTTAGTACCGATGAAAGAAGAAGCCCTAGTTTCTAGTACAGAATATGTAATAGTATTTTGTTCGCGCACAATATAAATGTTCATGCACAATTGTAAATATTAATTTTCATTTAAAACTATTTTCTGCACTCAATCCTGTACGAAAATTCTTCATTTAACACACAAAACCGATATGTTTTAATTTCATAAGTCATTAATACTATTTGGCAAGACAAAAAAAGGTAACCTGAAATAAGTTTTGAGGATATCAAACATGAGAAATTGGAAATTGCTACATTATTTTAAATACAATATTTTATTAATTTTCACGTGGAAGCATGGCTTACGTGCGGGTTCAGGGGTACCTAATTTGAAAATATGTTCTGCGGTTTATTCGAAACGATTATGGATCCACCGTGTTCAGTTTTCTTAAATGACGTCACGAATTAGCGACCACCCGTTTTTATTCAACCGTTGAAAAATCCACATTACACTTTTTTCCGCCCTAGTGAAACAGTCGAACCAACAGGTTTTCATATTTCACAGAGCAATAATCCGGTAAAATCCGACTAAGTACGTTTGAATTGAAATCAGCAGTGAGGGTTGTGCGATTAACAAGTTAACTAGCTAGTATTAATTTCCTGGCTAAAATCACGGTTTAATAAAATGCAAATCAACTTATTATAAGCATTCGATATTACATTATTCCGCATTTAACGAAAAAAAAATGCACAAGCCAAATTAAAACATTATAAATGCCGTTCTACCATATAAATTATTATATAATGTTTTTTGCAGTAGTCGTCCGAATTGTCAATTAGGTACACTCTATTTTTACCTCGGATATACACTTTGCAATTATTAATTTATTTTTGTTCTCATTATCGGTCACGTTACATTTCTCTATTAGAAAAGCGATAGTTCCCAACTGTTTACATTTGGAACTATCCATGGTTTAGTAATATTTCTGCATTCTAGTTTATTATTGGTTAATGTCCTCTAAAAAGTGTTCAATTAAACTCGTGGGCATGTAATTACTAAAATGGTGGGACTAATTACACGTCCCTATTCACCTATGTATTTAGGAGTTTTGATGGCGTGCGATTGTGTGGCAGTAACTAGGTAAAGATTCGAGAACACACATAGGTATCTATATATTTTGTGCTGTGATTATATCTATATAACGTAGAATTGCAATGAATTATGATAAGTTATTCATTTGATTTTAATTAATAAAGTTATAATTTTCTGTAATAATTTTGTATAACATCCATTTCTGTCATGCATGTTTTTGTTTGTTCAATCGTAAATGAATTTTCATTGTATCCAAGTCAACACGTTTGCTAATGCTGTCGTGTTGATACCAAATATTTGTAATTCCCATCATCGTTACAGAATTGATAGTTAAAATAATAGGCGGTTCTGCTTCACGGTTTGATTGTGAGGCGTCTCTCTTCTATAGACTACCGTTACATCGCAACTCCCGCCTGGCGGACAGGCCGTCAACTAATTAATAGATAACGCTATTTATGAAATCATTGCTTGTTATCCCCTTTGATTGGCGCCACTTTGATCGTTTGTTTGTTCGTAAATCTCGTTATTTTAATGTTTATTATCAAATAACGAGGTAATTTCTGTTGTAATTGTGAGCGGGGGGGGGGGGGGGGGCTGATTTTCGTTCCCAGTGTTATTGCAATGCCCGATCGAGGTCGAGTTTTAAAGAGGAGAGTTATCGCCAATATTAGTTTTAAAGGGAATATGAGCGTTAAAATGTGAATTCAACATTAAATTTTATAGATATTGGAAAAATATTAAGAGTTTAAAATTTACTTATGAATATCTATTTTGACAGTTAAATTATTTAATAACGGTATTATCGATATCTTAAGAAGAAAATATGTGTACACAACAATTTCCATAAACACAGGTACATAATTATAGTTTTTGATTACATTAAACAATTGAAAACAATGAGAAAATTATTATTGTTTGATATGGTTCCTGGACGTCTCTATTATTGCGATAATGCCATTGGAGACGATGTGGTGTAAAAGATGAGGATGAATAACAATTAAAAATCTAGGTAAGATGTTTTTGTGCGGCTAAGAGGACTGCGAATAAACCTCTCAGTCAGGATTGCCGTGTCTGGCATCGAACTGGAGTGTTAGGGAGTCGAAACCCCTCGGCGTTCGTATGTGCTATCTTCTCTACAGGTGACGTTATTCACATCTACGTTGGTTACAAGAGCACCGCACTCTACCTTAACGGTGCTCATACCAAGCGTTAGACACCAGGAGGACGTGGCTTCGAATCTCGCATGAGGCATGGGGTTTTGAAATTGTAATTCATTTAACCTTATCTATCACCACTCATCGTAACACATAGAAAATTGCAATGATTCCACCCTGTTTTTCCATTTTCTAAAATATGAAAACTCTGTAAAAATATAGTAAATGAAATTGAAACCTGGTATTAGAACACCAAAAAATGTTATTTCAAATTTTTCTGATCGGGCATACGGCAAATATTGCATCTTTAAAATAGTTTCAAACTGCAATTACATCCAGCACAGCGCTCAACGTAGATAGTTGTGTTTCTGTGTAGATTAATGTTTGACTGTTTTTCTTGAACAAGAGAAAACATGGGATTTTTTGGAACCGTATCCCCTGTGAATTTTTCCGTTTTCCGGTACAAATTGACAAAAAATACAGGTTATCTAAAAAATTCGTGGAACATACAAAATTGTAAAATCCCGTGTTTTCTCTTTGATAAGTTCAAGAAAAACAGTCAAACATTAATCTACACAGAAACACAACTATCTACGTTGAACGCTGTGCTAGATGTAATTGCAGTTTGAAACTATGTTGAAAATGCAATATTTGCCGTATGCCCGATCAGAAAAATTTAAAAAAACATTTTTTGGTGTTCTAATAGTACCAGGTTCCAATTTCATTTACTATTTTTCACATAGTGTTGCATATTTAAGAAAATGGAAAAACAGGGCGGAACAGTCTTTAAGCAATAAAATGCATCATCAACTTCAGCACACTAGCGGGGAACCACTTCTATCGGGGATACGACTTTCTTAGAATTCAAATCTCAAGAGAGTTTAGGGGGTGTTGAGTTGAGAGCCAGCCCACACTTCGTCTTAACACACTGAAATCAATATTTCCCATTGCTCATTTCCACTCTAAATGAAAGCCCTTACCCCAAGGACCTTCCTTCCAAACTTCAACGAGAACCCATTGTAGTAAAAACGAGGGGACGTCTGTCTTTGTTTTCCAATTTTCCTAACGAGATCGTTGCGCGGAAAAGTTTCCGCCAAGGTTAAGAAAATGGAAAGTTCCATTTATATAACTTGTCTTTTATGTTTTCCAATTAGATAAGAGCTACAGACTTTCTCGGCGCTCGACAGCTCGCGCTTTCCGATCAGATTAAGGAGGCCATTTTTGTGATCGCTTTGGATTTGTTTGCTGTCTATGGCGACGTAATAGTTCTAGTAATGTAAGAATCGAGGAAATTAAGTAAATAAACGATCATTTTGCTTGCGTACCCATTGTGATTTGGCATCAGAGCAAACTGAGTTGAAGACTAGCTACATTGTAAAGTACGAAATAAACGCGATAGTCGATAGTTTTTATGTTAGATGATCAAATTTAGTGATAATAAAATGGTTTAATCTGATGATTTCTTATTGTTCAATACAAGGATGATAACAAACCTTCTGTAATATTAAATCCACAATATTTATTTATTATTGATTGAAACACAATAAGTAAATTGGCAGGACAGACACAATTCATTGTTGAATAATCAAATTATCATTAACAACTAGATAATAGCAATATCACATTATTCATTCTCAATTCAGCAGAGTAGAAAGTTTGTTTAAACGCTGCAAAAGAAATTTAATATATGAGGAGGTAATGAACACGGTGATAAGCGTAAAACATTAATTTGAGACGAATCCATATGATTGCACTAGCAGAAATAAAAATTACAGGCGATTGATCAGTTTAAGATTAATTGCTTGAGAATGTTAAATTGAGCCACATGTATCATTATTTTTCTTTTATTTCGCCAAATCTGTTTTCTCTACTATACCAAATTCCTATGTACATTTCAGACGTAATCCTAACAGAAAATCATTTGGACAAATTTCCCCTTGAACGTATTTATTATAAAACACGCACATTTAATTATTCTTTACCTCGTTATGAAAAATAAATGTTTAGAAATAGTATTAATTATAAATTTAAAACGTCCTAAAAAAACTAAGTAAAAGTGATAATTTCTTTCAAATCCAAATAACCCCACAAGCCAACATGAATTCGTGAATATCATTCATTTGTGATTCCGCCGTGTATAAAATGTTCTACAAAAAAAATGTTGTAATAACCCTCCAGCTTCCGCAGAAATAGCTGCCTATTCCTGGCTCACGAGGAAAATTAATTACCCTGGAACATCAAACATTTGATAAACAAAACCCTATCAACTCAAGATGTCCTCGAACTTGTCCATGCACGTACGTTCGAACCAAACAGAAATAATTTTCATCTGACCATAAAATATTTTCGAGTTCGTTTGAGAGATTTCATCAAGGGCGGAATGTTTCGCATGCGTCTCTAATGAAACATATTGAATATGCGAGTGAGGGACAGAGTCAATTAAGAGGAGCTCTGTGCATTCTGATATCAATTAACTGAAGTAGTCGGTATGTAGATTAATGTTTAGTGAAGCCTCATGTGGACATTTCAGTCGATATCACCTCGTCCATTCGCTGTTGGATAACTTTTGCACGTTACAAATATGTATAATTGTACTTAAACTTTGTCTATTATGGAACGGAGCTTCTATATAAGCATCACTTTTCTGTCCGTCCTTTTGTGCGTGCGCGCGCGCGATAAAAACCGAATTTGACGTCTGATCGACATTATGTTCTTGTTTTGTCATTATGCATAACAAGTTGCCAGATTCTACGCCTCTCTAGAAGCGGTACCGAATTCCCAAGTTTCTCCACTTGCCCACATTGTTCCGAGAAGAAGCGACGTATTTCCCGCGCCCCATTGCAGCTCTCGGACCTCGTTTCTTGCCTCCACGTCGTCAGGCACGGCTTCTAGGGGCTCGTCAACGTCTCATCGCCGCGCGTCGTCGAGTGGGTGTAGTGGACCCACGACTTAGACCTCTGTGACGATAATAATAACTATCCTTGGATGTCTCTTGTGGGACTTTTCTGCCATGGGTGCTGCTACTTATTACATCCAATGTAAAAACCTAGAGGTTTGTTGCCATTCCCGACGGTATCTGTCACCAAACACCCATGCAGCGCAAGGACGCTGTCCATCGCCCAACTCTGGCACACATCTGTTTTTTAGTTATAGGTATTATCCGCACCAGGGACTAAAGAATACCAGGGGAGAGGCTTCGAGCCCCACGACTATTCCCCAAAACAGATAGACTCTCATTAACAAGGATGACACATAGAGTTTTTGGTGGCTAGCCCACAATGTAAATTGAAAAATTATAACACGGCATCCAAATCGTCACTAAATGAAAGAACAGTCGAAAAACAGGTTAAGTGTAAGCTATCCCGGCTCCGCCTCCAAAAGGATCAACGCGCTACGAATTATTTTATTTTTATGTGATATATGACCGATCTCCAATAGAAGCAAATTATTATCAATATGTCAAAATGTTAAATGCACCCATCTTTCTGGTGTAGGTTGATCCAGAGCCTCTCCAATTGCCCTCATTATTCCCCGAATTCAATTAACTCCCGCGCGGGCTGTGTTCTTGTAAATAATTGGCGCCTTGTCTCTTAGTAAAATAACTTCCACGGGTTTATCTTGGCTTTCTAAACGCTTTTCAACCTCAGGTTCTGTTTCCTTTGTGTGGAGTGCTTTGGAGGCTCGTGGTTTGGGGTGACCTTTGTTTCAGGTTAGTTACATTCCCGGGCTGGTTAATACTACGGGGACCCACCTCACAGGGAATTCAATATGAGGAGTTGAAACCGCGTTAAACCATATTTATGCCACTTCCAGTTAACATATCATGCATGGCATTACACGTTATTTCAATATAAAACTTATTTTGTTAGGTTTTGTCTAAAAGGATTAAAATATGTTTAATTTATTCATGAGCATTGAGCATGAAGCTCCCTATTTGCACCACTTTTTCGTCCGTCCGTCCGTCCGTCTGTCTGTACTTGTGTCACGTCTCACGATAAAAACCGAACACGACCAATGGCGTCGGAACAGGGGGAACAAGGGGGGCATTGCCCCCCCCAACTTTCAAAACGTTCCGACGCGCATGAACACGACCTCCGATTGGCTGTGGCAAGACCCCCCCCACTCCCCAAGAAATCGAATATTTCTATTCCCGGCACCTCCACCATTAATGAAGGCTGCAATAAGGCGGGAGCATTACAGGTATGCGTTGCTCCCGTGCCCATGCTTGTTAGATACAAGTGCTGATAACAACGTTTCTGTACACACAAAAGTTAATTTATTACCTATTTTTTCATGACTCCGGGTACTTGGGCGGTATTGAGTACTTTCCCTACGTGTGCCTACAAACATCCTGCATAACCGTATCTCTAGAATGTTTTATCTTGCTACTCATTTTACTTCGATTACATTCGCTTCCTGGAAGGTAAATAATACTCCACAGTGTTTTAAATGTAGGGTTAACAAAGTAAGTTGTGGAACTAAACTACCCTGGTTGTTCAATGGCTTCTGAGTTCTGACTAAGTCACGTGTTGCCCCCCCCCCACCCCCCACCCCTCTTGCTAAAAGTTTCCAACAACAACAATAACAACATTCTCGCATTTAAATATGGTCTTACTCCTTCTTACTGCGCCTTCTCCACCTCCAACAACTTTATCAGAAGTTATAAGTTTATTTCATTCAGGGGATATTTTTGTTAATTTTCTATCAACTCCCCCCAATCTCTTCTGTTGTGACGTCATGACGCGCGCTGGATTGTTGTAGAAATATAACGATTTCAAAGTTCTTCTGTGTCAGCATCTATGTATTAATTAGATTTATTTAGTTGTCCTCCTTAGTAAATTCGTTTTTTAACTGATAAGGACAGACGTCAAATATAAATAAAATCCTGCTCTAAGGTAGGGGAGAATAGTTTGGTTACAGTTGAGAATAATATGTATTTATTTATTATTGCGTTCCGTAATCAAGACACATACGGCAAAACATACAGAATGAGACAGGAAAGCAGGCCTCTGTGGCAGTGATCCTGTCCTATCCTTGATATAACACTAGGCCACTTCGCGAACGCTTTTTTTAGTTGCGTTGATGGATGAGCTTTTTTAATAAGTTTTTAGTTTGTGTGGTGTCTCTTTACTTTTGAAAGTTCTTTTTAAACGCATTGTAGGTGATTGTTGTCAAGTTTATATTGTTACTCGTTAATTGTTATTATATTCCTCAAAAAACTTATATTAAAACCTTTATTTCTATTGATTCTGGATAACTTTTTAACTTTTTCTTTCAAAAGGTACTACATCACCATAACCTTAATGTCCGTGTGAAATATGAACGTTGTAGCCCCATCCGTTTGGTCAGAATCGGCTCAAATATCACGAAAATATCGCATTAAAAATAAAAATAAATCGTAAAAGTGGGATTTTCATGAGAAATATTTCTTCGATTATACACAAAAACGTGGCAAGTCTAAGTTCAGTGAAAACGAAGGTCCCCTCAAATTTTCATCACGATCGCATATGCCATTTGCCCGGTAGAGCGAACAGACAGAAAAAAACAAAAAACAAAACACCCGAGCTAAATTTTTTGATAGGTCAGTGAAATTGAAGGCTTCGCTTCGCTTATCTAACTAGGAAAACGCTTAAGTCCCGCCGCGTTGATGGATGAGCTTATTTGTAAGTTTTTAGTTTTTGAGCGGGACCACTTTATTTTGCAAGTGCTTTTTGAATGCATTGTAGGTGATTGTTGTCAAGTTTCTATTGTTACTTGTTATTGTTATTATAAACCTAAAAAAATCATATTATTAAAAACTTTATTCCATGGATTCTGGCTAACTTTTCCAACTTTTTCTTTCAAAAAGCAACACATCACCTTTACCTTAATGTCCATGTAAATCATGAACGTTGTAGCCTCAGCCGTTTGGTCAGAATCGGCCCAAATGTCACGAAAATATCGCACTAAAAATCGAAAAAAATCGTAAAAGTACGATATTTATGAGAAATATTTACCAAAAACGTGGCAGGTCTAAGTTTAGAGATTTCAAAGGTCCCCGGAATCGTGAGAACAAACAGACAGAAAAAAAAACATTGGAGCCAAATTTTTTGAGTAGTCAGTGAAATTGAAGTCTTCGCTTCGCTCATCCAATTAATATGTTACAAATGCATTAGATGAGTTATAAATATTGATTGTTAGTATGATACAGTTGATTATGATTATAAATAGTTATAATGAACTGGAGTTTTTATAAATTATTACTAAGTTACTTGATTTACTAACATGAGTCATTCATTGTATAAAATGAATAATGATTAATGTTACACTGCAGTAATAATTGTATTATTTAAATAAATTGAGTTTATTTATGCATTAAACTAAGTCACCAATAATAATAAAAACAATCTTTATAATAAAATATTGTGATTAGTAAATAAATAAATAAATAAATCGGCTAGGTAAGGTATCATTCCATAGTCTCAAATATTTCCAGACCAGGTAAATAAGTTGCAAGAACATGTACTAAAAGATTATAAGAGTAAAATATGAGTTAATCAAATCCACATCTGTAAAATGTTCAAAGTTAATTAAGTTTTTGCAGAGAAAAACATTCGTATTTTCTTAATGACTTGCAGAGTGAATCAATATAAGATTGAAATTTTCTTCTATTCACCACTTAATTTAAGAATCGTTTTGAGGAAATTATAGGATATATAATTAAATACTATATTAACCAAATCCTTGTTAAACTATATACGTGATAACAGATGTATAAATGTGAAGTTATGGAATATTCCGAAATGCTGAAACTCACGTTCATTTCATCGGATTCGAATTCGTTAGATTTCCCGATATTTGCAAAGTTCGTTGAGTTCTAACAGCAAAGTCAATAGTATGAAAACTCGCATTTTCCTCATCTCGCGTTGACCCGCGTGAAGTAATCGTTCCACATATCGGGAAAACCTCCCCCGCATTTCACAATTATTCAAAACAATAATAGGGAATTCTTCGAGGCCTCGATTTGAATTTTTCATCCAGCATCAGATAATTTTAATTTAAAAAACGAACTCGCGTCGTCGAACGGTTCCAATAAAAAACTCCGTCGATTTCTCGCCTACTCGATCGCTCTAATTTAACAACCAATTATTTACACGCCTAACTTGAATTGAAAAATTCCACTGCTTGTGTTATTTTTCAACTAGTACTGCCGCAGTCATTAATTAAAAAGTGAAAAATGGATTCGTTTTTTCGTCGTGTACCTTTTATCGTCGCATTCCTGGTTTTGGCGAGGACGTGTTGTCTGATTGTACACGACGGGGGCCCGCCCCCCCCCCCTCCCCCCTAACCCCACATTCATGAATAAAACCAATTCCGAATTTCTGTTTACGCAGGCTACGATGTTATTTGGAATGTTGACAAGTTTTGGATTTCTGTTTATGAAACCCATTTGTTTGTTCTTCTGGTTTGCTCACACTCACACGTATTGACGGGGGTGAAAGCGGCGCGGCATGTACTAACAAACACCCTCTAATGAATCACACCATGTATTGAGCTCACCGATGTATTTCACTGAGGCACCTATGTAGAGCATGCAGTGCCTTTATCATGGTTAACACAGAACACATATTCGCTGTAACTTCGGTTGTTTGTGTGTATGGATGCGCAAAAATTGTATTTTTGAGATAAAATATTGGCTAGTTGAAAACACAAAAGACGAGATTTGGTGCAATTAATAATTATTTTCAACAGGTTACGGTAAGAGACCTCAATTTGTATTGACATACACATTATGCACATATTTATGTAGTTACGCGTACATGATACGTGTTTGTTTTACTTACTCGCATCACAGCCGTGATTAAATATTAATTACAGTTTTCCTTGCTTGGAAACTATGAAAAATTTAGAATAATATCATAATATACTAAGGCTAAAGAGGGTGTAGACATGTCCATAACCCTACACTGGTCAACTTGTCCCTCCATGGGACAGGTAAGAAAAACATACATTAAATGCTTCCTATAGATGTAAGAATATAGCTATTATGCTTAATGTGAAATGTGTCACATTCCAACTGAAGTTATGATCTTCGATTTTCTTCATACACAGTTATACAAAAATGTATATATTTTAATCAATATGCTCTGCAATTTTTCTGTACCGAACTGTATTTTTATGTTTATCTTTGTACTTTTATATTCGCACTGGTTGAAATGTTGCCTGTTTCTGTTGTGAATAAAGGTTAAATAAATCAATTTAGTTATGCATTTAATTCACAAAAATAAATGGATCCATCTTTTACATTTCACTAGTTTACTATAATTTAAGGATAATTACATTTTCAAAATATCTACGTTGTAGAACTACGTACTATAATATGACAAGAAGATTGAAAAAATAATCAAATGGATAAGACAATAGCCAACCAAGACGATGTCGAGGCTGACATTAAAATATTATTGACGTGACATTTTATTAACGATATCGTGACATTTATTATGTTGATGTCGTCAGGTTTACGGCATGACCGACCAATATATTATCACCATCTTAATACTGCATAGGCCTAGATATCAATTTTATTCAACATGATTATAAACGACTGACATAGGATATATAAATCTTATTGTAAACTGATTTGTATTATAAATATAATAGAAATCATACACAAAATAGAAACTCACTTGTATGGTTACCCAAGCAGACAACGCCGTGTGCGAACAAGAACTAAACACACAACGTTCATTGGTAAAGGAAAATTCTAATCCATGTGCATGATTTATTTTCAGTTTCCAAAGAATATCTAAAATCGCATGGCTTACAGAAAGTTACGCATGTAAAACATTCCAGACGCAAAGAAAAACTTACAAAGAAGGAATATTAATCTTTCATCTTCTCCTAAAGAGACTTTGAAAGTTTCTTTATAAAATGATTCTCCACACATGTTCTAGACTTATATCATAGCTTTGCATAATCGATACCCGAGCACATTGCCTCTCTGGAGTTTCCGATCGCTTGGCACATTTCCTTGCTTAAATTATCGAAGCAAAGAACTTGAAAAGAAGGTAGAATATTCAAACGTGTTTGCGTGTCTGGGAGATAAGAGGAGCTGAGAGAGTGCTGCTGGCGGACGGAATGAGGAGATGGTGGCAGCGCGGCCAGTAACTTACGAAGTCAGAGCTTTGAGTCTCTGCTGTTTCAGTCTGATCAGAAAGACAAACTCGAGAATCAGAATTACAAACATTTCAGGCTGGCCTCAACAGGTTTCACGTTTCATTTTCCTTACAGCGTGTATCTATTCACAATCGACCATTTTTTATTGTTACTATTTTGTATAAATTGGCTATATTGTATTTGATTGTTTTATTGTGTTTTTGATGTTATGATTTTCGTTTGTATTAATCTAATGACAGAATTACCTGCTGATTTCTGAACGTTGTTTGATAACAAAAAAAGAGTTGTATCCACTTAAGTGATTTAATTAATTAAATAAAGAACTCAGAATGCATCTGCCAGTAAAACCCGGACAGTGTAGTACATATTATTACAGCTAAGTCCTAGTAAAACGTATTTATATTGTTTAGTGAATATGATAAGTACATGTTGTCATACACACTCTGGTGCACGAAGCACTTTGTACCAAACCAATTATTAAGTCTCTGAATTAGAGAAATAGAATATGTCTTTACGAATTGAATGTGTATAAATAAATTTATGAAATATAATAAAACCACTCAACTGAATTATCATCTGCGTTACTTACTTTTAATCGAAAATAAAAATGAAAATTAACGAAATGTATTCACTATTTTTATAAATAAAATTTTGTCTTATTCATATTTTGGAGAAACCGGTACAATTGGAATAAAAAATATACTTTATTTATACAAGTATTTATATGTAAAAGGACTTACAACAGAGTACGGAAAATGGAAGCATGAACATAGTACCTATATTTATACAATATAATGTCAACCGATGTAAGAAAGTTAAAACGTTCAGTAAAATTAAACACTTAAAGTATTATGCACTATGTAGAAGTGTACAGAATGTCAGTATATGTATATGCGTATTATCTTTCACTTTGCCCATAACCAGGTATTTTGTATCAAATTTAAATTGCTAAGATATGATTCCATTACATTCCATACCAGAAATGTGATATCAACCAACAAGGTGACGTATTATAATGTATAATGAACTATCTGTATGGTGTGAATGAGTAAGTACAAAAACTCAAGTGAAAGCGTATATACCTACTGTGGATATATTTTCTTAATTACCTTAATGGCACCCGTATGTGGCTATGCTAGCCATGTTAAATTAATCACCTTTGATGAACCTTTTATCAAGAATGGCCATAGCTCGTGAATTAATTTTTTTTTAGGTAACCGATACAACCTTTCTATGCAAATTAAATGTAAAACATTTTTAATTAAATAAAATGGACCCCAAAAAAGTCATGGAATGATAACATTAATTTATCTACATTTTTACATGCTTCATAATTAATATTAATTATTGGGGGGAAAAAATTGAAATATGGTTCATTCAAATGCTGTTTTATACCTGTGCCAACATGCCCTGAAATAGTTTTCAAAATTTTCTATCAAGCCAATCTTGAGAAAAGGTACATTGAATAGAGAAAACATAAGTTCTGAAATTGCAGTTAAAGTTTTGTTTTGTAAATAAAGTCATTGTGGGCCTAGGCCTAGAGATGGGAATTTTCATGAAAATGTTTTTTATTAAAAATTTCTGGGAAAATTTTCAAATCTTTTCAAAAAAAATTAAAATAGTTTATTCTTTGTTTTGTTAAAGGCTAAAAATGCTTCTAAAGGCTAGTGTGGTAAAAATGATTTTTAAATGCCTACCCCTACCCCAAACATAAAATAAGTTTCTTTCTACAAATTAGATAACACCTACATTCGCAAATAAATACTTTTATAAATAAGTACTGGTTCGATTTTAAAACAAATTAGACCCACATTATAATCTTGAAAATTCAAGGTTCTACCTCAACCATTCAAACGAAAAAGTCAGATTTATCCATATTATCACATACGGGTGCCCTTAAGTTCTAACAAGTTATTTGTTTAATCTTTTATAATGTCGTCTATCAAAAACTGCGATCCAAAGTGTTCACGTTGCACGGTGAGTAGTGTAGTTGTTGTTGTTTGCCTGACTGATTTGCAGCGAGTGACGGGGATTACGCAAGTCTCCGCGCGCCATTTACCACAGCTCAGCGGTAAAGCGCATTTTATGCCTCATAAACGTTTTATATCGACAAATGTAAAATAAAACCCACTTATTAGGCTCATGGAGGCGGTTAAAACGTGGCGCTTGTCCTGATTGTGGGACATTGGAAACAGAAACTGAAGCACCATGCGTAGGGCGGCCGCCATTGTTTGCACAGTGCCGGTGAAAAGTTATTACAAAACATTTATTAAGAATCAGGATGACATTCACTTGTCCATTTACCGATTTAATGTAACAATTTTTAAGGGAGACATCAAACAGTTAACTACATTTTTCATAAAAATAGCATCAATAATCTGTCACAACCTCCTGGATAAATTGTGGATGACTTTATCTCTAGACCCCGACGCTTTTTGTAAGAGCTTCTAACAACTCTTAACACAAAGTTTAATTTTATTGGGTTTAGATAATATGTCCTTCTGTAATGTGAGGTTGATGTTATTAGATTTATGTAGTTGTCCTCCATTGAAAATCAAGAACGTTGAACATTCTCTAAGCATTCCATCCTTGTATTTCATAAATACTAAGCCGCTTCGCGAACGCTTTTTTTAGTCGCGTTGATGGATGAGCTTTTTTGTAAGTTTTTAGTTTGCGTGGGATCTCTTTAGTTTTGCAAGTGCTTTTTGAACGCATTGTAGGTGATTGTTGTCAAGTTTCTATTGTTACTTGTTATAAATTGTTATTATAAACCTCAAAAAACATATATTAAACCTTTATTTTTATGGATTCTGGCTAACTTTTCCAACTTTTTCTTTCAAAAGGTACTACATCACTATGACCTTCATGTCCGTGTAAAATATGAACGCTGTAGTCCCACCCGTTTGGTCAGAACCGGCCCAAATGTCACGAAAATATCGCACTAAAAATCGAAAAAAATCGTACAAGTAGGCCTACGATATTCATGAGAAATATTTCTTCGATAGTACCCAAAAACGTGGCAAGTCTAAGTTTAGAGATTTCGAAGGTCCCCTCTAATTTTCATTGAAATCACATATGCTGTTTGCCTGGTAGAGTGCAACAAACAGAAAAAAGAAGAAAAAAATACACCCGAGCATTTTTTTTTGGGGGGGGGGGTCAGTGAAATTGAAGTCTTCGTTTCGCTCATCCCAAAAAAATCAAGTAAAATGGTGATTTATAGAATAGAATGAGCACATTAAACGCGTATTTATTAATGTGTGCGATATGTTTGTAGACAGTGTTTGCGGGTGATATCTAGTTCAAAGAAATCTAATAACCCTGCGGTGCCTGCAGAGAATAACCTGATCACTAACATACATGTGTTCACTGCAAACATTGAGGTCGATAACCAGCAAATAGTCTCAATTGCATTCTAGACATTCTACCAATATTAGTCTCAGGATTCTAAGTATAAATAATGTTGTTCTAACTGATAATCCACCGATACTAAGAACTTGTTTATAATTCATTGCGCATTGAGCCGCTGTTAACACAGCCTGCATTTAGCATTACACTGTCCAGCCGTTCGTATTGATTGGTGCCTTTTGACATTGATCAAGTAGGTAGACAGTCTACTGCACTTGTATGATCGATCCTAACGTCTAAAGGTATTGTTTAGAATGTAAACAGCGAAAAAAACATTTCAATATTATATGAATAGGTCTATTTTATCCAACTGGTCAAATACAAAGATATTTTAATACGTTTACAACACGTAAGAATGATTTTGATATCGACATTCGGACTCAATATCGAAATTTAAAACAAAATGAGTTCAAAATTTCAAAATGTAAATTATATGTTTTTCCAAAGTGAGGATAGGTATTTAGAGATATGCTCACGTTTTACCATTTTAATGCAAAAAAGGTCAGAAATACCGATTTACGTCTTAATATTTTACTTGCTTAAATATGGTGGAGGTGCCGGGTCATTTAACAAGGGTGTGGACGTAAACCCCTTATTTTTATGCGTTAGTAAGCGATAGCTTATCAACCATTTTAGCCTAGGCCAAAAATTATCAACAGTTAATTATATTAGATTTATTTGCACAAATTAAATAGTTTTGATCTATCGATATCGAAATGTAGTGCTATCAATAACCGATTGATGCGTCGTGGCGCATGCGTATTGCATAATCATTGGGCGCATGAGATTAATTGCCCATGTCGTCCTCTGATGGTCATACTATACATATGAGAAGTAAAGCCTAATATCTATCAATCACGCATTCCAGTGATAAAAATGAAACTACTTCCCTCATTCAATGTTACATAGTTTGATTTTGGAAAATGACCGGCCATAGATCACCACAAAAACGTTCTTTGTTATTTTTGTTGAAGTGTGCCTTTGTCTAATTGGCAATTACAATGAGATGAGACCGTCGGGGAGAGGAAGGGTGGAGGGGGGGGGACGAGGACTTTGATGGCGAGATTTAATATAGAGCAGCGCGAGGCGGGAACTGTGACCCCCCCCCCCCACAGTCTGTGTCGGAATGGAAAATTTAATTTTTGCCCCTGGGTCTTTGAAGTGGCTCGAGCTATAGGCATTCCTGTCTACCTGGGACTTGTCTTGACATTATTAATATTCCAGCTCTGAGAACTGTATTAATGCCGGAGCGGAGACAATACCCCACTCTGTCTGGGGGGGGGGGGGGGCGTATCTTGCCGCCTATCACCAGCTCTTCTCGCCACACGCAGAGCCTAATTGCCAAGCTATTTTTAGACAAACTTACTCTCGTAGTAAAGAAAGTATTTATATATTAACACAAGTATGGACAAAAATAATAAATGTTAGTGAGAATGTAAAATATTCATTAATGTATGGAATAAATAAATTAAGACTCCCTCATCTGTTGTATATCTTGCAGCTTGACGTGCATATACATTAGCCACCCCTAACTTGTGTCTGTGTTGCCCGCACCCGCTGTGCGTGACCTATCTCTAGTGTGTTTGCCGGCGTCTACTGGCACGCGAGGTGAGACCTGGGAGAGCTAGTCGTGCATGTGCGTGAGTGTGCGTGTGTGTGCGTGTGTGTACCACTGAGCTATACATACTTACGTGTAGGGCGCATGCTATGCTGTAACCTTGAAGCCTACATGGGCCTAAAGCGATGGGTTTAAAAGGCCTAACCCGATGGGCCTATTATCGACGTCCCTAGATTATATTGCGATTGCACCGCCGTCTAGATGTAAATCTTAACGTCAAAATGGCGGTTTGTGGCTAGCTTATTTTGAGGTTATGTTGTCTTGTAGACCTACACTAGGAAAACGCTAAAGTCCCGCCGCGTTGATGGATGAGCTTTTTAAAGTTTTAAGTTTGCTTGGGATATCTTTACTTTTGCAAGTGCTTTGTTTTGCTGCCTACGCATTGTAGGTGAATGTTGTCAAGTTTCTTTTGTTTCTTGTCAATTGGTATTATTAACTGTAAACAACTTATATTAAAAGCTTTATTTCTATGGATTCTGGCAAACTTTTTCAACTTTTTCTTTCAAAAGGTACTACATCACCATAACCTTAATGTCCATGTATAATATGAACGTTGAAACCCCACCCGTTTGGTCAGAATTGGCCAAATGGCACGAAAATATCGTACAAAAAACAAAAAATCTATATTAAAAGCTTTATTTCTATAGATTCTGGCTAACTTTTTCAACTTTTTCTTTCAAAATGTACTAAATCACCATAACCTAATGTCCATTATAATATAACAGCTTTAGCTGCACCCGATTGGATCAAATTGGCCCAAATAGCACGAAAATATTTGCCAAAAAATCGAAAAAAATAGTTAAAAGTACGATATTCATGAGAAATATTTTCTTCCGATGTACTCCAAAAACGTGCGCAAGTCTGAAGTTCAGAGATTTCAAGGTCCTGCAAATTTTCATCCAGACATCGCAGCTATGCGTTTGCCCGGTAGAGAGCGAACAAACAGGACCAGAAAAACAACACAAAAATAAAACAAAACAAACAAAAAAACACCCGAGCTAAATTTTTTGGGGGGTCGGTGAAATTGAAGTCTTCGCTTCGCTCATCCAATTACAGTGGTCGATTATCAGGGTCACTCAGGATGCCTAGGAATAGTGTTCACTGCAGTGTTACACTAAATAAACTGATAAACAGGTCAGTGACACAGGTGAACGAATCTATTATGTTTAGTTCTATTGAATCTGCCGCTGATTAGGGACGAAAGAAAAAGGCGGACGGCAAACTTCCACCATATTCACATCTCAACATTTGCCCGGTATATATCAGATCTCCATGTAAGTATATAGAGCTCAGTAGTGTGTACGCTTGCGGTGAGGGTATTGTCACTCTTGTGGTGTGGTTCACGGTGGGTATTGTCATTTGCACGCGCTAACTACTGTGCGTCTCCGGACTGTTGCTATAGTCTGTGAACGGATGATACAACTTGAGAAAAGTGAAATTAGTATTAGTAGTTTCAGGGCGCTTTAACAGCTAAGATTATTCGTGCCTCCAAGATAAAACAATTTCTATAAGTGTGAGTTACCACCATGTATACTTCTTTCCAAGGGGCGAAACGTAAGGGTAGACGCGGGGAGACAAGGGGTGGAGAGCCCTGTGCTGGTCAGAACCAGCCAAACGTATGGGGAGGGCAGGGGTTCCCCCACGTCGTGGTCCTCTTTGTCTGTGTCATCATCCGTCCATGTTGTCATTGTCGTCACCGTCGGGGAGGTAGTAAAAGGGAAGGGGAAAGTTCCCCGACGATGACCCAAGCTAGCCATAAGTTTCAGGGAGTGAAACTCCCTACTCACGCGCCGAACCACGAGAAGATTGCGAGTTGGACTTTGATGGCCCGAGTAAAGTGATAACTATCGTATCATTGTTATTTGATGATTAAAAGTGAACTCGACTACTCAGATCATTACGGCGCCGTCTTTCAGACCCCGCGCTCTATGGCCTGCCCGGTCGGACCCACGGATTAACCGAGGACTCGTTTATCTCCGAGGATTAACTCCCACCGTGCTATCAGGTCAAACCACCGGAAGGTTTCGAGGTTCACTTTGTTGACCCAGAGAGAGCGAGCGAGAGAGAGAGAGAGAAATACACTCATATACCCTTAGAATTTAGAAACGAGACAGAATATGGAAATTAATCATTTTATTAGGTTAGTGATATTCAGTTTGTGTGTGGTGTTCTACATCTCTTGAAATGCAATGACGCTAATTGATCTCAAGGGAGGCGAGAGATGAGAACTTTAAACCGTATCAGGAAGTATTTCATGGTTTGATCCCACGTCCCTAAGTTGCAGAATCATCCGCCCCAGTTCATGTGCGCTAGCTGCCGAGGAACATCTATACATTTATCTATGGCAATAAACATCTTGAATCTTGAATCTTGATCACTCCAGAAACGAAACAATGAATGAAGCAATTTACGTTATTGATGCTGTCTCACTTCATCGGCATCCAGTTAAGAGAGTATTCATTTTATTGTCAATTTAAAGCCATGCAAATAGTTCATAAACGTGAGTCATAAATTGCGTTTTATATGGAAAAAGTTCTAATGATTGTCGTTTCCTCTGGTGGAGAAATCTCAAGAGTCAAGAAAGAACCTTTTTCATTGTAAACGATTCTCGTATCACTCGGCATCTATTCATCAGAATAAAAAAAACGAAACCGTTAACCAAAATAGAACGCGCCCCAATATGTCCCATTGTCCCCTCCCTCCCCCCACAGCACTTGTTGACAATCCAAACAGCGTGCTAAGTTATCGGTGCCCGCCTCAGTGGAAGTATGTTACTTCTTGGAGATGCTAGATGGCAGCACTACCGGCCGCGCTGTTGCCAAGCCGCTCTCTTGTTGTTGATACCCCCGCGGGCCGCAGTCATCCGTCTCCGTGCGCTACACGAGGATTAAAGGGGAACACCTGCTCTCCGCTTTAAACGCACACACGAGGGCGCGCTTAATGATCACAGGGAAACTTTGCGCTGAGGAAATTAACGTGAAATTGAAAATAAAAATGACGTTTTTACCTTAGAGAGAAGACAGTTTCTAGGTTTAAACTGACGTTTTGTAAGTAACAAGTTTTGTGATACAATTTGTTGGCAATTATAAGTTCATTACTTAAGGGGCACTTCCTCACAAAGTTTCCCCTGTTGAAACCACGTCCATTAGTTTTATAAATAACTCTCCTAGGACCACAATGATAAGTTAATCACCTGTGACATATCTCCTAAGATGACGTAGGATCAAGGATTTAATCGTTTCAATAGCTTACAACTAAACGAGATTTAGTAACTAAATATTCATTAATTAAAATGGAATAAATCAAATGATTTTGATAACGACAGTACAAGGTAAATAAACACAAAACTATATATTATATTGTCTTGAGTCGTTTTGGCATTACAAAATGTAGTTTGTATTACAGACTCTTTATGCACGGGATTAGACCCAAATTAATAAAGTATGATCCATGATAGACGTTTTATTCACTAATACCAATTGTATTTTTAGTATGTTCCGTATAATTACCATTTAAACATTTTATTGCAGCGATTTAAATCTTTTATAATAATATGTGAACTCTTCACTACATCTGCATTAAGTGATGATATTATGGGATTATAATTGATTATGGATTTTGTGATAAACTTATATTTAATTACAAAGTTAAGAAAGCATGGAAGCAAGCCTGGAAGCAAGCCTGGATGCAAGCCTGGATGCAAGCCTGGATGCAAGCCTGGATGCAAGCCTGGATGCAAGCCTGGAAGCAAGCCTGGAAGCAAGCCTGGATGCAAGCCTGGATGCAAGCCTGGAAGCAAGCCTGGAAGCAAGCCTGGAAGCAAGCCTGGATGCAAGCCTGGAAGCAAGCCTGGAAGCAAGCCTGGATGCAAGCCTTCAAGCATGGTGTCATGTGATCTAGCCATGGCTAACAAGTACGCTGTAATGGAGAGAACTCACCCAATTCTCGAGCGTAATGAACAAGACCCAAATATGCAAATACTGATGGAGGTAATAATGTATATGAGAAAACTCAGCTTGGCGACACTCGGGGGATTAGTAAAGTTCTCTGCGACCTTTGACCTCTGTGTGCCCTGCCGTCTCGGGTATCGGCCAGGGCGACAATTATTGTTTTTCAGAATTAAATCGGTAATCCGGAAACTAAAACTTTATAGGGAACATTATACTTGTAAAAAATTGAAACAGATTGAACCGAAACTTAATACCGGATACTTTCCATATAGAATTAAGAAATGTAAAGTTTTACCAGGATAACAATTTATAGTCGGTGCCTACGGGGTTGGCATGGTCTGCTTTAGTAATGTTCCTCACAGAAAATCAGTTATGTAATGAGTGGGTATAGATTCAAAATACGAAGTTATGTTTGTACGTTTTATTATTTATTCTCTTCTCCGTGGAGCGGTCTGCAGCGATAGCAATGATGTGCTTTCCTTTCTGGCGATATTTTCATATTGGACCTATGTTGTTCTGTTCGCGGGGCTTGGTTCTAGTCAAGGTCTACAAAATCTAGTAGCGTACTTTCAGCGAACTGGAGATGTAATAGATGTTCGGCCAACCGTCCCGGAGTGTGTGGCAGACTGCCTAACTGAATTCCCTGCTCACTGCGTTTCATCGGAGCGCACTTCGACGGTGAATTTGGTAAAATCGCCTTTTCGATAAACCGGTTCAGACGTGATTTTGTTTGTATCGATTGCAACAAAGTCAATAATATTAATTTACTGTTCGCAGAAAAATAATACAAACGCAACTTATAATAAATCATGATAGTGACAATGGGGTTTAAAATATTATACTAAACATCTAGTCAAATAAAACAGTTTATTTTTAAACAAGGTATATAACGAAATAAGATGATTGTATTTTGAAACTTTCCATAACATATTGTTTATTCTTGTGTGCAGCCACTGGAAACATCTTTCGACATTAAAAGAACCCCTCAAATCGTAATTAGCCATAGTACGCGCGTGTCTCGCGTCCAGGCCAGCACCCACATACATATTCATGTGGGCGCGAAGCGAAACTCCTCCCCCGCAATCACCCGGTAGTTGTTGACACTGCCTTTTAGCCGGATCACACCCTATCATGTTCTTTAATTCCTCGCTGTGGTATTTCTGTGCTGTGCGTGACGCTCTCTCCAGGGTGCGTGGACTAGGTGCGTTAGGCTAGGACATACCTGTAGTTTGTTTGATTCTAGCCAGGTGGCATGTGCTACTGGTTTTTACCTTGTATGTATACTGTATTTTTTTTTTTATATCCTTCCCATTCCAAACTAGTGTTCAGGTTGGGGAGCGTTTGCTCCATTTATCAAGCTTTTTGGCTCTTAGCTGCGGTTAGCCAACCTGACACAACTACTTCAGCCTCCTCTTCATCGGACAACTCTTCATATCCTGCTGCATTTTTACCAAGTCTCTCCATTCTCCGATCTTCCACCATTTCCAATTCTACATCTACCAAGATACGTTTCTCTTCTCTTTTATGAAGTAAAATTATAATTTTAATGTTTTTATTTTTATTGTTTTTGGATGAGCGAAGCGAAGACTTCCAATTTCACTTAAATTTTTTTGACTTACGTTACCCCGAGAAAAATAGCTCGGGTGTTTTTTTTTAAAGTTGTTTTTGTCTGTTTGTTCGCTTTCTACCGGGAAAACGGCATATGCGATATTGCTGAAAATTGGAGGGGACCTTCGAAATCTCTGAACTTAGACCAGCCACGATTTTGGGTAATCGAAGAAATATTTCTAATGAATATTGTACTTTTACGATGTTTTTCGATTTTTAATGCAATATTTTCGTGATATTTGGGCCGATTCTGACCAAACGGGTGGGGCTACTACATTCACATTTTACATGGACATTAAGGTAATGTTGAATTAGTACCTGCTGAAAGAAAAAGTTTAAAATGTAGTCAGAATCCATTGAAATAATAGTTTTAATATAACTTCTTTGAGGTGTATAATAATTAACAAGTAACTATAAACTTGACAACAATCATCTACAATGCGTACAAAAAGCAAGTCTTCGGGCCTCCAGATATTTTACATTCTATTCATTGGTATTGTACCATATCCATTAATAATACTTTATAAAAATAATCCTTATTTAACAAAAATGATTTTGCAATGAGACTTGAAAAAGTAAAGAGATCCCACGCATACAAAAGACTTAAAAATGAGCTCATCCATCAACGCGACTAAAAAAAGCGTTCGCGAAGCGGCCTATTACACGTACTTATATTTACATTTCGAAACCCGAAGCCTTAATGTCGCATATTATAGAAATTAGGCTAAAGTCCAGTTATAATCTATGAACAAAGCAAACTTTTTTGATAAGAATGCAGTTAACATACGTAGCTTGCAATGTTGAAATTCACTAATAATTATGTGGCGTTCTATAATATTTTACTATTTATGTTGTGTTCATAGTGGATCTCTTACGATGTGTTAACGAAATAAATGTTTCAGCTTCAGGAAAATGTATACACACATTTGAAGATATATTGTTAATAGGCACTATATGCTCCTTCATTTTGTTTTCAACATTCCTTACCTGAAATTGTTATCACAGGACCTATTATTTGTCATATGTGTTTTATACTAGGAAAACTTTAAATTCCGTCGCGTTGATGGATGAGCTTTTTTGTAAGTTTTTAGTTTGGTAAGGACAAACTTTTTCCTTTGCAGTTGCTATTTTGAATGCATTGTAGGATTGTTGACAAACTTTCATTGTTACTTGTTATAAAACCCCAAAACTCATATTAAAACTTTATTGCTATGGATTCTGGCTAACTTTTTCTTTCAAAAAGCTTACATCACCATTACCTTAATGTTCCATGTAAAATATGAACGTGGTACCACCACCGTTTGGTTCAGAATCGGCCAAATGCATCGAAAATATCGCACAAAAAATCGAAAAAAATCGTAAAAGTAATATTCATGAGAAATATTTCTTCGATTGTACCCAAAAACGTGGCAAGTCTAAGTTCAGAGATTTTAAGGTCCGTCCAATTTTCATCAAGATCGCTATGCCGTTTTGCCCGGTAGAAGCGAACAAACAGACGAAAAAAACAAACAAAAAAAAAACAAAACAAATTCTCGGGTAAACTTATTGAGGTAAAAAAAAAATCGAAAGTCATGCTTAATCCTTCGCTTCGCTCATCCTATCAACTAATACAATTTTAGTTGTATGTTAACTCTTCGTATATGCATTTTTGATGAGTTAGGAGCGAAGCGAAGATTCATTTCACTACATTGAGAAAAAAATGGAATGTGTTTTTCTTGTTGATGTTATTGTTTTTAAATAATGATCTGATTAATTAACCCATTCGCAACGTCTTCGATTGGATGACATTGTTATGGGCCTCCCTGATCATTCTAACTTAGAACAGCCCGTGTTGTTGACCGCATCGAAAAGTTGTGCGTAGGCGATGTTACGACCCACTTACGATGTGATGTTTCGACTTTACACTGTCTTCGGCTTTTTACACACTTCATATTTTACCTGATTTTAAATTTTTTAACGAACCCCATATCTCTATAGCAATAAAATATTCTTGTAATCGAGCGGTCATACGAAAACTTATGTTATGAAATCGAAATATTAACGGGGTATTTTAAAACATCTACTTAAACACGAACATATTTATCGATGTAATGACTATTTTTACGAACTTAATTTTTAACTTGATTATTGGACGTCAGTAAATAAAAGTACAATGAATAATAGTTTTATTCAAAATCGAGACCTAACGACTCTTGCGATTATGGTTAAAAACTTATATTTAAAAACAAGATTTTACTTTAATTCAGTTTTTAATTAAATTGTTTTATAATTATTAAAAATTAAATTATAACATTTTTTTACAGACAACTGAATCGTCATAATAATTGCAGCAATGTTCCATTACGCTCATCCTAAACAAATACGCAGGAATTAGCGCATACCTAGTCATAAACTGATAATTTGGGTAGAGAAGTTCCTAAAACATATATATCCCAAGTTTCGGTTACAAACTGCTTTTTTTTCAACAATGTAATGTTTACCAAAGCACGTGTCTTATTTAATAAAAATATTATAATTGTTAAAAATTTCATTCTTTAAAATCTACAAAGTTTTTAAACCGAATTTGTGGCCTTAAAGGTCCTACTCTTAGAGTTCTTTTAAAATTGTAAGTGTCAACTGATTAAGTTTTTAACACACGTTGTTAGGAAAGCCCCAGTGTTTGCCTCGTAAAGTTGTAATGGGTAGGCAGAAAGTTGGCTGGATTATGTGACAAGGCTGCGGCGTTGCATATCACACAGGGTAGGTGGGTTACATCAGGCAACAGCGCCGCCGACCGGGTTCGTTCATTTAGCATTGCACTATTTAGGTCGTACAAGTTAATGTTTTACATTTTAAGCTTATTATATTGTGTTTTTACTTAAATTTTACTGAACATAATCTTCTTTAATTCCGATAGTACACATTTATATCTAAAACACAAACAATAAACTGCTAGTTTGCTTTAAATTGTCATAGTGGCGTTTACTAACGATGTATTTCCTTCTGTTTAATTCAGAGAGTTCAGAGCAATCAGGGACGAGCTAGCTGCTAAAAACTTCTACCCCACGATATCATGCTGCTAGTGAATTATTCAAAGACCAAAATAAACCAGTCGAATGATGAGCACTGAACAGCTATAACTTATAACACATACGTAAACTATGTCTTCACCGCATTTACTTAGGGATAGATTGCTGTTGGTTATTTGCATGCAGAGTTCAATACATCAAGATTCTCTCCCGCATTAATCATCCGGGTGAACCCGCGCCCACGTAGACTACGACGCCCGCAAACTCTTACCGTGAATACCCGCGTAGAATACGACGCTAACTAACTCTTACGGTGGATACCCGCGTAGAATACGACGCCCGCTAACTCTTACGGTGGATACCCGCGTAGACTACGACGCCCGCTAACTCTTACGGTGGATACCCGCGTAGACTACGACGCCAGCTAACTCTTACGGTGGATACCCGCGTAGACTACGACGCCCGCTAACTCTTACGGTGGATACCCGCGTAGACTACGACGCCCGCTAACTCTTACGGTGGATCCGGAATGTTTTTTTTTTCTTTTTTTTTTGTATTTTTGTGTCTGTTAACACGATTCCGGCTAAACCGATGCTCCGATTGTGATGAAATTTTATGGAGGCCTTCGAAATCTCTGAACTTAGAACTGCCACGTTTTTGAGCGCAATCGGGAATTTTTTTCTCATAAAAAACGCATTTTTACGATTTTTTCGAATTTAAAAAAAATTCTTCGACTTATAACTCCTACATGCTTTATCCGATTGTAATGATTTTTTCACAGAACCTTTATTTTATGAATTAAGATATTCGTGTGAAATTTGAGCGTAATCGAAAGATTATTTCTCATGAAAATCGAAATTTTACGGGTTTTTTCTTTTTTAAAATAATTCTTTGACTTATAACACCTACATGCTTTATCCTATTGTAATGATTTTTTCACCGAACCTTAATTTTATGAATTTATATATTTGTGTAAAATTTGGGCGCAATCGAATAACTATTTCTTATGGAAATTGCATTTTTACGATTTTTTTTCTTTTTTAAAAATTACGATTAATAGTTAATTTTTTATTTAATTTCATTTATTTGAAAAAATCTTCGACTAATTAATAATTTTTTCACAGAACAACAGAAAATCCACTTGACACATGGCAGCTCAATGCACCAATTACGCTCATCCAACAACGCGGCGGGACTTAAGCGTTTTCCTAGTTTCAAAATAATTTCTTGAAAAGTTTAACGGTAGAGCCCTATGTTTCCGCTTCCTTGACAACTATCCAAACTTGTAAACATCAGTAGCGTTTGTCGGCCGAGCGCACAGGAAACGGTTGCAATGTAAATATATCCATTCATTGTGTGTTACTAATGTAACTAATGCCCGTGTTATGGCTGGAAAGTGGAATAACAGAGATTCAAGGCGATCTAGACAGGGGACAGAGGATTAGATTAATCGTACCGTGGGTCCAAGTGTTAAATAAAGTGTTAAGTTAATCTACCCGTCTCACTAAAAAGATTTCAAACATTCAAGTCACAACGTGTAAACCAATTTGGCATATTTTACATCACCCAGTGTACAAAATCGCCAACGAAAAACGTCACCAAAATATGAAGGTATGGTACCACTGTTCAGCATGTCAAACCAACTTCCACAACAAAGTTGGTTTGTGTTGGTAGCAATGATGGTGACGAGAAATAATTCAGTCACTACCTACTGCCTATACGGTTGTTTTTGTTGGCGCCATGAAGGTGCTGTGCTAACATGTGCTGCATGGTGGAAACGAGTTTCTAGCAGCACTTCCGTGACGTCACAAACAAGATGGCAGCGCCCACAAATCTTTACTAAAACTACCGTATACCTAAGTGGAGTACTTTGGTTCATGATTGTGACGAGAATGCATATATTCGAAGATTTTTGTTGGTGATGGTTACCAGTTTTCCTGAACAAACACGTCTTTTTAACCTTCTGTTTCCTGAAAATTTAAAATTTCTCTATTTCAGCCAGGAAAATTATAATAGACGTATTGTTCGAAATCCAATTTTTCCTGCATTTATTCCGTGATTTCGAACTTGTTCCACTCGCACAGGATGTTGTTAAAATGAGAGGGAAATGAATTTCAACTAGTTTATTAGAACACAATAGAAAGAAACTAACAAACAGTTTGATAAATAAAATCACACTTACGTTTTTATGCCGCCAGATGTCCCCACACTCCGATCACAAGTTGATTGGGAAAGTTTTAATCGAAATATTTTATATATAGTTATATTTTATTTTTTCACACGCACACGATTATAATTTATATTGACACGTAACACGATAATATTAATTAATAATGGTTAAACACTAAGATATAATTGATTTATTAATATTTGATTAATTATTATAAAGCGAATACAATAGATTATTGTTATATTTTAAATTACCACCGAAGGCAATACACTAAATGTTAAATATTGAATAGAGCAAACACGAAGCAACGCTGAATATAGTTAACTTGAAATACTAATGTATGTACTATGTCAACACTATCACTTGATTCTCAGTACAAATAGTTCCCACTTAACACTTAGTAACACTAGACACTGTTGCATGTGTGGGTAATGGCTATTGATTTACTCAACCCTAGGAGCTTTGTTGTGATATCTCTATTGTGGTGATGCCGGCCTTATAGCTACTTGGCTGTTTGCTATGCGTACTCTGAATACAATAAGCCTGTACTGGCTGTACTGTCTGTGCTAGCTGGTTGAGCCTGTACTGGCTGTACTGTCTGTACTGGATGGCTGAGCCTGTACTGGATGGCTAAGCCTGTACTGGATTGACTGACTGTACTGGCTGACTAAGCCTGTGTTGGCTGGCTGAGCCTGTACTGGATGTGACTGACTGTACTAAGGCTGACTAAGCCTGTAATGGCTGGCTGAGCCTGTACTGGATGACGGAGCCTGTACTGGCTGTGCTGACGGTGCTGGTAGTGGTGACAGTAATGACTGGTTGAGCCTGTACTGGATTTGCTGTCTGTACGGCTGATGGAGCCTGTTGGCTGTACTGGCTGATGGAGCCTGTGTTGGCTGTACTGGCTGATGGAGCCTGTGTTGGCTGTACTGGCTGATGGAGCCTGTGTTGGCTGCACTGGCTGATGGAGCCTGCACTGGCTGGCTCGACAAACGCGCACGGCTTGGAAACACAGCTGAAAGAAAAGCAAACAAGTTATAAATCAGCAGAATGTTGGGTATTAACGTGTTTTAGAGACTGACACGAGTACATTCACGAGATATTATTACAACACGATGGCCTCCCAGAGTGTTTCCATTTTATATTGAGTGAAGTGATGTGTAATTAATATTATTTCGTAAAAATTGTTAAATGTAAGTATGCACAGAGAGAAATACAGGATACTACAAATTACACACGAAGATGACAAACGGAGAATTCAAATAAATGCAATAGAATTTGCGAAGCCAAAATGTATAGTTACTTGTGATTATTAAAAATCTAATAAAGAAAACAACGACCACATCTTGTTAAATCGCATACAAAATATTTTGTACGTTAACCAAACAACATTGATTTACAGTGTATTAATTTTATATTCGAATATGGATCATTTATAAATTTCTAAAAAAAAAAATGAAATGTGTTTGAAGCTGGAAGAGTGTACCCCCTATGAAATCCCTGTGATATTCCCCGTGCCTGTCGTCCGCTGGGTAAAGATGTGCAAGCCTCTGTGGTCAGTGCAACTCTTTGCCTAATGAGCGCGGGTCTATTCTTTCTCGCTCTGCGGTCGCAGTCCGAGGAAACCGACCTATTTGTTCCCGGCTCAGAATATCACAGTCAACGGAGAATTAGGTCGTTTGGGGAAGGGTAAAAACCATAGAGGTTCAGACGACACTTGCCAGATGCGCCAAGGTTTCACATTTCACCGTCAACGACCCTTATAGAAAACCCAAGTTTAAAATCATATACGGTTCAAGGTTATTTTACAGTTTCCGTGTTGTGTCAATAACGTATCCAAAGTGAGGCCAAATAGCAACGTAAAAAATAAAATCCAACATATTCAAATATACTCTGGAGGGAATGGGAAGGAGACGAATACAGAACACATGCAGAGTGTGTTACAGAATGGTGAAATTATTCTAAAGATGCAGGGTAGGAGCAACGCTCGTCACTTTTCTGTCCGTCCCAGGATGTTTCACGTGTTCATGCGTTGTTTGGCGTTGCGCTTCAACAGGGATGATATTGAGTTATTTTGTTACCCTGTGAGTAAAGGGATCGTAACTAGTCACCAAAAGTTGACAAATTCAAGACCCGGCACCTTTACAAGTTGTCCTCCTTTCAAAATCAGTTTCTTAACTGAATCGGATAGACATCTCAATCTCGTTAATATATTACATAATTCTATTTATTTATTTAAACAATTCATAAATAGACGCGTGTTTCAATCACGATCGAACTAAAATTTTGGTCTTCTTGGTCTGGCCCAAAACAACCAAAACATTGAACAAAAAATGTTTATCCAAGTCAAGTATTATAGAAAGTCATGAAATCTGTTTCAACAGTAACCATTGTATATTGCAAGATAACACTCAAGCTTCCGTTCCACCGCAAATTATTCTGAAAACAGTAGGTCATGATTACTATCCGAATTTGTCCGAAAAAATCAGAAGACTTCTATCTCCTTTTGGGATTCGTACTGTTCTTCAATCACCGAGTACCCTTAGAAGTAAATTACAGATACTAAACCCATTAACGAATCTCAATTGTCCAAGAATGGTGTTTACTCAATACCTTGTCAATGTGGTGCCGCGTACATTGAAGAGTCCAAGAGACCTCTTGAGATTAGGTGGAAGGAGCATTAGAACAACGTGTCGCGGCATAAAGTATGTTCCTCAAGATTAGCAGAGCATATTTATGAGAATCGCCATTATGTGGATTGGAACATCTCATCCGTCATGCTTCATGAAGCCAATCCACATAAACGTAAACTTAAAGAAGCTGCTTTGATGTATGTTACAAAAATTAATGACATAGGACTAGCCAGCGATAGCGATTTTCCTAAATTCAGAAAATCATTAACTAATCAGCCGAATGTTTTTTCTCTCTTTTTCTTTGTGTTTTTTGATTTTTAATTTCATTTACTGGTTTTATGTCAGTCTCAAGACTACAACCACATATACATTACTTTCGTGCACTGTTTCTTAGATGGCATGTGTTTGTACTTAAAGCCATTCTGGTGGTCATGATTTTCAACTGGCATTAAAAACCTGATGAAGGAGGTTGATAAACCTCTAAAATATCATAATCTTTGTTTTAATTTGAGTAGTGTATAGTCCTATGAATCCTGGTCTTAAACCTGACCTACTCAAAATTTGTTTCATCATTGTAAAACCATAAAATCAACGTGCTTTGCAAATTTGTCCTGTCATTGGTGCAAGATTCGTTCATTGGTCTCAGACTGGTTAGTTAGTTAAAGGGGTTTTAGGGCACACAACAGTAAAGTTACCGGTTGAGGTTACATTTCGCACCTATGAGAGAACGAGCGATGCACATTTTGCATGCCTGACTAACCCGGCGTCACCACCAACAAGGTCAATGCACGTCCAACTATTCAAGTTTTGCATTCTTCTTCGTCGAACTGTTGATTATTTTCGCTCCCCCTTTTAGGTCCCTCCCGTACCCGTGCCTATAATGAAACTATCTAAGAACGGTTGCGTTTAACTCGAAACACATTTAGTTATTTAAGAGAAATATCTCGACCGCTTTTTGTAAATCGTCTACATACATTAGAAAAGGCGTTTGCAGGCGCGTAGGAACGTTTTAAAAGTTGGGAGGGGGATGGGGAAAATCCATTTGAAGTTTTTGTGGGCGGGAACTGGGGTCTGGGGCAAAGCCCCAGCCACCGGAGGCCCTTTTGCCGAATGCGAAAACAAATTTCACAATACAACAGTTATTTCGTCATGTTTTAACTGCACTCGGACTCTGTAAACGATGTTTTACTGCAACTAGCTGCGATCTAAAAACTGAACAAATTAACGTAAAGTGACCCATTTTCGTAAATTTCAACCTTATTTTTATGTAATTACCAATCAAAAAAGCCAAACATTGTTACGGTCTAGGGGTAACAAGACTAGAAGTTAATCAAAATAAGGAGAAAAACACACACTTTACTTATAAATTATGATCTATTTCCAGATAAAACCAAAATACATTTTCCACCATTTCAAACTCTCCCTATAAAACATAAACCACCTTCTTTTAAACCTAACAATCCTTCCTTGTTGCCAGTCATTCCATAGCCTCCTAGATGCTTCATACATTAGTTCTTATATCTTCAGAATCACTGCCATATGCTTATGTATTAACCAGTTCTTTGACAGACCATGGACACACTGTCCAAGGTTCTCAACATAAGTGCAAGGTTGCTAGCTTGCAACCTAACAATTCCCGCCCCCTTAAAACCAACATTATCGCTTCCGGAGGTTATATGGATGATGCCCAGCTGGAGGGTCTTTGGCAATGACGATCACAGGTGCTGCTTGACGTGGCTCATTGACCCAGTCGGGGGAAGCTACATGCCGTAACGATTGATCCACGTTTGCTTTGGATCGTTTCCTGCGTCCATGAAGGTTTTCCAGCTCGAACGCATTTTCTCCCAGACGTTTGCTAATGCGGAAAGGGCCTGATCTCTTAGGTGCCAAACCTGCAGCAATACCTTTACTCCCATCACTTAATGTGTGAGTTTTTTAGGAAAACAAGATCCCCAATCTCAAAGGTGTCTTCCTTGCGTCGTTTATTGTATTGGAGTCGTTGAACTTCATGTGCCTTGTTCATGTTGCTTTTAGCAAATAAAAGCGCATCTCTCAGTCTACCCGATAATTCCGATGCATATTCACAAGGAGCAGCAGCGGAGGGAAGCTCAGTATCACCAATATCATGATCCATTGGAAGCCGTAGCTTTCTTCCATAACACAAAAATGCTGGTGTGTATGCAGTCACATTGCTGACGGTTGAACGCATAGCAAAAGAGATTTCATCAATTCGCTTTTCCCAGTCTCTATGGTTCTCACAATACATTGCAAGGCCTTGTTTGACTGTTGTATTATACCTATTCACTGCTTGACCAGCCGGCCTATACGGTACAGTGTGTCTCTCTATAATATTGAAATGACCAAGCACACCTTTCCATATTTTACTAACAAAAACTTGACCATTGTCACTGGAGACAGACTGGGGAAATCCGTGCCCACAAAAGTATTCCACCATGAACTTGACAATATGTTTTGTAGTTGGGCTCTTCAATGGATATATCTCGACATATTTTGTGAATTTGTCCAAAATAACTAAAAGGTATTTGTATCCATTGGGCGTGGTAGGTAGAGGTCCAATGAGATCCACACTTAGCTCGACAAATGGATCTCCGGGCAATCGACTATCCATTTTGCCTGCAGGTTTTTTCCTGTCTGGCTTCATGGTCTGACAAGTAGGACAAGAACGCACGTAGCGAGACACATCTGAGCGCATTCCCATCCAAGTGAAACGACGTTGCACTCTCCGCAAAGTTCCAAAGTAACCACTATGAGCGCTGAGTGGATGGTCATGTTCAGCTTTTAAAACTAGAGCCCTCATTACTTTAGGAAGCCAAATCTTTGGAGGATTTATTTGATCATTATCCGTCCCAGGTGGGCCAGCCACAAATCGTACCAACATCCCATCTTCGAGTGCACTTGTTGATGCAATGTTCAACACCCAACATTTCCGTTTCTCATCGGACGGCAAAGATCCATCTTCCAAATACTTTACCAAGAATGCAAGTTCTTCATCTTGGCGTTGCAGTTCAGCAATAGATGACTGATCCTGAAGAAGTGATAAATCCAATTCTTCCACGGAAGCTACGATGTCGTCTTCAAACCGGATGGCTACCTGTTCATTGTCGACTGATATTGGGAATATTTCATCCGCTATGCAGTTGACTTGCTGCACTTCCTGTGATGGTGCCGGAGCACGACTAAGCGCATCAGCCGGAATGTTCAATGAACCTTTGCGATGCTTCACCACGCAATCAAACCCTTGAAGCCTAAGTACCCATCGTTTTACTCTGCTCGATGTTTGTTCGGTTTTGAACATCCATGACAGAGATGCATGGTCACAGTGAATTTCAAAAGAGGTAAATTCAAGATACGGTCGAAAACGGTCAACCGCTCATACCACTGCTAAACACTCCCATTCTTGTACTGTATAGTTCTTTTCGTAAGGGTTTAGTTTCCTGCTGATAAATTCCACTGGACGTAATACCCCATCACTTTCTTGCAACAGTATTGCTGCTATACCAATACCACTGGCATCAGTTTCCAACACAAAAGGTTTGTTTAAATCGGGAAGTTTACGGGAAGTTTCCTCTGCCAATGCATTAGTCAAGTAATTAAAAGCCAATTTTTCCTCTGTCCCCCATTTCCATGTTGAGGTTTTATGCAGTAGATTTGTAAGTGGAGCTGCATGTACTGAAAATGCTGGGATAAAAGCTCTGTAGTATCCAACCAGTCCCAAAGAAACTCTGTAGTTCTTTCACTTTCGTAGGCACTGGGAATTGTTTAAGTGCAGCTACCTTGACAGGATCTGGTCGACACTCCCCTGGCAGGAGTATGTGTCCCAGAAATGGGAAGTTTTGCTAAAACAGCCTGACCTTCGTAGGGTTAATGGTTAAACTAGCCGCTTCAATTTTTCTGAATACCATTCTGATGTGTTCCATGTGCTCTTCCTCAGTTTCCGAAAATACAAGGAAATCATCCAGAAACGCCATCACGCATACATACTTTAAATCTCCCAGAACTTCGTCCATCAACTGTTGAAATCTTGCCGGACTTCCAGCCAAACCGAATGGCATGCGCACATACTCAAATAATTCTTTATGACAAAGGAAAGCCGTTTTATGCATATCTTGTTTCGCCACAGGAATCTGGTGGAACCCCTGCGATAAATCAAGAACAGTGAACCATTTTGCTCTGCCCAACTGTGCAAACACCCATTCAGTCGTTGGCATAGCATAAACTGGGACCGGAGTGCGTTTATTTAGAGGTCGATAATCTACCGCAAGCCTGTGGCCACCAAGGAGGTTTGAATAATGTAAGGAGACAGCATGCGCTATCTGTGGCTGTACAAATGAACGTGGCCGTTTTGAACGTCTCCGATCGAGTTTTTCGCAGTATTTGCTGCTTTCGTTGGTGCTGACCAATATGGCGGCTACTAAAACATAGAGTTTTTCGCAGTATCTACTGCTTCTCGTTGGTGCTGACCAATATGGCGACTACCATCGACGGCCGAAACAGCTGTTATTTATACTTAAAACATTGATAATAACTCTTGTATCAATATGAGAATGAATAATAAAGAGTTGAAATGTAATTTTAGTTGATGTGCTGCGTTTTTGTTTGTTTTGGAATGCTAATAGCTTTGACAATGGCTTTAATAATACCGACGACCTTGCTTTGGGTTCGAGGCTTTTGCCGACCACCATTGTCGTTCAAAGTGGCTATGGTTTTCACGGCGACATGCTGTCCCTTACAATTCATACCTCCTTGGTGGCCACTGATTTCTTTGCTAACAGAACAGGTGCCGATGCCCAACTGCTTGAACTAGGTCGAATGATACCTTGTGAAAGCAAATCAGCTAACAAACTGTCAAAAATCGCCTTCTTTTGCGTATTCATTGGCCTAAGTTTACATTTGACAGGCTCACTACAACCTGTGTTTATGGTATGCACTGCTAACGATGTTTTGCCCGGTTTTGTAGTAAATAACGTCTCAAATTCTGAGAGTAGGTTTTGAAGCGAGCATCTTACATGTTGGGGAGGTTTCGAATTTATAATAAATGATTCCACAACTGTATTTACCCCGTTACTACAGTCTGTAAGATTTGTGGATACTGTTGCCATCTCTACATTATGTGCTAAACAGCTTCAATTTATCTCACTATCAATACCCATGCAGTCAGCGACCTTTGCATTGGAAAATGCAATCTCTGCATTGGAAATATTATGCATAGCCTGTATGATGGACTGCAACTGTTCTTCCTTGTAAGGGCTTCCAAACCAAAGGAACGTCAGTTACATGGAGATTATGCGGCTGCTGCTGGATATCTGCTGACATGACATGTTCGGAGTTGAACAATAAATCTTACTGTAAATCTTCAGATAACCAGTCAAATTTAACAGATTCCTTGAGTATGTTATTGCCGCAAATACTAAACGCATTTTTTTTGCAACCCAATGACCATTTGCCCTCACTGACATGAAGAGAAATGCCTGATTCTTGGAGAAAATCCCTTCCCAGAATTATTTGTCTGTTCATTCCTGGCAGATACAGAAAGGTTTGGTTTAACTTATTCCCATGCCAATTAATATCCGTAGTAAAAGAATAAGTCGCTGTTGAAAATCCTGCCGCTAATTTAAGAACATGCTGAACATCAATAAGAACCGCACCTGTTTCCACTGCTGCTGCCATGGCTTCCTCACCAACTAAACTCCAACTAGATCCTGAATCCAGCAAAGCTGTGAATGTTCTCCTCCCAATAGTTAAAACTATTGTTGGGTCCTTATTAATATTTACTTCTAACTGCATAGCTTTATCTTTGCGGTGATCCCCTGCAGATTGAGATCCCACTAATAGCCGTTTCCCGACTGAAAATTCCGTTGGGTGAAGTGTTCTTGGTTAAGTGACTGCTGAGCACCATTCTGTAGGGTGCGCTGTGAAGGACATTGCCGTGCCCAATGCCCTCGGCCGCCGCAACGATTACACATGTCTAAAGGGTTGTTATTCCCAGGTGAGAGAAGATTTCCGTGCACATAGGGGTTGGTTCTGACTGAGGGCCAAGTATTTAACTGAGGTTGGTACGTTTCTACTGCTCGAGATGATACACCAAAAGCCAGATCAGATCACAAAAGGTGTTTTGTAAACTGTCTAAATCTTTAGGGTTGGGCATTTCTACATCCAATGCTAACCCTCCGATCCCTACCTCAGAGGTATTTGGAGCGTTGTCTACTAATGGTTTGCTAGCCTGTCCCATCTCATCATCACCAATGCTAGAATAAACAGAGCGCACAGTTGCCATGAATGTTGGATACTTGGCTTTATCCAACTTTCCCATCATTGCCAACAAATCTAAAGGCAAATCTTCAGCATCCTCGAGCAAGCCTAGGCTTGTAGTGTTTACGTAAGACATGATTGTGGAGATACTCACGGAAATCAGCTACCACACCACACACAAATAAAGTTATGTTAGGACGAGCCCCCACTTGTTACGGTCTAGGGGTAACAAGACTAGTAGTTAATCAAAATTAGGAGAAAAACACACACTTTACTTATAAATTATGATCTATTTCCAGATAAAACCAAAATACATTTTCCACCATTTCAAACTCTCCCTATAAAACATAAACCACCTTCTTTTAAACCTAACAATCCTTCCTTGTTGCCAGTCATTCCATAGCCTCCTAGATGCTTCATACATTAGTTCTTATATCTTCAGAGTCACTGCCATATGCTTATGTATTAACCAGTTCTTCGACAGACCATGGACACACTGTCCAAGGTTCTCAACATAAGTGCAAGGTTGCTAGCTTGCAACCTAACAACATATTCGTTTTACCCAGGTGACTGTCGAATTGTATAAGTGTACGTGCATATTTACTACAGAAATTCTGGGATTAATATTTAACTCAGTAATTTTTGACCCCCCCCCCCGGGACCAAACTTAGGGGGCATTGCCCCCCCCTTCCCCACCGGTTCCTACGCCACTGGGCGTTTGATTTGATTTTGTCCTGTTATGTAAGATAATACGATTTGTTTTAGTGTTTGTTGTTGTATAAGTTATTATTACATTAAGATATTCATAAAATAACATAATTTTAGGAGTATCCCGTTAAATTACAAGTAGGAAACGTCCAGTTAATATAATGATGCACTAGATTCCATGAAGGTATGCGTCGGTTAGACCCGGCTTCGTATATTCTATCGAACTAGTGATCGTTCTATTGTGCAGTTTGCTTGGAATCCGATTGTCTTGACTAGACACGAGCGTTCTTGAGCCAGGCTAGGAACGCAACCCCCGCTGTGGAAGGCTGCGCTATTGAAGCTGGCTGCGAGCCAACGACAAGTCAACAACGATGCTTCACCCACCCGGAACAGGGAGTAACACCGCAAGAACTGCTAGTATAGAGCAAACTATATTATCAACTAGGAAAACGCTTAAGTCCCGCCGCGTTGTTGGATGAGCGTAATTGGTGCATTGAGCTGCCATGTGTTATGCGGATTTTCTGTTGTTCTGTGGAAAAATCATAACTAAGTTGAATTTTTTTAAAATTAAATTAAATAAAATAAAAAATTAATTTTAATTTATTAATTTTTTTAAGTTAATTGTAATTGTTAAAAGAATAAAAAAATAGTAAAATTGCGATTTTTATAAGAAATAATTTCTCGATTGCGCTCAAATTTAACACGAATATATTAATTCATACAATAAGGGTTCTGTGAAAAAATCATTACAATAGGATAAAGCATGTAGGTGTTATAAGTCAAAGAATTGTTTTAAAAAAGAAAAAAACTCGTAAAATTTCGATTTTCATGAGAAATATTTTTTCGATTACGCTTAAATTTTACACGAATATCTTAATTCATAAAATTAAGGTTCTGTGAAAAAATCATTACAATCGGATAAAGCATGTAGGAGTTATAAGTCGAAGAAATTTTTTTAAATTCGAAAAAAATCGTAAAATTGCGTTTTTTATGAGAAAAATTTTTGCGATTGCGCTCAAAAACGTGGCAGTTCTAAGTTCAGAGATTTCGAAGGCCTCCATAAAACTTCATCACAATCGGAGTATCGGTTTAGCCGGAATCGTGTTAACAGACACACAAAAATACCAAAAAAAAGAAAGAAAGAAAAAAAAAACATTCCGGATTTTTTTCTCCAGTGTAGTGAAATGGAATCTTCGCTTCGCTCGCTTCGCTCATCCAACAATAATATTGGACGGGCATTGGCATTCGTTACGTATACCTGTATAGTTAAATCCTATATGTCTCAACTTCTATGTATTTGTAGTTTAGTTCTATATGTGTCAACTTCTATGTATTTGAAGTTTAGTTTCTATATGTGTAAGCTTTTTGTATTTGTAGTTTAGTTCCTGTAAGTGTAGGTGTACCATGTACACATCAATGGGTCATAAAATAAAAATAAATAAGTAAAAAGTAAGTAGTAAGTTTAAATATTGCTGTCCTCGGCACTGCCACAAGAGATGAGTGTGATGAAGATTGAAGAGTGCATGTGGTAGGTTTTAGATTATGTAAATGTTACTTTGACATCTGTTGTGTTTACAGTGGAATTATTATGGAATGTTATGGAATGTTGTCGCTTTAAATGTGTAATGTACAAATCTCTCGTAAGTTGACTGGAGCATTCCACTCACGACAAGTCCTGTAATAGACGCTCCCTTCTGGTATGCTGGTTCGCTCGCACGAGGAGGCTTGGCAGTATATTACAAGGCTCTACCCCACCGCCTCCTAGATATTTCCAGCTGATCTTTACCAGCCATTCCATGCGCAAGGTGTTGATTATTGGCCTGTTTCGAAAATGTTTTCATTCATAAAATTAGGGTAAAACTTTTCTCAGTACTTTGTCTAAAAAAATTAGCAAGCCTTTTTATTTATTTTATTTATTTATTTAACGTCTATCCTATTCAGTTATAAAAAACTGATTACAAAGGAGGACAACTAAATAAATCTAATTTCATAGATGCAGAAACAACAATAATTACATTTCGTAAATATTTGAAATAGTAGCATTACAACAACAATGCATTTAACACAAGAATTTGGTAACAAATTAAATGATATTATATGCATTTAATGATATGAATCAAATATAAAAAGGGTGGAGAATGAAAAGAAAAGAAAAGAAAAGGAAAAAAACAGGTAAAAAAAGAAAAAGAAAAAGAAAGAAAAGGAAAAAAAAAGATGATGCCAATCCTCCAATCAGGTAATTATTATTAAAATAACTTGTTTTCGGAGATTATCTCGGTTACAAAAGCTAACCTTGATATATTGGTTGTTAATATGATAAATATTACTCTTTAAACATTTAAATAATATTGCATCGCTAGTTTTTGTCCGATATTTATTAAATACAGCACTGCCTCCTAGATGTTGCTCGTGGCTCCGGAGCTACGAGCAACATCTAGGAGGCAGTGAAATACAGTAAAACATAGATTAAAAATAATTCTTGAAACGACACTCTAACAACAAACTATTGTTGCATGAACAAATGACTATCGCTAAGAAGGGAATTTCACAGTTTATCTAGGCGGACGTGATAAATTATTCCACGGTATAGAGGCTGACGTGAGAGGGCTTTTAAAAATAAATGGTCGGGAAATATAAAATAACAAACTTTGTTCCACAATAAAAGAGGCAAAAATCATTTTAATTATTTTTGTTAACAGTATTGGTTAAATGAAGGACTAATACACTCCCTTTACTAAAATCAATACTAAAATATCATGTATACTCCCAATTATAAATTTGTTGTCAAAATAAAAGGTGATTTTAGGAGCCTTCCAAGCAACGAAACACACAATAAATTTATTATTAATGTTCGCTTCTGAAAATCAGTTTAACAACCATTATTATGTGTAATGAACTATGAATAGGAATAATTAAGCGAGCGAAGCGAGCGTTTCCATTTGACTCTGCCGGAAAAAATAGTCACTGGTTTTGTTTTGTTTTTTTTTTTTTTTTTTTTTTTTTTTTTTTTTGTTTTTTTTTTTTGTTTGTATGTCTCGCGATAACGTTCGAACGGAGGCTCGGATCGAGTTGAAATTTTCACCATCCGCAAGCTTTGTTCTCGATTGAATGCCATTAGTTTTGTGGCAAAATCGTTCAAAAAGTTAAAAAGTTACATTAAAGTTAATCGAAAGTTTTTTTTTCAAACTCAACGGCGACAAAATCTGAGATAGCCAAATCATTTAGAATGTCCGTCCGGTCACGAATATGTTAATTTTATTTTGATCCGATAAGTAGTGTAGATGGAAATTACATTATAACAAAAGTAACGTTGCCATGGCAACGAAAAGACGCGCGAAGTTTCTAATGCACTGCCACCTAGAAGTAATCAAAATACTTTCGAGGAAGCAGTCTATTATTTGTCAACAAAGAGATTAAATAGTTTCCCCAAGGAGTCAAGGTCCTCTAGATGGCGGTGGATTTTAAAGTAAAGATTTAAACACGGGTTTACCCAAATACCTTGGCAATAATAAATAATACTGGAAACGCGAACGTCGTAAATTTTTAAATTTAAAAAAATGTGCAATGTGGGTCTAGCTATAGCACGTGCTCGCTTATCAACGCGTCCAACAGAGCGTTTCCTAGTAAATTTATGTTTTCGTGTGTGAAACAATAAAATAACTACGCTGGTTTGTTTTGTTTATTTATGTTCGTCAATCATCTTCATTAAGCGAGCGAAGCGAGCGTTTCCATTTGACTCTGCCGGGAAAATTTGTCACTCGTTTTGTTTTTGTTTTTTTGTTTTTTTTGTTTGTTTTTTTTTGTTTGTATGTCTCGCCATAACGTTCGAACGGAGGCTCGGATCGAGTTGAAATTTTGACCATCCGCAAGCTTTGTTCTCGATTGAATGCCATTAGTTTTGTGGCAAAATCGTTCAAAAAGTTAAAAAGTTACATTAAAGTTAATCGAAAGTTTTTTTTTCAAACTAACCGGCGACAAAATCTGAGATAGCCAAATCATTTAGAATGTCCGTCCGGTCACGAATATGTTAATTTTAGTTTGATCCGATAAGTAGTGTAGATGGAAATTACATTATAACAAAAGTAACGTTGCCATGGCAACGAAAAGACGCGCGAAGTTTCAAATGCACTGCCACCTAGAAGTAATCAAAATACTTTCGAGGAAGCAGTCTATTATTTGTCACCAAAGAGTTTAAATATTTTTCCCAATGGTTCAAGGTCCTCTAGATGGCGGTGGATTTTATCCACAAAGTAAAGATTTACATACGGGTTTACCCAAATACCTTGGCAATAATAAATAATATCGGAAACGCGAACGTCGTAAATTGAAAATTCATAAAAATGTCCAATGTGGGTCTAGCTATAGCACGTGCTCGCTTATCAACGCGTCCAACAGAGCGTTTCCTAGTTATTTTTATGAGCACTGGTTCACGAAAGAGGGCACAAATAAAACTAGGATTACACAATTGAACACAAAATAATACTGACAATTTGCTTTGAATGTGTGTTTGTGTGTGTAAATATCTAAGATTATATTCTTCATTAAAATAATAAAATATTCTAAACATTGCAACTAAAAAGTAAAATTGATCGAGTGAAACTAAGTTGTCAGAGCCCATCAGTTCACAGGACTTATCTGAATGCTTCGTTCTTCATTTCATTGCTCCTAGAAGACACCTTAGAACAATTCCTACATGCGATGATTAATTGAATAAAACATTAAACAAATAATAAATTATTGCATTTTAAATGACAAGTTGCAGTAGTACATTTGTTTTACTTGTTAGATAATGAGTGTGAGTGAAATTAGTGGATATTTTGCTATGTTGTGTTCTGTTCTGTTCTTTATAAGCAACATTCATGGTCAAATATTTTATATAATATCAGATTTGTCAATACATAGTTAATACAATACACAACCGTTAACATTATACAATAACAAACAGTTAAAACCAAGATATTAATATATTATCTATATTTAAATAATTTATACCCTTTTAACTTGTTTTTTATTCCTTTGGTTAATTATTCATCAGTTGATTGCATGGCTTCAGTTATATTTTACTAGGCCAGATCAAGACCAAGAACTGGAATGAACAATAAGTTTGAGACTCGTCCATAGATCTGTAGTTGTTAACCAGCGAGGAGAGTTTTCCTTCTTCCGAGCAACTGACTACTTATTAAATAAAAAAAAACACGGGATAGGGTTGGTGGTTAGGGGGGGGGGGCGATAGTCTTAATCACAAGTCATTTGTGTGTCCGCATTTTTTTGTATATAAAAATGGAAATGTATGGGAGCTGGTTACGGCCCTGGTGCTCTAGTGCTCAAAGGCTTATAATTAACGTTATCAAGTTTCTCCCGTGATAAGGGGGGGGGGGACATGCACAGAACCAGCCGTACGGGGGAGATCGAAGCCGTGATAGACCCCCGACTCAAATCTAGGCTTTTAAGAGTTTTTGTTTTACCCAACGGATCAATGTTAATTGCACGCCATAACAAACTCGATACCATTAGGCCTTCAGGTATAAAGTAAAGTAGGAAAGAACAAGTAGAGGGTAGGGGTAACAAAGCTTAAAGTTAAACATCCAGTACGGAAAGTTATTCCTTCATCGTATTAAATTGTTTTTTGGTAGCATATATTTTTGTCCGCGAATAATAATTATTTGTATCCTTCACCGCGATTTAAAGTGTTATTTGCCTTTAAAAATATATAATGTAATATGTAAGTAATCTCTTAAACACAGCTAATATAAAAACCAATAAAGATTAATGATTAATTGATGAATACACAAAATAAAAATATAATAATTTCTGTTTGTTTCATAGAAAACCGAAAATAAATATATCTCGACTGTTTTCCTATCTATAAAATTTTTTTGAACTAGTCGATCTATAAAAATTTTCACTTATTTCTTATCTTTACTAATTAGAAATTACCTTTGAACTCTACGAACGACGATTGATCGAGATAAAATCGTTTGCAGCTGTATCGATCAAAATCGATATTAATGAACGTTTTTACATCCCTATAATATTTGTTCGTTCTTCTTGGGGCACACAGTTGTATTAAAATTATTGTTATTGTTCCATCGTAAGACCCACTAATTAACATGATCGGAAAGGAAGAAGTTTTTACAACCAGAGACAAATCGCGTCAAGACTAGAGAATTTGAAAAATATTACTTACCAGACAAATTTAAAAGGGTACCTATGAGACAATCTTGGAATCCCGAGAACATTGAAGAAAACTATTCAGTGCTTTAGAGTTGGTATCTCCGAGTTTTTGTTTAGATATTTTACTTTACATAATTAAAGGATCCAAACTACAAATGCAAAATATAAATTTCAATGCAAATACATGTATATAGTGTGTGAAAGGGTGAAGGTACTCATGTAGGGATTTCTCCAGCAAGTTTTTTTAGGTCAAACTTGTTATGGAATTTTGGATTTTTTGTGGAAGATAATTATAGAGACTAGCCCAATGTATAGTGTAGAGTGTGGACGGTTTTGTGAAATGAGTGTGAAAAGGACACAATGAAATCATTAAATAAATCAAGCACATACTTAGTTTAACGACTAACTTCATAATTATACACTACAATACGAGTATAAAAATAAACTCGAGTGCGGTGATGATAAAATCTTGCTTGCCTGATTTAAAAGTATTTATTATTATGATGTGGTGATATAAAATGAAAAAATGTTACTGGTCTTTTACCATTGTTTTACCAATGTTTATTGCTAGGTGAATGGCCAGTAAATAAGCGATAAGGTGCTCTTGGAACGGTGCATTAATAGAGATAAAGGACTGACATTTCAATTTGTTTCAGTACATGAATTTGACAGTTATTTATCAAAAACACCTTGTGAAAATTGGGCAGTTTTTGTGGTCAAATGTTTGTACGTTCTATTATTTTCCGTGAAAATGATACATTGTGTAAATGCACATGTCACTGTTCTCTAAATTATTGATGCTCGGCTTTTAATAATCACAACGCAAAGCAACTTTTCATATGTACGGACATAGACTTATCACATAGCTAGTTATTGTTATCACTTTGAATTAAATTTAATAACCAAACCATTTATTTATTTAATAATGTTATCATTTTCTGCTGTTAAAAAAACATCACAACTTGTAATTTATTGAGCAATTTATAAAGTTAAAACTGTATTTGAAAATATATATTATGTCCTCAATTAAATTAATTTGTGAAGAAGGAAATGGATCGTTAAACGTTCGGATGTTTGAGTTGAGGAAGCAAAATGAAAGTGAGAAGATACTTTATTCTTTCTAAAAACAAAAACATTGTTTTTATAATTTGAGATCTCACAAAAACTAGTTAATAAATCTATTCTAAAAATATGTTTCTAAAATTGATCCAACGCATTAAAGGCAATCTCTAGAGCCAAATACGATTTAAAGACGTCTGAAAAGTAATTAGAATAAAACAGCCGGGCTCAATAAAAGAGCCCATTATTTTTTTGAAATTTTTTTGACGGGACATAACCTCAGAATCACCAATTATATTCAAATAACTGGAATCAGTTGTTCAAGTTCAAAATTAAATTTTGAGCAGCGGTTTTTTGCATTGTTTCAACACTCCTTTATTAACAAAATAAATAAGAGGATGATTGGTTTTGTATAGTTTGTTGCGTTGCACAATTTTTTCGCCTGCAGTTACAATTTCAAATTTTGTAAAGTTTAACGGAAAAAAATAGTGCAATGGTTGAAACTATATATAACCAATAATCCTTTTATAAAGGTTGTAGATAAAGGAGTGTAGAAACAATATGCAAAAAACCGCTGCACAAAATTCAATTTTGAACTTGAACAACTGATTCCAGTTATTTGAATATAATTGTTGATTCTGAGGTTATGTCCCGTAAAAAAAATTCAAAAAAATAATCCGCTCTTTTTATTAGGCCCCTCTTACATTCTTTTTACTTTTCAAACGTATATACTGCATCATTTAGAAATCATATTTGGGTCTAGGGATTGCACTAGCATTGTTGTAAATTTTACCATGAGGTGACACTCGACCTCAAACATACTGAGCCAGCGGTTTAGCCGAGCTCGTTTAACCGGTTCCCACTCGAACACCGAAGTTAAGCAGAATCGGGCGTGGTCATGGGAAGAGTGGGTGACCGCTCTACCCTAAAACTCACGTATACCGCTGGTTAGAGCAGATGGAGGGTTCGAAAGCTAGTGTAACGGCTTCGTTCTTCTCGACGTCTGCTCGGCAGTCCGGGTAAGTGGAGGAACCTACATGACTGTCAAAGTTTCACCGTCCTTTCGGATGGGACGTTAAGCCGTTGGTCCCCTTGGTACTTTTCGAAAGGTGTAGGCTACGTGCCGGTACCGGGTTTCCCCTCCTCCCTTCTGTTCAAACTTCATCCTCATCTATTACCACTCATCGTTTCGATTAGCCAAAGTGCATTACATATGAGACGTTAAGCAATATTCAATCAATCAATCAACAATCAATCGAACATACTGGACTGAATGGTCAGGTTCTCGATGCACTGCGGTCTAAGTTTACCAACATTGTTTCGCGCCCGACTCGGTGTACGCCAACACTAGCGACGTCTATGAAACTTTGCGAGAACTATTATCGTTCTAATTCGTGCGTACGTTGGCTTCTCACTCTCACGTCCACGACTATTCTTTGGTTCCGCCGGACGATGTTTGTACGTCTGGCTCCGTGCCAAGGTCGCCGCTACTAACTCACCCCCAGTTAACACAAATGTAGCCGGAGGTGGGGGCTTTAATAATAAGTGAGGCGGGGGCGGGGGACGAGGCTATACTCACTCGCCCTGGCTCGATGTGTATCTAGATAGAGAGGGTTACACTGACCAGAGACAAATAGCTCGATTACCACGCACGTCTAAAGATGATCGATTTACTGAGGCAATGATTTAAAACAGCTGCAGGGGAAGATACAAAGCAAACACCACACCACTTAACCTACACATTGATGAAGTAGAATACACGAACTAAACCTAGTTCAGGTTGATGGTGATGGTGCAGCGTTAAAAATGTCTCGCTTATGATTAAGGGCTAGCCCCGTCCTCCTAGTTCTTAACCAGTGGCGGAACTAGGCGCCCGCAGGGCCCGCAACTGCGGGCGGGCCCAGGCCGTTTAGGGGGCCCCGTTAAAAAAATTAAGTGTATTAATTAGTTTTTTTATTCGGTTTGGAAACATTGTATTTGTTTTCGTTGCTAAAATGACCGTTTTGTGAATCTAGCGGTTTGAAGATGAAATCTAGCGGGTATTTAGGAACATAACAACAACACACAAAAAATACATTATTTTGGTATTGCATTCAGCCTACAACTTTTTTCTAAAACGCACCAAAAGCACTCTCAAAACATGATTTTCAAAATTTTCGCCTTCGGCGCTAATATTGGGGGCTTTGACCCCAGCCCCGCCCGTACTTGGTCCCTTTATAATACCCCCGAGATATTATATAGCCCCCCCCCCCACCCCCCCGGGATGAAAAGCCTGAATTCAACATACACTGAGCCAATGTATGTGTGTATATGTTAGGGTAGGCCACCATAGAAATTTTGCAGGCGGGCCCATGAAACGAAGTTTCGCCACTGTCCTCAACATTCTGTATTATCCTTGTAGAAGAGCAATATTAACAAAAGTATGTAAACCATTGAATGTAACTAGTTACATTAATTTTATTGTGAGACGTGGTACACGTACAGACGGACGGCTGGACAGAATGGATATCAATGGTATTTAACATCTATAGTAGGCTAGATCCCCAGTCTCAAATAAGTCCGTACAGATGCTTCAAATTAATCAATCTGATCTATTCAAGATGGCGATTTGGCGTTTCAATTTATGTTTTTAATTATGTTTTAGATGCGATTAAGTATTTTGTTGGTTGTTTTGATATGGTTTTAGCTTGTGCAGCATGGGAATGCACAAAAAGGAACAATATGAAGTTATTGCATTAGGGAATTAAGTAATCATTTGGGGTTAATGGCTAATATGCTCACCTGTCAACCTGACAGCCATCTTGAAAAATATTTTGACTACAACTCTTTAACATAGAAACTGGCCTATTCAAGATGGCTTCTAATTTACTCGCCAGTGGACCAATGACTGGGGATCTAGCCCAATATAGATGTTAAATATCATTGGTGAATATATAAAGGTGTTTCGTTGGTACCAAATTTGATACCTCAAATTCTAACAGTCTTCTATTTTTCTAAGTTAAGGCTATTCAACCGCGTTATTCTATTTTCCAACATATGCTACTAAGTCAAAATATAGTGAATAGCTTTAAAACCTGGCTATTTTAGAAAATCAAAAATATTTTTTTTGAATTTTACTGATCTGGTACACGGCAAATACCGCCACCTCAAAATAATTTCTAACTTCAATTCGCCAAGGCACACCACACCCTTCAACGTAGGGTGTTGTGTTTTTGTGACAATAATTTTCAACTGGTTTTCTATAGGCTGACCGAGATAAAAAATATTTTTTTAACAATTGTCTTTCCTGCGAATTTTTTCGTTTGGTGGTATTTTTTACCGATTTGTACCGCCAAACAAAAAAATTCGCATGAAAGACAATTGTAAAAAAAACATATTTTTTCTCTCATTCAGCCTATAGAAAACCAGTTGAAAATTAATGTCACAAGAACACAACACCCTACATTGAATGGTGTGCCCTGGCGAATTGAAGTTTGAAATTATTTTGAGGTGGCTAAATTGGTCGTGTACCGGATCAGAAAAATTTGAACAAAAATATTTTTGATTTTCTATAATAGCCAGGTTTCAAAGCCATTAAATATTTTGACTTGGTAGCATATTTTGGAAAATAGAAAAACGCGGTTGAATAGCCTTAACTAGACTAGACAATGTTTGAGTGTGTTGCTGTGTTCCTGTTGTGGTGTAGCACAATAGTTCCTATTCTTTCCGCTTGGAGGAAGAAATAAGCACTTGCTAAATATCTAATGTGGTATACCCTCTCTTCACAATCCTCTTAGCGAAATGGAGCACGTTCAAAAAAACAAACAAACAGCTTGAAGGGTTCGGAGTGTTTTTACAGGAGTGTTCGCTTAGGAAGATGTGAGCGGTTTGGTTGTTCTCTTTCTCTCTGCTTGGGTTTGACGGACAGGAAGTAATGAACTGATCCCACGGAGATTCGAACTCTAGTCTTCTCACGCGACCCGTTAGCTTAGCGGTTAATTGTGAGGTAGCTTCTTGGCGTACTTCTCCCGGGGGGGATCGCCGGTATATGAGTGCCACTCAAGAATACACTGCTAGATAAGATAAACATGTTACTTGTCATAATAATATTCTATAATAAGTGTACTACTGTAATTTTCGCCAAAAATGATTGATTGCACAGGGAATCTTAAAACTAAATCTATTTTGTAAAACGACTAGAGAGTAGAGTTAATTAAAACCGTATGGAAAATATTAAAATATTTTAACAACTGAATTAAAATAATTTGAATTAAAAAAACACGTCAATTATTTACGTGCTATGGTGCTAATGTTTAAAAGTGTGTGTGGGTCAATTTAAACAATGTATGCTCTCAATTTTACATTCACCTAACCAAGAAAAATTTTGTATTGAATTCAAACCCGAATGGCAGATAAAAACAACAACAGCACTGTTTTCAATTGTGTCACAAATTAACATAACACAAAACAAGTATCAACATAAAAAACAAAAGTGAAAGGGAAAATATTGTCGCTCACGGCAGACTACATAGGCGCATGTTCTTTGTAGCGCGCGTTCTCTCTCGATTACGTTAATTACAACCTTTAATATTTTGTAAGCAATTAAGATTACGTTCTTGTTGAGGTTAACCTTGTAATTATAATCAACATTAACATAAAAAAATGAGCAAGATTTTGCTACAATCATTTCCTTGGAGCACGCTCACGGCTAATTAGCCTCGAGATAAATGCAGGTAATGGTATTGTGTACTTGTTGTTGGACATATTCAATGGAGATTGAGCGTTAGTATAGGTTAGTACGACGGGAAAGGGTTGGGTTATCTGACTTGGCTATCTTTATTGCTTAGATTTCTCATTCCCATTTGTCGTAGTGGCCTAAGTCATCAGGCCTCATGAGGCACTGCAGTGAGCGCATTACTTATAGACCGTTAGAAACTTCAGACCACCTACATAATGAGTAATTGAGGTTTTCATTTGGAAATTTATATTTCAACGATTGGGTTCAATTCCAAAAATATATATTTATTTATTTATTCAGCGTATGGAAGCAACAGCTTAAAATTCAACAATGTCAAGGATGTAAAACAAAAGTCGTTAAATTTATAAGTCATAAACATAAATCTAAGTCAGCCAGCCAGGCCAACGCGTCAGGTGTTGCTCCATGGATCTCGGACCAGTCGCCCTGGTACGAGCGTAGGCGGCAATCCCTCACAATGTGGGGAGATGGTCTGACGAGGTTCGTAGATGTAGATGTTTATAAAAGTTTACTTTCGCATTTTTGAGTGGGTAAAATATTAAAATTGTCAACGCGCGCTTATATCACTACACTACGAGGAAAAATTAGCTGAGCAGAGTTGCGTTTCAAGATTCCCATGAAGCTTAATTTATAAAGTTAAAAAAAAAAAAATCAGCGCGTTCGTTTGAAAAGTGTCGTCGCTTTCGAATGAGTTTAGGTATTAACAACTGCCATCCCCGATGATGAATGAAGGGGGCAAGTAGTGGAATCAGGCATAGCGCTCATATAAATGTTGGATCGCTGGTACCGTGGCAATGTCCTGCTTTTTTACCAATATAGAAGGCCCATGGCAATGTCCTGTATTCTGCAAGTGGTAAATTGCATGTTGAGTATATAATAAAATGTGTGTTACTTGTGAAACACTAGGAAGCTTCGCAAACGCTTTTTTTAGTCGCGTTGATGGATGAGCTTTTTTTTAAAGTTTTTAGTTTGCGTGGGATATCTTTACTTTTGCAAGTGCTTTGCTTTGCTGCCTACGCATTGTAGGTGATTGTTGTCAAGTTTCTATTGTTACTTGTCAATTGTTATTATTTACCGTAATAAACTTATATTAAAAGCTTTATTTCTATGGATTCTGGTTAACTTTTTCAACTTTTTCTTTAAAAAGGTACAACATCACCATAACCTTAATGTCCATGAATACTATGAACGTTGTAGCCCCACCCGTTTGGTCAGAATCGGCCCAAGTGGCACGAAAATATCGCACTAAAAATCGAAAAAATCGTAAAAGTACGATATTAATGAGAAATATTGTACCCAAAAACGTGGCAGGTCTAAGTTTAGAGATTTCGAAGGTCCCCTCCAATTTTCATCAAGATCGGATATGCCGTTTGCCTGGTAGAGAGCTAACAAACAGACAGAAAAACAAACAAAAAAAAACACCTGAGCTAAATTTTTTGGGGGTCAGTGTAATTGAAGTCTTCGCTTCGTTCAGCACCAGTCAAGCAAGTACGAACTATGGCCGTGGAAACAAACAAGCAACAAACATACGTTCTTTAACACTATAACTAAATAGAAGAAATCTTCTTTATTTATTTCAGCCCATGTACAATCCCGAGTACGTAATTTTTGGTCAAATATAACTTTTACAAAAAAAAAAATTTTATACGTGCTACGTGCTACGTGCTACGTGCTACGTGCTACGTGCTACGTGCTACGTGCTATGTGCTATACCTTGACTGGCGTGCTACGATGTATTAAACCCCTCTAAAACACGCTAATTCCAGGGGGTAACGACTAATATTTTCACCCCTACCTGTAATGGAGTCAATTGTTTTTACATGTTTATGTTCTATCTCTGATGTTTCAATTTCATTTCCAAAGAATTAATTACCTCAACAACAGTTCCCTCCTATCACGACAGTCGGACATAGGCCCAACTAGCCCGATATCCATCACTTTACAGCGGAAATCCTTTTAAACATAGTCGCTTCATTAACGATTGCATGATAATGTTTTACTTTGGAAACAAAGTGATTTCTACAATGATTATTCAATAAATACGAGTAAATGTGTTGGTCTAGACATTTAAATTACTGCTATTATAGTAACAGTTGGAAATTATATTTGTCACGTATATAGACGTTATGGGAATAGATAACTTTAAAAATACATTTTAATTTAAACGTGACTATTACATATGATAATGTGGTATTTTCTGACCTACTTCCCAGTATAATCGTTGGATTGCTGCAGTGGAAAGAAAAATAAATCTGATAGTTAGCAAGGTATAACAATATATTATCAAACCGAGCGGGAGCTGGCCAAGTTCAGTTATCCATAAAATTAAAATTCTTAGTAATAAATAACCATGTCTGTTTTTATGGTGATTTTTTGGATTAACAAAATGTTTTTTTGCCACAATACTAAAATTGTTAGAAATATCGTTAATAGGGTAAAAATAAATGTTGTTTCCTTCTTACACTACTAAAATTTGGTTTTGAATACTTCATTAATTCATGTAAGCTATAACTTATTATTAGGACGTGACAGCTGCCATTATGCGTTAAATTGGTAACTTTGGATTCCAAATTGGTTACAAAAGAAATACAAATTTCAAATTTTAGTTAGACGTTGGCCATTTTCTGTTTCCTGTCCGTCCTATTAAAAAAAAAATCATACTGAATACAATTTCGGTATTTTAAAGTACGTCATTATTTCAAAGCGTAAATACAAAAAATTGTCAGCATAATATATGTCAGGGTAAAAAACGTAGAAGCTAAAAGATATATTTAATTCCGTATAATAAAATGTTGTAAGTCATGCCAGAGACCTAGGATAAATAATGAGCTCTCTTCAAGAACATCGTGTTCAAACTTCAAACCCCCTTTAGGGCTATGAATTTGGATTTTTGATGTTGAATTTCATCCGTGCGTGAATATGAAAAATAATTTACGTTATGTAAATTATGGAACTCTACCAAATATAGCTTATGTTAAAATTGACCTTCAGGATTGCGTTACATATTATCTATTTCACCTACTGGAGAGTGGTGAGTTTTCCGAATAACCAGATCGAGAGAAGTCTCGGATAATCGTAACACGCATACGGTCACGACTACTAAGATTATTTTACTAGGAAAACGCTAAAGTCCCGTCGCGTTGTTGAGCGAGCACCGGTACGTGCAACAACGACCCAAGTACGACATTCCCATAATGTTACATACCAATAAGTCTTTAAGGTTTGACCGATTTAGCTAGAAATTTGGTAAATAGGAGAGAATATTGTTCTCATTGACCCTGCAAAATTTCATAACGATCGGAACATTTTATTTTTTTTTTTTTTTTAATTTTTTTTTTATAACCAACGATCGGATTTTGTTCAAAAACTATACAGCAACCCGCCTAGGTGGTATGTACATGTGTGCAAAATTTCAGGTCGATCAGAGAAACGGTGCGACCTGTATCGAAGCAGTAACAAAAAAAACAGACATTCGAGCCATAAGAGTCAAGTGGAGACGCTCGCTACGCTCTCTCAATTAACCATTGATTCAGAAATTGACATGAAACACATGAAACTTTATTCATTTAAAATGCCAGTTTACCAATGTGAATCATTTATCACTCTAATAACCTTTCAACCAGTTTAGTATTTTATAATATCAGTTATTTGTTCATTCAATTTTTCAGCTGTTATTTTTTTATATATTTTTTGTGTTATTTAAGTATTTCTTATTGATTTTGTCGTATAATTTTAATGATATAGTACTTTTTATTGAATGCAATGTTTTTCGTTACATATTTGTATTGATTGAAATTGAATTTGAAATTGTTTTGTTTTAGTTACCTGACAAATGTGAGTATAACAACCTGTTGTATGTGATTAACAAATATATGTTTTTAACACCTAAACTTTCAGTCAACGATTTACAATAAAAACAAAAACATTGAGGTAAAATATATTTAGAAAAATATTTGATCACTTACCACAAAACACTGTTTAATTAATAAAAACCCGATGAAAAATATATTTAGTTGTTTTTTACAGAGGAATGTAATGCACATAATAGTTTAAACTTTTAACTGTGTAGAAATTTGTAAATTATTATTAATTGCTACATTATTGATTTACACGAATGCTCAATATCAGTTCAAGCATTTTTAAGAGTGGATTTTTATCAACTCTTTGATGTGAGTAGAAAGATAAATGTTATTATCAACGAGTAAACAAATTAAAAGTTGTTTCTTTACCTTTCGCGGAGAAATAATGATTACCGTGTTCGGCAACTTCCTAATTGTGTGTCTTTCATGTTAAGGCTATTCGACCGCGATTTTCTATTTTCCAAAAATATGCTCTTAAGTCAAAATATACCCATACAGCATGCAATATCTACTGGACGTTCGAATTAAGTGCAGAACGTCTGTAAAATGTTACGTCCATTTTTAACTTTATTTCGCGGTTTATACAATATTGTAAGTGCAACATATTTAGGCGATTCAGTTTATGTTTCGTAAGGATATTAAATGGATATCTGTGTAACGTTTGTTAGTTTCATTCAGTATTCTAATTAATTTCCTTTTGTCGAAATATCCGTGCAATATCTATAGATTATTCTTCTTTATCAAATCTCAACGGTCAAAAGTGGCAGTTGGACCTGTCGCATCCTGTCTGTTCTCATTCGACTAGCAGTCATCAAGAGAGGAAGACGGGTTGTGTGCGTGTGGTTTTGAGTTAAAACTTGGCTAAGCTTGATAACTAAAAGTAGCAGAAGGTTTTTAAAAAGCCACAAAAAGACAAAAAATTCTACTAAATTCTACTTTCATAACTATTATTTGAAAGTTCTACCATTTCATAGTAGTGTCAGTCAATCAAACAGTCAGTATATTCTTAACATGAATAATTATAAGCATTCAAATTACGCGCATGTGCAAGAAACTTAGATTAAACTTCGACCTATCGATCGACCAGCTTAGCGATTTCTCTTCCTGTCAGTTCTGTCGGTTCTGTCACAATCACAACCTTAGAGCAGTCGCAACAACACTCACAAATTGCACTAATTTATTTGATAAGTATGTCGAGCTTGTTGTGAAAATGTACAACTAACTGAAAGATTCCATGTGAACGTAGGGACAGACAGAAACTGAATTTTCTATCGGTTTAATCAAAGAAAAGAGCACCATGCAATTGTTGGATGGAATGAGGTAAGTTTGAGGTTAAGTTACCTATTTTATTCTAGGTAGAAGCCTAGTTCAAACTATAACAAGGCCTACGACTTAGTTCATTTGGCATAGCCTAGGCGTAGGCCTAGCCTACTCTAGGCGTAGGCCTAGCCTACTCTAGGCCTAGGCCTAGCCCTAGCATAACATTCAGCCTACTGTACTGTGCCAAGGATAAGACTAGTTAGCCTCTTGCCATTGCAATTGATTGCAATTAAATATAGCCTCTAGGCCAAGAAGGCCTAGGACCCAAGATCGTGTCAATCTTTTCAAGGCCTAAGCCTACTAGGCTAGGTGCATTAATTTTGCCATTTCTTTAGTGGAAGTTCATGATGTTACAATTTTCTTTCAGACATCGCAATGCAGAAATTTACAAGTCTCTAATGTCCCACATGAAGGACGCGGGGTTTCCGCGGACACTGGAGCAATTTAGGATTAGGCCAAAGTGGAAACATCTGCAAGCCTCCTAAAAATGTGAAGGACTCCAACAGCACGAGCGGACAACAAAGGATAACTTGCCCCTTCTACGACGAGTTGGATGAAAGCCTTGGTCGGGCGGTCAAGTTCCAACCAGCTGGATATCACCAGCGACTCGAGTGAGCAGGACAAATATGCAGGTACGTTTAAATTTATATTTGTTGCCTCGCCTGTAGGTCTACGTTTTTATTATTTTCACTGTGTAGACCTATATTCTTACGGCAGAACGTAAGAATTGTTAAAAATTATTCTTACGGCAGAACGTTTTTTACGCCATTTATCAGTAATTAAATTCTAAATTAACGTTTAGGCCTACAGGGAAAAGAAAGTAGGGCCTCTGATAGGAATTGTGTTCTTACGTTCGCTGCGGACATATCCAACAAAAACAAAAAACTCCTAGCCATTAAACGTTTCTATTTAAAATATAAAGGACTCTCAACCGAAAAGTAGTTTTCATCAAAAACATAAAGAAAATAATAAATAAAAACACCCTACAGGGTTGGCTTGGTCGCTTTGATTTAAAGTCCCCACTGAAAATCAGTTATATAACTGAGTGGGCAGACTCTAAATAAAATTTATTTATTTATTATTTATTTATTTTATTTATTTGAACCAATGAACCCTCGCACAGAAGTCAAACCCACTACCATCCTGCCACACCGCACTGTGATAATAAATAAATAAATTGTATTTAGAGTCTACCCACTCAGTTATATAACTGATTTTCAGGGGGGGACAGAAAAAATCAAAGATAGAAGGTCGCCTGTAGGCCTAAACATAACAAGTGAACTGTTGAACGTAAGAATAATTTCTTGCCATTGGCAACGGAATTAGTGCTTAGCTGAGGGGCAAGAAATAGGCCTAGGCCTTATTGTAATCAGTCTGTTGATTATGTGGTTCAGAATTCAGAGTGATTAGGCCCTACAATTCCTCAGCAACAACTTTGCTTACTTAGGCCCTAGGCCTACTTGTACTACCACCGCTCAACGTAAGAATATTTTTTAGCAATTCTTACGTTCTGAGTTCTGAAGTAAGAATAATTTTTAGCAATTCTTATGTACTGCCGTTAGAATATACACTCCGTATTATTTTATTTCCAGGTTTGGCCTAAAATGAAAGTGTAGGCCCTAAGCATTTTAAGACACTAGCCACTCTCAAGGTGAAAATATTGAACAAAGTGTAGGTCTACTAACTTGGGCTAATCGTACGGTCATTGTTTTGGTAATTCTTGCATAGCTTATCCCCGCTATTTTTACGTTAAAATTTCCATTTAGTCCCAGTGAATCTACCATTAGTCATCTTCTATTTCATAGATCCAATGAACATGGTGGAGACAGCATATGTAGTGAATTTCGATGGTTCCCTCATCGTGGACTCGTCTTGCAGCAATAGCAGCCCCGGGACAGCTTACCATGTTATCCAAGCACTCCCAGCCCTACCCAACGAAGGCAAGTGTCGAGCGGATGATCAGCAGCTCTACCTAGGCCTACCTGTGGCCTACACTTCACTCAACTTGGGTGCTTGGGCATTCTGCCTACCCGTCTGCGTCCGAAACTAGGGCCTACTGAGGAGCCTATCTGCGTCTGCGCATCGCTTCGATAATATTGTAATGTATCACCACATTCCTACACTAATAATACTCGCCGAGTGAAGTATGAACTAAATCTGACTGTAAATTTGACTGTTTAGAAGCCTAAAGGCAATGAACATTTAAAGCTTATTGGCTATTGCATACCGGTAACTTCCCTAAGCCTAAGCATCTCTTTAACCACTAACTTTTCAGGGTTTTAGGCCAAAGGCCTTCTATTTGTTTATTCTAGTGGTTTATTCTATTTGTAATTCATTGCATCGCTTTTTAGAATTGTGTTTAGATTGATATTTGTCATTTTTTGTAAGACCCCATTACCTAGGGTAGCTAATTTTAGCCTAATTTGATTTGGATGCCTTGTAGGACATAAGTCTGATAGCCCTACCTATTTGTAGGCCTAATTGTATTTCTGTGTTCAAGATTTTGCTGTTCACACATAGTTTTTTTAAATTGAAAAGTGAAATAATTTAGGTTTAAGGAGTCTTCGACTCTACCGGCTGATCAGCTGGCCTAATAATAATAATAATTTTATTATTATTATAATAATACAGGTCAAGTAGGCCGAGCCAGCCCAATCTGTTGGTATCTGATAAGTGATAAATAATAATACCTAGGCCTAATTGAGTAATTGGGGATATTGCAACTTGCTTTTTGAGTTATTTCCATGTGCGAGATTAACATTACATTGGGCCAGTTCAGTTCAATCTAAAAATGGGTCTGAACAATTTTACAATCATCCTAACACTGAAAGTTCTGATGAAACTGAAATTTTCCTTGATGTAGCAACTGATACTTCCTGTGTTGTTAACAGTAACATGGTCGGTCATATTCCCAATCGCACAGTCTACTTTTTGCCAGACCCATGGATTTTAGCCTACCACAACAACAACCATCACAAACAGAATTATCTGTACGAGAGCCTTCTTCGTGGCCGAGTGCAGGTAACGCTGGTAGGCCTTTCCCTGAGCAATCTCGACACAGTAAATCAACGTGAGCATGACGTATAATTTTGTATTACGAGTGACAACACTATTACTTTATTCAGTAACGAGGTGAATTGAAAAGTTAATTATATTAGACATGACATTCAGGATGTTAAACAAACAGTAGAAAGCTTGCTTGGCAAAGTCGATGTAAATTCACACGATATCTCGGTGACAATTGAATTAGGTGTGTGGCTCGTTGGTTTGTGGTAAGCGTATCTGCTTCCAATGCAGAAGGTCCAGGGTTCGATTCCGCCAAAGTCAGAAGTTTTATAACTTCTGATTTGGAATTAAGTCCATGATTTTTTGTCTTAGGAGTTTGTAAACGGTGACTTCGGAGCCGTCCTAGCAACGAAGCACATAATAAATTCAGAGTTGTTCTGAATCGGCCTTGTTGATTCTGGCGTTGATCCGCGGGTGTTCGCACTGTCTATACCACTGATTACTATTATTTCCTATTAAAAATATTCGTCTTTGGTTGGTTATCGCTCCCTTGTCGATCGCGTCGGGACCTACCGTACAGGGTTGGCTTGGTCGCTTTGATTTACTGTCCCCCACTGAAAAACAGTTTTTATATAATTGAGTGGGTAGAAATCTAAATACAATTTATTATTTATTTATTTATGTAGGCGGGTCAGCATTTTTGGGAGCGAGAAAAGCAATAAAAGCTTATTGAACAAAATTGATAAATCGACAGTCCAGCATTGAACTTGATAAAGTAGGCCTAAAAATAAAACGGTCACCGAATTTAAATGACGAGTTCCAAAGCATTCATGAAAAAGTGTCTGGTATAAAGAAATTCTACCGGTTCTCTCAAACAACAGGTTGACAATTTCACGCAGGAACATTCAACATTAAATGAAAGCTTAAAAGTGACAAAAAATTGAACGACTTAAGGACAATTCAAAGTTCAGTGCCGATAATTCCGTTGTTCCAGAATCCGTTTCACAAATAAGAAAAAAAAATTGAGTAATACGCTACACCGTGAAGGGATAAGTTTACAATCATTCAGGGGGCTTCACTCAAATGAATTTTTAAATATAATTTAGCACCGTTTTGACACATTCAAAATTTTGCACGAATATAAACTTGGCATTCACTGCTTGGAGGAACGTTATTGGTATCGGAATCATTGTTTTGAAACTTACAATGAGTTCCGACAAGTTTTCTTAGTTAGATACATTTTGGTGTAGTGACCAACAAGCTCAGCTTATTCGTCAAGTTTATGATGGTAATGGTCATTTGGACAGTTTCAGGAATAAAAGCAATAAGCATTGCTGCTTACCTACCTACGTTAAGCGTGTAATGAAATAGATAAAAGTTTTTGCCGGAATCAATCCCAACACAAACTCTCAGCAAACTTATGATCAAACACATGCCTTATAGAGTAGAGTATAGGCCTACGTATTTTAATGATACAACAACAGTAAACTGATGATAGCCTCATCTCGTGCCTAGAGAAACTTGATCATGGACAGGACAGCAATCACAGAAACAATAAACATTTTAACCTGGGTAATCAACATGGCAATATGCCATCTCAAATCAGCAAACATAAACAAGTTTTGGAAATGGGGAGCGTGGCTTATAGCATGATAAAACCAATTTTACAGTCACTCAAAGAATTTATACAGGAATCTAGACAGGAAATTTAGAAATTAACAAAACTAGTAGGCCTTAATTCTCAGCTTGCTAAGATTGATAATAACCGCGCATAACAGAAAATATTGAACTGATTGTATCTTATCTAAAAAATAACATTTAGTTTTGGCCTACATAGTTTCACCTTTCCAAATTTTTTTTCACATTTCTGAACAATGCCGTTGTTGCTATAGCAAAAAGCGATCAAAATTTAGTCGAAGTGGGCATTTCACCTATTAAACATAAACTAGATGTAAGAAGTTTGCTTTCCCCCCACCCCCCCTATTACACTGATGCCACCTGGTGGATGATCAGCTATTCCCAAAAATTAAACCACACCAATTCCAATCAAACAGCCTGAAAAAATCAATGACTCTGCTTTTCCATTGTCAAGCACCCCCAGCAAAAAGTAATAATTATGACCATTAGGGGTCGGAATTTACTTACATCTCACGGACAAAGTGTTCCGATGAGAAACAGAGATTAATTGGAGGGGGGGATAAAACTAAAATATTCTTTTATGTGAAGGACACTTTCGTCACATTCATCGATCATTTCATTACACATCTGTACGACCACATTCACTTATTGTCAATTCTTTGATTTGATACACACACACACGGGATGAGAAAAAAATTAGGCCTACAGAGATTGCTAAAAAATCCTACCCTTCCTGACACTATTTACCTGACACCATGTTATCACTTAGTGCAATCAATGTAAACTATCTATGTATCGTACCTTCACTATTCTTGTTCAAAGATTGAAAATTATAATTTTTTAAGTTTTAAATCTTGGTGTGGGTGTGTACTGCTGTGTGTATGCTATGTACAGTTTAAATAAAACAGATAATTATTTTTCACAATTTTTGTACAATTTATTAAAATTGTGATTTCCCATTTTTGACGGAGCGCCAGAATAGCGCCGAAAGGAACAACGCCGAATCGATCGTGTGAAGTGTACTTGTGAAGTTCCATCTAACCTTTTTAGCTCCTTACCCGATCGATTCGGCGTTTCCATTCGGCGCTGTCCAGCGCCCCGCCCCCTTTTTGTCCACATCCAATATCCAAGAAAAATATTATTAAAATATTGCATCAATATTTTTGTGTGTCCATAGATTGTTTAAGTCAAATATCTATAGGCAGTATAAACAATGTTGGTTGTAAATATTTAAGTGGAACGTTGTATGACAATCTTTCCTTGTCAAATTCCGGGACGTTCGGATAGCTAAACAATGTTTGATAGATGTAATTTCAGGATCTCGGATATTGACCGGATATTTCAAATGTTCGATGCAAATATTGTCAGCACATTGAACAAATATCAAATGCTGTATGGGTAGCGAATGGCTTTGAAACATGGCTGTTTTAGAAAATCCAAACTATTTTTTTTTCAATTTTTTCTGGACTGGTACACGGCAAATATCGCCACCTCAAAATAATTTCAAACTTCAATTCAAACGGTGTGCCTTGGCGAATTGAAGTTTGAAATTATTTGGAGGTGGCAAAATTGGCCGTGTACCGGATCAGAAAAAAATGAAAAAAAATAGTTTTGATTTTCTAAAATAGCAAGGTTTCAAATGATATTTTGACTTGGTAGCATATTTTGGAAAATAGAAAAACGCGGTCGAATAGCCTTAAAGTCCATCTTTTCCAGTTAAAAATATGTTATTTATAAAGTGTGGTTTCAAGTTTCTGTTATCCTTACTAAATTATTATTATAATTACAGAACTTTGATTTTTGTTACCGGTTACTCAATTTATTTATTTTTGAGTATATCTTCAATAGATTTAATCTAATAACTCTCAATGTAAATGTATTATTTATGAAATACTTTTTTTTAGACTGATATGTTCAATAGTACTTTGTATTTGTTTTATTTGGTAATAATGGCATAGCGTTGACTTTAAAATATAGGTGTTATGGCATGTTGTCAAGTACCACGCCAACACATAACTTAAAATGACTTCTAATTCGTAAAATTAACACCTCCTTAGCGGGAATCCACGAATAATATTTAATTTCTAATTTAATGTGTTATCTATGTGCCTGGCACCTTGCCATCTAATGTGAGCGGGACAGATGGGGGTGGGGGTTGGGGTGGGGGTGGCAGTGAGTGATTGCGCGGAGCGGACGGATCCAAAGCCCTTCATCCCCTCCTACCAGTTCATCAGTGAAGCAGTGCAGCGTTCTCAAGGTAGGCACATTCAGAAAGGTATCAAGATTTTAATGTAGCAACAAGCAAATAAAGAATAACTGAAACATTTCCTTCGTTTTCTGAAAATGGAGTTTATTTTGTATTTCAAGACGGATATTGGACACGGGCACGAGTACGGGAGTACGCGAAATACGAATCGTAGCTTATCGTTATTATAGAACATCATGTTATTATATAACAAAACAAAATGGTTCGTGGATTGTTTGGGTAGAGGCTCTGCTTCCAATGCAGAAGGGAGTTAAATTTCTACTTGAGGCAGAAGTTTTTATTAACTTCTGATGTAAACTTAACACACACAGTTCTTTGCTCAGAAGTGTGTATACAATGACTTTGGAGCCGTCCTAGCAAAAGTGCACTTAATAAATTCTAAGATTGTTCCAAATTAGCCTTGTTGTTTCTGTCGTTGTCAGCGAGTAAAATCGTGTCCAGCTTGATTGATCGGTGTATCCTACCTAAATGCGCTGGTCTTTGGGTGGTCATTGTTTGCATGTCGATGGTATCGCCACCTACAGGGTTGGCTTCGTCTGATTTAAATTTTATGTAAGTGACTGAGTTGATAGACTCTAAAAACGAAAGTATCTACTTAAATTATTCTTTATTTATGTTCCAGCGTTAGCAAATATTTTGTGTAGTTGGGCACTAACGATAGTGTTGTTTTCCCTAAAGCTCGACTTTGGTGGAGGTGCCGGGTTAGCAATGTTTTGTGTAGTTGGGCACAAACGTTAGTGTTGTTTTCCCTTAAGCTCGACTTTGGTGGAGGTGCCGGGTTAGCAATGTTTTGTGTAGTTAGGCACTAACGTTAGTGTTGTTTTCCCTTAAGCTCGACTTTGGTGGAGGTGCCGGGTTAGCAATGTTTTGTGTAGTTGGGCACAAACGTTAGTGTTGTTTTCCCTTAAGCTCGACTTTGGTGGAGGTGCCGGGTAAGCAATGTTTTGTGTAGTTGGGCACTAACGTTAGTGTTGTTTTCCCTTAAGCTCGACTTTGGTGGAGGTGCCGGGTTAGCAATGTTTTGTGTAGTTGGGCACTAACGTTAGTGTTGTTTTCCCTTAAGCTCGACTTTGGTGGAGGTGCCGGGTTAGCAATGTTTTGTGTAGTTGGGCACTAACGTTAGTGTTGTTTCCCTTAAGCTCGACTTTGGTGGAGGTGCCGGGTTAGCAATGTTTTGTGTAGTTAGGCACTAACGTTAGTGTTGTTTTCCCTTAAGCTCGACTTTGTGGAGGTGCCGGGTAAGCAATGTTTTGTGAAGTTAGGCACTAACGTTAGTGTTGTTTCCCTTAAGCTCGACTTTGGTGGAGGTGCGGGTAAGCATGTTTTGTGTAGTTAGGCACTAACGTTAGTGTTGTTTTCCCTTAAGCTCGACTTTGGTGGAGGTGCCGGGTCTTGCAATGTTTTGTGTAGTTGGGCACTAACGTTAGTGTTGTTTTCCCTTAAGCTCGACTTTGGTGGAGGTGCCGGGTTAACAATGTTATTTCTTTGGGTGGATATATCATTAAACAAGATATGCTGACAGTGGAACAGGTACTGAGAAATATGCTAGGAAGGAAAAGGGCTGGTAGTAATAGAACTAATAAATCTATATTTTATACAATTGACATATTAATAGTCAATACAATTCAGAAGTTAAAAAATCCATCCCGATCGGGTTCAAACCCGAGTCCACATTCCAAGTAGGCGCCTTAAACAACTAGGCCACCGAGACGGTAACTATTTAACTTATGAATTGTAGTTGATATATAAATCTGAATGAATGGATAAGTACAGCAACGAATATCTGTAGCATTTGAAATGACCAAACAAACATTATTTATAATGTCATTTACTTTCGTAGGTACGAGCGAGGGATAATTCCTCGATTTATAAAATCCAACTACAATTCAGAAGACAAATATTAAATAGTTACCGTCTCGGTAGTCTAGTTGGCTAAGGCGCTAACCTAGAAGTGGGAGACTCGGGTTCGAACCCCAATCGGGATGGATTTTGTAACATCTGAATGGTATTATATAATAAATTTAAACCAACGGGAGTGTTTCCCGACTAACCACATCTAGAAATTGACATTATATGTTTAAATATGTTTATTTGAAAATAATTTCACAAACGATAAAACACCGAAATATGTACATTAGATTTAGATTGTTGACTTGTTTTCGAAAGCAATGAAACTAATTTGTTATTGGTTTTATAATAAAGCATTTCATTTCGCGAAGTCCAGTACAAAACAATTTCAAAACTGATTTGAATCAGCCTTTAGAAAACTTCATGAAATGTAAGCTACAGTTTCTAGTTAAGACGTAATTCCACAGGTCTCCGTCTCCGAACTGTGCGCTGTATCCCTCGTTGGATTACCGGGGGCTTTCACAATACACATCGCAATTACACAACGCAATTACAGTAACGAGAACTAACAAGGAGTGTTTCTTGTACTTCGAAATCGCGCAACTAGGATTTATTTCCGTAAACAGCTGAACAATCAATGCGGAGAAACAAGCAGAAGAAATCTATTTATTTCACTCAAAGCACTTGAATCGAGAATTCGTTACACCGGGTGCAAGTGCAGAACGCAGGGTCTACACCGGGTGCAAGTGCAGAACACAGAGTCTACATCGGGTGCAAGTGCAGAACGCAGGGTCTACACCGGGTGCAAGTGCAGAACACAGGGTCTACACCGGGTGCAAGTGCAGAACGCAGGGTCTACACGTCGGGTGCAAGTGCAGAACACAGGGTCTACACCGGGTGCAAGTGCAGAACGCAGGGTCTACACCGGGTGCAAGTGCAGAACGCAGGGTCTACACCGGGTGCAAGTGCAGAACGCAGGGTCTACACCAGGTGCAAGTGCAGAACACAGGGTCTACACCGGGTGCAAGTGCAGAACGCGGGGTCTACACCGGGTGCAAGTGCAGAACGCGGGGTCTACACCGGGTGCAAGTGCAGAACGCAGGGTCTACACCGGGTGCAAGTGCAGAACGCAGGGTCTACACCGGGTGCAAGTGTAATTGATTTTGAATATTAACATTATTTTCCATTAGAGCTTTGTTTAAACGCTGTCAAAATCTTCCTCTTTTTTTCGAATATTTTCAACAGTGATTGCTGACTAGACAAAAAATACCAAAATTGATCTTTGTACAAAACAAAGGAATAAAAACAAAATTAATTGTTTATTGTTCAATATAGTCATCATAAGTGATAATTTTGTTCCAAGACGACCACGGAATACTTGCATATCGATCAGAGAATTGAAGGCAAATTGCTCTTCCAATAAAGCACTAGACAATTAAGTACATAATTCAGCGTTGCGTAAGAAGGGACGAGGTACGAAATTACAATTCAATGTTGAATGAGACTTTTCTAGAAGGTGCATTCGTATTTTTAAAATTACGTCTACATTTTTACATGGATAAAGGGTAATGGTTTTGGTTTTGGCAAGGTCCTGCCTTTTCTTGCACATGATTGGTTCCAATATGTGGTCTCATTTGATCACACGAAATGTGTAAACATCGACTAAAATAAACAAGTCATGTGGGCTAGACAACCCGAGGGAAGGAAAACTGAATTCAATTTAAAAGAATTGCTATTTACGAGATCTAAGAATTTAGTTGCCTATCAGTGGGTAAAAGCAGAAACAAATGTGCTGAACTTCCTGCAGCAGCAGGTAATTCAAAGAGTACTAAAGAAGTGCACTCTAGACTCTGAGTGTCCGCAACCAACCACCTAAACAACATTTCCAATGAAGTCCACTTTACTATTAGTAACAAGGTGATTTAGAAGTGCGCGCTAAGTGTGAAGTAAACTTGAGCCGGCCGCTCCACTCTGCGGGTCAAGGGTGGCTAGCTACCCCGTCCTAGTGAACCGCGGAGAGCTAAGACTACGCACCGAGCACGCACTATTGCGCGTGTGGTTTAGTTCAAGATTCCTTGTTAGCGTATTATCAGATTAGGGGGTGGAATTATGTGAGCTCGGGGTGCGGTGCTTGGCGGGATGACACGACGGGAATATTAACCGGCCGAGTCGGATACAAGTGTATGGGAGTACGACACACAAGAGAGGTGCTGGATTCTTCTCGTGATTATTTACTATAACTCAGAATTTAAAAAAAGTCCGCACCAACCGGGATTCGAACCACGGGTATCCCACATTCCAGGTGAGCGTCTTAACTAAGTCTAATAATACCAATACACCTACGGGAGTGTTTCCTGACTAACTTAATCGAGAAACTTTTCGTGAAGACGAGATCTGATTGAACGACCCAACTATTATAATAGTTTTATACTAGGCCGCTTCGCGAACGCTTTTTTTGTCGCGTTGATGAATGAGCTGTTTTGTAAGTTTTTTGTTTGCATGGGATCTCTTTTCTTTTGTAAGTGCTTGACAAGTTTCAATTGTAACTTGTTAATTGTTATTATATACCTCAAAAAACGTATATTTTAACCTTAATTTCGATGGATTCTGACAAATTTTTTCAACCTTTTCTTTCAAAAGGTACTCCATCACCATAACCTTAATGTCCATGTAAAATATGAACGTTGTATTCCCACTCGTTTGGTCAGAATCGGCCCAAATGTCACGAAAGTATCAGGCTAAAAATCGAAAAAAATCGTAAAAGTTCGATATTCATGAGAAATATTTCTTCAATTGTACTCAAAAACGTGGCAGGTCTAATTTCAGAGATTTCGAAGGTTCCCTCCAATTTTCATCAAGATCGCAAATGGCGTTTGCCCGGTAGAGTGCGAGCTAACAGACCAAAAAAACAAAAAAACAAAATACAAACAAACAAACAAAATACACCCGAGTTAATTTTTTGGGGGTCAGTGAAATTGAAGTCTTCGCTTTGATCATCCAAAAAAGTTCGATGTTTAATTTGTAATGTTCTTTACGTTCACTTGCCAACAATGTTAATTTTTTAAACACAATTAAGTCCTTTCATTCCACCTTCCTCTAGATTTGACTGAAGGAAGGTTACAGTTACTCAATTTTCTTTGATCCATTGGATTTAAAAAATGTGTAAATTACTGTAAAATGGACATATCCTTTGCGTTTATTTGTGGACAATAGGCCTATCGTAAATATACAAATGAATTTCTCTCATTCTTTCTCAAGTTCTTAATATTTTTCTTATAATTTTTTAAAGTTTGTAATTAACATAAAGTTATAAATTTTAATAACAAAATCGAAGTATGGAAAATAGAAATTTAGCAAGACTTCTAAAATCCAGTACCAACGTTTGGCATTTTCCAAACTGGTTTTGAACTGTGCTTATTGTCAGTTTAACAAACGTTTTTAAGGATGCAAAATAAAATATTAACTGTTTTTGAATGGTAACATGAAAGGTGATCGTTAGTCTTAGAATCGAGCAACAGCTGATACATAGAACCGTGGGGGTAGCGTGCAGCAACACTACGATAAGACACCATCTTCCCGGAATCATCAAGTATAAAACAAAGTTTATTAGAGATTGTTAATCATCAAGTATAAAACAAAGTTTATCAGAGATTGTTAATCATCAAGTATAAAACAAAGTTTATTAGAGATTGTTTTAGAGCTTGTTTCGGGAAAACTTAGTATCGGAAAGTTCTTTGTTAACAATCTCGTTTCCTCGAGATTAAAAGTGGTAAGTTCAATGTTTGCTCAGACCGCTCTGAAGCAACACGGCGAGTAGCTGCAGGAAACACCCCGGGAACATTTAGGCCGTGTTAAAACACGATTCCAGGACGCGTTCATAAACTCTTCATCATTCAGAGTATACATTCACAAGATAAATATTGAATTGAATTTGTTATTGGAAGTTTATATAATGCGGTTTATTAAATGCTGTGAAGAAAGTTTTCAATTTAATATCAAATGCGCTTTATTTATTATTCGTACTTTATTTTTGTGAAAAATGTTTAGAATATATATTCAATTTCTGTGTTAATTCTGCGGCAAAAATAATATCTTGTTCGACCGAAGTTTTAATTAAGACAATGTTTTAAAACTATCGTATTAAACATTCGAATACGTACTTAAAAAAGAATTGCAAAACCTGTTCATTTGGTCGATTTTTAGGAAAAGAATAGAATTGGCTTAAGATTAACCATAGATATTTTATTTAAAGGACCTTGTCATTGAAATGTTTAAACAATGAACGAAGGACAAACGGAGTTTCTTTTATGTCATTTATTATTCAAAAATATGTTTGTAACAAAATTAAATCTATTAATATATATGCAAAATATTTACGTATTAGGACTTCAGTTTGATTTCCAAGTTTTAGGTCTTCGTAAAAAAAGGTTTTATAATATAATATAAAGTACGGAACGTTTATTTAATTTAGTTGCTTTGAACTAGTAAGTTTAGACTGGAAACAAAATTAGCTGTTATTAGATGATTGAGTATTTTCGGAAGTACATGCAACGAACTATCCATCAATGTCCATTTCTAAATACTCATATTTTAAAATTCTTAAAAACTTAAACGGGAAACCATTACAAGTTCTTGGAGGCTTCCGAACTCTTCGTCGACGATCATTATTACATAAACTTATAATGACCTCGGAAGTTTTAGCGATCTGTAGAAAACCAAAGCCGGCCATGAGATGTGAAACAAAGTTTATTAAACTCGTTCTTGGTTTCTCAGTAATACTACGAAGCACGTGCACATCCGCTCCAACGCAAACCTAAGCAAAATCTGAAAATAATTAAATTATGAACGTTAACGTTTTTAAATTTTTCTCCATCTCGAATATCAAACTTAATTTTTAATTTTAAAGTTTTTACATTTCCGCTATCAGATTTTCGAATTGTTAGTTGACCTTATTTTGAATTCTTCAAAATAATATACCTAACTCAATTATAACGGACTTAACAACTTACGTGTCTTGCAAGATTAAAAGTTGTCAATTTCTAAACTTTTAAACTTTTCAAAATTGTCTTCTATCTTGATTATAAATTTATTGTGATTGAAAAGATGTTTACCTGTAAATCATAATTTGTTCTCATTTGAATTTATTTTGAAAACTTCAGAATAATTGACTGGGCATTAGTTTAAAACAAACTTTTATAACAGTCAAATGCTGCAGGAAAAAAATTCAAAATTTCATTTTATTCCAAATATCCTCCTTTATCTTCATTGCAAAGATGTTCCACATTAAAGTTTTGTTTGTGTTTATTCAATCAAGGTTCGTTTCTTGTTCTACTCTGGCTACCTACAACAAAACGAACATCCTCGTTTGTATCGTCTCAATTTAAAACCCAATCGAATAAACTTTTTATTTTTGCTTAAGTGTGTTCGTTTTCTTTTATAAATTGTTTGATTTATTTACCCAGCTTTTGTGTTTATAGTTAATTGTGTGTTTAATTTTCCGTACATTTAACTATTAAAAAATTGTTAGTTTTATTGCAGATATCTAAGAAGATTTCCGGTATAAAAATAGTTAGTTATAAACGTTACAAAATAAATGAGAATTTAAATTAGTCAAAACGAAAATAAAAATAAAAATGGGAGTTTTTGAAGGTATTATATTGTCAACAATACAACTTACGTTTAAGATGTGTAAGTCAATAACAAATGAGTCATCAGCCACTGTCACTCAACGAGAGGGCACGTAACGTGTCGCACTGTCAACACGATCCCGCGAAACCCGAACACGTCTTCCTCGCTCGACGAACAAGCGCGAAGTGAGCCGACCTCGTAGCTGGCGAGAACTAACCCTCTGGCTGAACTGTCACGAGCGCCACCAGACGACGCGGGGTGGCGCCGACGCACGCGCGCACGGACCAGGCGCCGGTATGTTATTGGCCGTATGTGAAGCTATTCGAACGGGGGTAATAGGGCGTGCGGAATGCGTATATCACACTGGAATCATGTAATACGGGACGAATGCCTTGTTCTTATTTATGGGGTGGAGATGGATATGGTATGAACGTGATGTAATGTGGTGGGTGGTTGATCATATTCGGGGGTGGCGGTGCAAGGAGGAGAGCGCGACGTTACACGTACGCTTAGGTCTCTCGTACTATTCGTGGTGTCACTCTAGAGGAAAGACAAGAGCATACATGCCAACTTTAAACAATTATACACACCAATCAAAATCACCAAAATAACTAATTTTGCTCTCTAATAATTATATTTTAAGATTAAAAACCAGGGCTTGGCTATGTCATATCATTCAATTACCGATATCACACGAAAATTTCGATTTCGAAAATACAGACATTTTATTATTTGTGCCAAAAAAATACAAAATACAAAAAAGTTAAAAGAAATTGTTTTCAAAGAGTAGAACTGCTCTAAAAAATGTGTAGTAAAGGAGATGATAAGATATCGCCAAAAATTCTTAATGATTATTACGTCCTTACACTCTCGTTCAATGACCCGGCACCTCCACCATACTTCAAAGTCTAGGCGAATTCACCATAGGCTACCCGTCACCTCCACTATTTAAGAATGCAAACCAAAATTTAAAGTAAAACAACACTATGTTAATTTTGTCTAAGTTATTTCCAGTGTAAAAGACATTCATATCAAGTATCGACATTTCCAAAAACTGAATATCTTTTTTTTACGTTTTTCAAAAAATAAATTTTTGTATTGTAAATATTTTTTAATTCCGATATTTCGACACATATTATAAATATTTGTTTCGAAAATATTCCTACATATCGATATCGTATCGAAATATCGATTAGCACCACTATTCTAACGTTATTCTCTTGTTGGTATTGTTAATTAATGAGCCTTCGGCCGCTACCCTTATCCGCCTTTTGCCTTTCTCGCCGACTAACTCTATAAATGTCATGTTCTCTTGTTGTCTTTTGTTGTAATGTTAATCTGAACTTGTAACTCTGTAATTACTGTGTAAGGCAACAGAGGGCCACACTTGCCCTGTATTAGCTTTCCAGCCCTGTGGACAGGAAAAACTCATTAAAATAATTGTTAATTTCTAAGTAACCAACCTTGATGTCAATGTTTTCGTGATCATGCATTCACTTCGATGTAGTTAGTCGCATAACTCGAAATATTCACATTAAATTAGTATAATTAATTTTTGGAAGCAGTTTCATTGCCGGTTATCGGTGGTTTTGGAGAGCTGTCCATCGTGTGTTATTTTCCATACAGCGCGAGGGTGAGGGCAACGGTGCTGCGATCTCTGAAACCAACTATAGCACAGTTGTCAACGTGTTGCCAATATCGTTATAAATAAATAAATAAATTGTATTTAGAGTCCACCCACTCAGTTGTATAACTGATTTTCAGTGGGGGACAGTAAATCAAAGCGACCAAGCCAACCCTGTAGGCCCCGACGCAATCGGCGTTTGAGCGATAATCAACCAAAGGTCGATAGTATAGCAATCAGTGGTATGGACAGTGCGAACACCCGCGAATTAACGCCAGAATCAACAAGACCGATTCACAACAACTCTGAATTTATTATGTGCTTCGTTGCTAGGACGGCTCCAAAGTCACCGTTTACAAACTCCTAAGACAAGAACTGATGGACTTAAGTCCAAACAGAAGTTAAAAAACTTCTGACTTAAGCGGGAATCGAACCCTGTACCTTCTGCATTGGAAGCAGATACGCTAACCACAAGACCAACGAGCCACACTTTTTTTATTATTTAGATTTCATTTAGTTTTTAGAGACTACTCATAAACGATTTTCAGAAAACACCGACCAAACCATCGGCACAGCGTCAGAATCAACCAGGTTAATTCGGCATTACCTTTATAGAATCGATTATGTATCTCGTTGCTAGGACGGCTCGAAAATCACCGGTTACACACTCCATACCCAAGAATTGATGTCAACAACAAGTTAAAAGTTTTCTGCCTGTTGCGGGTCTCGAAGCCAGGACTTTCAGCATTGGAAGTAGAGACACTAATGACACTGGATCATCGAGGTCAGGTGTGCACGTTACAACCGCCCTAGAACCTGGGTCAAGAGAGTGAGTAGCACAAGGATAATATAACCAATCCTTTCCATTGATGTGGCTTTCCACAGTTGAGCGGAATAATTAAATTTTGAGTAGAATAGAATTAATTGCTGCTCCAATACAATTTTGTCTATTTATGGCTAATTGTTATTTGCGTTTGATTGTGTCGATCACTTCAATGGATGGTCGTCGTTCAGTTGAATAGATTATACCTGACCACATGCGCGACGCGTGCAACGTGAGGGGAGTCTTATCCTGTGGACTATTCTCTAGTTGCAATGCAGCAGCAGGCTTAACTCATGCCTATTATTACAATTATAGTAACTAGGAAAACGCTAAAGTCCCGTCGCATTGATGGATGAGCTTTTTTTGGAAGTTTTTAGTTTGCGTGGGATCTATTTACTTATCAAGTGCCTTTTAAACGCATTGTTGGTGATTGTTGCCAAGTTTCTATTGTAACTTGTAAATTGTTATTATAAACCTATAAAAACTCATATTAAAACCTGTTTTCTATGGATTCTGGCTAACTTTTTCAACTTTTTCTTTCAAAAAGCAATACATCACCATTACCTTAATGTCCATGTGAAATATGAACGTTGTAGCCCCACCCGTTTGGTCAGAATCGGCCCAAATGTCACGAAAATATCGCACTAAAAATAAAAAAATAAAAAAAAACGTAAAAGTACGATTTTCATGAGAAATATTTCTTCGATTGTACCCAAAAACGTGGCAAGTCTAAGTTCAGAGATTTCGAAGGTCCCCTCCAATTTTCATCAAGATCACTTATGCCGTTTGCCCGGTAGAGAGCGAACAAACAGACAGAAAAACAAAACAAACAAAAACAAAAAAACATTGGACCTAATTTTTTAAGGGGTCAGTGAAATTGAAGTCTTCGCTTTGCTCGCTATGCTAGCTACGCTCATCCAATTATAACATTAAATACTTTATTTTATTACTTTTTTTTTTTTTTTTTAGCAGTATTCATTTTTTTTTTTTTTTTTTTCATTTTTTTTTTTTTTTTTTTATTACAACAACTTTTGTATTTACAATGTATACATATCAAAGTTCACATATCAAATTCACAGAAATTAAAATTAGGTTTTAGGGAAAAGAAGAAAACACATTGAAATAAGAACTTTAAATAAACAAAACCAACAATAATTTGAGGTATATCCTATCACACGTTACCTTAGTGTGAGCTTGTAAAAATAACAGTTAATAGCCAAAAAGGTGCTTGTCAAAATGTTCTAAAATATTTCCTTTTTTATTAAATTAAACCGCATTGTCCTTATATCATCTTTAAAACACTTTAAGATTCTGATTTATGTCTGGCTTTTTCATATTTGATTCACTGACTTTAAAACTGTTTAGATTAAAGAAAATTATACTAGCAATGAACCATTTACGACTAAACTTCGGAGATTTCATACTCACATACACCGCCGACACACACCAACAGTTTTTCAAAAAGATTCTCGCAAACGACTGTTAAAAACCAGACATGCTCGAAACTGACGCATCTAAGCCCTACAAAACCACATCCACGGATTCCATCCCACGTTTCTTCGAGAAATTCCGCCTCATTGCCTTCAGGTTTAACGTCTGCGCGGTGTTCAAATCGTTCAATACTTTTCAGAAGCAACTGTCCAAGACCAAGCCTGTCAGTCACCCCCCGTAAAACAAGCGTTGTGTATGAAATGCTCTGCGAATGCACCAATAGCTATTGCAGAGTCGTCAGTTCGCCCCTGCCTGAGGAAGAGACGGGATGTGCGGCCGTGTGGATCGTTGGTCTTGTGGTTAGAGGCTACGCTTCTAAAACAGACGGTCCAGGGTTTGAATCCCTCTCTAGGCAGAAGATTTTAACTTCTGATGTAGACATAAGACCATCAGTTCTATCTTGGCTTAGAAATGTGTAAATCGTGACTTTGGAGCCGTCTTAGCAATGGTGCACATAATAAATTATAAGCTTGTTCCGAATTAGTCTTGTTGGAATCGTGTCCAGTTTAATTGATCGGTGTTTCATACTTAAGAGTCAACTATACATATTTGAAACTTTTTTGGGAACTATTCCTGCTTCCAGTTGCCATCCGATCGATATACAATTTTGCATTGTCAAGAAAGGATATGGTCACTCTTCTGTAGTAAAAGAATACTAAACATTGTTAAGCATTACCCACAAATAAAATCCGTAATGTATTAATTTTGATGATTTTACAAAAATCCTAAATCCTAAAAATACATTTCATTTATTTAGTTTTTGGTGATTGTTTAAAAAAAACTGTGCCACTATAGAAGACTGTACATACATGACCATAAGCTTTGTGCAAAATTTGATAACAATCTGATAAAATCTGGCTTCAGGAAGAGTTCCAGGAAAAAATCACTACTATTTCAGACTTTTAAATATGCCGGTCTCTAGTTAGTCATTGCTCGCTCGTCGATGGTGTCGGCGCCTACAGGGTTGGCTTGGTAAGATTTAAATTATCCCCAATTCAAAATCAGTATATAACCGAGTCGGTATGGACTTTAAAAACTATTTTTTTAATGTGGCCCGAAAATTTGCATATTTTTTGTGTGCTTTGACCCTGGTCTTGATTTACGTGTGTTTTACTTGCATTTTTTTCGCGACAAAAAGTTTTTATAACAAATTAAATTATTTATCAATTTGGTAAGTCGGGAAACACTGCATTAGGTAGAGTTGTTTATATTTAACACAATTCAGAAATTACACTAGGAAGCTTCGCAAACGCTTTTTCAGGCCCGTTGTTGGATGAGCGTAATTGGAAAATTGCAATTTTAATGAGAAATAATTTTTCGATTGCGCTCAAATTTCACATAATATATTAATTTATCAAATTAAGGTTCTGTGAAAAAATCATTACAATCGGATAAAGCATGTAGGTGTTATAAGCCGAAGAAAGTTTGTAAAAATCGAAAAAAATCGTAAAATTGCGATTTTCATAAGAAATAATTTTTCGATTGCGCTCAAAACGTGACAGTTTTAAGTTCAGATATTTCAAAGCCCTACAGAAAATTTTATCGCAATCGGAGTATCGGTTTAGCCGGAATCGTGTTGACAAACACACAATAATACAAACAAAAAAAAAGAAAAGAAAAAAAATGGATTTATTTCTGCAGTGTAGGACCTAGTAGAATGGAATCTTCACTTCGTTCATCCAAAAATACATCCCAACCGGGGTTCGAACCCAGGTCGGTATAGATATTGTAATTTCTGAATTATTTTAAATATAAACTAAATAATGTTTTGAAAATGTAGGCCTATTCCGATTGTGCTGAACTTTAATTTTGATTTCAGATCATGGTGTAAACCACACCACCATAGAACAATCGGTTAAGCTAGAAAACGTTCCAGAATAAACCCTGCATTCTGCTTCTAAATCTAACTCATGGAACCCGATCTTTTTTAACTCTCTCAAGACCATTTCGGCATTTTATTAGATAGTTCCGTGCGGGCTCTCTCTTCGCCGTGATCTTTATATCTGTGTTTCCATATAAACGTACTATCGTTGCCAAACAAATACAACCTGGCCGAAACAGCTAGCGCACACGTGTCTCAGGCCTCTTCGGCACTTGCGGTTTCCAGATAATGCTGGCCCTGAACCAGAGCTTCGCCAGGGATTTCAACCCATCACCCGTTGGACTTGGAGGTGTCAAATACTTGTTATGTTCCGGCCAAACCACGCATCACGCTACCGATTTGGTTCAATCACTACATTTCTCCCTGTGCAGCACCCATGAGTTGTGAAGTCGGGCGCGCCTAGCCCTGCACTGCACCCAGCTATGGTATCTGGCATCGGAGAGGCTCGGTGAGGAGTTTATGCAGGGAGAACGAGGACTGGCCAATAGGGAACTGTCCTTCATTACCAAATTTGAATATGTCCCTACTAATAACCTCAAATACCGACCAGTAAAGTTTTTTATGCGTCCGGCTTTTATTAGCGCTAACTGTGAGCGAGGAAAAATTTGAACCGTGCTTCGCGCCGAAAAACGGCCATGCGCCATTGCTGGTGGGCGTGACGTCATCGTGAGGTTCGCCGAGGCGGCGAGCTGACAGTTCTGCCACTGAAAGCTTTCCCTCCTCACCTCACGATGACATCACAACCAAAAGAGCGCGTATTTAAGTCTTTGTGCGGGAATTCAACACCCAGAAACTTTGAACATGCATAAAATCCACTGATTTTATTTTTTATAGTTTATTTAAAAAAGCGATGATTATTAAATTGAATATTAACCAGGAAAACGCTAAAGTCCCGCCGCGTTGATGGATGAGCGTTTTAAAGTTTTTAGTTTGCGTGGAATATCTTTACTTTTGCAAGTGCTTTGTTTTGTTGCCTACGTATTGTAGGTGATTGTTGTCAAGTTTCTATTGTTTCTTGTCAATTGATATTATTTACCGTAAAAAAACTTATATTAAAAGCTTTATTTCTATGGATTCTGGCTAACTTTTTCAACTTTTTCTTTCAAAGGGTACTACATCACCATAACCTTAATGTCCATGTATAATATGAACGTTGTAGCCCCACCCGTTTGGTCAGAATTGGCCCAAATGGCACGAAAATATAGCACAAAAAATCAAAAAACTTACATTAAAAGCTTTATTTCTATAGATTCTGGCAAACTTTTTCAACTTTTTCTTTCAAAAGGTACTACATCACCATAACCTTAATGTCCATGTATAATATGAAAGTTGTAGCCCCACCCGTTTGGGCAGAATTGGCCCAAATGTCACGAAAATATCGCACTAAAAATCGAAAAAAATCGTAAAAGTACGATATTCATGAGAAATATTTCTTCGATTGTACCCAAAATCAATACACCTCTAAGTTCAGAGATTTCGAAGGTCCTGTCAAATTTTCATCAAGATCGGATATGCCGTTTGCCTGGTAGTGAGTTAACAAACAGACAGAAAAACAAACAAAAAAAAACAAACAAACAAAAAAAAACACCCGAGCTAAATTTTTTGAGGGTCAGTGAAATTGAAGTCTTCGCTTCACTCGCTTCGCTCGCTACGCTCATCCAATAATTACTTAATACGTGTAAGATATATTCGAAACCAAGGACAATTCCCTATTGTAAGTAAGTAGGTAAAGTGGTAACTTCTAAGTTAAATGCATAAATTGTAAGTGGTAAATGGTAAGTTCTAAGAAAATATTTGTACGTGGCAAATAAATGCGTTTATAACTGGAATCACCTGAGTATTCGGAATGAAACCGACACCATTTGGCAACATCCGAAGCGCCCACACATTCCGCAGTTCCAACACCATCTGGTCTCCGCCTAGCCTCCCCGAGGTACAAATGTGTTACCATATGATTTTCCCCGGCTTCAATTCTAGTGGGATTCAGTGTTTCTGAGATTGGATTGTCCGAGGCATTTCGCCGGACATGTTTTCCTGTCGCTGCTCTCAGGGGGGCGAAGCCCAGGTTTTCACTCCCAAAGATCTTACGAGGTTTATGATTCCAATATCTTTGAGACGAAAGCGAAAAACAACACGACAGCTGGTGAAAATATCACCGTCTCTATTCATTCTTGTTTGGCTGAGCGTCTCGCTTGGAGGTTCGAGGATAATCCGGACTATGAGGCCTATCTGTATACATATCTATATCCTATCTGCCGACCTAAGGCTGGATCCAGCATGGGTCTTTCCCTCCCTAGCCTATAATTGGTTCGAGTGGCGTATTATGGCCTCGCAGTTGACCAGCTAAAACTAACTAAAAACACTATCATTTAAACCATATATATCAATCAACTTAAATGCAAATGTTCCCGGGTAGTCAACACATGACTCGCGCACTCGTCTTACAACGACTTTCGCGTTTCCTAGTTAGCATCTACTCGCATACCATATCCGATGACAATTTCGAAACATAATATAATCAATTATAATTTTTTTCTTTCGAAATTGTAACTTTGAGATGTCCCGTTTGTATTTTTATTCCATCAATGACACATTGTAATTACAAAAATGAATAAATATACTTTTATTTACTCGCATACCATATCCGTTAGCAATTTCCAAACATTTAAGTTAATCGAAATTGTAGCTTTGCTAAGTTTGTATTTTAGTTGCATCAATGATATAAATGAATATTTACAATTAATAATTAGTTATCCGTTATTGGGGGATTGTAAAATGTATTGTTGCGGACGAGCATGGACTGAGGAATAACGGGGAATTTATGTTGAGATTCAATAGAGATTAGAGTAATAATGGCCGACACTTACTTTGTTTGTTGCTGCTGTAGGTGAAGAGATGACACAGTGGGTGACGTAGTGGTTTTATCAGCACATTAGATTGAAACTGAGGTTATACGCCGTCCGCAGTGGCACATACTATTAGAGCGCTGGTCCGAAGCGTATGTCTCTACGAGGATGTGGGTTCGAACCCTGCATTAGACATGTTTTTTGTAATCGTCTCTGATTGTCATCTATCACTTATCATCTTGAATAGCCTAGTGTATTAATAGAGACGATAAAATCCCTGAAACTAATAGCGAGCTCTGGGTCGTCGTCGGGGAAGTTTCCCCTTCCCTTTGACTACTTTCCCGACGGCGACGACAATGTCAACATGGACGGACGAAGACACACACGAATTCGACCACGACGTGGGGGAACCCCTGCCCTCCCTTTACGCTTGTGGTTGGTTCTGACCAGCACAGGCCTGTCCACTCCGCGTCCCCCCGCGACCCCCTTTACGTTTCACCCCTTGGAAAGAAGTATACATGGTGGTTATCCACACTTATTGAAATTTGTTTGGAAGATTCCTATACACTTGACATGGGCACTGATAACAGTACTGTTGAGTGCCCTAAAACAACACGAACTAAGAAACAAAAATTATCAACATCACGAAAATAAATCGCCAAGAAAACCAATTAACAAGATGGCGATGAAGCTATCGGGAGTCGAAAGAGCCTTGACCGCCCGTAGAACTTTTCACTTAACCACGGAAATAAGAACACTTTAAACACGTTTGCACTGTAGCTAGATCTATATAACAACCGAACTGCACTGTGTCGTTGCAGTAGACAGACTGAGCGACTACAATTAGGAGAAGACTAGTAGGGCGGGAGGAGGGGGGAGGGGGGTGAAGCTGATAAGAACGAGACGAGTTCGTGTTGCACTTTGATCCTAGGTAATGCATATTTTGTATACGTTTGCTCTTTGGCTCTTCCCCATAGATATTTTCACCTATAGTAGGCTAGATAGCAGTCTCTAATACATCCGCACAGGCGCGAGCGTACCAAATTGAAGAACCAATCACTCCCTTTCAAAATGGTGATTTGGCATTTTAATTTATGCTTTTTTAATGCAATAAAGAATTTTACTGGATTGTTTGATATGGTTTTAGCTTGTGCAGCATGGGATTGAATAAACAGAAACAATACGAAGATATTGCATAAGAGAATTTAGTAATCATTTCTTGTTAATGGCTAATATGCTCAGCTGTCAAACTGACGGTCATCTTTAAAAATATTTTTTCTACAAATCGCTCCCATCTACTTAACATGCAAACACTCCCTTTCAAGATGGCTTCTAATTGTCACGGAAGTGGACCATGACTGCGGATCTAGCCTACTTTAGGTGTTTAATATCTATGGTCTTCTCCTTGTCATGTCGTAAAATACATTATTTCAACTAGCTTAGTTGGCAACTTCCTTCATTGTTCCAAGTAACTTTAAAATGTAATTGGATGAGCGAAGCGAAGACTTCAATTTCACTGACCCCTCAAAAAATTTAGCTCCGATTTTTTTTTGTTTTTTTTTGTTTTGTTTTTCTGTCTGTTTGTTCGCACGATTCCGGGCAAACAGCATATGCGATCTTGTTGAAAATTGGAGAGGACCTTCGAATTCTTTGAACTTAGACCTGCCACGTTTTTGGGTACAATCGAAGAAATATTTCTCATGAATATCGTACTTTTACGATTTTATTCGATTTTTGGTGCGATGTTTTTGTGACATTTGGGCCGATTCTGACCAAACGCGTGGGGCTAGAACATTCATATTTTACATGGACATTAAAGTTAATAGTAATGTATTGCTTTTTGAAAGAAAAAGTTGAAAAAGTTAGCCAGAATCCATATAATAAAGGTTTGAATATGAGTTTTTTGAGGTTTTTAATAAAAACAAGTAACAATAGAAACTTGACAACAATCACCTACAATGCATTCACAAAGCACTTGCAAAGAACAAGTGGTCCCACGCAAACTAAAAATTTACCAAAAAGCTCATCCATCAACGCGGCTGGACTTAAGCGTTTTCCTAGTATTTAATTACGTATGTATTGCACTAACCTAAGAGAAAAACATACTCATTTGGCGGTTATTAAAAAAATAATTCAAAATGCTTAAAACTTCAACAATTTCAAATATTATACATTTCATACCCATGTTTTTGGACTATGTGAATTAAGCTGGCGCAGCCAGAACGATTCCCTTAATAACTCGACTAAGTATTGAAAACTTTTACCACTTTACTAGAATTCTAACTTTCTGATATCGCATGAAAAGAAGACATGGATCAGAAATCGTACAAAAAGGATCGAAATAATTGTATGATAAACACACAATGGGTTAAAATATTTTCGATTCTTACTATTATTGTTTTCCGGTGTAAGGTAGAACATACTTTTAGGCGTTATTAATAGCACTCTGTATGTTATTATTACCATCGATGAACACTTATGGAACCTCAAATACTCGATCATAAAGAATGGTCAACTTATAGCTATAATAATGTAACTGTTAGTAATCGGGCAGTTTTGTCGCGGCGTTTCAATTTTGTATTCGTTAAAGTTTCTAAGACTTCTTTGTCACGACTGTCGTGATGATACTGAACGATTAACACATATTAATATGATAATTTTCATTGACAACTATACCGAAAAGAACTGCCCTAACAAGACAGACCGATTAACACATATTTATTATTAACATAATTTATGATTACAAGTACATGTGCGTGAATACTTAAGTATTGCATGAGGGTAGGGTGGCTAACTTAACCAACCGATTGCCGAAGAAGAAGTGAGAAATAAAATCTTCACATGCATTAAAACCTCTTGATGGGGGTGCCGAGGAAATAAGAATGCAACGTTTAGAACAGGCTCACCAACCCCAAGGTTCACAAAACTCATTGTGTATCACCTCTGTTTGTTCACAAAAACCATATCAATACCGGAGGTGGTCGCTTTTTAAAGAAAGACGTGGAACATGCACAGATGGACGGACAGAAACATTATGCAAGGGGGAGCTCCACTCCCAAAGTCAATCTTAGGATTATCATATCTTGGTAGGAGTTTAAACTTTTTTTAATTTAAAAGAAACAACACTTTAATAACCGGCAGACATTGTTTGTCATTATGCGAAGTTGTCGACGTAGCGTGTTACAGTATGATAGGTGATAAATTATATGCTTCTATAAAACAGAAAAATCGTAAAAACATTTTATGTGCAAACGTGACAAATTTACAAACTTGATTTACGAATTTCACACAATACTTGCATATTAATATGGACAAATTAATACTGTTTTAAACATCCGAACCTTGTGAGTCGGGGGCCACATATAAAGCAAAAAAGTTCTTCATGTCAAAAATACTTTTGCTCTCGTATCTTATTGGCGTCTTGAAGAATGCGATGTATGTGACTGTAGCCAGTTCTTTTATGTTGGGTTCCAAGCTCGAGATATAAATTCGAAAAGTGTCCTGAAGTTGAGCGGCAGGCATTGGTTGCGTTGCTTATTTTTGTTGATGTTCACATGAATTTAAAACCTTGAACATGTATTTTATTATAAAGCGGCTGCCTTGTAAACAATCATTTTCTTTTGTAACTTGACAAGGTAAGGAAATTGGGAATTTTGAAAGAGAATTATTTCAGCCGTCCGAGATCTCATGGATTTAATGTCTGTTTGAAAACATACTGGCTCTGTACTTCAATTATTTTCAATTAGTAGTTAACTGAGTCTTCTTATACATCGACTCAAAATAAATTTTTGAAGCATATTATATTGTTTAGTTTTTGTTTAAATCATTTTTGAAATTCAGGTTATTTGTAAACTTCATTTTATGCACAATATTACTCAAAAGATCCCAATTTAATTTGAAAAACTTAATTGATCTTCAGATATTATCACTAAAATCCTTTTCTCGTCCTTGAATGTTCGTGTTTATTTGGCTCAGGTGTTGAGTGACATATTCACTTAAGACAGATGTAGTTTGGGCATCACTGTTGTAGGTGACAGTTTCGTTGCTAAAAGTGTCGCTATTATTAGATATGTAGCTGGTTTCATTCTGACACAAACAGTCAATCCAGAAATTACAAAAAACATTTCAATGGGGTATCGAACGCCGGTCTCCCGATTGCCGGGCAGAATGCTTTACCCCGAAGCTACCGAGACGGTTAAATTCATAGCATCTAGATTGTTGTTGCGTTATAGGTTTAAATATTTAAAAAAAAACTGGATTAAGAGTGAATCATAGTCGACATTGGTATCAAATAAAAGCTTATTTTAAAAGGAATAAATATCTCAATAAACATTTAAAATTAAATAATATAATCATCTGATTAATTACATTTATGTTAATTTTTACTTCTTTTGACTTATGTTTAATTATGTTTACCTAAAACTCAACCGATTGTCATAATATATGTCCACTTTACTAACATGATGCCAATAAATCCAAAATTTGATGGCCCCAAACGAAATTCTTACAACTTACAGATTAATTGATTAATGAAATTAATAATTACTTTAATCTAACTTAATTATCGGAATTTCATGAACAACAATCAACTGGTGTATCAACTTAAAAAATACAAGCACAATGAAAGAAAAAAAATGATGGACCCAAACCTGAATTCTTGTAACTTTTTCATTAATCAAGTTAATTCAATTTATGACAATTAATTACTGAAATCTTAATTGTATGTGCAAAATAAACACTAATAGTCGACTTGGATATCAAATGAAAGCATATATTACGAGTAAATAATATATGAACAAAATATACTTCATTAATAAATTAATCTTCCAGTAAATTAAAATTTAATTAAATTATACCACTGTTGACTTATATATAATTTTGTATAGGCCTACCTAAAACGTAACCGATTGGCATAAGGCCTTTGTACTTCAGCAACTTATCGCACAAGAAGAAATTGGTAAGGGATGCCAGAGGTAAGCTTCTTCTCTACAATGTCAAAGAATAGTGTCCTAACACTCAAAGATCTCTGTGAAGTTCCGTCCCAAAATGAACCGGGAACAATTGTTGAAGCAGACAGAGATGTTCTTCGCCGTTTGCTAGCTGCTTACGAGGCATAGATATTCAATCGATCCTGGAGCATGAACTCCTTTCTGTACCAAACATGTTGATTGACAGTGAATTGACTTTTAAGATGCGCAAGATATTCGAAATGGAAAAAAAACGCTATCTTGAATTTTGGGTTTCCAGACCAAAATTGGACGTGGCAACAGAGATGTTCGAATTCATCAGAGTAAAATTAGTCTAAATACGTCTGTTACCCAATAGTGATCCGATTTGCATCTTGCATCGTTAAATAATGCCCTTTCTCATGAAGTGGTCTAGTCCACACACTGTTGTGCCTCTCTCCCACACAGTTGTGGCTCTCTCCCACACACTGTTGTGCCTCTCTCCCACACACTGTTGTGCCTCTCTCCTACACACTGTTGTGGCTCTTTCCCACACACTGTTGTGCCTCTCTCCCACACACTGTTGTGCCTCTCTCCCACACACTGTTGTGCCTCTCTCCCACACACACACTCCCTCTGAATTCTATTACCTTGCGTCCGTGTGGTGCACGCATCCTCTGTGACGTAGCACCATCAACCTTCGGTAATTTCTTCAGTGCAATTACTCACAGAGAGTGATTGGTGTTACTATGGAGGGGGCGGCTTATCAGCGATCGCGCGGCTCTGTCATTTCGAGCTGATTCCACTGTTAATTTATACCAGCCAGTGTTGTACCAGCATAACTGATGTTTGCGTACGGTCCGCCTAGAATCATTCATCACCTCCTCCTGGGGATAACGCCTGCAACGCAAAGTGCACGCGGATAGAACGCGTTAACAAAATACTTTCATCGTTTTAAGCTGATAATAAACACGAAGAATGGTTTCGTCCAAATGGTTTTAGTCCGTGAGTGAGTTGTAGATGTAAAACACCGTTGACAAGTTGATATATTATTTTTTGTTTGGAACTGATATTGAGCTCGGAGGTTGTTGAATTTATTATGGTTTTCATGTACAGTTTGTTTGTCGTGATTTTTGGCAATTGCTTTTGTTATTTATCGTAACATATATATATATATATATATATATAATATATATATATATGTTACCATCTTTAAATAATTAAATTTACTTCTTTCGGTTTACCACGTATATTGTTTATTTAATCCGACGTTTCGACTGGATTTCACCAATCTTTGTCAAAGACAGTAAAGCAACTCAAGAAAAAAACCCAATATACAAAAACACTTCAAGAGGGAAACGAAACAAAAAAAAAAAAAAAGTGTTTTTGTATATTGGGTTTTTTACTTGAGTTGCTTTACTGTCTTTGACAAAGATTGGTGAAATCCAGTCGAAACGTCGGATTAAATAAACAATATACGTGGTAAACCGAAAGAAGTAAATTTAATTATTTAAAGATGGTAACACATACAAATAATCACGAAAACCTCAGAAATTCTATATATATATATATACAACCATAATTAAGTCACTGAAATAATCAATTCTGGTTCAAATAGGTCTGAGATAAGGATTACATGCGCTAAACATTGACCTTGATATTAAAACTTGGACCCTGCAGTGATACTCTAACCTCGCAGTATAACCCCTGCCCTGCAGTGAAACTATTTACTAAAACTTGCACAAAGTATGTCATGTTAGTGAAAGATGCAGCACAGCCTTGAAGAAGCGATTCTAAGATTCTAGCGGTTGATTCCTGATCGCCCTTCATTTACAACAAAATCAATAAGAATTTCACTTTTGAAAGCTGAGTTAGTATTATTTTGAAGCCCAATGAATCCATAGATAGGTTTAGAATATCTCCATCTATATGTTGCAGCCCTTTCTGCACTCATTACAAAAAAACTAGATTTTTACAACCAATAAATGAATTATCCATTCAAGACATTCAAGTAACAATCACAAGAGTGGATGACATTAAATTCTTGGGAATTTACGTGGATGAATGCCTAGCATGGCACAAACATATTTCACTTCTTGCAGGGAAATTAAGGTTTTCTTGCTATTCTATAAGGCTTATTAGAAATGCCACAAATGTCGTAACCAGCAAACTTGTATACTTAGCTCTCTTTGAAAGTCATTTAAGATATGGTATAGAATTCTAGGGCCACTCTTCCCACCATAACATAATTCTTAAGATTAAAAAAACTTTCGTTCAGATTTATTGTAAGAGCTCATCTACGAACACATTGTAAACCTAATTTCAAAACTCTAAATATTCTTACCCTAAACAATTTATACATGTATCAATCAGTACTTATTGTCAAACAAAACATTCATCTTTTAATGAAATAAAAAATAAGTACATTATATGAAACAAGACAAATTAACCACATTCACCTTGAACACAATAAAAGCAAACTATCTCAAATCAATTATTTATATTTTAAAACCAAACCATTTAACAAACTTCTGTATGATGTAAAGGATATCACTGAAATTGACAAATTAAAAGAAACATTAAAAAAATCTTGCGAGACAAAGCATATTATTCTCTTCAAGATTATTTGGATGAGCAAGAGGATAAATGAAAAATATAATATAATTATTACTTGACGAACATCTATTATTTGTGTTGGTATGTAGTTAATGTATTAGTATGTAAATTTGTTATTTAGTTAAACGAGTGAGCGTAGCGAACGGAGTGATCTCCATTCAACTTAAATGGCGGTCAATCGTTAGTCTGCGTGCGTGTGTATGTGAGTGTGTGTGTACGTTGAAAATCAGCCGAATCGCTGAACAGATTGCGCTGAAATTTTAAACAGACATCCGGTACGAGTTAATTGAGAACTGCTAACAAAATCAGCAAGATTCATTGCGATTTAAACCTACAAGAAATAATAAACTGAAAAATAGACATCCAATGTTTATAAATTATTTTTACGACAATGTTTTAGATTTTGAAAAGATATTTTTTTGTTTGTTATTCGCCTGGCCGTGAAATGCCGTGCCCATGCAAGGTCAGTCGAATGTTGCACGTCAAGGTACCCCCAAATTCCGCTCGAAGATTGAGGTTGCGTTCCGTAGAAGCGACCGGTCGACCACACTGGTCGTCGATAGGTCGTGACGTCACCCGTCATTGGTCGCTTTGGTCGCGACCTACAACGGAACACTTCCAAACTAAAAACGTTCGATTTTGCCAGCGGGAAAATGGCGATGCAACGGCAAAAGATGCTGCTATTAATTAATTGTGACAAATACGACTGCCAGACAATGTGTAGTCTGTGTATGCTCATAAGGTATGCTCTAGGCCAAATAAATATTCGATTATTATGCCCTCTCGGCCCTAGGCCTAGGCCAGGGCTACAGAACCACCCTCGACCAGCTTAGGCCTAAGCCTACTAGTAAAACAAGCACAGTAAATACACGAAAGCCTAAGCCTACCTCCACGTATGCTTTACATGTTCTCTAAGCACATCAATCGAGACTTTACAGCTCAATCAGTTGATCTACGTACAAGTAAACAGCAAATACACATCAGCAGACATATATTTCAAAAATAGCGCCATACTTCAATGAAACGACCACTACGCCCACATCAAAACGTTGGGCGTTGTGGTCGTGACCACTGGTCGACCAGAACATTAATGGTACGCTAGGCAATGGGTAGAGTGGTCGCCCAATCTGATTTACGGAACGATATAATAGAAGACTGGTCGACCGGTCGCTTCTACGGAACGCAACCTGAGTAAACCTTGCAATATTTTCACGTATTTCGTACTGGCTATGTTAACCATAGTAGGCCCTATTGCCACAGATGATGGACTACACTGCGTTATATGCATTTCAAAACATGTTTAATTATTTTTGAAATAAGTACAATCTAGAAATGGAAAAACTTTCCCGACCAGGGGATTGAACCCACTTCTTTCACATTTCGGCTACAAGGGCGCCTTAGCCAACTAGACTAGGGAAACGCCAAAGTCGTAGTTGGACGAGTGAGCGAGTCATGTGGTGAGTACCCGGGAACATTTGCATTTAAGTTTGATAATTATATTCGTATAAATAATAGTTTTTTAAAGTTTAGTTGGTATACGGGGACGGGCGCGTCAATTGTAAGGTCATAATGCGCCTCTCTAGCCTATGATAGGCTAGGTAGGCCTAAGGTAGGGGGAAGAAAAGTAATGTAACCGGGTACTCAACACATGGCTCACTCACTCGTTTAACAACGGCTTTGGCGTTTCCCTAGTTTTTAATGTGGTTGCCTAGTTAAATTGTTCTCTATGGCACTACACAATACATCTTGAATCTATTGAATTAAGTACATGCCTGACCGGAAATGTTTTCAACGACTTGACATTATAAATAAATAAATAAAATAAATTTTATTTAGAGTCTACCCACTCAGTTATATAACTGATTTTCAGTGGGGGACTTTAAATCAAAGCGACCAAGCCAACCCTGCAGGCCCCGACGCAATCGACGAGTGAGCGATAACCAACCAAAGATCGATAATTTTAATAGGAAATATAGCAATCAGTGGTATGGACAGTGCGAACACCCGCGAATCAACGCCAGAATCAACAAGGCCGATTCAGAACAACTCTGAAATTTATTATGTGCTTCGTTGCTAGGACGGCTCCAAAGTCACCGTTTACAAACTCCTAAGACAAGACCTGATGGACTTAAGTCCAAATCAGAAGTTAAAAAACTTCTGACTTTAACGGGAATCGAACCCTGGACCTTCTGCATTGGAAGCAGATACGCTAACCACAAGACCAACGAGCCAAAATTAATAGACTAAGGAATATTTATATATCACAATTTGTATTTGTATTTATTTTACTTCCGTTGACAGGTACAAAGTACTTATGTGGATATCGTCAAACATAATACATTAAAAGAAACCCAAACAAAACGGGAAACTCGGGCAAAAATGACTCATTTGAGTGGAGATCATGATGCTCTGGTAGTACATGTCACAATCATGCAAATCGAGAAGAAAGCATATTATCAATCTGTCAGGTTTTGCCTGTGATCACAAAGAATATAAAAGTGTTTGGCACAAAGCTGAGACCCTGTAACCTTTTATCTATTTAATTGATTATTCATTTCAAATGAATATGTATAAAAAATAGTTATATTTATGTTGACCAGTATTATTTGTTAATTACCACTTCACTTTTATAACACTGTTCTCTGCTACCGTCTTGAGATGTTTAATTAACGAATTCCTATATTCGTGAATGCCACCACAAATGACAGGTTTGACATTGTGCGCAGTGAGGTGTGCATAGGCAAATAACAGAAACAATATTTTGAATTGAAATCTTCAACGAAAATATCACATATTAGCTTCCATTATAATGCAATCCGGCAATTTGAAGTGAACGAGAAAACAGCAACAAAAAGCAGCAACATAATGTATTCTCCAGTTACACTGTTGTAAAATAATATACATATGTTATTATCATGAGTGACTTGCTAATTTTCAAATTCTCTTTTACTTATTAGTATTTATATTTTTATCATTATCATTTGAATCATGTTCATGAACATTATTATCAAGGATTATTCATTCGCTCTCTTCCAAGAGGGGTTATATCTGTTACCATCTATCGATCGGTTAAATTAATTTAAACTTGAAACTATTGCTACGTAAAGGCAAGATATCGACACAACAGCAAAAGGCAGCAAAACCACATTTTCGAAACTTAAATTTAATAGGACGAACAAATAAACTTTTCTACTTTTCCATAACGAAAAATTTATTATTGTTACTAGGTAGGCCCACTCTGTTTTTCCGCATTACATTTGCAATCGAAGATCGAAGATCGCCAGAAGTGCGATTCTATAAGGAAAGCTTGAATGCCACTATCGATATATGAATCGTTATCACAGAAAATAGCATGGATAACTGCTTGATAACGATTGATATATCTTTAGCGACATTCACGCTATCCTAAAGCAGACAAACTCAAATTGATTATTTTGGATTTGGTCACAAAAGTCCATAAACGCCATTTGATTTCTTCATATTTGCTCGTCAACAACACTTTTAATGCTAACCTTCGAATTACACTGTTAAAATATGCATCGTTCATTAGAAATACAATGCTTCACGTCTGCATGAATAGATATTCGCTAAATAGCAACCGTGTATACGGAAGGCAATACACACTAGAATGCCAATTAATGCGAAACAGGAACAGCAATACATCCTCCAAGGGGTGGCACATGCGTGTGCGTGTGCGTGTTTGCATGCTAAGATACGCCTGCTTTGTCTTAGCTGCAGAGGCCTCAGCTACTCAAGTCAAAGCTATTGAATCCAAATCAAGGCTTATTGATGTTGATTATTGTGACTTGTGAGACTGTTGATGTGTGGTTTTGTGAATACTGAAACTTCTCAGGGGAGGTGCTTCACATTCCAAGCCAGCTGAGTGATTCCCGTGTGCATGTGCGTGTGCGTGTGCGTGTGCGTGTGCATGACACTCTTTCTCTGACCGGGACCTAATTCAAAACAGTAGATGCCAATTGAGTACAAGATAAGCAAGATAATTAAAATATATTTGTAAGCCTATATTAAGGGTCTACCTACTCAGTTATCTTTAAAAATGTATTACTCAGATTTTCCGCAACATTTACAACTTTAATTAAGCTGTGATGTTTACTTCCATCCAGAAGTAAACCGCCATTAACTATATTTGGATGAGAGAGAGAGACTTTAATTTCACTGACCCCCCAAAAGATTAGCTCGGGTGTTTTTTTTTTTTTTTGTTTGTTTGCTCTCTACCGGGCAAATGGCATATGCGATATTGATGAAAATTGGAGGGGACTTCGAAATCTCTAAACTTAGACCTTCCACGTTTTTGGGTATAATCGAAGAAATATATCTCATAAATATCGTCCTTTACGATTTTTTACGATTTTTAATGTGATATTTTCGTGTTATTTGGGACGATTCTGACCAAACGGGTTTGGCTACATCGTTTATATTTTACATGGACTTTGGGGTAATGGTGATGTAGTACCTTTTGAAAGACGAATTTGAAAAAAGTTAGCCAGAATCCATAGAAATAAAGGTTTTAATATTAGTTTTTTGAGGTGTATAATAATTAACAAGTAACTATTGATATTTGACAACAAATCTTCGGGCCTCCAGATATTTTACATTCTATCAATAGGAATTACAAGAGCAAATAAAAATAATTTTTAGCAAATATCCTAATTTAACAAAAGTGATTTTGCAATGGGACTTGAAAAAGTAATGAGATCGCAGGCATACTAAAAACTTACAAAAAAGCTCATCCTTCAGCGCGACTAGAAAAAGCGATCGCGAAGCGGCCTAGTATATTTCCAGGAATAGAATAGGAATTAGACAAAACCTTTTCATATTAGTCTTTTCTGTGCAAAGAAGGAAATATGAGGAGGGACTAAAGACTGGGACAAAGCAGATATTGGTTCTGGTGTCCCGGTGTAGCAGGGACTGGATACCCCCGGGATGGAATACCCCCCGGTATCCCAGCTCTAGGGATAGGATACCCCCGGTATACAAACTCTAGGGATGGGATACCCCCCCGGTATCCTAGCCCTAGGGCTGGAGTACCCCACGCAGGGCTAGGATACCCCCCACGATATAACGTGTATTACGACCAAAGGAGGGTACTTGGTCCCTAGGGATGGGATACCCCCCACGATATAACGTGTAATAAGACGAAAGGGGGTACTTGGTCCCTAGGGCTAGGATACCCCCCACGATATATCGTGTAATAAGACAACAGGGGGTACTTGGTCCCTAGGGATGGAATACCCTCACAATATAACGTGCATTTAGACAAAAGGAGGTACTTGGTCCCCAGGGATGGGACACCCCTTACGATATAACGTGTAATAAGATGAATGGGGGTACTTGGTCCCTAGGGATGAAATACCCCCCAGTGTAAAACGATGAAATGGGTTACTTGGGCCCTAGGGCTGGGAGGCATAGAAATAAAGGTTTTAATATAAGCCTTTTACAGGTATTTAAGTTACTTGTATCTTCTAGCACAAAAAATCTATCCAAATTACATTTGTATCAGTTTGTTATTGTTTTATGTTTCGTCCTCGTCTAATTAAATGATTTTTTTTTCTTTTTTTTTACTCAAATGGCTTTTTTTTAATTGTTGCAACAATGTGAGACTGGCGATGAAGGCCTTCAATACTAAATTTTGTCATAGAGAGTTGATGTTGGTTTCGTTTTGTTTGTAATTCGTGTGTGATGATGTAGTGCAGAGTATTTTTGTGATTTGTGTTTGAATGGGGATTTTGAATCGATCAGAGAAACGGTGCGACCTGTACCGAAGCAGTAACAGAAAAACAATAATAAAACAGACATTCCAGCCATAAGAGTCAAGTGGAGACGTTTGCTACGCTCGCTCAAAAAATGCCAAGCAAATAATTCAATTTAAATTCACATTAAATAAAATTTAAACAAAATAAATAAAAGGCTTAATACTCAAATGCGCGCACTCAGGCGTTGATGATTTCTGCTGAACGATTGGTAATATCATTACTAGGAAAACGCTCAGTTGGACGCGTTGTTGAGCGAGCACCGGTACGTGCAACATGACCCGAGTACGACATTCCCATAAGGCCCACCACACAGTGTAGGCCTACCTGGATATTAACATTATTTGTACACTTTACTATTCCAACATCTTTGCATTGTACTAATTCACGTCATGCCTTCTAAAGTGTATCTTTGTATCTTCACTGCCTCCTTCATTTTTTAACATCATTTTTCGAATTATGATTACCAATAAGTCTTTAAGGTCTTGACCGATTTATCTGAAAATTTGGAAAATAGGAGAGAATGTTGTACTTATTGACCCTGCAAAATTTCATAACGATCGGTACATTTTTATTTTTTTATTTTTTTTATTTAATTTTTTATTTTTTATAACCAATGATCGGATTTTGTTCAAAAACTATACAGCAACCCGCCTAGGTGGTATGTACATGTGTGCAAAATTTCAGGTCGATCAGAGAAACGGTGCGACCTGTATCGAAGCAGTAACAGAAAAAAACAAAAAAAAACAAAAAACAGACATTCGAGCCATAAGAGTCAAGTGGAGACGCTCGCTTCGCTCGCTCAATTAAATTTTGCATGATGTTAACTAGGAAAACGCTCAGTTGGACGCGTTGTTGAGCGAGCACCGGTACGTGCAACATGACCCGAGTACGACATTCCCATAAGGCCCACCACACAGTGTAGGCCTAACTGGATATTGACATTGTACACGATAAACTATTCCAACATCTTTGCATTCTACTAATTCACGTCATGCCTGCTAAAGTGTATCTTTGTATCTTCACTGCCTCCTTCAATTTTTTACATCATTTTTCGAATTATGATTACCAATAAGTCTTTAAGGTCTTGATTGATTTAGCTGAAAATTTCGAAAATAAGAGAGAATGTTGTACTTATTGACTCTGCAAAATTTCATAACGATTGGATCATTTTTATTTTTTTATTTTTATATTTATTTTTTTATTTTTTATAACCAACGATCGGATTTTGGTCAAAAACTATACAGCAATCCGCCTAGGGGGTATGTGCTGTGTTAAAAATTTCAGGTCGATCAGAGAAACGGTGCGACCTGTATCGAAGCAGTAGCCGAAAAAAACACAAAAAAACAGACATTCGAGCCATAAGAGTCAAGTGGAGACGCTCGCTACGCTCGCTCAATAAAGTACTTTTATATTGATATTCGCAACCGGTTGGAAAAAAAGCTTTAAAGATCCATTGCGAGACATAATAACATAAATGGGAAATCTTCAACATGGATTTCAATTCGGGAAATTCCCAAAAAAACGTTTATCTTACGATAAAAAAAATTAACCTGCGCGTCTGTGCGTTCACATTGATTTAAACGTTGATATTATCTAGTCATTATACACGTTATGTCGTAGGGGTATCCCATCCCTATAGGGACCAAGTACCCCCTTTTGTCTTTATACACGTTATGTCGTAGGGGGGTATACCATTCCTAGGGACCAAGTACCCCCTTTCGTCTTTATACACGTTATATCGTGGGGGGTATCCCATCCCTAGGGACCAAGTACCCCCTTTCGTCTTATTAACACGTTATATCGTGGGGGGTATCCTAGCCCTGCGTGGGGTACTCCAGCCCTAGGGCTAGGATACCGGGGGGGTATCCTAGCCCTAGAGCTGGGGTACCGGGGGGTATCCCATCCCGGGGGTATCTGGTCACTGCTACACCGGGGTGTCCAAATCAGAACTGTCTTTGTTCTTCTGCCACCTCCTCAGGGAGTTGTTTCTATTCTCATATGTATCACATCAGTAATATAAGTAACATTTAAAATAAACAAGGAAGCTTCGCAAATGCTTTTTCAGGCGCGTTGTTGGATGAGCGTATTTTTTTTAAACGGAAAAAAGCGTAAAATTGCGATTTTCATAGAAATAATTTTTCGATTACGCTCAAATTTCACAGGAATATATTAATTCATAACATTAAGGTTCTGTGAAAAGATAATTTCAATCGGATAAAGCATGTTGATGTTATAAGTCAAAGAATTTTTGTAAAAATCGAAAAAAATCTTAAAATTGCAATTTTCATGAGAAATAATTTTTCGATTGCGCTCTAAAACGTGGCAGTTCTAAGTTCAGAGATTTCGAAGGCCTCGAGGAAATTTCATAGCAATTGAAGTATCAGTTTAGCCGGAATCGTGTTGACAAACACACAAAAATACAGGGAAAAAAAGAGAAAAATAAACATTCCGGATTTTTTTTTCCCCAATGTAGTAAAATGGAATCTTCGCTTTGCTCGCTACGCTCATCCAATAAACTCGTTTTTAGAGTCTACCCAATCATTCATTTGATTTCCAGTGGGAGACATTAAACCAAAGCGACCAAGCCAACTCTGTAGGCCCCGACGCAATCGACGAGTGAGCGATAACTAACCAAAGATCTATATTTTTTAATAGGAAATATAGCTATCAGTGGTATGGTCAGTACGAAATTTATAATAACATTGTAATTTTTCCAAATAAAAGATACAAATTGTTGTTGTTTTAATGCATTGTTGTTGTAATATTATTACTATTTTAAATATTTACCTAACTGTGGTTCATTGTTGTTTGTGTCTGTATCTATGTAATACAATTTATTTAGTTGTCCTCCTTTTTAAATCAGTTTCATAACTGAATATGATAGACGTTAAATAAATAAAATTAAGTTAAAATTAAAATTCTCAGCACTGACTCATTTCCATACAGTCGAACTTTGTACTTCCCGTTACAATTTAATGTAATACGGCGTGGTCATTCAGCATAGACTAGACCCGGCCCACAAAATGTTTAAAACTTCATAGTTTAAACTCAGCTTCGAGAACTGATTTTAACGGGAGATGGCAAGCCACTCATTTATTTGATTAATTTGATCTTGTGTATTAATATTCACTTTCTGATAATCTACATTTAAACGTGTTATGTTATAAATACTAGGGAAACGCCAAAGTCGTTGTTAAACGATTTAGTGAGCCATGTGTATAGTACCCGGTATCATTCCCCATACTGGGCTAGATCCAGCCTTAGGTATATGGGAGGAAAGGGGATGCTCCCGGGTACTCAACACTTGGCTCACTCACTCGTTTAACAACGACTTTGGCGTTTCCCTAGTTTAAATTGAACATTTAAAATGCGAATCGTGTTCAAAACGTATTAGCGTGAAACATTAACAAATTTCCAAGATAAAACAAAATCACCTAGTTTTTATTTCCCATTTAACACCCCTCAAAAATTATATGTGGGTGTAAAAACATAAAAAAAAGTATGAACTGACGGGTGGCGAACCCCCCAGTGGCGGATCTAGGACATAATCATGGGGGGGGGGGGCGATTTGCGTGTGCATGTACAGTCGTGGGAAAGGGACTAAGCGCGGACGCACGGGGGGTATGGGGGGCGGAGCCCCCATTAATTGCGCCGCAGGCGAAAATTTTGAAAATCAGGTTTTTAGAGTGCATTTGGTGCGTTTTAGAAAAAAGTGGTGGGCGGAATGTAATACGGAAACAATGTAGTTTGTGTGCACTAATTTGTTTTGTCGTCATGTCGAGCTTACAATTTACAGCATTGGCCTAGATTGCAACATTATTATAAACGTTTGATCTTATTTTCAATTCATCATTTTATTTATTTATTAAACGTCTATCCTATTTAGTTGAAAAACGATTCAAATAGGAGGACAACTTAATAAATCGAAGTACAATGATGCAGACACATTTCAGAGGCAAACTGATTATTTCTGACAACATAAAGGAAAGTTGATTTTTATTGGGAGTTTTAAATAAATAGCGCCGCAGACTAAAATTTGGAAAATCAGGTTTTTAGAGTGCATTTGGTGCGTGCACAATAAAATAATAAAATCATTTATTTTTTATTTTTAAAGAATCATGGGGGGGCGATCGCCCCACCGCCCCCCCCTGTTTCCGCCACTGCGAACCCCAACCCTCCGTGCGGTAGGCTAAATAACTAGGCCATGCTTGCCTCGTACATTTTATCCCGCAAGCTGCTACTAAACAATGCTATCGATATTAAAAAATCCCATTTTTATTTATTGTAGGATTAAATCGCAATGAATCTAGCTGATTTTGTTAACAGTTCTCAATAAAATCGTACCGGATGTCTGTTTAAAATTTCAGCGCAATCTGTTTATCGGTTCGGCTGATTTTCGAGTTCGAAGTACAGACAGACACACAGAATCGAATGAGGGCCGTTTGAGTTGAATGGAGACACTTAGTCGCTCCGCTCCCTCGTTTAATGAATGCGATTATGACAGAAAGAGCATCTGCTCCATAGTACGTGAGCACCCGTCACCCAAAATTAAAATTTATATAATATATAACAAAGTTAAATACAGTATTAATAACACAACAATAAGCATTACTAGGGAAACGCCAAAGTCGTTGTTAAACGAGTGAGTGAGCCATGTATCATTCCTCATACTGGGCTAGATTCAGCCTTAGGTATATAGGAGGAAAGGGGATGTTCCCGGGTACTCAACACTTGGCTCACTCACTCGTTTATCAACGACTTTGGCGTTTCCCTAGTTTAAATTGAACATTCAAAATGCGAATCGTGTTCAAAACGTATTAGCGTGAAACATTAACAAATTTCCAAGATAAAACAAAATCAACTAATTTTTATTTCCCATTAAACACCCCTCAACATTAATATGTGGGAGTGAAAATATAAAAAAGTTCTAACCGTGTGGTAGTCTAAATGCTTAGCATTAGGCCATGCCAGCCTCGTGTATCTTGTCCCGCTATCTGCTACTAAACAAATGCTATCGATATTTTAAAAGATCAGATTTTTATTTATTGTAGGATTAAATCGCAATGGATCTAGCTGATTTTGTTAACAGTTCTCAGTAAACTCGTACCGGATGTCTGTTTAAAATTTCAACGCAATCTGTTCAGCGGTTCGGCTGATTTTCGACGTACAGACAGACAGACAGAATCACAGAATGAGAGCCGTTTGAGTTGAATGGAGACACTCAGTCGCTCCGCTCCCTCGTTTAATCAATTCACTGCAAAACTAAACAATAACACAAAATGTATTTGTTATACAGGAGAAAAATAATGCGTTAAAACTGTAACAAAATAAAATAAACTATTCCAGGTAAAATACACCAATTCAAAAAATCTCGTGCTCCAGGGGACGACGTCAAGACATGATATTATCTCCACTTCACTCGTAGCTCTGTAGACAAAACAAGTCCTCGACGACGAACGAGCGAACCATTGGCGTGAAGGGGGGGGGGGGGGATTGCAGCGAGCGAGCGAACAAGTCTTTTCACATTTCCATCCGAGGAAAGAGAATCCATGGGTTTATTTCCCCGGATGCGTCTGAAAGAAGTAGAAACTTTTAATACGGCCCTCAATGTTCAACGTCAACGCTTTGTTAAACGATTTGCCTCTATTATTTCCAGACGACGAGAAAATATATCGTCTAATGGAAGAATACTGAGTATGGGGGAACTAGCAAGCTGGGCTGAGTAGCGCGGTACATACATCTGTACATACCGGTCTAATTTGGACGAGTGAGCGGAGCGATCGAAGTCTCTATGGCAAGTTTTCGGTACTTCGTTGTGTTTATGTGTGTATGTGTGTATGTCTGTGTTCATTTTTTTAAATTTATTGATTCACTCAAATACAGCATTGCTGCCATTTTACATTGAGGTATTAGGATAATAAATTAAAAATCAGATTATAAAAACATAAAACGTTATAAAACAGTAGAACTTAAACATTTCAGTAAACATACAGTTGGTTTACACTTGCAAGTTGCAATAACTTCGTCTATAATCAATAGTTAAAAACATATTATGATAATACTACAATGAATTACCTAAACGATGGTGGATTGATGATTTATAAAGTACTGATATGTATAAAAAATAACAAAACAATTTTTACAACAATTAAGAATCAATTTGTTTTAAAACTTAAACTTAACTATCCGATTAATGATTTGTGAGATGCCAAATTGATGATGTCAAAAATGCCAATTGATGGAGATTGTGGGAAGGAGTTGAAAGTTGAAGGAAGACGAATGAATAGTAACTTTTCGTTGTTGATAGACGGGGAGTTGGGACATGAAACAGGTGACACAGTCGAGTAGAACGGGAAGGAACTCTGAGCGGGAACAATGACACTAGAATGTCGGACCTAATATGTCCATTTACAACGCGATGCAAGAACGCCATGTCTGACCTTTGTCGACGCGAGTCTAATGAAGACATCCTGAGTTGTTTAATTAATTCTTGCTTTGTTTGGTTCCTGCATTCAGGAACACGATTTCGCACAATTGCAAGAAAAAATAAACCACTCGATCAAGTTGTTTCAAATTTGTTCGAGCAGCCATTGACCATATCGGAGAACAGATTCAACTATTGGTAAAACACAGGTAGTAAAATATGCCCTTAAAGCAATGGAATCATTAATTTAAGTACATCTGTATAAAATACCCAGCATAGACATAGCTGTAGAAGTTGCTCCCACCCCTAGCACCTAACACAGCACCCACGCCCACCCGCTCACAACCGTGAATTGCCACATGTTTACAGAAATTGACCACTAGAATTTACCCGCCTCCTGACGTCACGAGGCAACATGGCGGAATGAGTTGGGATAAATCCTTATTTCCCAAGTGTACGTCTGTTGAACGGCGCACCACTTATCACGCTCTAACTCTGATTCTATTCATTATTTGGACCAAACTTAAGAGGAATAAAATTTAGCAAACACTTCATTGCTTATAATAGCGAACATTGCGAATTTTTTTACACAGCCGTTAGCTTGTTATTACAATGTACGCATCATACATGAAAAATAAACAAAACAACTATAAGCTTTCTCAACTTCAATTGACAAACAACTACTCATCGGATTTCGACGAGGCCTCTTTCAAAAATGCACCTGTCTGTTTAGAGAAGAAATAAATCAACTTTCTAGATAGAAAGTGCACCGAACGAAATTTTATAGCATAGGTTCATATGCAGTGTATGTGTTTTTAAGTCAAATACGCACTTTTGACGTGCGGATGAGCCGTGAAAAACGGCACGCTGCATATTAACCCATGCTATAAATTTCGTTCAGTGCACTTTCTATCTAGAAGTTGATTTATTTCTTCTCTAAACAGACAGATGCATTTTTTGAAAGAGGCCTTGTCGAAATCCGATAAGTAGTTTTTGTCAATTGAAGTTGAGAAAGCTTATAGTCGTTTTGTTTATTTTTCATGTATGATACGTACATTGTAATAACAAGCTAACGGCTTGTAAAAAAATTCGCAATGTTCGCTATTTATAAGCGATGAAGTGTTTGCTAAATATTATTCCTCTTAAGTTTGGTCCAAAGAAAGGATAGAATCAGAGTTAGAGCGTGGATAATTGGTGCGCCGTTCAACAGACGTAAACTTGGGAAATGTAGAATCTATCCCAACCTCTCTTTTGGCCCTATCGATCGTTTTAAGCTCCGCCCATCACCAGTGGTTCCAATGGACCAATGGACAATTCGTTGGTAAATGGAAATGGAAATTCAAATTGAAAGTGGATTGGTTCTGCGATTCATCTTACATGTATTAAGTAGAAGCAATTTATTACAATAACTTATATAGAAATCATTTTTATGCGGCAAAAAAAGTAAATAGTATAATCGGTAATATTTCTTTCCAAGAATCCAATTTAACGCAAAACCCTTGTCCAAGAGTAAAGACTAACATTACTGTCTTCATCTGCATGCATCTTCTCGCACCTTGGTACATACCGGAACAAGTAAATGCACTACGTTATACGGACAGTTATCCGAAGCAATGCATGCTGCTATTAACTAAATAAATAACGTTCAATTCTTAAAGTTTCGTAGCAGTTTTTTTTTTCATATCAATAATTAGCATTCTTCAGCAGTGTCTCCCGGGCTTTCGCCCATATACACCGGTTATCTCGTCTTCTTACTTCCTTGTTCCTCTTGTTCTTGTAACTCTCCAGCGGTTTAGCCGAGGTCGTATAACCGGTTCCCACGCGAACACCGAAGTTAAGCAGCCTTCGGGCGTGGTCAGGGGTAGAGTGGGTGACCGCTATGCCCTGAAACTCACGTATATCGCTGGTTAGAGCAGATGGAGAGTTCGAGAGCTAGTGTAACGGTTTCGTTCTCCTCGACATCTTCTCGGAAGTCCGGGTTAGTGGAGGAACCTATATGACTGTCAAAGTTACACCGTCCTTTCGGATGGGACGTTAAGCCGTTGGTCCCCTTGGAACTTTTCGAAAGGAGTAGGCTACGTGCCGGTACCGGGTTTCCCCTCCACCCTTCTGTTCATACTTCAACATCACCTATCACCACTCATCGTCTCGAATATCCAAAGTGCATTAATATGAGACGTTTAGTAATATCCAATCAATTGCGTTTCATCTGAAGTATGTAGCGAGCGCTACAATAGCTACTGTGCGGGACCTTCTATTTACCTATAAAATCGTGATTTTATGTTCTTGTCTGATGGCAGGTCAACACACATGAGAAACCATAAGTATTATTATTATCTTAATCATAATAATAAATTTAGAAAAATAATCACTTAGACGGGTTATTTTCTTGCATCGTTATGGTGAATAACCAGCACATTATTTATTATATCTTGACGTTTGTAAGACGTGACATAGTAACCTATTCGTTTTATTATATTTATTTTATTAATGCGGAATATGAAGTAAGAACCCATGTAAAAAAAAAATACTTACACAATGGTATGAGGTACAAAATCACATACCTAGATTATACAGTGAGATCAACGCCACTACCTTATAAAATATAAACCATCACGATCTAAAACGTTGTACACGGGATGAGCGAAATATGTTTTCTCGACGGGCAGTATAATATCCTTCGCATACCAGAGGCACTCCACTCTTCACTGGGGTCGGCGCGAATGGCAAGTAAGACATTAAATACAAACTTGCATACGTTTGCCTCGATTTCAATGTATTATTTTTGTCTTCATGCATTGTGGTACCATGGACTTAGAATAGTAACTGGCGCCTTGTAAATCCGTGGTGGTATACATGCCGGTTTATAATATCTTAACATTTTGTCACTCTTATTTAGTTTAGAGGTCATCAAAAATACACTATAATTACGTGTTTTGCAGGACATTTTATAATAAATCAAATTATCAAAACTACGTTTATTTTTCAACAAGAATGTTTACTTTTAACTTCAGGCTTGTAGAAAAAAGACCACTGAAAACGATGGTACCTTTCGTTTGTGTCTATTTGTTTTTGGCTACAGAGATAGTTCTTTTCCGCGCTGGTCAAATATTTGACCGTTGCAAGAACGGGACGGGTGCAAAATATATTCGTTACTATTATCGGATGCGCGCACATCCACCAGTATTATTATTTTATTAAAACCTGTGTCATTACTTACTGCTTCAATGTAGTGACTTCTAGTTTACTCCATTATTCTTTAAAACAATTAGGTTGTTTACATTTACGGGAAATCCCAGGATTGTGATGTCCTTTTTTGAATATAAATTTCAAGCAAGCATTCTGGACTTTCTGCAGTTTGTTGGATTTTTGTTGTGTGAGATTTTTACTGTTAGTAACATCACAGTAATCAATTTGAAGAAAATGAGGGTTTACATTTCATGATCATGATTTTTATCTTTGTGGATAAAAAATTCACAAGTCTCTTAGGCAGAGCATTGTATAAATGAATTTATACGTGACGTGTACGCTTTTCACGCTGGACAAAATACAAATTATTTTGGTTAAATATGGTTGGCTGTTTTGGATCGTCGACCACTAAACAATACATAAGTGAAACAAATAGACGAGTTCGCGCTGAATGATAGCCAATCCTGGCGGATCTAGCAGGTTCTAATTGAAAGTGCCAATTTGGAAAACCCGGCCATCGCTCGATTTATTGGAGGATTTTAATAACTGCAAACAACGTCAATCTATGAATCTTCATTTAAAGTTGAACTAAATCCATTTATCTCCATCTATCACTCATTGAAAATGCATCCTGTCAATTTTCTAGGCGGGGCGGTTTTTGTATCCATGAAATAATACGAAGGTTGATTGATTACTACATTGAATACAATCGGAGGTTCGAATATAAGTTTAGGCCTGAAACTGATTGCATAAATCACACGGCAATAAACCAGCCGAGAAGAGCTCGGGCAAGTTCGCCAAGCCTGGTTTATGAGTTAGCATTGCGAGAGAAATACGTCCTCATATGTCATCGGATTTCACCTCGGTTATACGCACACGCACACGCACACGCACACGCACACGCACACGCACACGCACACGCACACGCACATACGTTATATAATATGCACTTCCAATTTGATTTGGAACAAATATTTTTTAAGCATTTGATTATTTGTTAGTGCGAAAGTCTACTAACTTTACAAATTTCGATTATTGCACAACTATAAGCACTACTTATATTGTAACGTATAATGGAGGTAGTACAAACTGACAATGTAAGAAACACTCAAACGACAACAATATTGAGCCATAATTATGTATTTCTTATGCCTAGAATTATCTCTTACATTACTCTTAGTAGTACATAATTTTTCTTACAATAAATAAGAATTATGGGAAAAAATAAGGGTTGAAACTTTTATTCATTTCAAAATTGTGTTTACGCTTGAATTAAAACAATTTTCGTTGCAATTTTATTATTTAAATATTAAATGTGTGACGTAGTTTTACATTTTTGGCGAACGTAACATAAACACTTTCTGTCCGCCATTGAAAAATTTATTCGGTTGAAAATAAATATTTCTTTTAAGGCACAATCCGCACAAAGATTAGTTAGTTAGTTAGTTAGTGTTGTTTTAGGGCACTCAATAGTAGAGCTATCAGTGCCCATGCCAAGTGTATAGGAGTCTTTAAAAAAATCCTATAAGTGTGGATAACCATCATGTATACTTCTTTCCAAGGAGTGGAACGTACAGGGTGACGCGGAGGGACGCGGGGTGGACAGGCCTGTGCTGGTCAGAACCAGCCACAAGCGTATGGGGAGGGCAGGGGTTCCCCCACGTCGTGGTCGTCTTCGTCTGTGTCATCGTCCGTCCGTGTTGTCATTGTCGTCGCCGTCGGGAAGTTAGTTAAAGGGAAGGAGAGAGTTCCCCGACGACGACCCAGAGCTCGTCATTAGTTTCAGGGAGTGATACTCCCCTACTCACATGACAAACCACGAGGTTGCGAATTGGTTTGGAAGATTAACAATCATCAACCACTGAAAACTTACTTTCAAGTATTGGTTATGGCTACAACCTGACAGCGCAGTTACAAACAATTTTTAACGTTGTAAATTGGAGAGATAACTACAATAATAAGATCTCGAATAAAAAGAACCATTGATCAAGAATTGTCGTTTCACTAATTCTTTTAACCTTGCTGATTGTTAATACACTCTGCGTTAGCCAATGTTGTGGCGTTCTAACCATATGTAAGAATAAAGTAGATGAAGCTACTATCTTGCTGAAACGTGAAGTGCTCTCGAACAGAAACAGGCCAAATAAATATCTCTTAATTGTTTTGGTCGGGACGTAATGTCCCTAGGTCAGCAATTATATGCAAATTTAGAGACAAAAGTGTCAACACTGGTGCTACACTTAATTTAGAACGACAATTATTTTTTATAACGTTTCTACATATCATTGCCACCTTACAAGGAAAAACTTTTTTCTAAAATATCATTCGACGTAGTGATATTTTTAGCAGACGGTACAAATAAGAGTTTTGAACCTGCGGACGAAAAAATCGTACAAAGCACGATATTTTAGAAAATTGTTTTTCCTTTATAATGAGGGGGAAGACAATGATGTGTAGAAACGATATTAAAAAATCATTCTCTAAATTAATTGTAGCGTCCAGGTTGACAATTTAGTCCTAACATTTGCATATAAAGACAGACCGGGACGTAACGTCCCACCTCAAAAAATAAAAAAACATATTTTCCTGTTATATTCAAGACCACCTTCCTTTAGCTCAGGTTTAAGCCTTCTTCCTTCGACTTTTGAAAATCGGTTAGAGGGCGATATAACAAAATAAGTACAATGAAGATCTTTTTCCTTTTCTGCGTGAATACAACAAAAAAGAATTTTGAGTCTACCCACTCAGTCATATTTTCAGTGGTGGACAGTAAACCAAAGAGACCAAGACAACCCTGTAGGCCCCAACGCAAGAGTGAGCGATAACCAACCAAAGATCGATATTTTTAATAGGAAATATAGCAATCATTGGTATGGACAGTGCGAACACTGGTATAGTGCGAACACAAAACGCATTTCCTGTGTGAATGTTAACACATTATACACCGAGGGCATCGTGAAGGTAACGTAGTCTAGCTGACTTTATAATGCCCCGGGGATTAATGTCAGCCCTGTATTGTTTTAGTGTCGCTTTACGTGAATTCTTCTATCTGCAACTTGCACGAATAACACTACGGGAACACCCGAATTAACCCGACCTAGCGTAGAAAAACAAACTGTTAAATCCCCCTGAAAGGATCTATAAACAGGGCCGGTCTTTCGCTGCACTATTGACATGGCATGTAAAGAAACAATACTGTGTTTTTAAGGGGACTTGTAAAAAACAAGGTAATTAAAGATATGGTGGGTTTAACTGGCGGGTTGTAGACTGGTTGTCATGGCGGACACTGTAGAGAAACCGATAAAGAGGCTCTGAGTAATTGGGTTATTTTACATTCAGAATGTGTTTTGACCACACACAGCGGCGTCGGAGCCGGGAGGGGAGTATGTTCTGCCCCACCTCTAGAAAAATGACGAAATAACGATACAAACATACACCAACAAGCATAAATATTATATTCTTTAAGTCATCTAGGTTTACGCAAAAAATTAAATTCGTCAATTATCTTTTCTTTTTTTCGTTCAGCAAAGCCCCTTTATTTATTCTAAAACACGTAAAAACCACTTTAAAAATACGTATTTTTCAATAACATTGTCTGCGGCGCTATTTTGTGGGGCCTCCCCCGTCCAAGCCCCCCCCCCCCCGAAATATATTTCACCGTACCGTACGTAGCCACTGACTCAAGGACATTGCATATTACGATACTATGTATGGAAGCATGTACTTTTTTTTCTTGGGAAAGTTCGCCCCCCCCCCCTTCTCGAAAAATAAACTTCCGACGCGCCTGACCACACAGCAATGTTTGGTGGAGTGAAGAGTGGTCTGGTCAGTGCTTTCTTGGTGTAATTGATTAAATGGAAATCAATCCAGAAAAAACTCCATATCAGCCAATTTAAAAAAAGGGAAGGACACCCGTGTAAGATACCCGGCTCAAATGGATTTGTTAATTTCTGGATTGATTTCCATATATTTAGAATAGTTTATATTTATTACATGTCTAGTAGATTATTTTATGTAGATTTGCCAAGTAGAAAAAAATTGCAGTTTATAAATATAACTACAATATGAGTAAAGAAATGTAAACCAATTATATAATTATTTATCGGAATCAATAAACACAATTTTACGTAATTGCTAGTTTTATGATACCTAATAATTTTGATGTACTGATTTATTCCACACATCAAATAGGTTCCAAAAACATCGATTCTCTTTGCAATTTTCCAACTATTGTCATCCAGGGCGACGGTCGTCGCCCGGCAGACACGCGCATGCGACTGCTTAGGCGACACGAACTCCAGCCCTTTTTACAGCTACCAGAGTTGGGGGGTTTTCAGCTATCTGCACACGCCGCCCCGAAAGAGTTACAATCTTGAAATTCGGTATATGACCTGGTATGTGGTCCATGACATACCAAAAAAAAAATCAACCCGATCCGACAACTCGTTCTGTGTTAAAAAAGGCTCTCAACATCGTCAAATTCCTTTCGGCTGGCTGGTGGCTGGGTGGGTGGGTGGCTGGCTAGCTAGTTCTCCGCGGAGATTAATTTAGCCAACAGAGAAAACGGTAAATCTTAGAACAATGAAACTTGGACCACACTTAGATGTACTTCAGACGCAGTGACATTTGCTTTCAAAACCAAAATCGGGTAACAGGGACTGGAGAAAATCAAAATTTGGATGATAATCAAAACTCGTAATTACCAAGGCGTGGTAATTTGTACAAACTTGAAATTAAACATGCTATTGACCATCAAAAATATCTTGCGTCCAAAACACAAGGGGCTAAATTTGGGGATGACTATGGGCCCAAAAATGATAAAAAAACATAGGCCAGGCCAGGCCATTTTTCATTATAATTGAATGAGCGTAGCGAGCGAAGCGAAGATTCCATTTCACTACACTGGAGAAAAAAAATCCGGAACGATTTTTTTTTTTGTATTTTTGTCTGTCTGTTAACACGATTCCGGCTAAACCGATACTCCGATTGCGATGAAATTTTATGGAGGCCTTCGAAATCTCTGAACTAAGAACTGCCACGTTTTTGAGCGCAATCTAAAAATTATTTTTCATGATAATCGCAATTTTAAGATTTTGTTTTATTTTGAAAGAATTTCTTCGACATATAACACCTACATGCTTTATCCGATTGTAATGATTTTTTTCACAGAACCTTAATTATATAAATTAATATATTCGTGTGAAATTTGAGCGTAATCGAATAATTATTTCTATGATAATTTCAATATTACGATTTTTTCCTTTTTTAAAATTACGATTAATTTTAAAAAAATAAGTTAATTTTTTATTTAATTTAATTTAATTTAAAAAAAATTTCAACAAAGTTCTGATTTTTTCACAGAACACAGAAAATCCGCAAAACACATGGCAGCTCCAATTACCAATTACGCTCATCCAACAACGCGGCGGGACTTAAGCGTTTTCCTAGTAATAATATAATAATATAATATTTATATCTAGGATGAACGTACAAAAAATGAAATATAACTGAGCTAGGCCTCAAACATTTCATGCAGAGAGATATCCATTGAGTGAGTAGAAACTTTTGGATTTTAAAAATGATTTCATGAAGTTATGGTATAACTGCATTGCAATATAATATAGTTAAGATATAAAAAAACAGTAATGAACTGTATTGAGCCGTCGACCATGGTAAACATACACAGTCATTAACTGGTGGTTTTCTAGCAACACTTCCTGGCTCTTCCTCAAACAGAGACTTCCTGACGACTCTTGTCTCTCGTGGGTGTGGACAAGGATATATTCTCACGATAGGGAGGCGGTTGGTGCGCGCTCTGTCGACATCTTGGCGCACTGCCGGGACCCGCATACATAGGGTGAAGGCTGGCTGACTGCGCGGCAGGGGGTGGGGGGTGGGGGTGGGCACGCCACGAAAACAGCAGGGCCGTCGTGTTGTCCCACACTTTTAGGAGATATAGTTGGGTAGAGGTGACATGGTCTATCCCGTCCCATACTTGGATTGGATTGGATGTAGCTTAACGTCTCATATTAATGCACTTTGGCTATTCGAGACGATGAGTGATGATAGATGAGGGTGAAGTTTGAACAGAAGAGAGGAGGGAAAACCCGGTACCGGCACGTAGTCTATTCTTTTCGAAAAGTACCAAGGGGACCAACGGCTTAACGTCCCATCCGAAAGAACGGTTTAACCTTGACAGTCAAATTGGTTCCTCCCACTAACCTGGACTGCCGAGCAGACGTCGAGGAGAACAAAGCCGTTACACTAGCTCTTGAACCCTCCATCTGCTCTAACCAGCGGTATGCGTGAGTTTCAGGGTAGAGAGATCACTCACTCTACCCCTGACCACGACCAATTCTGCTTAACTTTGGTGTTCGAGTGGGAACCGGCCCATCACTTGGAGGAGATATAGTTGAGTAGAGGGGACATTGGCGATACACGGCGACGGCTGAGGCACACATAAGATGTAGACGGCCTACCACATGGCATCAGGCAAGAAGCTGTCTCGCCGCCGGAATTGCCGTAGAAAAGCATGATCATGTACCGGTTCAAAACCCACCGTTCACTCGAAAGCCTAATAAAATCCTGTATTTGTATGTTGCTAGACATTTTTATGCTAAAATGAAAATAACACAATATAATAGTAATGATAATATATAGACGGATATATCAAGCATCAAAATGCCGACATATTTAATTATTCCACAACTTTGTTATCATTAGTATAATTCAAATATTTTCAAGTAGAAAGTAATTTGACACGTTATTATGCTTGTGTTCTTGCGCCAAAATGCACGGCATGCTTGTGATATTTCTCGCGGCTGACCGAAGTCACGTCGTCCGCGAGCCTGTTATGTTTGCCTCAGGTAGCCCGTCCCTCTATCCAACTATTTCTCGTCTATTGTCCAACAACATGAAGTTGCCTCCACGTGGGTGCACGTGGCAATGAAAGAGTCTAGGCTGCAGTAGATACGTTACGTTGCGTTGTGGTTGAGACTCGAGCACTTCGTCTCACCGAAGTAACGTCTAGTACACTCACATGGGATTTATTTCATACACTGCGTCATTGCTGGGTGGGGTTGCTATCACTGACAGGCTTGGTCTTGGACAAACTGTCAGAACTTCCACATTGCCAACACGAGAAAGAAACGTCTCGCAACATCATATGGGACAACTCTGCGTCCCTGCTGTCAGCGAGAAGTCACACTCCCCCTGTCAGTCGGCCTTCATTTGACTTCCACCACCCCATGTGGATCCTGGTAGTGCTTCAAGACGTCGGCAGAGCGCGCACCGACCCCTTCCTTGTCGCGAGAATACCTCTCCACCCACGACAAAATATATTCTAAGACGCTTTGTCCGCGACCGTCTCAAGAGCGAAGGCAAGAGTCGTCAGCAGGCCTCCGTTTGAGGAGGAGCCAGGAAGGTGTGTATGCATGTTACACTGGTCTTCTGTCTTAGGGGTGTTCATTCAGCTGATGATGAGTTTCCGGGTCAAAACACATTCCTTATACGTTAGAATCGAGGGTAATATATTTGATTCCTTTAACTCAATTTCCTCCAGAAATCCGCGACAGTTCACAACATAATGTTGCAGCCAAAGATTAATTAAACAATAATATAACAAATAATATCAAAATTATATTTATTTAAAGTTACAATTTATAATATTGACGACAGTTTAAAAAAATGTTAAAAAAATCAAAGAAGTGAAGATTATTAAAATTGTAAAATGATCATCTAAAAACTTTATTTTTTATTATGAGACAGATTTCAAAGCCTTTTTTTAAATTGTAACCAGTCCCTCTTAAAGAGATGATTACCCCTCCTCCCCCCCCCCCCCCCCCGGAATATGGTAAAGCACCACATGTTCTACCGTACATTACTAAATGTATAATGGCAATTTAAAAATAGATTATCATATATGTGATTTTACACGAATTGTTTAAAATTTTGACAATTAATGTTGTGAACATTTTCTATTTTGGTGAGATTCGAAATCAGATCTGTATCAGTATCACACATATATATATATATATATTAGAGAATAGCACAGATCTAAAATAAAAGTTTTAGAAATTATGTCTTGAAACTGTGAACAAATACCTACACAAACACGCAAAGATAATATACACTCCTCAACTACAATCCTTATTGGTAATCAGCACATTTTGAATCATTACGTGTACAAATAACAAATACAAAATGTAAAGTGCTTACTGAAAAGAAATCGGATTACATTTATAAATCAAGGCCAATATTTTTTCTCATCAATACCCTGTTAGGTAACAGGACATAAATATCGCATCAATGTTATTTCTTATTGGTTATTTAAGACGATGGTTCCAAGCTCAAAAATTACAAAATTTTACAGTTTCTACTTAGGTCTTGGTAAACGCAATATTTTTTTAAGTTTACTCAGTAAAATCGTAATAACTAATTTGCCTTAATGCAATATAATGTGCTGTGTTTAGCGGGTAAATACTCCTTTAAACGAAACTATCTAGGCGTATTATTCACGTATGAGTAGACCATAATCCCAGTGACTGGGAACAGAAACCCTCAGTTAGGTTTGCCGGTAGTCGTCATCGAACCGACAACCACCAGCGAGTGGACCAACTCCATCGGGACTCGGCTAAACGTACAACAATAATTTTCCAAACTTAGAGTTCATCTTTTGTTTCTTGATTCTTCCTCAACTCTAGGTTTTTCTCTCCCCTATTTGCATTGAGAAGATAGTGAACACGGCCAGACAGACACAAAGTTATGAGCCAGCCAGCAGCAAGCAGCAAGCAGCAATATCTCCAGAGTCCGCTACAAAAACACGCAGGATATTGAATAATGCGCCGGAGTCGACCACAGATTCAGGCTTCGAGTTTTTTGTTTCAATTCCCATTAACCAAACAATACCCAATACTCCCGTTCATTGGAACAAACCAAAGCCAGAAATCAAAACCAGCCCAACAAAAACAACCATTTTATTCCTCATGACAACGTAAAAATATTTTTTCCCGTAAACAATAGAAATTCCATTTCCCCACTTTGAATATAAAAAACCAAAAAAATACCTCCTTTGTTTCTTTTTTCCCTAATCTGAATATTAACACGGCAGTATTTCTCTGGTTTTCCCATTCTCCCTAGCCAGCTCAATAATTTACCCTCCGTGGAGATTTATCTGTTATTTCAATGTTTAGATTCGCCCCGTGTTTAGCTACACCGGCGGCCATTGCGACGAAGACAATAAATCACATTTTATTCCTGTAATTATTTTGACTTAAGTTTATAACTTGCGCGCGATAAAGTTTTAAGTAAATAATTTCTGAAGGTGTAGCCTGTAAAACGGGTGAATGTGACTCGCTTTGATGTCTGCAGAGCAAATAACATTCCGCTCGGCTTAGCTGGAACAGCTCGCTTGAAGCAAGTGTGGCACACAACATACAAACACAACATAAATAAATACGCTACTCACGTGAAGCTGAAGCTCACAGAAGATGGAAAGATAGTCTGTATTTTAAAGTTATTTATTGGAATAGCAAAGTATTATAAAACAACTTACAAGTACGAGCGTCTCAGGTGGGTCCTAGCTAAAAAATTACCTGGTTTGGCAATTTTTCTCGGATCGAGGTGAAACTAATATTGTTTCTGTTTTAGAAAATTCATAAATAATTAACAATGCGTAAAAAAAAAATGTAAGGGGGGTATCTCAGTTGTGAAAATGACCTGACCTCTTCGATAGGTTAAGTGGATAAAAGATTTAGAAATCCCGTTGAAAACAACGGGTTTCAACAAAGTTACACATAATTCTTGGTATTGATATAGCGATTTTACAAAAACCTTTTGTTATTTTAATAAAGATTGGTACATGTTTAGTCAACGTACCAGACCAATTACGAGGAAAAACAAATATTTAACCAAAATCAGATAAATACAGCAAAAATTTCCCAAGATAACTTACATTTATGTAACCAAAAGAATAAATATTTAAGAAATAATTTTGCAATATCCAAAAATATTAGATTAGCAAATTTACCACAATCATATTATTATATATTTCGCACAAGTTTATATGTGGTTGTCAATGTATCGATTCGCATCTAACCAACCCTTTCTGAATGTGTTTGCCTTTTCGCCTCGATCTACCATTCCCGCCACACTCAACTAAAAGTCCCCCACCCCCACCCCCAACCCACACTCAATATGGGGGTGGCTTTTGAATGGCCAGTGACACCCGTTTCGTAGGCGTCGCCTTTCAAACCCCAGATCTGTTTGAAGAAACTTCAAGAGGGTCCAAGGGCATATTGAGGGGGGGGGGGACACTTTTCTTCTTCCACTCTGAAAACCTTCGTCAGCGTGAGAAATGCGTAAAGTTGCTTCGGAAAGTCTCGGAGGACTTCGGCGTTGACAACCCGAACACTGCTGCGATATTTCAAATATCTACCCCCTTGAAGACTTGGACCAACAGGGGTGTACAAAGATGAACACTGCTGCGATATTTCAAATATCTACCCCCTTGAAGACTTGGACCAACAGGGGTGTACAAAGATGAACACTGCTGCGATATTTCAAATATCTACCCCCTTGAAGACTTGGACCAACAGGATTGAACAAAGATGAACACAGCTGATGATGCATTATCGTGAGACGTGACACATGTGCAGTTATACCGACGGCACACGTGATGCATAAAGGCAAGTTTCACTCCAAAACAGTCTTTATTAATTTGAATTATCATTTTGCAAGTAAACTCAATTAAAATGATGAAACTCTTCTCACAGTGCGACCCATATGACTGATTTGGATACTATTGAATGACCTTCGTCTCGCCACAGCGTTAAATGACATAGTTATGATTGATGTGGGAAATTACCGAGTGCATTTTCTCTTTACCATTAGACCCAACTATGCCGAGGGATAGCTTGCCCCTCCCCCAGCCCCCCCTAGCCTATCACTACATTAAGGCTGATCGTCGAACTAGCGGGCTCAGCTTGACTACTAGTCACATGCTGCAAATACCGAAACTCATATACATAAGCACACATTGGCTACGCTTAAAGCAAATATTGTTGTCAGTGTGCAGCCTATAACACGCGTAATAAATTTATTCTAAAATTATGTGAAGTTTGTGTCCGTCATAACTATGCATGGACATCACGTAGGTAAATAATCACCCAATATTTGAATAACCGCGATTCCATTTATTAATATCCATCAACCGTATTTAATATTCCTCGAGTGAGTGAATTGAATATTGAATTTGCTTTCATGTTCAAAATGTTTAATTCTGAGCTTTTAGTTTTGAATGTGAATTTATTTTACTAAATTGTGAAGGCTTAGCCTTATCAACATAGCTCATGCGTGTCCCATAGTCATAGTCATATACTTATTACATTTGGTGTTCTATGTTATTTTTTTTTCGTACACCTTGACATGTCTGTAAAATATTAAGTGTGAATAAACTAGATTAAAATTGAGAAAAAAAATCAGAAGTTTTGAAGTACGCCAAAACAGTAAATCATATTATTCAAAGTGTATTATGATGTATGACACGGAACTGAACATATTTCGATTTTCTCGGTATAAATTAAGGTTGTTTCTAAATAAAATAATTTAAAATATTTTATTAGTTTTCGAATCCTCTCATTTAGTCAGATAATTGATATTCTGTGAGAGACCAATGTGGCCTTGCCGCAGGCCGCTGTGTCCAAGGACTCCTTTGCAGCACCGAGTCAGCTTTCGGTTTCGGGCTGCAGGAAACAGAAGGGGTTTACCCTCAGTCAAAATTGACTCGGTACCAGATCAAGAAACACCCTAACTAAATTTCGACTGAATTAGAGAGCTATTTTCCGATCTCTTCGATTGGGTTTTAAATTGTAACCATCAATGATCTTAAAATATCAGGTTTGTAAACATCAATAATCTCAAATATCAGGGTTGTAAACGTCAATCATCTCAAATATCAGGGTTGTTAACGTCAATCATCTCAAATATCAGGGTTGTAAACGTCAATCATCTCAAATATCAGGGTTAAAAAATCAACCATCTCAACTATCAAGGTTGTTATCGTCAATCATCTCAAATATCAGGGTTTGTAAACGTCAATCATCTCAACTATTAGGGTTGTAAACGTCAATCATCTCAAATATCAGGGTTGTAAACGTCAATCATCTTAACTATCAGGGTTGTTTAACGTCAATCATCTTAACTATCAAGGTTGTTAAACGTCAATCATCTCAAATATCAGGGTTGAAACTCATCCTACTAAATGAAAATAGCCTCTTCCTAGCAGTGAGTGGATGGTGAGCGCATTACCGGGGACATGATTGAACAAAAGTGCGGACCTACTCTAGTATACATATTGCCGGGGTGGTTGTTGATCGGGTATAGACTAGTAGCCTGCTGTATGCTAGCGCTCTGCGGGATTTATTGTGATTTATGTGTGACACACAAGAACAAAATGTTTGCATACATGGTGTTTTTTAAATACTGTACCGTACCTGTTTTAGCAGGTTTAATGGAAATGATCTAAATTAGAAACGATAAGATTTAGAATAAGATATTAGATAAATGAATATATATATATATTCACAGGTCTTTACAATAGTCTACAGTAGACCTATATTATTACTAACAATATATTAAATGTACATTTTATCCCTTTTATAGTGTAAACAGTCGTAGGCCCCAAACAGAACAAACCAAATGAATTTATCACAACAGGTAGGCGAAAGCTCGTGAATGTCCGCTCTCGACACCATAGTCCCCCTCCCCCACGAATCGGATTAGCGTCGGTGCGTGAGCCAAATTGGATCAAACTCAACAAACTTTGTAGTTATTGAATTGAGATGTCGTTTGAGGATTAGTGTCATGCTCGGGCCCGACTTCCCTGGTATCTTATTTCTCTCATTAGGAGGTAGCGTGATGCGACTCTCGACATCAGAAGACATCGGGAGACTTCGGGAGACTTCGGAAGACTTCGGAAGACATCCGCATCATCTTGTTGCCAACAAAGAACCGCTTGTCAATCGTGACATGTGACACACGTACGGACGGACAGACGGACGGACGTTAAACATAATATACTTATAAGAGAGCTTCGCTCCCTTATCGTCACTATAAATGATAATAATACTGGAAGTGAAACGTACAGAACTACTACAACTAATTCATCATTATGTTTCAATACCCACTCTATACAATTTGCATTTTGGATGACGAATAATAATCAATCTACACAATTTTGTTTTTCTCTGCCAAGGAACGAGTCACAGGAAATGAAGCAAATCTAACGCGACACGACCCGGCCTGTCACACATCCCGTCTGAAATCACATTCACATCACGTCACATTCCATTCCGGTAACACCCCGTGATAATCACGTGCATTCTAAAACCCACTCGCACACATTGACAGTGAGGAATATAAATAACAGTATTCCGATGCCGCTCGACGTCTCCACGTTTCTGTTGCCCTGATAGCTGTTTTATACATTTCAACTCACGCCACCCCGTAAAATAATACACATTGATATAGAAGAATAGTATACATAACCTGTGCCCCCTGTAATCTTCTCGATATTCTCGTATAAATAATGACAGGGGTTGGTAATAGGATCATGGAATAGATTTGTATTATTGATCCAGAAATCCCGACAATAATGAAGAGCTTATAGAGGCTTTCTGGAGTGGGGCCATGTTTTATGGACACGTCACCGATAATGTATGTCTTCTGTGACTGTCTCAGTAGACGCGGAGTTATTTATAATCTTGTGGTCAGGGGTGGGGGTAATAGGCTGTCAATTGCTGGAATATGTGGGGTATTTCAGTTCACGCGTGACTCATGACTACATTATGACAGAGAGATGTAAATGCAAATTGTAGAGAATTAACCCTGTGTGTGGTACTGCTTATTATTAGTTAGGGGAACTAACATTAATATTTTTTAAATATTATTTCAAAATGATTGGATCAAAATTATTCATTATAAATAAATGTCCTCCTTTGTAAATCAGTTATATATTTTAACAAATTAATTAATGCGTAAACAAATATCTTAATAAAAAAATAAAAAAAACATTAATTAGTTAGCTAATTTCTATATCTCGGGGGATACACATTATATAATATATTATACAATTTGTTTTTTTGCCATACTGCAAGATTACGACGTAAAAGTGAGAAACATTCCATTCGATTCGGCCTTCTAAACAATCATTTTACCATATTTCTCCACTTGTATTTTATGATTCAATTTTCAACAGTCCGGAATCTTAACTAGGAAGCTTTGCATACGCTTTTTCAGGCGCGTTGTTGGATGAACGTATTTTTTAAAAACGAAAAAATGCATAAAATTGCGATTATCGTAAGAAATAATTTTTCGATTGTGCTCAAATTTCACACGAATATATTAATTTATAAAATTGAGGTTCTGTGGAAAAATCAATGCAATCAAATAAAGCATGTGAAGGTATTATAAGTCAAAGATTTTATTTTTTAAATCGTAAAACTGTGATTTTCAATATAAATAATTTTTGTTTACGCTAAAATTTCACACGAATATATTAATTCATAAAATAAAGGTTCTGTGAAAAAATCATTACAATCGGATAAAGCATGTAGGTGTTATAAGTCGAAGAATTTGTTTAAAAATCGAAAACAATCGTAAAATGGCGATTTTCAAGAGAAAATAATTTTTCGATTGCGCTCAAAAGTTCTGAGATTTCCAAGGCATTCACAAAATTTTATCGCAATCGGACTATCGGTTTAGCCGGAATCGTGTTAACAAACACAAACAAAAAACAAAAAAAAAGCATTCCGGATTTTTTTCTCCAGTGTAGTTAAATGAAATCTTCGCTTCGCTCGCTTCGATCATCCAAATATCTCGGCGTAGCAGCGCGATCGTGGTTGTTAACTGAAACAGCTACATATTATTTACTTTTATTTATTAAATTGAGCTATTGAAATACAGTCATTTTACACCTTAATAATTTTCAATACAATACATGACACTATAGGCCGCCTCGCGAACGCTTTTTCCAGTCGCGTTGATGGATGAGCTTTTATGGTCGATTATTCTTGTCCAATGATTATCGTTTCGTATAGTAAATTGTATCGTCATTGTCGTTGTCGTCATTATCAAGACAAGACCAATCGTTGCCATAAAAGTACGATTTTCATGAGAAATATTTCTTTGGGTACCCAAAAACTTGGCGGATCTTAGTTCAGAGATTTCGAAGTTCCATTGAAATTTTCATCAGGATATCATCCATTGGCTTATGCCATTTGCCCGGTAGAGAGCGAACATTAAGACCATAAAAACGACCTATTTTTCTCAGGGTAAGTGAAATTAACGTCTTTGCTTCGCTCATCCAAAAATAGTACCATCTAAACATTACTCTTTACTTTCACTTTTTAACTTGGTCAGTTTTTGACTTGGCACATTAACAATAGTAAAACAAAACGAAATTCAAAAGTATTCAAGGATGGTGCAATAACACCGAAATCATCTTCATCATCATCTTTTTCTTGGCGGGGGTCTGGATATTGCTTGAATTTACTTAGCACCCCCTTTAAAGAACTAGTGCTTTGAACAGTATGCTAATAATTTGGCTTGTGTTTTATGTTTCTCGTGGTGATTTATTATATGTTACTGTGGAATGGCATGTTGAAGACTGTCTTTGCATATCATATCTCTTGGAACCCAACCATAATAATATTATGGTTGCAGTGATATTGTATAGGATTACCGCAATTAATGCAGGTCGATTTACAAATTAATGTAAACATCAACATGATGACTTGTAACAGGTCTAGATCAGGCAATGAAGTCAGGTCGGCTCTCACATCGACGAGCCTGTTAATTGGTGTCGCGAAGTCCAAAGCACAATACAATGGAAATCGATTTATTGAAAAGCCATGAGAATTATTTTTCATTTGCTTAAATCTTCTTGGTTAGCAAGCAAGAAACTGTATGAAATATAGGTTATCAAAATGTTGGTAGTGACTTGTCAGAATAAACACAACATTAACTTAACTAAAAAAAATCCAAAATTATCAGAGTAGGTTTTTCTCAATGTTTATGTTATCCTCAACTTTTCTTTTTCTTCTAGGCAGGCAGTGGCGAAGGAACTATTTTTTTAGTGGGGGGGTCACACTAAAGTTGACTACGAGGTTGGGTGGGTAAACCGAGGTCTGGGGCGAAGCCCCAGCTACCGGAGGCTTTTTCGCCGTTGGCAAGATTTTTTTTGAAAAGGTGCCCTTGATAGGTGGCCGAAAACACGTTTTCAGGCGAATTTTAATTACGAATAAGGGTTACATTTTGAAGCTAATATTGCATTGAAGATTGATTACCTGACTAAAATCGGTCGACAGTCTGCTTGGGAGTGAAAACACTGCACACAAAATATAATGAATATTAGTCTAAAATCAGATGGCTAGGTCTAGTCTCGCAAATCACGTCTCTTACTGAATCTTTCTAAAAAATGTTAACAAAAAGCTTCCTTTTTGTTAGCAATAGCCCGACTGTAATAAACATGCTCAAAATCACCCAACAAGCTATAAGTTAGAAAATGACACCCATACCTGGCTTGACCCCCCCCCCCCCCCCCCCCCCCCCCCCCCGGTTGTTTCACATCACTAAGTGTCAGGCAATGTTTGGTTTGCCGTTCTCAGCATCCAGGCCAGGTCAACCCTGTTATTGACCTAAGCCTAAGGTTCCAACCCAGAATAGTTAATGAAAATATCCGGTGAAATGTGAGATTTAAACCCCGAGACTCGACAATGTTGAGGTAAACATTTCCCCTCGCCCCCAGCGATTGGACACAGCGCACTTCAGACCCCAGAGAGTTCAATCCTAACTACCTTAGTTGGCTGTATTTACAGCGCGTTCACCGAGACGCGGGACGGCTTTTGTTTCGCTTATTTGCGCGGGAAACAATAATTTCAAACCCCCTCAGAGATTAAACTGCGTACGATTCATTCGACGTTGTCAACATATGTAGGTTCTGAACCACATGGGTTTATGTGTTTAATTCTTTTTGACAACAGGATTTGCGAACGTTATTAATAACCGCCCGCGTTGAAGGATGAGTCTCTTGGGCTTATTGATCACTTCCTTATCACTTCCTCATTTTACAGGTGTTTCGTTCGGTTGATGAAATTACATTTTATTTTCATAGTATTAGTTATATAATTGGATTTTCGATCTAATTGTTTTTGTATTATGCTATTTTAAGTCATTGTTCTGGTAAATATTAAACACATAAAATACTTGTAAAATAACAGCCAAATCTTAGTCCTACGCACCCAAAAGCATTGAGATCTAAATACAAATAATACAAATAAACTCTTTGACATTTGCGCACGCGTAAAATTCTCCTCACCCCGTGACCCAAAATTATTTTCTTTGCAAATATTTTTTTAACCCTTTATACAGTGGAACACATAGTTAACATCACCTTTCAAAATCTACCCAATTAAATCTGCCAGTTTTTCATACTTTACACCCGGTCAAAAAGCTGCTTTGTTTTGTTCTGAATTGGTACCATTTTTCCTTACTAAATTCTAATGATAAGAACCATTTTTATAATTGATCAATAATCGAATTGTGTATAAAAACACTAAAAACAACAAATTTCCGGGATGTTCTTAATATTTTGTTTGCCTGTAGTAGATTCAATTTAAACATGCAAACAAATTACAAAAAAATGAAAAATTGCAACAAAAAAATCTAATTTTTTAAAAATATACTATATTTTTTAAACTTTGATACCAATTTGGATTTCATAATCAGCATTTTTTTCCTAAAAGATCAAGAAAAAATTAAAACAAATTTTAAAGTTCTTTAAAAAAATAACAAATTTCAAATTGTTAAGGTAGAATGAAAATTTTGGTCCAAAATTATGCCCTACAAAGGGTTGAGACAGAAAAATTATTAATTTAAATGTACTAGTTCGGGCATATTATATTAAGCCAAATTTTAAATGGATGGAGTTACAGGGCATTGTTAGTTTATGTACAGTAAGGGTGTGCACATGTTGTAGGGTACACGAGATTGGCCCTTCTGTTAGATCTCAATTCCTTGAGTGAATAAGTCAAGTGCCTCTTTCTTTATAAGTTGTTGCACGTGCAGGATTTATTTTCAATGTGACGTCATCATGTTATAAGACTAATTGGCACTTTTCGTATAAAGGTCCCCTGAATGGACAACATTCCATTTAACTAAGCCGCTTCGCGAACGCTTTTTTTAATTCGCGTTGATGGAAGTTTTTAGTTTGCGTGGGATCTCTTTTCTTTTGCAAGTGCTTTTTGAATGCATTGTAGGTGATTGTTGTCAAGTTTCCATTGTTACTTGTAAATTGTTATAATATACCTAAAAAAAAACTTATATTAAAACCTTTATTTCTATGGATTCCGGAACTTTTCAAACTTTTTCTTTCAAAAGGTACTACATCCCCATAACCTTTATGTACTACATGTAAAATATGAACGTTATAGCCCCACACGTTTGGTCAAAATAAGCCCAAATGTCACGAAAATATCGCACTAAAAATCGAAAAAAAATCATATAAGTACGATATTTTATGAGAAACATTTCTTCGATTCTACCCAAAAACGTGTCAAGTCTAAGATTAGAGATTTCGAAGGTCCCCTTTAATTTTCATCAAGATCGCATATGCCGTTTGCCCGGTAAAGAGCAAACAAACAGACAAAAAAAATACCCGAGGTAATTTTTTGGGGGTCAGTGTAATTGAAGTCTTCGTTTCGCTCACACCCATTGAAAGTATGTTGAAGAAATATGTTCTAGTATGACTGTGAAGACTGTGTGGGTAGAGGTTTTGACAGTCGGGTGATTCGTTGTAGTTGTAGAATCGTAAATGACTATTTTCTCCCAATTGTCCAATTTTCATTGAATAGCATTTTGCAAATGAGATATACAAGCAAATTATCTCTACTGGCACCTCCACCATTCCCCCAAATAATATGTTTTGGCACTGGAAAATCGGGTACCTTCTTTGAGTATCGGATTATCCCCCTAATTTTATTATTATAAATCACTGAATTTCTTATCTTCTATCTTTGTATGCACGCAAACAACCACTTTCGTTCACCAAAATTATGTGGATCATCATAATATCTTCAATAAATTACTAAAACTAATCTTATAACTACGTTCGGAAAGTCGTGTATATAATTATTATTGTATGTCTATAGTGTACACCCGCCAAGTTTCAACAACACATTCTTTCTGATGATCAAAACATCCGAAACTTTCATTGTTGTCGTTTGGAGATAGAACAGTACTTTCTAAGGGGACGAAATGTAACATGCGTATTGTCGCCATCGCCATAAAAACAATTTCACGTTTAGGAGCAATATGTCTATATTTAAATTTATTTCTTGATTTGCATACAAAATTTAATTCGATATTTTCAATAAAACTCATTTCAGTTGATTTTACAGTTTACCTGATACTATTCATCATGGCACATTCTTCACATTACACAGCTAGTATTCCTGTACTATGAAAAATACCCATCGAAGTCAAATGACAACCATTACTTTGGTGAACACGGATATTAAATTGCTTTGATTCTAAAAAACAAATCAAAAACTAATATACGATATCTTTTTCCATGAATTGTTTTTAATAACATAGGAGGCAAATATGATGATATTCATGGACACATATTTCATATTACACAGACGATATTCCTGTTTTATGAAAAACAACTATCAGAGTCAAATTACAATCATGACTTTATTTCATTTTATGTTTTTAAAATACAAATTATAAAATGTACAATATCTATTTCCGTAAATTAATAATATGTCAGGTCATATTTTAATAACAGAGGCAAATATTAAACAAAATGCATTTTTATTTAAATCAATAAATGTATGTTCAGAATGGGTGTTACCCTCGCTATGTGCCCTCATGTAGCTAGCGTGAAGTTCTATCTTCTACTCTTCGTTATATCTGACACTCCGATTTGAGCGTGGCCTATAGTGTGATTCAGATAAGGTGGCGGCCGTCAAGGTCAAGCGAGAGCACGGACGCCAACGTTGACAATTTACATACAACTGGCATTAGGTAGGGCCTACCGTATTTGGTCATGTTATCGTGATATTTTATCACATAAATCAACATTTTGATGATTTTAAGTAATCACGATTACGAAAGTGTTTTTTGCCTTGTTGGTTATGCTGTGTCCAAAGTTCCAGCTGTTTATAATGCCAACCTCGCCAGATGTGATGTCAATGTTTAGGAGCATCAAAATGTCTTGATTTTATTCGTACACTTCATAAATACTTTATTTTTAGGATATATTGGGCAAGGCTTGGCTTTAAAATAGTCGTGTTTTTCTCCGAAAGCAGTTTTAGAGACCGTTATTTTATTTACTTTTTGCCGATCCTGTGGCCATAGTGCGTGGACGACAGTGCTGCGATCCCTCGGCGACCGCCACCTTATCTGAATCACACTATAGCTGCGAGTGCACCACACCACGTGCTCGCGCGAAGTGTGGCTGACAAGTCTTGTGAAACCCAACCACTTCATAGGTGGCTCACTTCTCGAGCACTTCATTAGAGCACCTGTCAGACACATGACAGAACCTTTTAGATGACGATCATTCTCCACAGATTGGCTTTTATTGGCAACATCTCAAGCCAGGCATTGGCCATATCTTACGAGGGGGATTTTTAGATAAATATACTCGAGTTCAAAACTGAATTTTGGAAAAATGTTCAACAATGTCAAGTTAAAGGCATTACAAGTTATAAAAACTAAATCGTATGTTGGTCCATCTAACTTTTACTAAACTTTACTTTGAACGAAAAGAGGAGTCGCTGAGGCGATTTTAAGCGCCAAGTTTTCTGTCCAAACAATATTTGAGTTCCACTATTTAATCGATTTTGAGTAAACAATTTGTAGATCTCCGAAATTGACTCGATTTTTGTGAACTTTGCCAGTTCATTTTACTGCCTAGATATTTTAAAGCAAATTTTCGCAATGGTTAATGCGAGTTTCACAGATCATCCATCCGTCCGCATTGATTCATGCGGTGACTCATACGGTGATTCATATGGTGACTCATACAATTCAGAAGTTAAATAGTTACCGTCTCGGTGGTCTAGTTGGCTAAGGCGTCTACCAGAAATCTGGGAGACTCGGGTTCGAACCCCGATCGGGATGGATTTTGTAATTTCTGAAATGTATTAAATATTAACAATTCCACCTACGGAAGTGTTTCCCGACCATCCAAATCGAGAAATATTATTTATGTGTTACTTAAATTCATGTTTTTCATACAGTATTATTCCAAGAAATTTGGAATTAATAACTATTTCAATAATTCTTCCTCAAAAAGAAACATTCATTTTACATTCTTCCTTATTATCATTCCTTAGTTTTTAAGTATTACTCTTTAGTTTATGATGTTAAAGCAAAGTTCAATCTTCTTTAAATATCTTGTAATATTTATTTATTAATTTATTATTCCATTTACTGATATGACCATGTCATCAGCATACATATTTTATTAATGTCTCAGTTTGATGCAAATGTGGATGTCATTCATATTATATTAGAAATAACAAAAAACCAAGTACATATCCCTGAGGCACTCCATTTTAATGCAAGTATGTCTCCATATTTAACTTTCTGTTTTCTATTTCTTAAATAACTTTCCTTCCACTCAATTCCATGCATGTACTGCGGTTTCTCAAGCAGTATACACACATTTACTGTTTCAACTGCTCTCTTCAAATCTATTAACACTGATGAATTTTGATATTTTATATCAATGTCCTTCAACCACTTGTCAATGAGATTTTGTATCGCTGATTTACAAGCGTGATTTTTACGAAATCCCGATTGGTTTTTATTCAATAGCATCTTCTCATTGAAATAGTCATACAACTGCAGTTCATGTATTACCATTTCTATTAACATATCTATTGTTGTCAACATATTAAGAGGTCAAAAATTTGCAATTTCTATTGTATTTGTGACTTTACTTGCAGTCACTATCACTGCTAGTTTATAGTTTCAGGGAATTCGCCACTCCTAATTGATGTGTTCATTAACAATCATTTTTATAATTTTTAAGATCTATTGTAGCCTTGATGTTTTCATTAACAATCATTTTGGAGTCAACTTGATTGATCTATTGTACGTATTATGGCATTTATACCATCTTCAATGTAATTATTGATACTATTGGCTATTTCTGTGTTATCAGTTAATATCTTACCTTCAGTGTTTCTATTTTCACTTAATGTCAAACCATTTTCAATCTTTTCTATCTTTTTTTTAGTCTTCCACGTTTTCAACACTATCCTTCTAGTTACAATCTATTTTATCTTTATAATATGTTTTTCAGCCTTTCTCAGCTGTGATGTTACTGTCAATTCCTTGTATTTCCTCCAATCTTCCACTTTTTTTTGTAAATTTTGCACGCTTGTACGCATTATTTCTTGACTATTCCATTATATATTTCTCCAAGAAATCTCAGGCTAAAACTCTCAGTCATGATTGCTGGCGGCTTGAGTCGAATCGTTTACCCAAGTCTCATGCTTAACGCTTGAGCTACCTTGTCGGTCTGTCTACTCCTACAACGGATTAACATGTTTCCTGCAGCATACGATAACGCTACATTGTATATTACAATCTGTAACAAATTCAGCATAAATTATTATTCGTGGAGGTTTTAAACCTTGTTCCAAGTTGAAAGCTTGCTCGTCATCGCCGCTATGATTGGACGTAACTTGGAGTGAAGTGATGCCAACATGACAGAACTCCCACCAGAATAAGCTGATTAGCTACGTGTGCGGAAATACAAGACTGGTGTAAAATACGCGGCCAACTTTGATTAACTTGTTCTACTCAAAATGTGGCCTCTCTGGGGAGCAGACTCAGCCCTGTAACGTGATACGGCGCTCGTAAAACCAGGCACAGACTGAGCGACACATATCCGACAATACACAGCATCACGATTACCATTTCAATCTCTCTGCAAAACACTGCTGTGGAGACAATTATTCATTATTAATAAACATTATGTCTGCCTTTGCTTTTGTCTTTATTTGTATTGATTTGGTATTGATCAATATTTTAGTTTTCGTCTAATATCCAGATTCCTGAAGACGTCTGTTTCTGAAATGTTGAGTTATATTATTAAAACATTATAACGACGATTATAGGAGATGGGTTTAGGCAAATTCCTGTTCGCTAGGCTGTCCACCATTGTTTGAAAATGTCCACAGTTTTCGCGGAAGCGAAAATAAACCGCTTTAAAGTCTCACTTTAAAAAAAAATTAAAGTTTAATAATTATAAAAAATAATTATAAAAACCACACACTGAACTTAACCGGGTTAATGAGTTGTTGCCATATTTTAAATAAAAAATAATATTATGACTTTTTTATTACTTTTTTATAATTGTTTCTGGATGATTATCAAAAACAATCGATAATTTTTACCGTAGGGTTGTACGCGTATGTATGTGCTTAAAGTTCCTTATTCTTCGGATGTTTACTGGCCATTGGATTAGCTTTATGCCAACTGCTATATGTCCTAGATGTAAACTCTAGAGGCACAAATAGCCCCGGAATGGTTTTGTAAGAAAATACGTTTCCAAATTATACTCATTTAAAATACAAACTATTTCACAAAATAAAAGAATATTTCCAAATAAAGTCTAACCCATTTAATTGATTGGTTAGGTAATTATTTCACGAAGCAGTATTTTTGCGCATCGCTAGTTATGATGGTTGACAGGAGAGTTAGGACTTGTCACAAACTATACGATTCACTGAGCAAATAAACCACTATTGAAAAGCACACTTATTAATTAGTAATATATACTTCGGATTACAAAGTTGTAATTAGTGAGTATTGCTCGTGACAACGCGCTTTCCAGTGACAGTTATAAGTAAGTAATATAACGTTGATATGATAATAATTATGATAACGAGGAACAATGTCATGGGACTAACGATTAGCTACAGTTATAACTAAAGTCGGTTGCCCCAGAAAGATAGTGTAATAGAAGAGTAGACGGTTTATCCTATATAATAATATTAAATATAGTCCTCTTTTTTTTCTCAATGTCATCAATCTGTAATTGTAGGTGAAATTGATTCCTCGTTTGAGTTTATTGATGAGCTGATATAACATATCTTCATCATTCCTTAAAACGATACATATTGCGATTTTTATAAGATATGTTTTTGTCGTTGTATAAAAAACACGTCATATCTAACTAAGCTCAGAAATTTTAAAGGTCCCCTAGAAATTTTATCAATATTGGAGTAACCGTTTTCTGGTAGATATCGAGCTAACAAGCATTCATTAAATTGCACACAAAAACTGAACAAATATAGTAAAAGTTCGATTTTTTATACTAGGAAGATTCGCAAAAGCTTTTTCAGGCGCGTTGTTGAATGAGCGTATTTTTTTTTAAACAAAAAAGCGTAAAATTGCGACTTTCATGAAAAATTATTTTTCGATTAGGCTCAAATTTCAGAGCAATATATAAATTCATAAAATTAAGGTTCTGTGAAAAAAACATTGCAATCGGATAAAGCATGTAGGTGCTATAAGTCGAAGAAATGTTTTAAACGTAAAATTGCGATTTTCTTGAAGAATTATTTTTCGATTGCGCTCAAAAACGTGGCAGTAAGTTCAGAGGTTTCGAAGCCCTCCAGAAAATGTCATCGCAATAAGAGTATCGGCTTAGACGGAATCGTGTTAAAGGGGTATTTAACCGCAAAACTCAAAAAATATATTTCATTCGGGCTAACTAGTAATGAATTAAGCAATTAACAGAAAAATTATTGGGGCCACCATGACCTCCCAAAAAATTGTCAAACATGACATTTTTCGAGCTAGGTCCCATCGGCAAAAATCTCCCATAAGAAATAACATGGGGTCGATCTTTATGCCCCGTGACCTTGGAGGATTTTGATCCAAAAAAATATTGGCCATTATTGACGTACTCTACAGCCTTTACTGTAAATTCTCTATATCTTGTTTTGTAATTTGGGCAAATAGTTCGGTCAAAATTGGCTGATTACCAAGATGGGGTGTGATTTTGGAATGCATATTTTTGCGTGTTTGAGGGTATATTTGGGCACAGTTTCAAGACACGATGTTGTTTAGGGGCATTTTAGATTGGTACTATGCTCTAGTATCTATGTGGACCAAAAAAGAAGCAGGTTAAAGCCGATTTAAGAAATTTCCCAAAAAACCAATTTTCTCTAATTTCTGGATCAAAAACATTCAAAAATTCGTGTTAAATCACAGTAACAAGATATAATTTTTTAAACTGTCGTTTTAGTGTAGTATTGTGCTATAGATCACGTGGTAAAAAATAATTTTTGGGGTTTTTAGCCCCTTTAACAAACACACAAAAATACAAACAAAAACAAATAAGAAAAACGAAAAAAATCGTAAAATTGCGATTTTCAAGAGAAATAATTTTTCGATTGCGCTCAAAAACGTGGCAGTTCTAAATTTAGAGATTTCGAAAGCTTCCAGAAAATGTCATCGCAACTGGAGTATCAGTTTAGCCAGAATCATGTTAACAACAACATGATGATTTTCCTGCATGAATTCTGATAACTACTGCGCTGGACAGGCTGAGCGAGAAATTGATATGGTAGCCATTAAAATTTCTCGTTGGACAACTGCCTAGGGTGCAGTACATGCTCCTCTTGAGGTGTGTAACTAGGTATTTAGATAAGAGAGATATTGAAGGGAATGTCACAGGCCTGTTTAACGGAACTAAATCCCAGCACTGACATTGAAATCCAAAAAAAACTTAAATAAACTGACGGTTGAGGCATTCAGCCTCGGGACCTCCTGAAGCAGTCTTGCGCATTACGATTGAGCTACAACTTTCTATGGCGTTTGAATCCAAGCCATTTTATAGAATATTCTGTCTGACAGTTAATGCATTTCTTTGTGGATATTTTTGTAAGACAAATAAGGCATGTTCCTTTATCGTCATCTATCACACCCTATCGTCTCGAGAAGTCATCATCATAATTGAATGCGACACTCTAACAATGTGATGCTGTTGAAGTCTATTTCCAAGAGCAATATTTAAGTTCGTCTTCTACTCGGATGACTTCCTAGGTTTATGCTTGTTGTCAATGGAATGAACAAGTGATTGGATGAGCGAAGCGAAGACTTCAATTTCACTTAGCTCTGATTTTATTTTATTTTTTCTGTTTTTTTGTCTGTTTTTTTTTGCTCTTTATCGGGCAAACGGAATATGCGATCTTGATGAAAATTGGAGGGGATCTTTAAAATCTCTAAACTTAAACCTGCCACGTTTTTGGGTATAGTCTAAGAAATATTTCTCTTGAATGTTGTACTTTTACGATTTTTTCCGATTTTTAGTGCGATATTTTCGTGACATTTGGGCTGATTCTGACCAAATGGGAAAGATTACAACGTTCATATTTTACATGGACATTAAGGTTATGGTGATGTAGCTTTTGAAAGAAAAAGTTGAAAAAGTTAGCCTGAATCCATAGAAATGAAGGTTTTAATATGAGTATTTTGAGGTGTATGATAACAATTATCAAGAAACAATACAAACTTGACAACAATCACCTACAATACGTTCAAAAAGAACTTGCAAAACTAAAGATATCCCATGCAAACTAAAAATTACAAAAAATGCTCATCCATCAACGCGACTAAAAAAAGCGTTCACGAAGCGGCCTAGTATAAAGGATGTTTCAATTCCTCTGAAAATCCTGTGAAATAACTACCAGTCACGGTTGTGGTTATCGGGTCCTCCGAGTCAGTGTTTACGCATTAGCTCCTCGCCTCTCACGGTATCAGGGGTGTTGCGCTATCCGCACGAACATATGCTCCAGCTCGTCTGCTTCAATCTTAGACGCACTCTGTACGCGTGAGCTCCTCGCCTCTCACGATATCAGGGGGTGTTGGCTATCCGCACGAACATATGCTCCAGCTCGTCTGCCTTCAATCTTAGACGCACTCTGTACGCGTGAGCTCCTCGCCTCTCACAAAAACAGGGGAGTGTTGCTATCCGCACGAACAAGCTCCAGCCCGCCCTGCTTCAATCTTAAAAGCACCTGTACGTGGAGCTCCTCGCCTCTCACGATATCAGGGGTGTTGTGCAATCCGCACGAAATATGCCCCAGCTCGTCTGCTTCAATCTTAGACGCACCGTACGCGTGGCTTCTCGCCTCTCACGATATCAGGGGGGTTGCGCTATCCCCCACGAACATATGCTCCAGCTCGTCTGCTTAATCTTAGACGCATCTGTACGTGTGAGCTCCTCGCCTCTCCGATATCAGGGGGTTGTTGCGCTATCCCACAAAACATATGCTCCAGCTCGTCTGCTTCAATCTTAGACGCACTATGTACGCGTGAGCTCTCGCTCTCACGATTAGGGGGTGTTGCGCTATCCGCACGAACATATGCTCCAGCGCGTTGCTTCAATCTTAGACCCCACGCTGTACGCGTGAGCTCCTCGCCTCTCACGATATCAGGGGTTTTGCGTATCCCAAAACATATGTCCAGCTCGTCTGCTTTAATCTTAGACGCACTCTGTACGTGTGAGCTCCTCGCCTCTCACGATATCAGGGGTGTTGCGCTATCCGCACGAACATATGCTCCAGCTCGTCTGCTTCAATCTTAAGACGCACTCTGTACGGTGAGCTCCTCGCCTCTCACGATATCGGGGTGTTGCGTTTAATCCGCACGAACAATGCCCCAAAGCTCGTCTGCTTCAATCTTAGACGCACTCTGTAGCGTGAGCTCCTCGCGTCTCACGATATCAGGGGGTGTTGCGCTATCCGCACAACATAATGCTCCAGCTCGTCTGCTTCTAATCTTAGACGCACTCGGTGAGTCCTCGCCTCTACGATATCAGGGGTGTTGCGCTATTCGCAAGAACATATGCCCAGCTCGTCTGCTTTAATCTAAGACGCACTCGTTACGAGTGAGCTCCTTGCCCCCTCACGAGTATCAGGGGTGTTGCGCTATCCGCACAAAACATATGCTCCAGCTCGTCTGCCTCAATCTTAGACGCACTCTGTACGCGTGAGCTCCTCGCCCCCTCACGATATAAAGGGGTGTTGTGCTATCCGCACGAAGATATGCTCCAGCTCGTCTGCTTCAATCTTAGACGCACACTCTAAAAAACAGATGACTAAAATTTAGTCCCCTAAGACACCATTTTAGACACCATTTTAGTCGGTTTTTGAGATAAGCGTGTAAATTTTAGTCATTTGATGTAAAATATAGACACGATTTTAGGCAAAAAGTCGTTTTTAGTGCCCAATCTGGTGACTTTATAAAAATGACTTTTTTTGGTTAGGGATATTTGACTAATTTTAGACACCTTTAGATTTAAAACACAAAAAAATAGACATTCGTGTGAAATAGCATTTTATTTTAGACACTTAATAAACAGAAACTATTTAGACACTGGCAAATAAGCTATATTTTTTTATTACTGAGAGCTTTGGCTATAAAAGACGAGGGAAAAATAGGGCGCTTCAACTGGGTACGTCATTTGTGCCATCTGTGATAGTGTTATTTAAATTGGACATTTAAAAAAATGATACAGATTTTAAAAGATAATAAAAATTTTAAAAAAAAAATTTAAATTTTCATATTTTATGTTTTGATGTGAAATAAATTTGACTCTACAAATTACTTCGAATGGGAAGGGAATATAGAAAGTTTGTCGCCGTATCTACCTACTCAGTCATGTAAGGTAAGAGACATTTAATTTAAAGCAGTCCAATCCAACCATGTAGTCTAGGCGCCGACAATATTGGCGACCGAACTAGACCAACTAGAGTAAAAAAGTTCAGCAACTTCAGCCCGTACGCGGGAATCGATCCCCGGACCTTCTGCATTGGAAGCTGAGCCTCTAGCCACAAGACCAAGGAGCCACAAATAAAAATTCTTTCATGGTAAATCAAACAGGAATAACGTAGGCCAAGGACTTTCATATTTTGTTAGGTAATTAAAAAAATTATTATTTAATTATTATTTATTTACTTTTTTTATTTATTTATTTATTTATTTATTTATTCATTTATTATTTATTTATTTATTTATTTATGTATTTATTTATTTATACTATATCTATTTATTTATTTATTTATTTATTTTTTTATTTATTTATTCATTTATTTATTTATTTATTTATTATTATGTATGAATAATTAATTAATTAATTAATTTATTTATTAATTCGATAAAAAGTACGTAGGCGGTAGGCCTAAATGTAACTTGAAAAACCTAGGTATTTGAAGTTCACTTTTTTTCAAGTTAGTCGTGCCGTCAAGTTTTGTTGGAGCCGTTGTGGCTACCCTGCCTTCATTCAAAAGTCAAAACAAAGCAGGTCTGCCCTTAGATTTGGCGTGTGTAAATAAAGGTGTAGCTATTATTCGTTCGATATGTTATTAAATGAATTATAAACGTCAAGATCACGAGTATTAAGTGAAACGATAAATTGTTTCTAATGCAAGAAACTGATTTAAGCCTACTTCGAGGTCCATGTATTATTTTGTGGACCTCGTAGCCTAGGGGCCTACCGACTCAACTAGGCTGTCACCTACCAAGTCAAGTTTGAAGGAGATTCTTACGACACGAGTTTTTTTTACATAATTATTCCTATGAAAAAAAATACAGGTACGTAAGAAAAACTTATAGGCCATCCAATAAGCCCTAGCTAAGTCCCAACAACCTATAGAAATAGCCTAGGGGCCCACCCTACTACCCCCAGGCCTAGGCCTTTGCCTGTCAGCCTTTAGTTTTATGCCCTAGGCTAGGCTAGGCCTAGGCCTAGCCACTGCTTTAGCCAATAGGGCATAGCAAGGGATATTAAATACACAAAGGCTAGGCCTAGGCCTAGGGCCCACCTTTTTGTAAGAATTAGGCCCTAGCCTAGGCCATTCTCCAACAGGCAACACCATCACTGTGTGGTCTAGGCTAGGCCTAGCTAGGCTAGGCTAGGTCCTAGGCCTAGTCAAGTCTTACTTCTATATGCCCCAGGCCACTAGGGTAGGTACTGGTAGGCCTATGCCTAGGGTAAGAGGAGCCTAGGCCTAGGCTACCATGCATATTTGGGCTAGACAAGTCCTGGGTTTCAGGCTTCTAGGCCCTAGGCCTTGGGTAGACCTAGGCCTACTGCTTTTTTAAGACAATCCAGCTGCTATCTTACCATATCTAGGCTAGAACTCGAAACAAATTTTGTGGATTACAGGGCCCAGCCCTAGCCTGTTCCTAGTAGGCCAGAGGCTTCCCTCGTAGGGATAGGCCTAGGCCTAGCCCTGTGGCAAAAAGTAGGTCTATGGGTGTGATGGTTTATTAAACCGGTGTGTGGGGGTAGGCTACGGTTACAAGTTTTCAATTTTCGTTGCTTTTTTAACCTTTAAGACTAGGCCTACCTAAGTTCCTTGTCGGTGGCTTAATTTGTAGGCTACCGGTATTGATAAATGTAGTGGAACGCTAGACTGCAATTTAAAATTACCGGTACCGGTAGGCCTACTGGTATTTATTTAACTATGCCTAGCTATGATTTACAAACTTTCTCCCCCCCCCCCCCCACCACCACCACACCACTAGGGGTTTTACCATTAGGCCTAGGCTTAGCCCTGCCCCTGCTGACATTACCACATTAAAATTGATAAGGTCCCGCATACACACACAAAATTTAAACATGTTCCTTGTCCAAGATGCTTATCAGGGGTTTAAGGCCAATTTCAAAGTTTTAAAAAAAGTATAAAAGCCAAGTGTGCAAGCCATTTCTACATTCTACCCCTTCGTGGCCGCAGTTAGTGGTATTTGGCTTCTACGGATGTGACATGTCAAAACACTCATTTGCTTGCTTGCTTATTTAGGCCTACTAATTTACGTCTAGTGATGGAACGTTGAAATTTCAACGAGGGGTTGAATATTTATTTTTGTTAAGGCCTAGGCCTATTAACCTATCAAAAGGGCATCTAGGCCTAGCCTACAGACAGACCATTAAATGTCTTTTTACATTTTAGAATAAGCCCATTGGTATTAAATATAGGCTGGGCTAGGCAGGCCAATGCAGTCACTATGAATAAAATTAATTTGATATACTGACACTTGTAGCTTTGGCCTCGGCTATGTGTATACCCATCAGGTGTCTGATCAGTGACCGGTATTGGCCCTGTAGTAGAAATAAGGACTATGTACCGTAACGTACCTACCTAACTTAAGTTTAAGGTAAAACTTACGTATGATAGCGCACTGATTTTCCGCTCAAATTTGAGCTCATAAAAAATACATAGCCTACCGTAGGCTAGCCTAAACGTGTGAAAAACATAAGTCAAGCTGAAAAACCTGGCCACATCTAGGTTAGGCCTATATGCAAACAAAAAAAATACTAGCATACAAAAAACCCTTTAGGGTAGGCTATGGTTTTTTATTTAAAATATTTATATAGGACTTTTGCGCTGTGATACGGCGGCGGGCAAGTGCGCTATTATACGGAAGTTGACCTACCAGCCTATTTATAAAACTTAGAATGAGATCATGTTTCTGTGGCAATATGTAGCATCGTCTGGGTCATGGGCCTACAAATTTACTGGCTTAGACCTACTAGGCCTAGGCCTATATATCTTTCTATGTCTGACCAGTAAGCCCAGGCCTACAAGTACAAACTGAGGTTAGGCCTAGATGCTAAACAAAGTTCATGTTTTATTTTTATCACAACTTTAGGGCCTACCTACCTAATTGATTTGGTATATCCTACACTTCAAGTGCCCTTTACACACTTAGGGCATACGGTACTAGTCTAGTTCATTATTACTTCACTATGGGTAAAAGGTGTAAGTTACGGTACCGGTAGTGATGGGGTTTTCTTGGAAAGAGTCTATTGGAAAATTTCCAGAAAGTTTCCGGAAATTTTTCTGACAAAAAAAGGGGGGACTGGGGATGGTTGATACATAGGGATGGGGATACACCCCCCTTATTTCAGTTTTTTTTTGTTTTGGAACATTTTGTGGGTAGCCTAACTGTGGAGCCATTCCGTCAAAAACAGGAATTTTAGGAAAAAAATTAAAATAAGTATTTAGGGCCTATTAGTTTTTTTTAGCTTAACTGTTTTGTCAACTCTTCTGCTTTGTTTCTGAAAAACACTAAAACAAAATTTTCATAGCATCATTTTATAGTTTTAGCATGTTTTCACTGTGTATTGCAACAGGGATAGGAGAAAGTAAAATATGGGGTTTCGTTTGATTTAAAATTTTAACTAGAGGTGGATCTGCTAAGTGAGTGTATGAAGAGAACTAAAGACTGGTGCTTGTTCTTTACAATTTCCAAAGCTTAAATGTTGCAGGTAACTTTAGGTTTCAATATATCACCATTTCATTAAAAAGCAACCAGTTGTAACATCCGTTACCCCCAAAATAGACACAAGTCCTTATAAATCAGTGAAGGTAATCTAATCAAAACCAAAAAATTTCCCAAAAAAAAGGTAATGGTAATCAACTACATGTGGGACATTTATATTTTTTCTACATGGCACAATAATTGATATACTAATGTGTAAAAGGATGTTACATTAGGCCTAAACCGTTACATTGATTGTTTGATGATGTTTAGTCATTAATTTTGTGAAAATGAATTATATTTACTAAAACTAAGGTCATAGCATTGCCATTATAATATTTAAAATATAATGTGTAATTTTTATTATAAAATAATTAATTTAAATAGCCTACCTAGGGCCCACCCCGATAGCTTTTTAAATTAATTTTAAAATTTAAATTTTTGATAAAGCCTATCAAAAATTAATTATGACAGGGAAATATTTACCCTAGACTTGATAATATATGATAACATCAGAAGTAACAACAAAATGAATTTTGAGTGTCACGCAACACCCTTGTAACATACAACTTGAAATCTCTTTAATGGTAGGGCCTACTTATTTGAAATAAATGTAATGGGGAGTTGTATTAAGCAATAGTAAGCAATCTGATTTTTCTAGAAGACAAATATTATGAAGCAAATAATAAAATAACTGCCCCTTCTAGGTCACTCGTAACATCCGTTACAAAGCACTGTAACATCCGTTACACACTATTTTTATTTTTTAATATTCAATTATGAATTTTTCTCAGGGAAAGTTTAGACTAGAGGCTATTTTTTAATGATTCCTTGTGAATATTATAATTTTTAAATATTTTTTTCACCCCCTTGGGGGGGCCGACTTTTTTTCAAAAATATTCTTAGTGTTAATGTAGTTCCCAAATTTTTAACATCCGTTACAGTTCCCCTAAATGTCAAGTATTTTGAAGATGGTTAACTTGTTTGGAGTGCAATTTTCCTGGTTAGTAAATCAGAAGTATTGGGTGTGTATGTTTTTACCATTAACATGAAAAGCTTATAATATGAAGGCAGAATATATGTAGTAGTGAAAATTTAACATCCGATACATACGGAATGGCTCTGTGCTTAGAGAGTCTAGGGAGCAGTGACACAGAAAATTTCAGGAGGCTGTGACCAATGGCGGCCCAAATTGGAAGCTTGGTGCTAGTTTTTTGACTGGCGAGTAAATTTTATTGGTTTTGTTCGATTCCAATTATTTACATGTGGTTAATTTTTCAAATAAAGTTATGTGCCCATATTGAAGCTATGGTTCATGATAAAGAGATTTTTTCATGTAATGTTAGACAAAACTTTTTTTCATTTAAGTCAGAATTGATCTAGCATAACCTAAAATGGAAAAAAAGGGGATGGTTGATACATACGGTAACGTTACGGTAGTTGTCTAGCCTGTACAAAAAATTTTTTTTATACATCCATTAGTTGATTTATGGGGAATGATTAATAAGCCTAGGCCTAGTACCCTGTCATTATTTTGGTGAAAGTCCCACAGGAACTTAGCCTATACTACCCAATTTTTATAGACCCTAGTTCTGAAATAAGAATGTGATTATTTGCAGATATTTCGATGGATGGATGCCATTACTGTAGCCTACTTTCAAGTATACTGGTACCCGGGAGCCCTACCTACTTCTTTCAGAGTCTTCACTGGGGATTGTCAACAAACTTGTGTGTGCTATGCCTGCAGCGAGAAATTGTTACCCACCTAAAAGTCTTAAATACCTACGTACACACTATTTTACATTCTAGAATTTTTAACTCTTCTACAATTTACTTTGAATTGTGGTACCCCTAAAAAAAATAAAATAAGTATTATAAAATGGATTAAACTTTTTGATTTGTCAATGTAGGTACTAGATCTACCTTTATTATTTATTTTTCCCCTAAAGCTTAGTAGGAAGGTTGCAGGGAAAAAGGGCAGTATGCCCCAAGCACAAGGTGTCTGCCAGCCTCACACAAAAAAATTGTGATAATAAACAAACTTATAAAACATAAAATATAGAAAACATAAACAACATAAACAAAAACATAAAGAAACATAGAAGAGACAAATTAACAAAACAATAACAAATTTAAGAATTCATAATATCAAAAAAGCAATCATAATGTAGAAGACTTAATAGCTCTCTTGAAAGGGACATGCCAAGTCCTTTTATTTCTTCAGATAGGGAGTAGTTCCCAAAATTTTGGCAGTTCGGGAGTAGAACCCACTTTTGGTACCGGACGGACATTCTAAATGATTTGGCTATCTCAGATTTTGTCGCCGGTTTGTTTGAAAAAAACTTTCGATTAACTTTAATGTAACTTTTTAACTTTTGAAACGATTTTGCCACAAAACTAATGGCATTCAATCGAGAACAAAGCTTGCGGATGGTGAAAATTTCAACTCGATCCGAGCCTCCGTTTCGAACGTTATCGCGAGACATACAAACAAAAAAAAACAAAAACAAACAAAAAAAAAAAAAAAAAAAAAAAAAACCAGGGACTAATTTTTCCGGCAGAGTCAAAAGGAAATCAATTGGACTTATCCTTGCAGGATAAGGCACTTTTAAATTAAAAGTCAATTTAAAAATTTAAAATCTAAATCAACATTATAATAGGCCTGTGTAGACTATGCCTTGCTGCAGGCCCAATTATTTTTTCATGTTAAAAAAAGCCAGAGGACTGATTTTTGTTGTTTTATTTTACTTGCCCAAAAAAATTTCATTTATGCAAACAGCCATAGTTCAACATAAAATATTTCAAGAAATATTGAGCCAATTTAAACAGCATTCGGCTGTGAAGGGAAAAACATGGGGCTAGAAAACAATTGACTTTTAAGTTTAAATTAGCCTACCCAGCCGATTCCTACCCATGCTTTAAATATTATAATGGATTTAAAAAATTACACTAATTATCTATTGTCATTATTTTATACTTCTATTATATACTATGCTACAGGGAGATCCTGTTTAAGCCAATCTCACAAGGTTTGATACTCCTTTTTTCCAACTTAGGCCTACAAATTTTTCAGCCTGTGGTCAGGTGTGTCACAATGACTGCCGCTAAAAATGGAGCCTTTTCGACTATTAGTAGGCCTACTACTACTACCGGTACCTACTTATTTTCTCAGAAAAAATGTGCTTTTCCTGCACCCTTTGCTACCCTTAACCCCCACTCAAAATGTATTTTTATGTAAAACCCCGTAAATAATGCAGCATACACTCATCATCACCTTTTATGATAACCCACCTACCATAGCCAACCCCCCTCACTGCCCAACAACAATTTTGTTTTGAAATTTCAAAATTGTGGGATTCCTCACACACACAACTCCACCCCCACCCCCGGAGGTGTGCCATGGTAAGCTCCCCCATTTTTCACCCCCCAACTTTCCTCCTTCCGTTGCCAGGTGCCAAAACCCCCCACCTCCAACGCTCCACCCCGCCCCCGGAGGTTTGCCATGGTAAGTTTTTATCATGTGTAACATAGCTTTAAGACTTAATACATCAAAACTACTCATCTTTCACTTCCCAACTCTCTTCCCTCCATTGCCCGGTGCCAACCCCCCCCCCCCCCACCTCCACCCCTACCCCCGGAAGTGTACCACGGTAAGATAATCATGGGTGTGACACTAACTTTAAGACAATAAATCAAAACTCCTCATCTTTCACTTCCCAACTTCCTCCCTCCGTTGCCAACTGCGAACCTCCCCCCCCACCCTCGGATGGCGGGGTGGGGGTGGGGATTTATGCACCTCCAGGGGAGAAATTAGTCATCTTTCAATGGGCGAAATTTAGTCGTTTTACAATTAGCAGTATAAAAGTGACTAAAACCAAAAATTTTAAACATCTTTATGTGTCTAAAATTAGTCATTTATGTCTGACTATAACAAGGGTGCAATTAAGGCACGTCAAAATGACTAAATATTAGTCGTCGTTGTTAGAGTGCACTCTGTACGCGTGAGCTCCTCGCCTCTCACGATATCAGGGGGTGTTGCGCTATCCGCACGAAGATATGCTGCAGCTCGTCTAACGAGCCCGGTTACCAGTTCATCACGAAGATTAAAAGCTCCAGTCCTATCTAATCGTAGATCAGCTTAATGGCGCTTAAGAAACTTCGGTTAAGTCTTCCGGGTTGGCCGAGGGTCGACGATCAAAACAAATGTTTGGCTCTAAATCAGACACTGATACATATCCCGCAGAGAGGGTCAGACCCAGTGGAGCGAGCTGAAGTCTTATCTGGCCGGCAGGCAGGGGGCTGCTTTACCGACCCACACACAGAACATTGTTTATATTCCCAAGAATTATTGAGAAGAATGTTGTGGTGAATTGTGGATGTAAAATAAAGGTTTGTTTGGATGATGTTTAAAACTATTTCGTTCCTTCATGAATTTAATTTAATTTTATAATTTTGTGACCACATGCCACAAATCGAAAGTGATTAAAAATTCAAAACATGTTGGCCTACATTGTACAACGTTAAAGAATCTGGTGTTAAAAATCATAAGTTAAATAAAAAATTATCTACACTGTATCTTTGTTATGAACCAAAACAAATGAAACTCGTACGATAAATAAGATATTTATAAAAGTTTATGTTCGACTTTTCCAACGTCATTTCAACAAACTAGGCATGATATGATGATGATGGTGATGATGATGATGGTGATGATGATTATGGTGAGATAAATGATTGACACCTGGAAAATCGCGCTTACATCTTCGCCCGTGTCTAGAACAGAAACCGTTACTTACTATAAACAAAATAAATACATAAATAAATCCGAAATAAGAGTCTACCAACTCAGTCATATAACTGATTTTTAGTAAAGGACAGTAAGTCAAAGCGACCAAGCCAACCCTATAGGCCAAGACGCAATCGACGAGTTAGCGATAACCAACCAAAGATCAATATTTTTTAATAGGAAATAAAGCAATCAGTTGTATGGACAGTGCGAACACCCGCGAATCAATGCCAGAATCAACAACGCCGATTCAGAACAACTTTAAATTTATTATAGGTCTCGTTGCTAGGACGGCTCCAAAGTCACCGTTTACAAATTCCTTAGACAAGAACTGATGGACTTAAGTCCAAATCAGAAGTAAAAATAATTTCTGACTTTACTGATAATCGAACCCTGGACCTTCTGCTTTGGAAGCAGAGACGCTAATCACAAAACCAACGAGCCATACAATGATATTTTTTTGTAATATATATTATAATCTTTCTTATCATTGCGCGCCATCGTTGAGCCCTATCCAATATGAAAGTAATGCCGGTGAAATATTTGAAGATTCTCTCAAGTTTACAATAGTTTCGTTCTCTCGCCAATCTAACTGTGCTTGTCTTAAATTTCCATCATTTTCCAATAATATAAATCCAAATTATTATTTCAAAATTCTTGAGAACAAAAACCTTAATTGTTACAAAAGAAACGAAATGCTGCATTTCAATTACTGCGATTGTAAAAACTCTCTCATTTGAGATTCAGTCTATAAAAGAACATATTTCAAGTTTTACAATTTAAACTTGGAAGTACTCAACTCACAAAATAGTAATAAAAGTCCTCGCCTTCCTTTTCTCAGGTATAAATCTTCGCCTAAAGAGACTTCATTTGTTTAAGAAGCTTCTTACAAGAAAGATTCTGCACCGTGTTATAATGAATGCAGTAACAGGTTTGCCGCGGTTACGCCCACAAGGTGGGACTTAGAGCGCAGAGCGATGTGGGACGGGTGCCACGTGATGGGTTTAACGTATAGCACGTCTTGCACGTTGAGTTAGTTAGTTAGTTAATGTTGTTTAGGGCACTCAACAGTAGAGTTATCAGTGCCCATGTCAATTGTATTGGAATCTTCAAAATTTTCTTTTTCCATAATTGTGGATTACCACCATGTTTTCTTCTTTCCAATGTGAGGAACGTAAGGGAAGACGAGGGGGGTTAATGGGAAGAGGTGAGGATGTTGGATAGGATGGGTTAAACTGGGTGGGAACGGAGGAGTGCTCGTTGCAGAGAGGGCCGGCAAGTATGGAGACGAAAAAAGTGAAAGAAGAAAATAAATATGAGTAGGGCTGTGTGAATGAAGAAAGGTGTGATAATAAGTTGCGCGAGAGCTCTCTTTGCAACACGCACCCGAACCGGCCAGAGCTCGCCCTTAGTTTTGGGGAATACGCTACTCCCCTACTCACAGGCCAAACCACGGGAAGGTAGAGATTCGATATATTAGTATTTTGCTTTACGTACCGATGTTAAATACCAACGTTGTTTCGTGCTCATCAGTTGGCTATCTTCTCTATTCTTATACTTGTACCATTTCCTTCAATTTAATTGGATGAGCAAAGTGAAGACTTCAATTTAACTGACCCCTAAAAAATTTAACTCGTGATTATTTTTTATTTAATTTGTCTTGTTTGTTCGCGCTCTACCGGGCAAACGGCAAATGCGATCTTGATGAATTTGAGGGGACTTTCGAAATTTCTGAACCTAGACTTGCCACGATTTTGGATACAATCGATTATTCATTTCTTATGATAATCGTACTTTTAAACGTTTTGTTTCGATTTTAATAGATATGTTTTCTTTTGGCAAATTTACCGATCTTGATGAAATTTTATGGAACGTTGAAAATCACTAAAAATTTATTATGTTTTGATTTAGAGACATTTAAAGCAACATTTTCATAGAAACGTACATTTCGAATCTTTCAAAATTATCCATCAACGCGACAGGAAAAGCGTTAGTGAAGCTCCTACTTTCAACATTGTTTCGTGTCATCAATTGGTTTTCTTCTCTATTCTTATTCTTGTACCTTTTCTTAAATTTAACTGACCCCCAAACTTAGCTCGTATTTTTTTGTTATATTTGCGCGCTCTACCGGAAAAACAGCAAATTGTGATCTGATAAATTTGAGGGCCCTTCGAAATCTCCGAACTTATACTTACCACATTTTTGGTAAATGACCAAATTTTCTTATGATTACTGTCTTTACGATTTAGTCTATCTATATATTTATTGATTTTTAAATTGGGGAACTCCGATTGTTTAAACTTTATGAAACGTTTCAAATCACAAATTATATATGTTATGATTTAGAGACATTTGAAGAAATATTTCAATAGAAATCCTACTTTACGATTTTCATGGGCATAAATATAAAAAAGTCATCCATAAATGCGACTGGAAAAGCGATCGCGAGGCCTTATCGGAACAATTGATAAAAGTTTTTGTTTTACATTGTAGTTTGGGTTGATCTTTTCAATCATTTTCATAGGTTTCTGCTTATTTTATTGTAACTTAAAAATCAATGATGCTCTAAAGTCAAAAGGTTTAACTAAGAGATTGATTATTTTTAAAGCCATAGATAGCCCGCAAAATGGGCTTTGTGTTGGGTCTTTCCCCAGACAGACATGTACAGGTACACGACACACTGTTAAAAAAAAAGGTTAAATTTACATGTCCATTGTATATGTAAATAAATCAATCATGTACTTGTTAAGTCAACTAACTTATACATTATGTGTTGATTTACAAATAATGACAGTATACCAGAATGACCACTACATTATCAGTGTAAAATCACAAATATATTTGGTAAATATACACTTTGTTGCGATATTTTTACAAGTCTAGTGTATATGTAATATTACTATCATGTGTATATGTTAAATTACACCACAATGGTAATATAACCTATACACGTTAGGTGTAATTTAACAAGTATTATATACTCATAAACACATCAAGTTGTAATTTTACAAGTCTGATGTACATGTAATATTACTATCATGACAAGCATTACCGAATTGGTCAAGCACTTCAACCATTAGTTGAATCGATCAGAATAAAGTATCGTGTAGTTTGTGTCTGTGTTGGGAAGTCCCAAGAAAACACTACAAAATGGAATGAATTCAAATAGTAACAAATAAGATAATATAGTTTAAACATTAAGAAAGTGAAGTCACTGCTTGGAAATGAGTGCCGCGGCTTGAGGACATTTTCTGTTGTCCTCTAGCACTCCCTATGACTCAAATCAATTTGAACCGAATTCACATTTTCACATCCAAATTAAAGAATCCATCTGAATGGAATACCCTTATCTATAATTGACAGAATTGTTTTCATCCACATTAAAACATTACATCACCAGTTTGAATCATCATCTTTACAACTATGATCATCCTCATTAATTTTATGCTTTTATCGTTCATTTTCAAATATTGTATTGTTATAAAAATAAGTATTTGGAATTGATTATAGTACGCTAGGACAGCCATCAATCATAAAAAAGATTGAGTTTGTATAACTCTGAAAAGTAGTCAGTCGTGGCCGGGTTTGCATTTGCCCGTTTTGAAATATTATGCTTTGTAATTGTGTAAATCTAATGCAAACTTTTGAGGGAATATTCAGCTGCATTTGGTTTGTTACGAAATATTTTGAGACTATATTGAGAACATTTATAAGGCATCTTTCGAGTAAATACACAAAATGTATTACTGAATATATTCTTCTTACAAGTTTACTGTTTAGCAGAATTTTGGTTAAAACTGTACTTTTACCTTTCTGAAAGAATTAGAAAACCAGTGCCCAGGGGCAGATGGCCACATCCGGCCACATCTCGGTCAATGACATGAATGAATGTCGCTATTTCCAACTCCCTCCCCAAACAAAACACAACCGCGATTTTTTACGATCATAAACACAGTGCATACAGTGCATAAATACAAGTTAATCTTTCTATTTCAAAACGATAAAAAATATCGTCTAATCGCACCTACTTCCGACCCATAACGGCAATACAAAATTTTAAGGAATATAAGGGAAATATTTGAGGGGTTTTACGGAATATTTTAGAATAATTTCGTCTTTTTACGCGATTATTCACATGCATATTTCAGTGCTTTTTGAGGGTAATATAAATCCGTTTCGTAGTAATGAGGCTAGAGCGCAACAAGTTTGGAAATCTACATACTTGTTCTTATACATGTATGTCATTGTCTGCCCTCCTTGTACACTACCTTATCACTTGTACTACACACGATGATAGAAGAATGCAGGGAAAGCTCACAAACGTATTTTGTTTACCCTTCCCTTACGTTTATTGTGGGGCCTACACGTTCTGTCCAGTAACGTAGCCCTTGAGCAGATATAGTTTCACCCTACCCTATCCCCTCCATCAGGCAACCGTTTAAATTTATACCATTATTAATAGACTGCACGCCTACAATCAGTGAGCTATAATATATAAATCAAATTCTTAAGCTTAAATTGTAAAATAAATATAATACCAAATAAATGATCGAAATAGATGGATCATGCATAAGGCGAGAGACTCTTGATTCGGGAGGACCCGGATTCGAATTCCGATTCGGCTGACATTTTCTTCAGGCGTTCATGCGAATAGAAGGGATTAGTTAACTGAAGAGGCATTCAATTGTTCCTGGGCATACTTCCCACGAGAAACAAAAAATTTAAACTGAATTACAAATGTGTTTTTAAAATTAATAAACAGAACAGTGTAAACTGTCAAGTACAAAATATATTTTATTGTAACTATTTACATGTTCATAAAGTCTCATCACATATTATTGATATTTAGTATTGTTGAGTTGAGACATTCTATTTCGGAGATTGTTTTTTGCGAAGGGCTAGTATTTGAACAATTTATTTTCGAAAGGATGATCAACTAACTAACCCATTAGCTAATAGGTGTAATGGGAAAGTTGGTAATATATCCCACAAACCAGTGTTTTGTTTTCAATACACTATTAATTTTATGTCACACGGGTCATCACAATTTACACTTAGTCAGCACAGCAAAAAATATTAAAAATGATTTTGTGGTTGTGGCATTATTTCTTTGATTTGTAGTTTTTCATCTTGTAACAAACTCAATTTCTTAAGAGTTGATAAAGTAAACTATCAATTAAAATAAGAGCTAACATAGACGATATTTACTAACACTACACTGATTCGTATACCAACTACACCAGAAACACAAGTTACAACTAAAAAGCTTCGGTTTAAGGACTTGGTAGTGGACCAGCGTATTGTTTAAAAAATATGAATTTAAATAGACACTGAAAAGTTAAAAAAAAAAAGTATTGTTGATTATGAACTAACAATACCGAGCTCGTTTTTGTGGATTCAAACTACTGTGTACTTTCCACAGTAATGTTTTTAAAAAGCCGCAATATACGCAATATACGTATGGACGAAGAATATGTTCGAAAATAGTCTGGTCTTCCCAAAGACAAATTTATCTAGGTGCCCGTTAGGGCGCCGCAGCCAAGCCGCGGTGCGCTACACACTCAGGCACCTTATACAGAAAGCAGAGTTGGGGTGATTTCGAGGTGTCACCCAGCCGTCATAAAACGTGATGTGAACTTTAAAACTATCAAAATCAAGGCGATTTGGGTACCTGACAACACATGCCAAATTTGGTTGGTGTACGAACTTTCCCTTCGATTCTGACCAACGGTGGGCAACAACGTTCATATTTTACATGTACATCAGGGTAATAGTGATTTTAATTCCTTTTGAAAGAAAAAGTTGAAAAGTTTGCTGAAAGGCTTCCAAATAAAGGTTTTAATATAAGCCATATACAGGCATTCAATCAACAAGTAACTATAGTTACTTGACACATTGAGCGCCCGCATTGTTTACAAAAAGCATGCCTTCTGGCCACTAGATTTTTTACATTCTATTGAAAACTGTTAATTTCATAGCAATTAAAATCGACTTTGATAAAATTATTATATTTTTAACAAATAATTTTGCAAATGGAACTTGAAAAAGTAAAAAGATCCCACACAAAAAAAAAAACAAAAACTCGTAAAAATACACCCAAAAACCTTAAAACATCAAAATAAATTAGATCTAAAAAAAGGGCCAATCTTATCTACCCTTCCACATTTGCGCATTCTTAATTCATAAAATACATTTGTTCCTTTAACAACATCCTAGAAAAGCTTGGCATAATGGAATTTGCATGACCATTACGTTTAAATTATTTAGAAAAAAAGCATTTGGATGGACTATTATGTTTAAATTAATACTAGTTGCAAATTCTATTTTGCCAAGCTTTTCTAGGATGTAGTTACGGGACAATGTACGTTCATAAATTTAAGAATGCGCAAATGGGGAAAGGGGTAGATGAGTTTGCCCTTTTTTTTAGATCTCATTTCCTTTAAATTGTGTGGTTTGGCTGTATTTTTACAAGTTTTTGTTATGTATGTTATGTTCCCTTACTCCAAAACTAATGTTTATAGTTATTTTCGTGGAAATCATCATCCGCATTTATTTTAGGGAGCAAGGCTCTCATGTAAGCATTTCTTTCCTGTCCGTCAGTGTGTGTATGTATGTATCACGTCTCACGATAAAAACCGACCGCGACTTTCGATTGACATGTGTTTTTTGTGCATTACCCTTCTACAAAGATGATTCAGAATGTTTTGTGTAACCCTCGGAGTAACATAAAGTAACATAAAGTTTTAAAAATTCGCCTGTGCTTGACTCCACTATGCTATGCTAACAAGTGAGAAATATTTTTTAGTGGTAAGCTTTGTCTTAACCCGGCTCGGCCAACAAAATGATCGATGAACTTTTCTTGTTTTTGCCTCGGAAAAAGTATGTATCCTATTACAATAGGGGTCTGGCGGGTTGCTCAGCTAGTGCGGGTCTGGGGCGCCCCATTTTAACGTGGTTTGGTTTCATCGATAATTAATAAGATTTTGAAGATTGTCAGTTTTAGTGTCAGTTAACGAGATCTTAGCGCAAAATTGTGCCCCCTTCGCCCCTGTAGTTACGCCACTGCTTCGACGATCTTCACACTCTCTTTTGGGAACTCTTGTTCCCGTGCTTTTAATAACATATAGCAAAAGTATCACAAGCTTTTGAATGTGTTTTTGGCTGAATGTTTGAAAGTATTTGTAGGGACGTTGTCGGAGAAATTATTTAGTGACAAAGAGTCTCCGTAAACGCAATGCATGGCCTGGGAGTATCCAGCATGGGAAAATGCCTGACTTCTGGCCGGCGTACTGAGTACAGTGTGGACTATGAGATGTGGATTGGTTTGCTTCGTTTGCCTGCCCTCGATAATATATCTTCCCCGGACGTAGCCGCGCTATAGGGCAACGGATCACGTACAAATTAGAAAACGGTGTTCAGTATAAGTCAAGAATGATATTTTTTATAAATATGCCTTTTATTACACCTTTTATCTATAGACCAACCCTCCGCCCCTCCCCAGCCTAATTTGAGTAACATCTAAAAAACTTAGTTGTGGGTTATTATCGAAGAGTGAGCGCAGCGACTCAGTCTTACGATTAAACCCAAAACTAGACTTTCTCTGTTCCTGTATATTAATGAGTAAGTGAGTAAGTTAAAAAACGGCAGAACCGCTGACCAGATTGCGCTGAAATTTTATACAAACATCCTGGACCAGTGTTGTGGGTGCTGTTAACATTTTCAGTAAAATCCGTTACGATTTAAACTCACAAGACAAAAAACAATAAATTATCATATAATAATAACATAACATGTAATTTTTATCGAATCATGTTTTGAATGTCAGGCGGTGAATGCATGCAGTGACCAAGGTATAAGGAATCTCCACGCTCAAGGTTCCCAAAAATTCCGTTGTGAGATTGAGTAAACCTTGCAATCTTTACTCGTATTTCGTACTGGCCATGTTTTCCATAGTATTGTATGCATTTCAAAACATGCTCTATACTTTTTTAATACAAACCAGAAATTACCAAATATCCCGACTAGGATTTGAAGCCAGGTCTCCCATATTCCGGGTATAGAGGCGCCTTAGCCAACTAGACTAGCAAAACGCCAAAGTTGTTTTTAGACGAGTGAACGAGTCATGTGTTGAGTACCCGGGATCATTTATATTTATACATATACATATGGCCCTGAAGATAAGTGAAATCTTATCGAAACGTCGGCCCAACGAAAATATACGTGGCATTAACCGAAAAACAGAGTACATTAATACATATATGCATGTATAAATGACAGGGTATTGAGTTTAGTTGGTATATATTTTTTTTAAATTTGGATTAAGGACGCGTCAACCGTAAGGTCATAATGCACCGCTCTAGCGGATATGGGGAGGAGGGGCCCATGGAAACATTTTTAACTGTAAGACCATAATGCGCCTCTCTAGCCCATAAAAGTCTAGGGAGGGAAGACACATGCTGGCTAGATACAGCCTAACACATGACTCCCTCACACGTCTAACAACGAATTTGGCGTTTTCCTAGTATAATAAATTATAAACATACACAAATAATCTATTTGAATTTGAATTCACGCCCTACGTCAGGAAACAAGCAGACAGTCATAGACAATCAGCAATTGAAATACATTTGTTTTAATTCCTTAATTAATTACAAATTGTACCCTCGTTGTGTACAAAGCGATTTCCATGAGCACATGGTAATGGATTATACGTATCAAAGCTCCCGAGATTTCGAAGGCTTCTTAGTCATATTGATATCTTGGCTACGCTCACTATGTTCATCCTGTTGTCCATCAACATTTCTAACCACATATATTAATTTTTAAAATACATTGTGAACTATTTAATTGAGTTAATAAATTCTGTTTCGGGAAAACCTTACGTGTGAATTCAATTAATATAAATTGGGGGTATGGGGAACGTTGTTCTGGTATTAAAATAGTGCTGTGCCTGCGTTCGCTCCGTTACGGTCTCGCTGTATACACTCACAAGTCACAATCACGCATTCACAATCACTCGCACACTCGTGTACAATTACTTAGCATATGCATATTGTACACATTTCATTCCACTTGTGGGCAGTGGCGTACCGCAGAATTCGCCCCCACCCCCCGCGACTTAAAAACTTTAAAACGCACCTATTTTTATAAAAACTTATAAGGGTGCTAATTTGGCTGGAATTTGCTTTCGTCCTTCTATCAAGATGGTGATTTCTCTATTTCGAACCAATTTAAAACGTTTACACTGCGTTCGTCTATGTAAGAAAACTTGGAACGAAACATTATTTTGAAGCACCCAATACTTTTATTATTTTTAATTAATTAATAATTATTTTTATTTATTTGATTTGAGGGCGAGCAACCCTTAGTGTGTATTTTGTAGGTCCAATCCAGCCACTGGTAAGGGAGGAAGGAGAGGGTGTTCTCATCGTCGAGGTCGTTGTCTCTGTAAAATCGGCAGAGGATTTCCCTACTAAATAGATTTTGAAGTAGGCCTATATCATTCAAGCAGAACAGTCAACATTAGAACACAATATTGTATTTTTATTGAAAAATCAACCATGCGAAGAATGAAGAGAAAGACACAACTTGATACAAACAACAGTATATCCTCTAATAAAACCAATTCGTAGTTTGGATTACATTATTTCGTAACGTATGATTGGATGAGCGTAGCAAGATTGGCGAAGACTTCAATGCCACTAGATTCCTAGATAGGGTAAGGCGCCTTCCTGGAAAGTGAGAAACCCGGATTCAAATCCCGGTCGGGTTGGATTTTTTAATTTCTGGATTGTATGGAACACTATCCCGCATCGTTAAAAAGTTAATACGTTGTGTTGCTGAGTTTCATTGCTCTTTAATCTATGCACAATAAACTTCTACTCCCATGTTGATGAAACTTCCAAGGAGCATTCGAAAACACAAATCTTGGACCTGCCACGTTTTCCAGTGTAATACAACAAATGTTTGGAATACTCATAAATGACACGTTTTTCGATAATTTGATAACTTTGTCGTTTACCTTTGATATTGATACAGCTTCACCTGCTACTTCTATTAGAGCTATCACAGAAATATTTCAATCCCGCCTGGGCCCGGGGTTGAATTTGGCCCAGAGCATGGCTCTGCATATCGTAAAAGGCGAGGAACGAGATAAAGTGCATCTCGCTAACATCAGCCAGCAATTAAAGAATTATTGCCTGCAATTAGAGGCGATCTCTGGCCCTTGACGACCTCCCAGACGACGACCATGATAAAACGAACGATGACAAAGACAATGACGATGACGACCAGGACGTAAGAACCCCGTTTTGTGCTGTTTGCCGCGAGATAGATTGTTCGCTCTGACAGGACGAAACGGCTACTTCCGATTTTGTTTAAATCTTCAAGGATTCGTGGAGATTTATAGACGTAGATCTTCCAAAAGGTTAAGTGATCATGAAAATGTACGTACACTCACGAGGGCTCGCAACAATCACGCACATCTTTCAAAGCAACAATAAATCGCTTTCGCTAATTTGTAGTTTTAAATTATTGATGTATGCTTTCTTGCTTATTTCTTACACTCATAATACTATTTACAAGTCGTGATTCGAAACGGGGCCTCCGCTACGCCCGTGCTTGTGGTGAACCACCCCGTGGTTATTAATAAATTGATGAAAGAAGACAGTTTAGTATTTCCTTTTTCAAAACTAAAATCGTGATTATGGCAATGCCTTGTGTAACTCTCAAATTATTAGTATGCGATACTTAATTTTTATGAATGATGAAATAAATTATTGACATTAATTGTTACTTAAGTTAGTAATTAAAGCTTATGTACTATTTTAGTGATACAACATGACAACAATAATGTTGAAAAACATGTAACAAAACGTAACATTTTGTATTTATATTTTAATCTTAGTTTTTAGTTTTTAAGTCTGGCTTTATGCATGGCAATATAATTACACTGTAATAAGGCTACCACGAACAAGTTTTTCCACTTATGTCGTTGTCTTAGCTAAGCTTATTCGTGATATAAATGTAATTCATTTTCTTGTCCTTGTCTTGTCTAATAAAAAGTAAAAAAAAAAAAATATAAAAAGTTAATAAATTAATAAATAAATATAATAATTGAGGAACCATGCTTGTCGACAGATACCTTCGCCTGTGCGTGTGTTACTGTTACGCCTTACGATAAAAACCGAACATGACCGCCGATTGACGCGTTTTTTTGTTATAAATAAATAAAATTAGTTGGTTGGGCAAATGATTGTACAGTGTCAAGGTGTGGCAACTCATTTTGTTTTTCAAAGGGACTGTACTCGCTTTGTATACGGCGGCGTACGGACCCTTTTCTACCATCAGAAAGCTGGTCTGACCAACGGTATTATACTATTTATAACTACATGGTCTGAGGTCGCATACATTCGATTTCGAACTTTGACAAGCATTCCAAATCCTTCTCCCTGGTACTAATAATATTAGTATATCACATTGATGGATAGGAATTCAGCCTGAACCGGAATTTGAACGCGCGACCGTCTGCATTGGAAGGAGGAATAAACCCAAAAATAAGACTGAGACTGAGCCACACTAATGGATAAATAAACCAAATATTTATATTTTTACGATGCCTCCCATGATACAGGTGTATTTTACAAAACGTAATGAGCCGATTATTTTCATATAAGACTAGGAAGCTTCGCAAACGCTTTTTCAGGCGCGTTGTTGGATGAGCGTAATTGTTTAAGGAATTGTTTCACTGAAAATGTATGAAAAACCAGCAATTTTGTATTAATATTGTTTTAATTGTTTTTTAAGTTTACTTTTTTATTTTTATTGACTACATAAATTTATTTTATGCTGATATAATGCTAAAAGCGTCAAATTATTTTTTTTCTTGAGCGCTGCATGCTATTTTGCATGGGAAAAGGGCTTACCGGTACTGATATTAGGCCTAATCTAGGGCTGTATAAATTGTTATTCATAACAATTTTAGTCAATTTTAAAGATACCTAGATTAACAGGTTATAAGGGCCCAGTGAATTCATGTAAAATATATAAACTGAACCTTTAGGCTATGTTATATACTCAAATTTACCAAAAAACAACATAAACAAACTTTAAATGCTATTATCTCAAAACTTTTATTCTATCACATTTGCTAACATTTTTTCCTACTTCTTCTACAGTTTTTAAGATAAACGGATAATTTATTTTTTAATATGCTCACAAACCTTATTCTAACAAATTCAACAAACACTTTTTTGATGAGATTTATAGTTTTTTAATTAAAATATGGGAAATATAGATGTGTTACAAAAAACGTACATTTTCCAACAATGCATAGGAAAAAATCATATTTATCAAACAAAACAATAATTATAAAATCCGTCTGGTAAATGTTTAGATGTATTGTTTTTTAATCTAAAACACCTTTCACTCTAACAAAAGCAATTAGCATTATCGCAGCATCATAGCAAAATCGTAAAATTGCAATTATTAAAATAAATAATTGTTTGATTGTGCTTAAATTTCACACGAATATATTAATTCATAAAATTAATGTTCTGTGATAAAATCATTAAAATCGGATAAAACAAGTAGGTGTTATAAGTCGAAGAATGTTTTAAAAATTAAAAAATCGTAAAATTGCGATTTTCATAAGAAATAATTTTTCATTGCGCTCAAATTTCACACGAATATATAAATTCATAAAATTAAGTTTCTGTGAAAAATCATTACAATCAGATAAAGTATGTAGGTGTTATAAGTCGAAGAAATGTTTTAAAAATCGAAAAAAATCGTAAAATTGCGATTTTAATGAGAAATAATTTTTCGATTGCGCTCAAAAACGTGGGCTCAGAGATTTCGAAGGCCTCCAGAAATTTCATCTCAATTGGAGTATCGGTTTAGCCGGAATCGTGTTAACAAACACACAAAAATACAAACAGAAAATAGCAAGAAAATCGAAAAAAACGTAAAATTGCAATTTTTATGGGAGATAATTTTTCGATCGATTTTTTTAACCGTGCAGTTCTAAGTTCAGAGATTTCAAAGGTCTCCAGAAAAGTTCATCTCAATTGGAGTATCGGATTAGCCGGAATCGTGTTCACAAACACACAAAAAAAGAAAGAAAAAAACATCCCGGATTTTTTTCTCCAGAGTAGTGAAATGGAATCTTCGCTTCGCTCGCTTCACTCGCTACGCTAATCTAATAAATATGCAATGCCAAATCATTAATCAATTACACGTAAACCGTAAATAATTGCCATTTCCCATTTAACATTAAATGTTTCTTAGACTCTGCTGTTATAATTTGTATTACGTTGATAGGATTGATATTATACTTCACATTTTGGAGTATTTTTCATTTAATTTATGTATTTATTATTTGCATGTATAAATTACAAATAACATCTGAACTATAGCAACTTGCATGCTTATATAGCGATACTGAAACGGTTTATAAGTGAGGATGGTCTTCCAAACCCTAAGAAAATGATTTTAATTATTTTTAATTATGCATGCTTATATGCAAATTTTAACAATTTAGACACCTTAGATTTTCCGCGACTTTGATTAGGCTATGTTAAATGGTATTTTTTTCTAAATCCAGGCAAAAAGAATTATTTCTGTTGCAATTTGTTCAAGTTGAGGGCTATTTTCCCCCCAGATCCTGTTCTCTAGAAGAATATTTAATTATACGCTAGGCTAGATTGTGTCCAGTCCAGTACGAATACCAATGGTTGGCTAAGGGGTGGGGAGACAAATTCCTCGACTGGCTGCTTCTGTCTGCGGATGGCGACGTAGATCCTCCTAGATGGCGACGCGGCAGAGCCACGATCCACCATCTGCGAGATGCGACGCGTAGCGTAGTCTAGTCAGTCACTAGTCAGTAGCAGACTGGCTTTCGACGCAAGCAGATCGGAAGAACGATCCACAGTTTCCTTCATTGTCGCTTATAATTATTGTTCTAATTGTTTGTTTCAGGTTTATTGCCAACAAGCAGAAACATTGTTACCCGCACAGTATTACCAAGATAAGCACCTTGTTTATTTCAGATTGAGAGCAAATCACTATTATTACACGATTGTGACTAATTTTTTAGTGAAATGTCCTCGATTCATTTTTGAAGCCTTGGAAACGTAGCGAACATTGCACCCTGATTATTAATTCGATTGCTTATTTTATTTCAGATTGAATGCAAACACGCAATGCGGAGAGCAAATCACTATTACACGATTGTGACTAATTTACAAGTCAACCTGTTTCAGATTCATTCTCCCAAACCTTTGGGGACGTAGCGAACATTGCACCCCGAATTAATTGAGGCTTACTTATTCAGAAATTTAAACCATTGAGGGGAGCAACACTATTACACGTATTGTGACTAATTTAAAAGTGAACTGTTTCATATTCATTCTACAAGTCTTGGAAACGTAGCGAACATGGCACCCTGAATATAATGTGAGGGCTTATTTAATTTCGATTGAACGCATTGAGGAGAGTACAGCACTATTACCCCGTTTGTGGACTAATTTAAAAAGTGAACTGTTTCAGAATTATTCTACAAGCCTTGGTAACGTAGCGAACATTGCACCCTGATTATTAATACGATTGATTGATGATTTTGCAAGATGGTACATTGTTTTACTAGTACATATAGGAAGTGTAAATTTACAACTAAAGTGGTAACCCTACAAATAATATGGTAAAATAACACCTACAACGTACGTGTAAAGCTACAAAATAAATGGTAATATAGCAAAATCGTAGGGGGCGTCGTTTTACTAGTACATAGGAAGTGTAAATTTACAACTTAAGTGGTAACCCTACAAATAATTTTGGTAAAATAACACCTACTACGTACAGGGAAAGCTACAAACTAAATGGCAATATAGAAAAATGGTACGTCGTTTTACTAGTACATAGGAAGTGTAAATTAACAAAAACAGTGGTAACTCAACAAAGTGTTTTGTAACTCAACATATACAGATGAGTTGTATATTTACAAATCTAAATGCAATTTAAAAAAACTTTCCGATGTATTATTGCATTTATAGTGTAGTTGTAAAATTGCATATACTGTAGTTGGCGCTTTGCTGCCAACTACAGTATAGTAATTTTACAATTTTTTTTCTACAGTGCACGCTCATTAGCACTCCCCCTTTGGTTCCTCCCCCTGGAAAGAAGTATACATGGTGGTAACTCACACCTATAGAAATTCTTTTATCACGAAGGAGCGAATAATCTTAGCTGTTAAAGCGCCCTCAAACTACTAACACTAATACTAATACTCAAATTAAGATGTACAACGCTCTGGAGAAAAAATGTAACTATATACGTGAATTCTAAAATGCACATGACACAGATATTTTTAGGAAGAACAACATAACCAATTCTTGTTGTCTTGTCTTCTTGTCAATAACAAAAAAAAATAATAACTTTTGAACACTTATATGTGTTGGGCAACCCACCCTCTCTCGGTGCAGTGCGCCATGTCCGCCTCCTCTTTGATGTGTGATGTGTCAGAGACTACGCCAGAATATTAATATTTACACCCGACCTGGTCATTCCAATCATCGCGCTTGAGTCTGCCGGGGCTTGAGAGCTTTGACTAAACCACCCTTCGCATTCATCAGCCGTCATCAATCATTCATCAAGCATCATCAATCAAACACAGCGGCGAGGTGAGCTCGGCTTAGCAAGATGTAATCCTCGGCGCAGTACCACGACACTTGTAACGGAACACATTGATTGTCATCTAGGGCAGCGGTCTCAAACTTTTTCAGCCCAGTACCCCTAAAAGACATCGTGAACTATCACGTACCCCTTCATATTTTTCTTTATTATGATACATTCACTGATACAAAATAAAGAACATAGCTAGTCGACCTGGATCCATTGACCAGAATACAACTTGGATATCGCTCATGCAGATACGGTAGAGCTGTTACTCTGATACCTCCCTTTGCTAGAACAACGCAGTATCAGCAAGGTTTTTTCTGTCGATCTGTTAGAGATTGGAATGCTCTGTCTTATGAGGTCCGCACAGAACAAGATTTTCATAAATTTCGGAGAGACCTTAGAATAACATTAACGAACAGTCAAGATCATACCAGTTAACACGAATACCACTCACTCACATGTACACATACACTCATATTCACATTCACACTCAAATTCACACTCACACTTGCCATCGTTTTATATATCATTTATGTGTGTTATCTATGAGTAATTTTTGTGTGATATTTTGTGTTTTTCTAATATTGAGATTATTGAGTATATTGTTATTATGTGTTTTATATTGTTGAATGTGTTTTGTATATTCTATTATTGTATTGTGTATATTGTCCTGGTGGTAAGACACTTTGTGTTATGGGGCTATGCTCTAATTTCTTACCTTTCCCGCAATGTGATTTTTATATCATGTTGGGAAAAAAATAATAATAATAATAAAAATAATATAATAATAAAAATAATAATAATAATATAAAAATAATAATAAAAAAATAAAAATAATAATGAATATATGGTTTTTAAGCATAAGCCCGCTTTTAAAGGGCATAGTTTTATTGATTCATAGCAGTTGTCGAAAAAATTTGCCCCGACTGGGGTTCGAACCAGAAAACCCCCGGCTTAACGTGCCATAGCTCTACCAATTAAGCTACCGGGACCACAGAAAAAACCTTTAGGAAACTGCTATTTGTTGTGACTGTAGCAAACTTTTTCGACAACTGCTATGAATCAATAAAAATAATAATAATAACATGCGAAGGCTACATACAGGTGCAAACAAATGAATGCGTCAAGTTCCTCTAAAATTGTATGTGTTTTTTTTGTTTTTGCAACCAAACGGGAAATCTCGTATGAAGCCTCGAGTGATTTTTCAGAGGTATGTGTGTAGACTGTAAGCCTACTTCAGCAAGATAACCGTACCCCTTTTCCTGCCTTCACATTTTCTTTTAAAAAATTTGAGTGGTTTATCTATTATTTCGGCATGTTTTGTTTGCAAATGTCTCTTTAAATGAGCTGGTTTCATCATTGGTTGGACATTTTTTCCAGTTCTCAAATGACTAAATACAATGCATTGACCCTCTTTGCCAAAGTTGTGGTGTAGAATAGTGCATTCAGAAAACATTCACTTAGGATATAAACTTACTTTTTAAAATAATTTATTTTCAACACTGAAGCAAAAACTACATTTTTTTAAATTTAGTTAATATTTTTTCCAAGTAGGGCCCCTACTCCTTTAGAATGTCTCGCGTACCCCCAGGGGTACGCGTACCACGGGTTGAGAACCACTGATCTAGAGCAGCGGTCTCAAACTTTTTTCTGTTGCGACACCCATGTTGAGTACGTTCCCGTGCGCGACACACTACACATACATCAACAGTAATTTACCAATTTGTGCCAATGTTACCAATGTATAATAAATGTCACATGCTTCCTCATCAGTGGAATACCTGGGACTGATGTAATTCACACATTTTCTCAGTACGAGGGCGAATGGTAGACATACTGACGCGCATCTCACTATCAGCATCAACTGTTCTTTGACTTGATTGTTTTTAAAAGTTGAGAAAGCTGCCTCACACAGGTATGAAGTGGAGAAGCGTATAGTAAGACACACAGCGCCTTGTTAACAATAGAAGGGTATTCATTTTAAAGTGATCCAACATGAATCAAGAGAGATCTCATTTTCTCATTTTGAGTTGTATACCTATATGAAGTAATAACTACAATCTCCTCTTCTTTTTCTGGATACGTTAGGTCTGACGTGTCGTTTATGTGCTCAACAGAACTGCAAATGGAGAAATAACCCATTCTATTCCCTTTGTTGAAATAAGAGAAAAGTATTTCTTCAAACCCTCCTGAAGGCAGGTCAAGTGTTGAATTATATTTTCCTTGAATTGATCTTTAGATTTATTTCCAACTTACTTGCGGCATTCATTGCAGCTGGAAAAATTGACCTATTGCCTTCCTTTATTGCTTATGTACAACACTATTTTGTTTTTCAAAAAGCAAGATTAGTATAAGGTAGCATCCAAAATGCATAGCGATATTTACTTTTTCACACACGCGCGCGACCCGACAGCTCCACCATTTGAACGAATTGGGCCGATAAATTTTTACCAAATAGTAGACTCAAGTCAAAATTTCGGGTATTCGCACACCCCTAGCTTACACTCACTTTCAAATCACCCCTAGAACTTTGGCGGTATATAGCGTTCATGTAAGTGGCATTTATGAATAGACTTCAATATAACAATAGATAAACAAAATACTTGCGACACACCAGTGTGTCGCGACCATAGACATCCTATATAATTGGCTAGACCAGCAGTCGGTGGTCCACTTCCGGTACAATTAGAAGCCATCTTAAAATGACAGTTTACATGTTAATCAAATGGGAGCGATTTGTGGCCAAATAGTTCTCAAGATTGCCGCCAGGTTGACAGGTAAGCATACTAGCCTTTAACACCAATGATTACTAAATTCCCTTATGCAATCACTTCGTATTGTTTCTTTTGTTTAATACCATGCTGCACAAGCTAAAACCATATCAAAATCCAGTAAAATACTTTATTGCATTAAAAAGCATAAATTAAAACACCAAATCGCCATCTTGAAATGGGCCGGTTGAGTCTTCAATTTGCTACGCTCGCGCCTGTGCGGAGGTATAGGAGACTGCTAATCTAGCCTACTATAGGGGTTTAATATCAATGATCGCGGCACAGTGGTTGAGAACCGCTGATCTAGAGGGTAAACGTTTGGTATCTATGAAATATTTTAGTTGCAACATACAATAAGAATCGAGTTTTTATTTTATACGACTTGACTTTTAGCTGAAATAGTCGTCTGCTTCAGGGTTAAATCAAACCGTTGCCATTGCAGGATATGGATAACTATTACAGCATAATATTATTCAGAAAAATACTGCTGCTAAAGTCCACTAAGACTCAACTTTAAACGAACGTTGCCATGCTGTTGCTAGGGAATAATGCCATACTATTTTATTTTCTGCGTATCAGTATTATGTCATTTGAGTGTGATACCTGAAAAGAAACTTTTAAAAGATTCAGTTTATCAATTTAAAAAAAGAACTTTTATAAAGTTTAAGTTCCTTTTTACACCCTTACCTCTAAAAAGTTCAAGTTCCTTGAAAAAGTTCAATTTTATTTTTAAGTTTGTTTAAATTCGACTGCAGAGTGACTGACGTGCAGCTTGCAAGCATGCGTACGGCTGTAAAAGAGCACGATGAGCGGTAGAATGATGATACAAATGATATGAAAATTATAAATGGTACGTAACGGCAAGGTTGTTTGCTAACGAATCCTGAAAACTAGTGCTAAGTACAAAATAGACTACTTATTTGTAACTGAAACGTTTCTAAGGATCTTCTACAAAGTTCCTTGAAAATATGAACTTGATCACATAAAAGTTCCTCAACACTAAAAAGGATCAAGTTCCTTTAAAAGTTCCTTTCCCAAGTATGCCTGTCAATAAGGGCGCGATTCTGTAAGGAGAGCGTGGATGTTGCTCACGAGGTGGTATCAGTCGTCGTCAGTAAAATGATGAATAGGTGAACATATTTTGTTGAAAACGCTACAAAATGATAATTTTGCTAAAAGGAAGATTTCTCTTGTAGGCAACTAATGAAGAATTAGTTTAGCGCTTTATTCTAACAATATTGCAACTGGCTTGAATTGAAATGTTCTAATAGGACTAAATAAAGACAAAAAAAACAGATGCTTTACAAAATATTAATTCGAAAGAATAAATGGTAAATATTATACCAATTTAAAGTAAATTTTTAAGTACCTTTGGTTACACGGTACACTGCTGAGTGCTGCTAGGCTGGAACTGGATGGCCGGGGGAGAGGGGGCGGTTGACTCTGCACCTAGATAAACCTTGCACATCTTCCGATAGCAGCAGTTAGTCCGGTATAGGGCGAACAAACAAGTGATGCAACAACACGAGCTACATCATGCATCTATAACAACGCGCGTACAACAGGTTTATAACATTTCTTCGACAATCTGAAAATGGGTGGATATAGTCTATTAAAAGTACTTTAAGTTAGGAACCAATGTGACTTGAATATTTTCCTATGGCTATAGGCCATACATGCTAAAAATGATATTATTCTAATTTATTTATATAACTCTTTATATTTATGTTGCCAGCGGTTTAGCCGAGGTCGTTTTACCGGTTTCCACTCGAACACCGAAGTTAAGCAGAATCGGGCGTGGTCATGGGTAGAGTGGGTGACCGCTCTACCCTGAAACTCACGTATACCGCTGGCTAGAGCAGATATGGAGGGTTCGAAAGCTAGTGTAACAGCTTCGTTCTCCTCGACGTCTGCTCGGCAGTCCGGGTTAGTAGAGGAACCTATATAACTGTCAAGGTTACACCGTCCTTTCGTTTGGGACTTTAAGCCGTTGGTCCCCTTGGTACTTTTCGAAAGGAGTAGGCTACGTGCTGGTACCGGGTTTCCCCTCCTCCCTTCTGTTCATACTTCATCCTCATATATCACCACTTATCGTCTCGAATAGCCAAAGTGCATTAATATGAGACATTAAGCAATATCCAATCAATAATATTTATATACTTTAACTTTTATATAACTAGATGTTGCTGATTGGATATTGAACAAGGAAAATGACAGTAAGAATCATTTTGAGTTGTCACATTTTGTTCAATATTCATTAAAATGTGAAAAGTAATCGGGAAGATTGCTATAATCGCATCATAACTTGTTTGTTCAATTGACCATTTTAACGTTTTTAGTTGTAATATTGTGTCAATAGATAATCTGATAGTTTATGTTCAGTGTTTGTTTGTTCAAGGTCCCGCATCGTTTCATGCAAAGGAAGGTCATTGAACTAACAAACACTGCCAGGAAGGAAATATCAGGCTGGTCTTTTGAACAAACCTGCTTCTGGTTTACTGTAGAAACGGATGGTAAATACGGACCAAGCACAGTGAATATAGAACAAACAAACACCAATAAGCAAAGTTTAACATCTAACTAAAAAAATGTTGAAAATGGTCTATTGAACAAATAAGTTTTGAGGCGACGACGGCCCTAAGTGATTTCCCAAAGTAGAAACCATTTAAATAAACCCCTTTGTGAATAAGGATATTATGTAAATTATAACTCTACAAAATCATATCAGTTATTATAACATTTCATTAAACTTCAATTATATTTCGCAGCAGTCGTTATCACACAATAAACCAATTTATAAACCACAAAACACAAGACAAAAACATCTTGAAATAGTTAATATTTAAGGTTGTGTATCAGTACCAAATTTTTAACAAACATTATTCTAATTTTGGCTGTTAAATAATAAACAAAATGGTTGTTGATAATTGAAAACTGGTACACAGCTATACTTATTAACTCTTTGAATATGTTTTTGTTTTGTCCGTTACGATACTGTATTGTTACATTGTTCGATAAAGCCTGCTGTCTGTCCAACGAGTTGTATATTAAAATTATAATGAAGAATGATATACTTTTATAGTTTAATTTATCATTACATACTAAAGAAATCAATTATAGGCTACAAATCAAAATTGTAAATATATAACAAAGTAGTTTTATATATTTCTATTAACCATGGCACTAATGCTAAGGTATATAAATAAGTTATGTCTTAGCATCCCCATTACTATTGTTTGAAAACTAACCATATAAAATAACCACATTCTCATCCAAGAACATGACATGTTTGAAGAGCATAATTGAATTCGTACATTTGGATGTAATTATCTAAACCTGAATAAAGAACTTAACACTCCTGCAACAGCTTTCTCGCCAACTTGATTTAAATGCATAAAATATGGAAACAAAAGGTGCTATCGGCGACAACCGAGGATAAATCGAAGTCATCCCTCAAACCTAATTTCAAATGCTGTTAGATGTTTGGGTTCGGCTATTCGCTAAATACCATCCAAGTTAACATGTATGTATCTTTTTATACGATAAATCATTGGAAATCTCATACTTTTATGTGGAATTAAAATTGTATGCTATCTTTTAAATAAGGTAACTAAATAAAGGGATATTGATTCAAATTATAGAATAACATGTGTCTAAATAAAGAACAAAGTCGTTAATCTGCAGTAACGAAAATGTTTCTTGTGTTGTCGTTTGTCACATAAAGCGTGGTCAAAAAACTACCCTCACATTAGTCTACACTATACTGGTGCTAGAATCATTAGGGTGATAATTTATTGTTTGAATTGTACCAAATTATATAGGCGTTGTTTTGAAATATCATAAATTCTATTTAAACATTAATTATTTATTATTATTATACATGATAATAAAATAAAAACTTGTATTTCATAATATTACAGGCAATGTTTTGGGAAACGTTCAAACAAAATTAAAACAATTATCACATACATGTTTTTTTATTAGAATCGTGAAGATTAAACGATTAAACATGAAGTGAAAAATAGTGCTAGAATATGTGGATGAAAGACTAAAAATAGTTGATCTCTAATTCTGAAAATTCCTTTTCTCTGCCCAACTCACTGGTGTCAAGCCGGCTTTGGAAGAACTCTGACAGTCTCACAGCTTGGGTTGCCTCCTCATGCGTCATATCCTCACACGTCCTGTTGTGAGGAAGACATAGCACCCACAGACTCTGGTCGCACTTGCAGAGGGTGCACGTCTTGTTGCGAGGTACAGTCTGTACCGTTGAACACAGAGACATCTTTCTCCTGCCTAGAAACACAGACATCCTCTCACATCATAGCCTCACAGGTGTCACATCGCACCCACAGACTCTGGTCGCACTTGCAGAGGGTGCACGTCTTGTTGCGAGGACATTTCCTTAACAAGACATTTCCCTGAAACACAGACATCCTCCATCAGACAGGTCCCGCACAGTCTGTCTTGCAGGGTCTTGTGGACCACTTACAGGACTCCCTGCCAGAAACACAACATCTCACTCACATGCCCGGCACACCCTTGCAGACTGTCTTGTTGCAGGACAGCTACTACATTCTCAACCTCTCCGCACATGCAACACGACCTTGAAGGATGTTGCGAGTACATCTCCTAACACTTTCCTCAAACACAACCTTCCATACACGGTCACATCGCCACATTGCCTGAGGCCTTTTGCGAGGTACAGTCTTACGTAACGGACATTTCGACGCTCCACTCATAGCTCACAGTCCCCAACCCTCGCCATGTCTGTCTGTCGCTCAGTCTGTCGTGAAGGACTCTTCAGGCAGCACTCCCAAGCCGTCCTGCACAGCTCTGGCAAGTCACTGCAGGTCTTGAGAAACGACCTCTCCTGCAGTTCGAGACAGTGTCTTGAACAAGACATTCCGCAGAGACATCCTTACTAGCGTCACCCCCCAGACTCTTCCATGCAGAGGGCACTCTTTTGCAGGCACAGCTCTGCAGAACTTCTCCTGACACACTTCCTCACCACTGTCACGAGGTCCTTCAGGCAGCTGGCCTTCCGTGAACCGACTCTCTAACAGCACCCCAACCGTTCAAGCCATGCAGCGCGTGAGACATTCTGAGTAACATCTTCCCCAGCCTCACACAGCGTCCATGAATTCGAGAAGTGCGTGCAGGATTCCTGAACATCCTCTGCAAGATCACAACTTCCATGTCTCACCAGTCTGCGATTCGAGACAGCTTCCACTAAGGTACTGACCCACTTCCCTGCAGACGACTTCATGCAGTGACACCTTTCTTGCAAGCTCTACACGTTCTGACAGACCTCCTAAATCTCAAGCTGTCGCAGTCGTCCTCAGAGCTTGTCTCTCCAACCGACTCCTTGTGACAGCACTTACAAGTCCAACAGCACCCACTCCTAGTCCTCCACATTCTGAGGACTCTCGGAACAGCACTCTGCACAGTCTCACCAGCTGTCCTGCACATCTCAGAAGACGTACGAGCACTCTCGTAAAGACTCTTTGCAGACGCACCACTTGCCTCAACGTTCGAAGTACGTACAGACACTCCAAAGCACTTCCTGCCTAACGCACTCCCAGCTCATCACACCTGTCGACACTGTGCAGAGCTCTTGACCAGACATCTCCAACATCCTCCACAACCCAGCTCCCCACCTGCAGAGTACTTGAGACTTCCTAAAGAACTCCTCTAAACATCCTCCACACAGCCCGTGTGCACAAGCACCACAGACTCTGGTCGCACTTGCAGAGGGTGCACGTCTTGTACGAGGACATTTTCCGCCTGAAACACAGACACTCTACTCTGCCTAAGCACATCCTCCACATCTGGCTCCACGTGCAATCGCACCCCTGTCGGTGCACTTGACGGTGACTCTGTGCGAGTACGCTAAACTAACACACTCACATCTTCTCTGCCAGAAACACCCAAACTCTTCCACTTGCCTCACAGGTGCACTATGCACCCAGGACTGGTGCCGTTGCAGAGGACTCTTTTGCGAAACAGCTCCTCAACAAGCGACAGTTCTCCTCCTAGAAACGCATCTTCCATCAGAGGCTCACGTCGTCGAGCCGACCATGAACCGGCATCTTCGCCTGAACCGACTTCAAGTGCCACGTCTGTTCGAGGACATCGTACCGTTGCCAGAGGACTTCTCTGTCAGACATCTCTCACAATCATACCTCACAGGTGTCAACACCAGACTCGTCTCACTTGCACAGGGTGCACGTCTTATCAGGACTCGTCTTCGTGACACAGGACATCTTTCCTGCAGAAACACAGACTCCGTACACAGACCTCAGTTGTCCATCGCACCCAAGACTCGTCCACTTCAGAGGGTCACTCCCCCTTGACGACGGTCGTTCCGTGACACGAGTCTCTACCTGCCTAGAAACACAGACTTCCTCCCAAACACAGGCATCCTCACATCATAGCCCAGTCACAGACTCGGTCGTGCAGAGGGTCACGTCCTTGTTGCGAGGTACAGTCTGTACCGTTGAACACAGAGACATCTTTCTCCTGCCAAAAACACCAACATCCTCTCAGTCATACCCCACAGGACCTGTCGCACTCCAAGACTCGTCCTTTGCAGGAGGTGCACGTTGTCGAGACAGTCTGTCCCGTTGAACACAGAGACTCTTTCTCCTAAAACCACACGTCTCACATCAGCCCACAGGTGTCACTCGAGCCCCAGATCTGGGGCACTTCGAGCCGTCTTGAACAGAGTTCTCGTAGTACAGCACCCCAAGAACCTACTGTTCTCACTGCCCACAACTCAGATCCTCACATAGCCTCGGTGTCCATCGCACCCTACAGACTGGTCGCACTTGCAGAGGGGCACTCTTTGCGAGGTACAGTTGTACCGTTGAACACAAGATCTTTTCGCCTGAACAACATCCTTCAATCAGCCTACAGGTGTCACATCGCACCCACACTCTGTCACTGCAGGTCACGTTTGTTGCGAGGCACGTCTGTACTTGAACACAGAGCACTTCCCTGCTAGAAAACGAATCCTCTCATCATACTACGGGTAATGCACCAAGACTCTGGTCCACTTCAGAGGGTGCACGTCTTGTTGCGAGGTACAGTCTGTACCGTTGAACACAGAGACACGTTCCCGCAGCAACAGACTCCTGGTACATCATAGCCTCACAGGTGTCACATCGCACCCACGACTCTGGTCGCACTTCAGAGGGTCACTTGTTGCGAGGTCACAGTCTGTACCGTGAACACAGGCACTTCTTTCTCCTGCAGGAAAACAAACTCACACAATCATAGCTCCTCGTCACTTTCGCACCCACAGATTTGGTCGCATGAGAGGGTGCACGTCTTGTTGCGAGGTACAGTCTGTACCGTTGAACACAGAGACATCTTTCTCCTGCCTAGAAACACAGACATCCTCTCACATCATAGCCTCACAGGTGTCACATCGCACCCACAGACTCTGGTCGCACTTGCAAAGGGTGCACGTTTTTAGACACATTAATTGTATGAAATTCAACATGATTCCGTAAAAATTACATATATTACCTATTGAATCACTTTTCTAATAAATTGACTTTAGAAAATAATTGCGAAATATAATTTAATTTGTTAATATTTAAAATCTTTTGTAATGGCCAAAACAATCCAACGATTTCTGCATTATTTTACTGTGCTATGGTAAATATAAAAAATACGATATGACAGGGTAGTACAATGCCCCTTATAAGCATTTATACATATTTTATTTTATTTACGGAACTAAGGCAGCAGAAAATGAAACGCGCGAAACATGAAATCAGTTTCACTTAATAATGAAGGTTATATTATGTAATGAAGGAAAGGTTTACACTAATCATTTAGAGACGTCGGTATCATTATATTATATGATCGACATGTTCAAATCTAAGTGTGCTTCCTTTCTTATACATGTGCAGTACGATTATCATATATTATAATTATACTTCATCATAAATTATTAATAAGAATTTAATCGGTACAGAAATTTCTGTGTGTAGTTCACACCATAAAAAATGTACAAATCATGGAGAATGGGTCACCTTTAATACGCATGAACTCGGCTGACTGAATAAGATTCCCGAGTGTGCTAGCGAAGCGCGGCTTGGCTGCGGCGCTCTAGCGGGAAACTAGATAATATGTTCCCTTTGTTTGGTTCCCCGAGTCCCCGCTAGCAGTGTTATACCACTCACACACATACCTGTAGATGCCCATACGGTAGTTAATGCCACGATGCCACATAATAAGAGCAATCTTCTCCGCATTCTTCCCCACTAGGTGTTGACAGTCTTACAGTTCTGTTCTTTCTCCGCCTAAGCTTCAGCCTACGTCAACCGTCCCAGATTCCTGGTTATGTGACGGTTAGAACAATGAAATTCTCTCGCCCCATTAACAACCTAATGATTCTTGTTTTACGCTCTGAACTTTCTAGCCGGCGTACATATGGAATCAGCATAAGGATTTGAGTTTGGTTGTTATAAGGGCGCGTCAACTGTAAGGCCTAATGCGCCACTCTACCATAATAGACTGGGGGGAAATACCCATGCTAGCTAGATTGAGCGGTCGGTATAGAAGTGGAAAGAGGATGTTCCCAGGTACTCAACACATGGCTTACTCGTCTAACAACGACTTTGGCGTTTTCCTAGTAATATCATAACACTTGAATTATTATGTGAATGAAAATTAGAGTTAAAATCAAATTTTAGTTCATTTGTGCAGTATTTGTTTGTTTTGTAATGTGCTATCGGAAAGACCATGGAAAGACTATACCACGTTAAATGCATCGGTGCCGATAATTGTGCCAACCGCCATCAGCGCCTCCTTGTTAAGCCATAAGTTATGAATTCAGGGCCATTCACAACCAACTTAGTAGCTAATTTAGCCGCTAACTTAAAGGTTTGTCTTATGGAAAACAACATGTCTGTTCATGACAAAACTTAGCCTTTAACTTACACTTATCAGCAGAAGAAAGTTTGCAAACTCCAAACTTAAACTTAGCAGCTAACTTAAATTAAGAATGAACCAATCAGAGAGTGACTCGAGCCGACAATTTGGCATTGGCAACAAGCATTGGCTCGATAAAAGTAAACACTGAAAATCTGTATTGTTGTGATTAATGTAAAAACATCTATCATGAACAGCCACCTAAAGTTAGAGGCTAAGTTAGCTGTTAAGTTAGAGGCCTAAGTTGGTTATGAATGAGCCTTTACTCTGTGGTTGATATAGCAGAAAATTGCATTTTTTATCTTTGATATTATCAATCCTGTTGATGGTGTTCAAAATTAATTATTTTCTTCGGAAATTAACAAAATATATACATAATATTTTTATCATTTCAATTTAAGTTATGTTAATCAATGATGGTTTTACAATTGACAATTCTAAGAATCAATCGTTGTTCGTAGTACATTGAAGTCTTGACGAGTTGGTAGGTCGTGATTTTTCTTACTTATCTAGAAGGCAGTGGTAAAATTCAATAATAAATAATGTTGTAGATATGAAAGGTGACGTCAACAGTGATATCTCAACAAAAACGCGGGAAAAAGAAACTTCAAACTTTGTATTACAATATAAGAGGTAACAATATTCTATTCAAACACTTTCAAATAACTGAAGTGATGATTGTAAATAGCTATCTAACCGTTCAGCATACTAGAACCAATCAATATAGTGTATGGCACTTACGAGACTTCCCTCAGTTCATCTGCGTATTGCTCATGACTTACACCCACTGCACCGGGAAGAAATACGTTTTAGCCCATAAACCCGAAACAAGTCATGTTTATTTCGTCACTACCATAAAAACCTTCTTCTTTTTTATTTCCCATGTTCGTCGCTCAAAACACATCTTTTAATTCATCAACTCGAATAAAAAACCCATAAAAGGTTTCCCTGTCTTTTAAGTGTTTTCTGAAGCCGAAGACGAATGGTTATGACGAAATAATTCATCGGTGCTTTCTTTTGAGAAAGCCTTTCTTTCTCTCCCTCTCTTCTTCGTACGTCGCGCCTCAATGGCGCTCCAAACGCATCATTGTTTCTTAAAAGCAGTTCAGTTGCAACTTCTCTAGTCTCTAGGGCCAACGAGCTGCAGGTAAAAAGTGGCAGATAAAGTAAAGAAGGAACGGTATTATATTCAAGAAATGCAAACTGTTTCTCATAGTTATAGCATTACAGTCTACTTTACTAACCTTAGCAATGCTTTGTTTGTAGAGACCTGTAGCTCAATGCTTTCGAGACGTGTAAACATAAGTTTCCCGTTGAACTAAACTGAAGGCCTTTTTTTCTTTTTTTCGTTTCTTTTCTTTTCTTTTCATTCTACACCCTTTTTTATATTTGATTCATTCATTAAATGCAGATAATATATTTTTTTATTTGTAACCAAAATTGTTGTGTTTAAATGCATTGTTGTTGTAATGCTATTTCAAATATTTACGAAAATGTAGTTTATTGTTGTTTCTGCATCTATGTAATTAGATTTATTTAGTTGTCCTCCTTTGTAAATCAGTTTTTATAACTGAATAGGAAAGACGTTAAATAAATAATAAAACAATAAATAAATAATAAAGACTACTCCTCTCATGCACAAAGATTTGCAGACAGTTGCGTTAGCAGACTTGAGTCTGCTAGTCGTTAAATGCGTCGGTAAAGTTACGGCTACTCTGGATGTGACGCAAATGTCGATCCCTCACTTTTTTGCAATCAGAAAATTAATATTTCAACCAGTTTTCTTGTACCAACATACAAAGCAAAGCAGACAATAAACGTTAAATTTTGAGTGAAAAATTGCAAAAATCTTTATAAAATTAAAATGAAAGTGCAATTATTTGTACTACGACCCATAACATAGAAATGCGTCTCGTTAACCACTACTCCAAGTCAGCGTTAAATATAGCTAGTTTTAACCACTACATACGTTGCAGGTTGTCCAAAACTTAAAATTCAATAAAAGATTACTATTTTCTATAAGGAAACGAAAGAAGCGTCTATTACAGTATTTGTTTTTGCTTGCATTTCATTTCCATTCTCCAAACATTGTCGCCAGAGGCAATCCGGCCAACTTTGCCAATATTTGCGTCCGCAACTTACCGACGCAAGTCATTGGGCATGAGAGGGTATTAAGAGACTAGACTGGGTCTTCATTATGTGAACTTGGCCCGTCAGTATACCAAACAGGCATTTGAATACTTTTTATTTATTTATTTATTTTTATTTATTTATTTAACGTCTATCCTTTTAAGTTATAAAAACTGATTTACAAAGGAGGACAACTAAATAAATCTAATAACACAGATGCAGACACAACAATGAACTACATTCTACAAAATGGCTGGTGCCATTGTGGGCGTAGAAATAGGGGGTACAAGGCGCGTCCGGGTCCACGGCAAGAGAGGGTCGTGGGAACAAGGAAGCCCATGGACCAGCCTTGCACCCACGCCTTTGAATTCTCAGCTACGCACAAAGCCATGGGGTTTTCTATCTTTAAGTGATTTCACGTGTACATGCCTTATCTAATTGCTACCCTTGTAGTCACTTAAAGTACGCAGTTAAAACTGGCGCCGAGTGACTGCGCCAGTGGTAGACTTTTTGTATAAATGCCTTACTCATGCAAACAAGGCTATGCCATTGCTATGCACACGGCCTTCCAACGTGTGCTTGTTTTATAGCTCCGCCATTCTAAAGATAATCCTGCCCAAGGACCTCTGATAAACGCAGTGTTAGTTAGGGGTCGAACTTTAAAAAAAATAACGTTCCTTTTTCGGGAACGTTTTAAGGATCCGCGCGTTCCTTTATTTGGTTCGAGGATCTTTTAACACAAAAGTTAAAAATTTTGGCGAACGTTTAAAAAGTTTTAGAAATTTATTTTACTTTAAGAAAGAATATTTTTGTTAAAACCCGTCTTGCCTCTACATTTGAAAACGGGTTCAGCTGTTACAGACTTGAAAATTTGTTGATCAAAGAGCAGTGGCGTATTATTTCTTAATAAGCGTAACCGCGATTAATAATTCTATTGTATTTTTTCTTGCGACGACACTTGTCCAAAATAACGCCCTCAATCGTATATAAATATATACCCTTGGCCAAATAACTTTAGCTTTTAAAAGTTCCTTTTTTGCGGGAACTTACCCAACCCTGGATGAAAGCCGATCTTGGTTCTTTGAGTACACTCTAGACCTGTGACGCAGTCTTTGGTCGTTGGAAGTGAGTGCTAATAATGAATGTCAAGAATCGAGATAAAGCGGTAATAGTGCGTGTATAATGTACCATTGTTTAATCGGTCACTGCCGTGTGCTAGTCTGAGCCAGGATAGAAGTCACTTGCAGACTTTTCCTTCTGATACATACAGCCATACACAATACTATCAATGTGGAGCAGGAGGCTTGTATTCTTGTCAGTCGTCGCATTCACTTGCTCGGACGTTATTGCAGGTATGGCAAGTGTGTGTTTCTGTGAGAGTACTTGTGTGTTTGTTTGTGTGATACGTAAAACATTTTCTTTGACTTCGTTTCTGCAAAACTTCAGCTTGATGGCCATGTCATGTTGATACAAATATCAATGTTTCTATCGTGAATCATTTCATTTCGATATTTCGATTTTAATTAATTATTTTAATTTTCTTACTATGTTTTTTTGTTGTACAAAATAATATACATAGATTGGAATGCATTTCTCCAATATGATATGATTACAACGGGGAATATTCTGCAACAAATTAAAAGAATCTGTATAGAAACATACTTCAAAAGATAGAACATGACTTAACTGTGGAATGTAACAAAAAAGTAAATATAAATTAGAAAAATGGTTTGTTGGTCATTGGGATTTAATTTTTTAACCGAAGGAAAACTGAAACTTTCTCATTAAAATCTATAAATCCGAGAGAAGACGCCCATTTATCTCAATAATTATAAGGATTTATTTTATTGTTTTAAGTCTCGATCCATTAAGAATAGAACATTTGATACGGCTCAAGCACAAACGAATCGTTTAACGTGGTTTTGCGGTACAAAGTAGTTTGTGTGATTTTTTTCTTCTAAGTAAGGCCTATTGTTTTGAAGCTCAGGATCAAATACATAATATGAACATTATTTTGTAATAAACAATGGAAACATTTATTGCTCTCGGATGAACTCTGATGAACTTTTTTCCTATGTTTAATGTTCACTTAAAATCCGCTAAGCCGCTTGATCAATAATCCGGTGAATTTCCGCATACATTTTGTACCACTTTTTTTCCTCTAATTTCCAACAATAATCTCTAATTTCAAAACATTTGAAATTGTGGGAAATTGTTAGCAAAAGATATACTCATCAAATTACCACAAACAAAGCTTTGGAAACTACTACAGAGAATCTATTTGGTGACCTTATTACGGCCAGTTACTGAAAGAAGATAGTCAATCTTACATACATTGTAGCTCTGATCGCGCAAAACACACATTCTAACTGTACATACTTGACATTCCAATCGCAGAGCTTCTAAATGACCCAGGCGTAATTGTTGCGCTCCTCATTGGTATTTCTGTCCGTTAATGCATAATGGGCCTACATTACTTGTAAGAGTAAGACAATTGGACTTAATTGCTTGCCCCAAGCTCAAGCCACTGCCATATAAGTAACTAGGCCGCTTCGCGAACACTTTTTTTGGTCGCGTTGATGGATGAGCTTTTTTGTAAGGTTTTTAGTTTGTGTGGGACCACTTTACCTTTGTTCTTTTTGAATGCATTGTAGGTGATTGCTGTCAAGTTTCTATTGTAACCTGTTAATTGTTATTATAAAACTAAAAAAATCATATTAAAACCTTTATTCAATGGATTCTGGCAAACTTCTTCATTTTTTTCTTTCAAAAAGCGATACATCACCATTACCAATGTCCATGTAAAATATGAACGATGTAGCCCCGCTAGTTTGGTCAGAATCGCTCTAAATGTCACGAAAATATCGCACTAAAAATCGAAAAAAAGTCGTAAAAGTACGATATTCATGAGAAATATTTCTTCGATTGTACCCAAAAACATGGCAGGTCTAAGTTCAGAGATTTCGAAGGTCCCCTTCAGTTTTCATCAAGATCGCATATGCCGTTTGCCCAGTAGAGTACGAAAAAACAGACAAAAAAAACAAAAAAAAAACATTGGAGCTAAATTTTTTGAGGGGTCAGTGAAATTGAACTCTTCGTCTCGCTCATCCAATTATTCTCCATTTGTCATAGGTCTAGATAATATTTTTAAACTGAAAATCGACATCTGTCTAATTGTGTTCCTTCCGTTGTGTTTAAGGTGACCGGCCGCCATGTATTCACGTAGAGGACACTCCGCAAGACAAGAACTGCGTCCTGTGCAAGTGTGGGCATTTTCCGTGGGTGTTCTGCGCCGCTAGCCAGCCCGTATGTGAGCACTTTGACCGGAAACAGGCGATCCAAGCGATCATCCTCTCAAAGTTCCTGACAAGCCACCTCCCTACAGACTAACACGCGGACACGGACACGGACACGGACACGGACACGGACACGGACACGGACACGGACACGGACACGGACACGGACACGGACACGGACACGGACACGGACACGGACACGGACACGGACACGGACACAAACTAGACAAGATTAGACGCAACGCAATAAGAAATAAATTAGGACTGTAGAACACTAGAAATTGAGGTTTAAATTAGGAAAAAAGAGTTAAAGATGGTTGGTCTTTAAAAGAGGATGGAAATGGATAGGATCTTAATTCTTATGGCAAGACTTCGAAGCAGGGGAGGAAGGTAAAAGAAAAGTAGGAAGACCAAGAGAAAGATAAGGTTGATTGAAGAAAACGTAGAAGAGTGAGGTGAATCGTGGAATCAGGTGATGGAAGTGAAGCTGTGGGAGGACAGCAAAGGATGTGGAAGATTGGTCGATGCGCAGATGCAGGATGAGGACGAAAATGAAGATTTATTTATTTATTTATACCTTGCAAATATGTATTATACATGGTGGCAAGTAGGCTACTTTACATTTTTATCTTAACTTAACAATTTTTTTTTAAATTAACAATTAATTACAATATCAAAAATAACAAACGTTGACATCATAAATATTTTTCTTTATCTACTTCCTCCAAACATCTTCTGAAACCTTTCACTTTGGATTCCTCAACAGCTGCAGCTGGCAATTTATTCCATTCCACAATTGTTCTGTTGAAAAATGACCACCTTCCAACATCCTTCTTTTTTCCACTGCATTCCAACTTACAGTTATGGTCTTTCCTCCCTTTGTAAAATCCTTTTCTAATTTTTCCATTATTCTCATTCCATCCCTCCATTCCTTTCGTAGCACGAAACAAGTTACACAGTCTGTTTCTCCTTCTTCGCATCTTCAGAGAATTCCATCCTAAATCTTCTATCATTTTAGTAACGCTGTCATAAGTTCTTATCCTTCTTCCCTTAGAATCAGTTATCCATCTCCACCTCTTTACTTTTCCAGTTACTCTCCTTGCTGCTAATCGCTGAACTTTGTCTAATGCTTTTATATGTTTATCCTTATAAGGGTCCCATATCGCACTTCCATATTCCAAAATTGGTCTTATTAGCGACTTATATGCTTTAGCTTTTATTTATACGTGATTCATCCAGATGATGAAGATGATGAAGAAACGCTGAGCCCGACAACCTCGGCAAGAAACTGTTTCGTGCCTAGTAATAGTGTGAAGAACACAACTCTACCCGATATTGTTGGAAATGAGTATTGATTATTGCTAGGCCGCTTCGCGAACGCTTTTTCCAGTCGCGTTGATGGATGAGCTTTTTTTAAAAAATATTTCTGTCCAATGATTACGTTTTTAAGTGGGATCTCATTACTTTTTCTATAGTTACTTGATACTTGTTAATTATACACCTGTAAAAGGCTTATATTAAAACATTTTTTACTAAGAATTTTGACCCACGTATTCAATTTTTTCTTTCAAAAGGCAGTATATTACCATAATCTTTATTTCAATGTGAAATATGAACGTTGTAGCCCCACCCGTTTGGTCAGAATTTGCCCAATATCACAAAAATATCGTATAAAAAAACAGAAAAAATCGTAAAAGTACGATTTCTATGAAGAATGTTGCTTCAAATGTCTCTTAAATCATCTAAAATAATATATTTCAGTGATTTTAGATGTTCCCATGAAGTTTTATCAAGATCGGAGTAGCCGTTTGCCAAATATCACAAAATATTTCTCGTAAAAAAAAAAAATCGTAAAAGTACGATAATCATAAGAAATATTTGATCGATTGTACCAAAAAACGTGTCAAGTCTAAGTTCAGAGATTTAGAAGGTCCCCTCAAATTTTCATCAAGATCGCATATGCCGTTTGCCCGGTAGAGCGCGAACACACAGACAAAAATACAAAAAACAAAAGAGCTAAATTTTTTTGGGGGGGTCAGTGAAATTGAAGTTTCGCTTCGCTCATCCAATTATCATTACTAGGCCGTTTCGCGAACGCTTTTTCCAGTCGCGTTGATGGATGACGTTTTTGAATATTTTTGTCCAATGATTACGCTTTGAAGTGGGATCTCATTACTTTTTCTCTTGTTACTTGACATTACTTGTTAACACCTGTAAAAGGCTTGTTTTAAAACCTTTATTTCTATGAGTTTTGACCAATTTTTTCTTTCAAAAGGCACTACAATCACCATAACCTTTATGTCAATGTAAAATATGAACGTTGTAGCCCCACCCGTTTGGTCAGAATGTGTGTTGTACTGATTTTGTTTCAGAATTTGTATTACCTCGATTTAGAAAGGCAGCAATGCTCTACGGTTGAGGATTTAAATCCCTTTCAACTTACTTCTGTGCGCACCACCATAATATGTATCTTTCATATTCTTAAAGATCTGTTCGGTGTTCTTCCCGTGTTAAATATTCCATTCCTTGATACAATTTTCTACGACACATTTCAACACTGTGGCATGACATTCATCCAAATCTAGCTACACATTTTATCGACAAATTAATGGGTAAGGAATTTAAAAAATCTGCTGTTAAAAATATTTAGAATGTTATTACAGAGATAATTATTTTAAAAATGTTTTCATATTTTATTGGAATTTCACTTACAAAAATGTTTGATAAACTTTATAAAAAAAGCTTTTCACGATGTTTGTTCCAAGCAACATAAAAAGCTACAGATGGGTACTTAAAATACAATGTTATGTCTTTTTATCACTCACCAGTCACCACGCTCATCAAATTTATGTGAAACAAACATTGGTTGGACAATCGTTAATAAATGGCAGTATGTAAGGATAGTTGTAATATTTGTGAAAATGATTTTTATGTCGTTGCTCAATAGAACAATATTATACTAATATTGTATTTCATAATAATCAACCGAATTAAATAAATATTGTCAGACAAGGGAGCGAAGCGAAGCGACTCGTCTTACAATTCAAGCCAAACGGCACAAGATGTGTTTTTTTTGTCGGCGAGTTAGTAACTGAATTCGCTGCAGAGCGGCCCAACGGCTAAACGGATTAAGCTGAAATTTTAAACAGATATCCGGTACAAGTTCTTTTAGGGTGCAATTAACATTTTAAGCAAAATCCGTTACGATTTTTAAACTCACAACAAATAATAAATTGAAATTACGCTGAGATTGTCAATGTTTTTTGATTATGAACAAATCATTTTATCAAATCATCTTTGAATGCAGTGACCAAGGTGAATCGAATGTTTCTCGCTCATGTTACCCAAAATTCCGCTCGGAGATTGAGTAAACTTTGCAATCATTACTCGTATTTCGTACTGGCTATGTTTTTTATAGTATTGTATGCATTTCAAAACATGTTTTATAATATTCCAGAAATATTAAAATAATCCAGAAATAAAAAAATCTATCCCGACCGTTGTTTGAACCCGGGTCTCCAACATTCCGGGTTTAATAGGCGCCTTAGCCAACTAGACTAGGAACTCCAAAGTCGTTACTCGTTGTAAGACGAGTGAGCAAGTCATATTGTGTTCAGTACCCGGGAACACTTGCATTTAAATTGATTCATATAAAGTATTAATTAAGAGCGAGCGAAGCGAGCGTCTCCACTTGACTCTTATGGCTCGAATGTCTGTTTTTTTTTTTTTTCTGTTACTGCTTCGATACAGGTCGCACCGTTTCTCTGATCGACCTGAAAATTTTGCACACATGTACATACCACCTAGGCGGGTTGCTGTATAGTTTTTGACAAAATCCGATCATGGTTATAAAAACATAAAAAATAAATCAAATAACGCGAAAAAAAAATATAAATGTTACCGATCAGATATGATATTTTGCGAAGGGTAATAAGTACAATAACAGTCCTTCTATTCCAAAATTTTGTCAAGCGTAAATCGTCGAGTAATGACCTCAAAGACTTATTGGAATTCATAATTAAAAATAGACTGTTTAACAAACTAAGGGCAATGAGTACAACAAGAATCGCACTATATGATAGATGAGAGTAGATAGTACATTGCAACACGAAGTGTTGGATATGTATATAGAATCGGTAAATGTTTTCCCGAAAATTCAGTTAGGGGCCCCTTTACTTTTCTAAGGTGCTGATTGGTAGACCTTATGGAATGTCGTACTCGGGTATTGCACGTACCGGGCTCGCTCAACAACGCGTCCAACTGAGCGTTTTCCTAGTACTAGACTTATTGAGCGAGCGAAGCGAGCGTCTCCACTTGACTCTTATGGCTCGAATGTCTGTTTTTTTTTTTTTTTCTGTTACTGCTTCGATACAGGTCGCACCGTTTCTCTGATCGACCTGAAATTTTGCACACATGTACATACCACCTAGGCGGGTTGCTGTATAGTTTTGTGGCAAAATCGTTCAAAAAGTTAAAAAGTTACATTAAAGTTAATCGAAAGTTTTTTTTTCAAACTAAACGGCGACAAAATCTGAGGTGGCCAAATCATTTAGAATGTCCGTCCGATCAAGAATATGTTATTTTTATTTTGATCCGATAAGTAGTGTAGATGGAAATTACATTATAACAAAGTCCCGTTACCATGGCAACGGAAAGTCGCACAGATTTTTGGCTCATGATAGCGGTCAAACGGAGGCTCGGATCGAGTTGAAATTTTGACCATCCGCAAGTTTCGTTCCTGATTGAATGCCATTGTTTTGTGGCAAAATCGTTCAAAAAGTTATAAAGTTACATTAAAGTTAACCTAAAGTTTTTTTTAAAAACTAAACGGCGACAAAATCTGAGGTAGCCAAATCATTTAGAATGTCCGTCCGGTCACGAATATGTTAATTTTATTTTGATCCGATAAGTAGTGTAGATAGAAATTACATTTTAACAAAAGTAACGTTACCATGGCAACGAAAAGTCGCTCAAGAATTCTGGTCACTATGTACTGCCACCTAGAAGTAATCAAGAGTTAAAATAGTTTTCCCAAAGAAATGATGTCAAGGTCCTCTAGATGGCGGTGGATTTTATCCATTCTCTCCTATTTTACAAATTTTCAGCTAAATCGGTCAAGACCGAAAAGACTTATTGGTATGTAACATTATGGGAATGTCGTACTCGGGTCGTGTTGCACGTACCGGTGCTCGCTCAACAACGCGTCCAACTGAGCGTTTTCCTAGTATTTAAGTATTTAAGAACGTGTCAACCGTAACGCCATACCATTGGCCATAATGCGCCACCCTAGTTCATGATGGGCTAGGTAGGAAAGACCCATGCTGGCTCCAGCCTTAGGTAGGGGGAGGAAATTGAACGTTTTCGATAAATAAATAAATTAAATAAATTTTTATTTAGAGTCTACCCACTCAGTTATATAACTGATTTTCAGTGGGGGACTTTAAATCAAAGTGACCAAGCCAACCCTGCAGGCCCCGACGCAATCGACGAGTGTGATTTAATTACCAACACATCTCGCTCACTCGTCTAACAACGACTTTGGCGTAAAAGGTACGTCTTCTATTTGCGATTTCTTCTTTGGTTAATATCGTGGGCTAAAAAGCGAAACTCACTAATCCATTTTTCAAGTTTTAAAGACAAATGAGTACGAAGTTTTTAGGTGCAGTATAAAATCAGGGATTCAACTAAGAGACATGTAATTCATGATTTAAAATAATTGTACTGTACCATAATTAAATATAATTCAAAAATGTAAAATTACATTAAAAAAAGCTGATATAAAGAAATTGCACTCGATTCATTTTTGCATTTAATTTTTTAAAGTAAAAATCCATCTTGGGGAAATGTAATCACAAGATTTAAATAATAAATTAACAAAACACATTTCAATTTACATTTGAATATGGTTTCTTTTTTTCTTTTTGTTGTAGAAATAATTGCTGAAATGTAATTAATAAAATTCATGACCTCTTGTTGCTCATAATAATTGTCCCTTTAGGAGTTAGTGAGTTTTTGCTCTAAATAGAGCGTTTAAAAAAAATGTATATACAAGTTTATTTTCATCCATTTTGGAGTAAGTGAGTTTTGCTTGTCAGCCCACGATATAATATACATATATTTTTGGCCACCCAAGAATGTTTTCCAATACATCATTCGACCATGAAAGCATTCATAAATCATATAGCTATATAAATCGAGCTTATGCCTTAAATACCATCTAATTATACATGTGCGATTTGACAAAATGCTTTTGTGGCCTATTTATTTTCTAAAGCTTTAATTCCAGAAAATTATATTCCCAGTGCGTTTCTGGCTAGGGCTGTGAATGCAGCAGGTAAAGTTATAATGGAGCGAGAAATGTGGCAAGGATGGAAATGTGCTCGTAGTGGGGGTGATGAAGAAGAAAGCCTGTGAATATTGAAGAGAGACGTGGAAAATCTTTGAATGGGAAATGAAGGAGAAAAAGTCAAACCTTTTACATATTTGAGATGCAAATTTCAAAGAAACGTTCATGTTAAAGTAACAAGCAAAAAGCATAGCGATATGAATTCAATTTTTTTCTTATATAGAAAAATGGAAAAGAGAAATTCGAAATGAGATGGGCAATCTTGGTTAAAACGATTCTTCATACCCGCTGTAGATGGGTTTGGGAGGCGCTTGCAAAAGACAGGATACAACTTTTCTCTACGCAATTTCAATCTAAGTTCTTACTCGGTAGTGGAATAGATAAATCATGGAATATCAATCCCTTTTTTGATTTGACAACAAAATTATTTAATTTTTTTAAATTGAACCTACAAAGTACAAAGATAGCGTATTATGCAGCTGCACATTATACTCAAATTCAGAAGATCGATGGGTCACAGTCAGCCACACGCACATGCACGCACACACACACGCACACGCACACGCACATGCTAACTATTTCTAAATTGATTATTAATCGAAAAACTGTATTAAGAACAAAGAATGCACAAATTTCATATAGGTCTACAGCAAAAACAATTTTATAGTGTATGTTCCCATTTTTTATATTTGAAATACAAACTAAAGTTCGTATACTCATACTTAGATAAGGGAGTACAAAAACGGATTCAGGATGTGCTACATGAAAGATATTGATATCGTGTGGCCTCGTTGGTCTTGTGGTTAGCGTATCTGCTTCCAATGCAGAAGTTCCAGGGCTCGATTCCCGCCAAAGTAAGAAGTGTTTTAACTTCTGATTTGGACTTAAGTGCATCAGTTCTTGTCTTAGGAGTTTGTAAACGGTGACTTCGGAGCCGTCCTAGCAACGAAGCACACAATAAATTCAGAGTTTTTCTGAATCGGCCTTGTTGATTCTGGCGTTGATCCGCGAGTGTTCGCACTTCGCACTGTCCATACAACTGATTTTGCTATATTTCCTATTAAAAATATCGATCTTTGGTTGGTTATCGCTCACTCGTCGATTGCGTTGGGGCCTACAGGATTGGCTTGGTCGCTTTGATTTACAGTCCTCCACTGAAAATCAGTTATATAACTTAGTGGATAGACTTTAAATACTGTTTTTTTTTTAAATTTATTTATTTATTTATTTATGTATTTGTTTATTTATTTATTTATTTATTTATTTATTTATTTATTTATTTATTTATATTTTATTTATTTATTTATTCATTTTTTTTTATCTATTATCAATACCAGTAGTAAAACTTCACTAGATTTGCCAATGAAAACTGACAAATAATTATTGTTTTGGTGCTCTTGTATTCTTCTTGTTCCAAGATCCTAAGTACTTAAAATGCATTTGGCTGGTTTCTGCTAAGATCACCTTATAGTAATAAAAACTTTAAGTCATCTTAAGTCGTTATTAATGGGTTCCTTAGAAAGTTTTGTTCTTCTTTGAACCGCGTTATAATAATATTTAGAGCAACTAAAAAACAACTTCTTATCATTCAAAGTTTTATCTTGAAGACGTAACGGATGACTAAGGGAAGTTAAACGCAAAAAAGACGAATAACCATTTGAATAAAAACAATTAAAAACAAAGATTAAAAGACTTTGTAATAATTCCCATTGTGATATTATCGGTCAAAACCAAAAAGACGTTTGAAAAGAACAAAAGAGCTTCTTGTGTCTTAAATTGAAAACATTTCTTAAGTGGCAGCTCAAGCATTAAGATATCCATTAGATGTGATAACGATATCCATCACTGGGGGAATAATCAACACTTGGGCGGCGAAGCGTCTGACTGGTGCTTGACACAAAGGCTTAAGAGAAGTCGTTAGTATTCTGACGTCTGCGCATCTAGAGACTGCGATGTTTAAGTATAATTTTTGTAGGAAGCCTGACCAGGGTGCAATTCATGCCCCACTTCAGATGTAACTAGGTATGTTGCGGTAGGACAATTATTGTGAAGGGGCTGTTTAAGAGGACTCAATCCCTTGCAGGAAAACCACAGAAAAAAATCTTCAGTCAGGATTGCCGGCTCGATGGGATTTGAACCCGGGACCTCCCGAATCAGAGTCGCGCGCCTAACGCTCTAGCCAACACTGTCGGTAGAGACTATTATTTATACCAATATTATTATCAAACTTAAATGCAAATGTTACCGGGTACTCAACACATGACTCGCTCACTTGTCTAACAACGACTTTGGCGTTTACCTAGTCTAGTTGTCTAAGGCGCCTTAATAGCCGAAATGTGGGAGACGTGGGTTCAATCCCCTGGTCGAGAAAGATTTTGTAATTTCTGGATTATATTTTAAAATTATTAAACAAGTTTTGAAATGCATATAAAGCAGTGCTGCCTATCATCTGTGACAAGACTATGGAAAACATAGACAGTACGAAATACGTGTAAGGATTGCAATGTTTACTCAATCTCCGAGCGAAATTTTGGGGTACCTTGAGCGTGCCACATTCGATAAACCTTGGGCACGGCATTTCACAGCCATGCAGGCAAATAACAAACAAAAAATATTTTTTCAAAATCAAAACCATAGTCGTTAAAATAATTCCTACACAGCAGCATATTTTTCAATTTATTTTTTCTTTTAGATTTAAATCGCAATGGATCTAGCTGATTTTGTTAGCAATTCTCAGTAAACTCGTACCGGATGTCTGTTTAAAATTGCAGTGCAATCTGTTCAGCGATTCGGCTGATTTTCGATGTACACACAGACAGACTCATGAAAGCGCTATTTGAGTTGAATGAAGACACTCAGTCGCTACGCTCCCTCTTTTAATAATTTTTGCAATCACCTTCCAACCCCACCTTAAAAGGGGGGAGCCACTTTGAAGAAAATAAGTTAAAGAAGAACAATAAACTGAATAAGAACTATACAAATCGAAAATATGTAATTAAATTATTATTTATTTTAAAATATTTATATCAACGTTTCACAACAAGAACAAAGCCATTTTTATTTAACAGTTGCATTTTAACCTTTTGTTTATTTTGATTATTGTTAATTTGTTTTCCTGTGCATGATATGTTATTAGTAATTTTGATGTATATTTTATACATTTCATAAATAAATAGATATTAAAAGAAAAGACACGTACACACAAACACACAGAAAAGATAAAAACGGACCGAGTCCCATCTGTGTTCCCTTGACAAGACTCTCGCTAGTCGCTTCTCTCGCTCGTCTAATTCTTCTTCTTAGACCACGTGCAGCTTCTGTTGGCATGGTGTTCCAGGCTGTTCCTGTCGTCTAGTGCACAATGAAAGTGAAACTGGCATAACAAATATATCACATTTACGAACAGTCACATTATATTATATTAACATCAAATGTGAACTAAAACTTGATAACGACCAAATTAATTACAAATAACTCAATGGACCAAGAGTAAACAAATATGAGGAATAAATCAAATTTGTCTACGTCGACCTGATATTTATTACCTTCAATTATGCGATTAATCCACTATTCTTCATTCGGTAATCGAGTGGTGTCTGTCTATAGTGACAAAGCGCATTGGAAAAGTAGACCAATAATATTGTGTTTATGGGTTCAGAGTATCCATTAAATATAATTGTGTGTGTGTTTTTTTTACTAATTTATGTGCCATTTACTTTGTCAGTACAACTCCAAAAAATAACACATACCATTTATTATTTAATTGGCGAGACGTGAGAAAATGAACCAAAAACCCAATTTGACTACGTTGAGAAAAACAATTGATCAGATGTTTATCAACTTGTTTGATTTTTTTATTGATTATTTGCTCTCAACCAGAAAATCGGCTAATCGGCTATTATTTATATCAAGAGGAATCAATCAAAATCTTTAAAGTAATACATGTCTTGTTTTTAGTGCAATCTAGACACATTTCTCATGCGCACTCACACTATTACTTCCTACCACGTTGTATTATTCGGTTCACTTGTTTCGCTGCTTACTTATAGATAGCTTGTGTACATGAACACAGTTAAAGGTGACAACTTCCAATGCACGGGCTGAGATTTCGTTTTTCACTTATATTGTGTGCCATTATTTGAGTTTCCGATGGTCGATACACACACAAATAGGACAAATACAATAAGAAAGAGTCTTCTTTGAATATGGCCACTAATTATTGTCAATGGATTAAAAACCCAGACGGCTCCCGGACTAAAGATGACTTCTATTGTCTAGATCAAGCGTAATAAAGGTTGTCACCTCTTTATAAAATTCACATTGTTTCAAATCCCAACAAGATTATGAGTAATATTTTCAATCACTAATGTTAAACAACTTTCAAAATAGACGGTTCTATCCAATATATTTTATGTATTTATGTTTTTGTAAAATTGTGTATTTTATGTACTGTATGACCGAAAAATACCTAAAATCCACGCCGGAAAGGCATTTATCGGTGAATTTGTAATTTGTTAACTCTCACAATATGAGGGCAATTTTATAAAAGTTGCTCTTTCTCTCTTTCAATAGTTTGAATTTATTTTTGTCAGACACGCTTTAATTTTGAACAAATATAAATAATCTGAATTTGACCCCTTAATCATAAACAAGCATTACTTTGAATATATTTTGGAAATGAGCTGACATTTTGAAAAATAACCCCCAATTTTGGTAATTTAGAGGGAAATTGAAGTGGTTGCAGGGTTTCTGATATAAACGACTTGTACCAGAACACTACTACCTAAGATAGGGATAGATGAAGAGTGGTAAAGCAACTATTGCCAATTTGGTTTGTACAATATTTAGACTTTTACGATGGTATATAGGCCTAATATCTGACTATTAAAAATATAATGACAGGACAGGAATGATAGTTATTACATGTTATCAAGTATGGCAATATAGTGTAATAAATATAGATTGCAATTGAAAATAAATCATTAACGCCCGTACTCAATATCTTCCTCCTTGGGAATGCTGACGAGTTTCAAGATCTAAGGACCGAGACACCTTTAATTAGTTTAGTCGGGTTGGTTTCTTATGAAAGACCCGTTACATTTAATTATACTAGGCTTATAATTTGTGAAATGTATAATATTTAATAACGTTTGTTTAGTCAATAGAACAAAAGAAATGTAAATGAATCAATTAAATATGTATTTTTGTTACGAAAACGAACGTTTGAAACAATTTTTTACTTCTTTACTTCACACACAAGGCTAGCAATGTTTCACCACCATTGCGTGATAAACTGATGTGTTTTTTCTTGTAGCTTGGTTGCACCCTGTTCCTCTCGAAGGCTAGTTCTTCAGCGGCACCGCTCCTCGGCCATAGCGCGCAACTTGGCTGAACTGCGAGGCGGGACTTGGCCTCCTCGACCTTGGCCAGGGTCCGCGCGGTTTCAAGGACGACCTTGGCCGCCAGGTTAACAAGTTCCGCTCCTCGGCCACAGCGCGCAACTTGGCTGATTATAAGGAATAGGAATTATGTTAAAAGTATGAACTTGAAATTATCAACAGAATACCGATGTGTTTGCAATAACGAATGTAAATGTGAGTATTGCCCAATATAAAGACCGAGACCAAGACACGAGTTTTATTTCGTCGTTGGCGAGGTCGTTGGCATCTAAGATAAAACAGTAAATTACCAACAAGTCTTGTCTAACAAGTACCTAGATGTAACCATAGCAATAGGGAACTGGCCTTGGTTTCAAATATATCTAACACGTATTTAGTAATTTGTAACATTCAATTTAATAAACATCGCAATTAAAATAAACTATAAAAAATAAAATCTGTAGATTCTATGCATGTTCAAAGGTTCTGGGTTTTGACTTCCCGCACAAAGACTTAAGCCCGCGCTCTTTTGGTTGTGACGTTATCGTGAGGTTAGGAGGAGAAGCTGATTGGCAGAACTGCCAGCTCGCCGCCTCGGCAAACCTCACGATCACGTCAAGCCACCTGCAATGGCGCATGGTCGTTTTTCGGCGCGAAGCCCGGTTCAAATTTTTCCTCGCTCACAGTTAACGCTAATAAAAGCCGGAAGCATAAAAAACTTTACGGTGGGTTATTTGAGGTTTTAGTAGGGACATATTCAAATTTGGTAATGAAGGACATTCCCTATTATTATTTCATTGATCCGACGTACAGTATATCATTTACTGCTGAAGAAATAAACGTCTCCTGAAATTTCACAATCCGATATATTCCAAATACATATATTTATATTCATTTCTTTATCAATTTTGCATCACAAATATATATATATAGCCATGTTCTATAGATTGATTAAAAGAGTATAGCCCTAATCTCAAGGGTGTGTGTAACAATCGAATAAACCAAATATCATAGCAGTAAACAGCAAAATCATAAAAAAAAAACATTAATTTATAAGACGATGTACGTTACAAAATTAATAGGTGCAAGAGCGCGCGCGGAGTGGGCGTGTTGGGCGAGATGGGCAACAATGTTTGCTTTTGGAAAGGTACTAAAACATCCCAAAATATTGTAACAGTTTAGTTCATTTTTTTTATTAAAAGAACAGTGAACTGTCCAAAATGTGAACTTAATTATAGTTACTTATTTTTATATAAATTCCCAAACTACAAAACCCCCCGGTTGTATATGTGGGGAGAAAGGGAAAAAACTCAAAAAAGAACTTTCTTTAAATCATTCGTTTTTGGGGGGTTTTAATTTAAAAATTGGGTACACTGACGTTATTCCCGTTACCCTTTAAAATTTTTTCCCGCCTCCCTTTAAACCAAAATTATTCAAAAAAAACCAAAATCAATATTTTTTTTATTGCAGTTAGTTGAATCTTAGAAATTTAAATGAATTTAAAAGTTATATTCATTTTAACTTTAAAATGAAGGAGAAATTGAATTTGGTATAAAACGAAGTTGTTGTTTTTTGTTTATGAATTAATTGCATAATTCTACATGCCTGCTTTCCATCATCGTGATTTAATGAAATATATGTGTTTTCATTGTCATTAGGATAAAAAGGAAAGGACAGTCCTCATTTCATGATTTCATTAACCGTTTGGTCTTGTTCCTGTATCTTGCGGGTAATCTGCTTCCGATGTTCCCTCTCGAACTCTAGCTCCTCGGCCGCGTTGGTCGCCCAGCTCTCCTCTGCCTTGACCGCGTGCCTGGCTGCCTCTCGGGCCACAGACCCTTTTTTGCGCCCGGGCCCGCCTGGGCCCTGGTTTTGTCGACCGGGCCGCCTCGAGCAGCACACGGGGCGCGCCCCACCACCACCGGGCCCAAACTCCTCACCCCCCCCCGGCCGGCGGGGAGGGGAGCCGGAGGGTCCACCTCGGTGGGCCCCGCTGCAGAACGATTATCACCCCTACTACGGGACATCCGGGGGGCCCGAGCAGTCGTCAAACCCAGCCCCGAAAACCGGGGCCCCCTCCTTGTACTCGAGACACCAGGACTGGGCCCGAAAAACCCAAATGGGGCAATGCCAAGCTGGTTCAAACCGATTTTCCGCCAGGTCGAGGGACCCGAGGAGTGACCACAGGACCCCTTACTTTTTGGGTTTTTCCTGTGGAATTAAAAACATGGGGGGGTTTGGACAAAGTTGCCTCGATTCTCCGCCGGATCGCATGATGGGGGGAAGTGACCACCGCCGCCAAATGTTGTTAAATTCCATTTTACCCAACGTAAAGAAAAACGGGTGGCATTTCCCCGATCGTTTCTGCGCTCTGGGGGGAATTTTTTAAATTTTTTTGGACCTTTTCCCTTTGGGTTAACACCTTTTTACAATAAAAGGGTTATTGTTGCGTGCACTGTTATAAATTTGGGGAAAAATATTTTATATTTTCCAAAGGGAAATTAAAATACCCACTTACTTGGATTCCTTGGCCCGTTTTTCCCAAAGTGCATGATTTTCGGACCCCCTTCGAAATTTGGAAAAAAAATTCCCCAAACCTTTCCCCAAAAGGGGCCCCTGAAACCACCGGGCAAACCCAACCGATGGATTGGAATTTTTCCCAAATAATTTTTTTTAAATAAAGATAAATAAAGATATAATGTATTAATAGCAGTGAAAAGTTCAATAATTTGTATTTGTAAAAATAATTAATGTTTTGTTATCATATTTGGTTATAACGATAAATTTCTCGTATTTTTCTGAAACTTTTGTTGTAAGTGAATTGTTGCATTTACTTTGTTTACTTGAGTTTCTGATTAGTAAACATAACGTTTGGGCTCCTGGCAAAAGCTATGTTGTTTCTACTATAACGCACGGCGTCTCAAGCGTAAAGTTGGGGGGAAGATGACAACTGACAAGTCATTTTTTGTGTTAGCATGAGTTTGTGTGGGTCGAGGGGTTCTATAAAGTTTGGCGAGAGGCATAAACAATTTCGCATCACCAATAGGTCCCAGTTTTCGGGTTTGAATTCGTGGGGCTGTTTTTGAGATCATATCTTGGGGTCTTTTGATATACTTGCAGTTTAGTCGTTGTCCGCAAGATAATGTGTGTAGGCCCTCACGTAGCTTCAAAATATGGAATGTTGAGTGGGTTTTTATCCTCCATATATTTCTAGGTTTAACTAGGTTAGGTAATAATGTGGAATTGTGTTACTCTCAAGTATTGCACCTTATGTTCTAAACAATTTGATTGTATTTTCAGCGGAAAAAGTCACAACTGAGTGATTTATTTTCCAAATTTCGGAACTGTGAAAAGAAGGGAATTTTTTTCAGGGGAAATTTATTTTTTCGTCTGTTCAAAACCCCCCTTTTTACAATAAAATCGGGCCCAAGGGCCTCTGTTTTAAACGTCAACTGGCGTGAAAGAATCCTTTTTCCCCGTGTTCGACGCTGATTACAACACCTAAAAATTTGAAACTATATTTGAACAAAGCATAATATTTACCTTTTACTGAAATTTCCCATGGGAAACTGTAATCACCTATTTTGGGCCGAGTCCCCTCTACTGTATTTGTTAAATTTCATTTAAGGGTTTACCTTTTAAAGTTCCCTGTGTCCTGGGCTTCCCGTCCTGGTCCCCCCACCCCAGTTTTTTCCCCTCCCGCCCCTTGCCCCCTTACTTGGATCATTTTCATCTCTCCCTAAAAGTGGCCCCTCGCTGGACACGACGTGGGACCGGGAAACACCTACCTGGGGGCCCTTTTTCCCTGTGTCCTTGGTTTCCCCGGCCGGGTCCCCCCCCCCTTTCCATTTCTTCCCCCTCCCCGACCTGCCCCCTATTTGGGGTCATCTTCATCATCTCACACAAGAAAGGCCCCCTCGCTGGACACGACGCTGGGGACCGGCCCACCTACCTGTGACTTTTCCCCGTGTCCGGGTTTTCCCGCCCTGGTCCCCCCCACCTCCATTTTCTTCCCCCTCACGCCCTTGTCCCTATTTTGGGATCATCTTCATCACTCATTAAAAGTGGCCCCCGGGCTGGACACGACGCTAGGCCCGGGACACCTCCTGTGACTTTTTCCCTGTGCCCTTTGGCTTCCCTTTCCGGGTCCCCCCCCCCCTCCAGTTCTTCCCCCACGACCTTGCCCCCTTTACTTGGATCATTTTTCATATCTCACTCCCCAATTAGGTCCTCGGGGACACGAGGGCCTTAGGACCGGGAAACCCCTCCCTTGTGACTTTTTCCCGGGTGCCCCGTGGCTTCCCGTCCTGGTCCCCCCACCTCCAGTTCTTTCCCCCTAGGGAACCCTTGCCCCCCTATTGGTCATCTTTCATCTTTCCTCGCTACAAGTAGGCTCCTCGCTGGACAGGGGACCTAGGACCTGGACACCTCCCCTGTGACTTTTTTCCCTTTTCCTTTGGGCCTTCCCGCCCGGGGGCCCCCCCCCACCTCCATTCTTCCCCCCCCACGCCCTTTTGCTCCCTTACTTGGATCTTTTCATAAATCTCGCTAAACTAGGCCCCTTTCGCTGGACCCACGTGGGACCTGGACACCTACCGGTGCCCGTTCCCTGTGTCCTGGGCCCCCCGTCCTGGTCCCCCCCCTTTCCATTTCTTCCCCCTCCCCGCCTTGCTCCCTTTTGGGAAATCTTTCATCATTCGCAAAACTAGGCTCCTCGTTTGGACACGACGCTGGGACCGGGGACCCTACCTGAAAATTTTTCCCTGTGCCCTTTGGGCTTCCCGTCCGGGTCCCCCCCCCCCTCCATTTTTCTTCCCCCTCACGACCTTGTTTCCCTACTTGGTTTTCACTTAAATATCTCGTACAATTTAGGCTCCTCGCGGGAACCGAGTAGGACCGGGAACCTACCTGTGCCCTGTTCCCTGTGTCCTGGGTTTCCCCCGTCCTGGTCCCCCCCACCTCCAGTTCTTCCCCCCCCGCCCTTTGCTCCCACTTGGATCATTTTCCATCTTTCTCGCTAAAACTAGGCTCCCTCCTGGCCCCGGGACGCTAGACCTGGACACCTACCTGTAACTGTTCCCTGTGTCCTTGGCTTCCCGTCCTGGTCCCCCCACCTCCAGTTCTTTCCTCTAACGACCTTGCTCCCTACTTGGATCATCTTCATCATCTCACTACAAGTAGGCTCCTCGCTGGACAGGGGACGCTGGGAAACCTGGAAACCTCCTGGGGACTTTTTTCCCTGTGCCTGGGCTCCCCGTCCTGGTCCCCCCCCTCCATTTCTTCCCCCTCACAAAAACCTTGCCCCCTACCTTGGTCATCTCATCATTGCTACAACTGGGCTCCTCGCGGGACACGACGCTAGGACCTGGACACCTACCTGGGGACTGTTCCCTGTGCCCTGGGCTTCCCGTCCTGGCCCCCCCCACCTCCAGTTCTTCCCCCCTCACGCCCTTGTTTCCCTATTTGGGATCATCTTCTCATCTCGTTAAAAGGGCTCCTCGTGGACACAAACCCCTGGGGGGGACCGGGGACACCTACCGGTGACTTTTTTCCTTTGTGCCCCCTTGGGCCCCCTTTTTCCCTTCCTGGCCCCCCCCAACCTCCGGGTTTTTCCCCCCTCACGCCCTTGCCCCTATTTTGGATCATTTTTCTTTCATCTCGTACAAGTAGGCCCCTCGCGGGCACGAGCTAGGACCGGGACACCTCCCTGTGTTTTCCCTTTTTCCTGGGCTTCCCGTCCTGGTCCCCCACCCCCAGTTTTTCCCCCCTCACAAACCTTGCCCCCCAAATTGGATCACCCTTCATCTTTCTCGCTACAATTTGGGCTCCTCGCTGGGCTCGACGCTAGGACCTGGACACCTACCTGTGACTGTCCCCTGTGTCCTGGGCTTCCCGTCCTGGTCCCCCCCCCGGGTTTTTTCCCCCTCACGCCCCCTTGCTCCCTATTTGGGATCATCTTAAATCATCTCGCTACAACTGGGCCCTCCTCGCGGGAAAACGACGCTAGGACCTGGACCCCTACCTGTGACTTTTTCCCTGTGCCCTGGGCTTCCCGCCCCGGGTCCCCCCCCCTTTCCAGTTTTTCCCCCCTCACGACCTTGCTCCCTTTTGGGGGTTTTTACCCTTCATCACCCTCCCTAAAAAGGGGGGCTCCTCGCGGGAAACACAAAGCTAGGCCCCTGGACACCCACCTGTGACTTTTTCCCTGTGCCTTGCTTCCCGTCCGGGGCCCCCCCACCCCCAGTTCTTCCCCCTCACGACCTTGCCCCCTATTTGGGATAAATTTTCATCATCTCGCTACAAAGTAGGCTCCTCGCGCCCGCCCGCTAGGACCGGGAAAACCCTCCCTGTGACGGGTTCCCTGGTTGGGCTTCCCGTCCGGGTTTCCCCCCCCCTCCGTTTTTTCCCCCTCCCCGCCCTTGCCCCTATTTGGGATCATCTTCTTTCATTCGCTACAATTTGGGCCTCCTCCCTGGACACGACGCTGGGGACCTGGACACCTACCTGGGGACTGTTCCCTGTGTCCTTGGCTTCCCGTCCTGGTCCCCCCACCTCCAGTTCTTTCCCCTAACGACCTTGCTCCCTACTTGGATCATCTTCATCATCTCACTACAAGTAGGCTCCTCGCTGGACACGACGCTAGGACCTGGACACTCCCGGGGGACTTTTCCCCTGTGCCCTTTGGGTTTTCCCGTCCTGGCCCCCCCACCCCCCCGGGTTTTTCCCCCTCACGCCCTTTGGGCCCCCTACTTGGATCATTTTCTCACCCTCGCTACAAGTAGGCTCCTCGTTTGGCCCACAAACGCTGGGCCCTGGACCCCTCCCTGTGACTTTTTCCCTGTGTCCTGGGTTTCCCCGCCCGGGTTTCCCCCCACCTCCATTTCCCTTCCCCCTCACGCCCTTGCCCCCTACGGGAATCATCTTCACATCTCGCTACAATTTAGGTTTCCTCGCGGGACACGGCCCCTGGGTACCGGGAAACCCTCCCTGGGGACTTTTCCCGGGTGTCCTGGTTTTCCCGTCCTGGTTCCCCCCCCCTCCATTTTCTTCCCCCCCTCACGCCCTTGCTCCCTACTTGGATCATCTTCATCATCTCACTACAAGTAGGCTCCTCGCTGGACACGACGCTAGGACCTGGACACCTACCTGTGACTGTTCCCTGTGTCCTGGGCTTCCCGTCCTGGTCCCCCCACCTCCAGTTCTTCCCCCTCACGACCTTGCTCCCTACTTGGATCATCTTCATCATCTCACTACAAGTAGGCTCCTCGCTGGACACAAAGGGTTTAGGACCTGGAAAACCTATTTTTGACTGTTCCCTGTGTCCTGGGGCTTCCCGCCCCGGGCCCCCCCAACCTCCAGTTTTTCCCCCTCAGGGACCTTGTTTCCCTACTTGGATTTTCTTATCATCTCACTACAAGTGGGCTCCTCGCTGGACACGAGCTAGGACCGGGGACCCCCCTTACCTGGGGACTTTTTCCCCTGTGCCCTTGGCTTCCCGCCCTGGCCCCCCCCACCTCCATTTTTTCCCCCCTCACGACCTTGCTCCCTATTTTGGATCATCTCATCATCTCGTTTCCAAGTAGGCCCCTCGGGGAAAACGACGCTAGCCCTGGACACCTCCTGGACGGGTTCCCTGTGCCCTTGGGTTTCCCCGCCCGGGTCCCCCCCCCTCCAGTTTCCCCCTCACGCCCTTGCCCCCTATTTTGGGACCTTTAAATAAATTCGCTACAAGTGGGTCCTCGTTTGGAACGACGCTAGGACCGGGCCCAACCTCCCTTTTGGACTTTTTTCCCTTTTGTCCTGGGCTTCCCGTCCTGGTCCCCCACCTCCAGTTTTTTCCCCCTCACGCCCTTGCTTCCCCTATTTGGGATCTCTTCATATCTCGTACAAGTAGGCTCCTCCTGGACACGACGCTGGGACCGGGGACCCCTACCTGGGGACTGTTCCCTGTGCCCTGGGCTTCCCGTCCTGGTCCCCCCACCTCCAGTTCTTCCCCCTAACGACCTTGCTCCCTACTTGGATCATCTTCATCATCTCACTACAAGTAGGCTCCTCGCGGGGAAGGGACCCCTGGGGGACCTGGACCCCTCCCTGTGACTTTTCCCCCCGGGTGCCCTGGGCTTCCCCTTTCCTGGCCCCCCCACCTCCATTTTCTTCCCCCCACGCCCTTGCCCCTATTTGGATCATCTTCTCTTTTCCTCACTCAAGTAGGCTCCTCGCGGGCAGGGAGCTAGGACCGGGGACACCTACCTGTTACTGTTCCCTGTGCCTTTGGGGTTTCCCCGTCCTGGTCCCCCCACCCCATTTCTTCCCCCCCCACGACCTTGCCCCCTACTTGGATCTCTTCTTTCATCTCACTACAAGTAGGCCCCTCGCGGGAAACACGACGCTAGGCCCGGGGACCCCCACCTTTTACTGTTCCCTGTCCCCTTCCCCCTTCCCGTCCGGGCCCCCCCCCAACCTCCAGTTCCCCCCCTCACGCCCTTGCCCCCTTTACTTGGATCACCCTTCATAAATCTCGCTACAAGTAGGCTCCCGCGGGGACACGACGCTAGGCCCCTGGACCCAAACCTGTAAACTTTTCCCCTTTTGGGGTCCTGGGTTTCCCCGCCCTGGCCCCCCCACCTCCGTTTTTTCCCCCCCAACGAACCCCTTTGCCCCCTATTGGATCATCTTATCATCTCGCTACAAGTGGCTCCTCGGGGGGGAAAACGCCCGCTAGGACTGGACACCTCCCTGGGGACTGTTCCCTGTGTCCGGGCCCCCCGCCGGGCCCCCCCCACCCCCATTCTTCCCCCTCACGACCTTGCCCCCTACTTTGGATCATCTTCTAAATCCACTACAAGGGCTCCTCGCGGGGAAAAAACACGACGCTAGGACCTGGACACACAACACATAATCAAAACAAAAATGCAAAAAACTTGAGTTTCTTAGACAACACTATTCTTAAGAGCGACCCTGTATTTTTTTGGGAAAGAAATTATTTCGCCGCCCCTTCATTGAGCGGAAAAAAGTAGTCTTGTAGCCTGTCAAAACCCTTTAAAGTTGAAAGGCGCGCGCGGTCAAACGTTGTCGAGAGGAGGCCCACTCTTTCAACACAATAGAAAAACAAATTTTTTTGTGTGGTTTTTTTGGGAGTTCTATTTGGAACGTAGACCCGCGTTATCCAAGTGGTTTGGTCCCGGGTTTTTACCCAAGGTATAAATTTGGACACGATCGGCCCCCGTTTGTAAATTTAGTTTCTTTTTAGGGATTTAGTAATGACACAAATTCAAGAACTGGGAATTTTTTCTAGCATTGTAGACGAAAATTGGTCTAGTTTCAATTTCATTTTTTTTCATAAACAAATACAGAAAGCTTTAAATTCTGAGTTCCCCTACCTTCAAAAGAGCTCGGTGGGCTTTAACGGAGAAGGGGCTTCTTGTTGGGTTCCATTCTAAGAACTTAGGAAAATTGTCTTTAACTATCTGTATATTCTAAAAAAATTTAAAAAGGGGGTTTAAAAAAAATTTTTTAGAAAAATGTTACTTTACATTATTTTACCATTTTGTTTTTAAAAAGCCAAAGGGATTAAACAAATTGAAACCAAAGAAATACCTCAAAAGTGGGTACAAAATTTAATTTAAAGATAGAAGATAAAATATGAAAAAAACGGGTAGGGTATATTCAAAAGGGGTGATTACAAAAAAGGTTTGATGGGTTTCCGTCTACTTTTTTTAACAATTTTTTCTTTCATTTTTTATGGAAATTGTGAACCCCTTGTTAAGACCAAACCCGGGTTGATCAAAACGATAGGCAATTGAAAATGACAAAAATTAAACACTGTTGACAGGCACGTTTTTTTGGAGCTTGCTCTGTTGTTTCCCCCATCTTTTCCAAAATTCGTCTAAAGCTGGGATCTGAATATATCAAATGGGGAAATTAGTTTGTTAGTAAAAAACGACCCTTTTCCCTTAAAGTAAAATTTGTTGGCTGTAAAGAAAATTTGGGAAATTTAATAATTATTGTTTTAAGGGGTTTGAAGTTAAGGCTGAGTTGTGTGATGAAATTTGAGCTTTAAGATTGTTATAAAAACGATATAATATTAGTAAATTATTTTTGTAAAGTGTTACTTATTTATTGTAGTGTTTTGTTCTATGTTTTCGCGGGAATGAATCTTATAATCTATGTATAGAACTACAGTCTACATATTTAAGATTATGTTTCACCTAATTCTTGAAAGTACAGGGTGTAAAAAATAAAATGCAACATAAATGTTTTAAAAAATTGAGTTTTTTATTCTTCGAGAAGTCTCATTGAATTATTACTTCTTTACCCCTTCAATACGCTCATCCGAGTTCAGCATAATAACATAATATTTTGAAGTGCACATTTCGTACCAGTTTATTTATTAGTTACTTCATTTATTTTGTAACATTTATTAGTTAATTACTATATTGCGAAGTTACAATACTTAATGTGAGGTTACCACTTACTTTCGGTTTTACCAACAACTTTTAAGTCACAAATTTTTCCCTTTAATTCCATTTGGTAGTTGGGATTTCCCGGCCAAATGTCCCCCCCGGGCGCGGAACCAGCGTCTCCCTCGTCCCGGGGTTTTTCTTTTAAAGAACAAGAGCCATTATAAGACAGGCTGCACTTCCCTTCGCTGCCTCGACCTTCAGCCTTGACCTCTCACCTATGACTGTCCCCTGTGTCCCCGGCGTCCCGTCCTGGTTATCCCACTCCCAGTCCTTGCCCCTCACCACCCTCGCACCCACCACCATCTTAGCGGACATCTCGCTGCAGCTAGGCTCTTCGCTGGACACGAGGCTAGGACCTGGACACACAACACGTTATCACCTTTCTTGCTGGTCAGGAAGTGACATCTCGAGCCATCTACAATGTTATCGGTAAACAAACATTTAAAATAATAGGGTGGGAAAATAACGAGGCGAACGAAAAATTTCCTTTCCCCCTACCTGAAGAAAAAAAAATTTGGAATGTTTTTTTTTTTCCCCTTTTTTTTTTATTTTTTTTTTGTCTGTTTTAAAACCCCTTCCCGGCCCAAAATGATGCTCCAATTGCGATGGGGAAATTTTTTGGAGGCCTTTGAAAAACTCTGAGCTTTGATTTGCCACTTTTTTTTTTTTGTGCAAACGAAAAAATTTTTTCTCATGAAAATCGCAATTTTATTATTGTTTTCGTTTTTTTTTAAAATATCTTCGACTTAAACATCTTTTATTGCAATTTATTTTATTCACAGCACCTTAAATTTTTTGAATTTTTTATATTGGTGTGAAAATTTTAGCGCAATCGAAAAAAAAAATTTCTATGAAAAACGCAATGTTACGCCCTTTTTTCCCTTTTTTTAAAAAAAAAGCTAAACCAACAAAAGGGGCCGGGAAAAAACGTTTTCGAAGCTTTTCCCAGTAGGTATTAAAAAACGAATTTTAAAATTGAATTGAAGTGTTATCGATTTTATTAATTTAGTTTGGAGGTTCATAATTCCAGGTTTACATTTGTATCGTTCAGTTGCAATATAATTTAAACATACTTGTTGCGTTCTGTACTATTTTGAGGTCGCATTTGCCGTCGGCCCCCATTTTGTAGCTGTTCTCTTCTCCTCCGTCCCACTCGACATGGTACCAGCCCTTGGTGGGGCTGTTCCCTGTAACAAGACAAGGGAACGTTTGAACCGCTGCTCCCCAGATAGTGTGCAAAGCGTGCGCCCATGTGCACCGTGCTAATTATTGTTGTCTTGTCATTCGTTATAACCAAGGTTCCCTAGATTTCCGCTAGGCTTCGCTGCCGCGCACAGGCCGATGGCCAACATAGAGATACCATACTGTTAGTACCTAGAGTCCCTACTCCCATCCGCCGAGCATAGGCCGCCATCGGCAATTTGAACGAGCAAAGATGTCTTCTGAGTGTGGCATGGCAGCGCGGAATTCAAACTGGCGGTTGTAGTTTTAACGTACTGAACAGTATATTAATCGCCTTGGATACTGATCTTTTCAATGTTTAATCATATAATTTATAAATAAATGAAACATTGTAATGGGTTGTTTATAGTCATTACTCATTATAGGCACTGTAGCAAAGATTACACTATGTGACAATAACTTCTCCCCTCCCCCCCCCCCCCCCCCCCCCCACCCATAGGTTAGGCATGTCTTGTAATTTTTACGCGATAAATGTATGGACAGTGCGAACACCCGCGGATCAACGCCAGAATCAACAAGGCCGATTCAGAACAACTTTGAATTTACTATGTGCCTCGTTACTAGGACGGCTCCAAAGTCACCGTTCACAAATTCCGAAGCCAAGAACTGATGGACTTAAGTCCTAATCAGAAGTTTAAAAACTTCTGTCTATAACGGGAATCGAACCCTGGACCTTCTGCATTTGAAGTAGAGACGCTAACCACACGACCAACGAGCCACACTATACCATTGTGGAGATTTGTATTATGTTCATACATCTCGAAAATCATTTGCAAAATTAATTTGTTTTTTTAATTCTCAATTTCATTAATCGGGAAACACTCCCGTAGGTATAATAGATTTTATAATAATCATCTAAAATGCACAAACAATACAGATGTTAAGAAGTTAACCATACCGGTAGCTTAGGGGTAAAGCACTCGATCGGCAATCGGGAGACCGGGGTTCGATACTCCGCTATGATGGATTTTGTAATTTCTGAGTTGATCTACATAGAATGTTTTTTTTTAATTATTTATATCTGACATAGTTATTAATGTGTAAAGTTATTATTTTAATATCTTCATCGACTTTTTTTATTCTTATAGTATTTCAAATTTACTATTTTTATGATCTTGGGGGGAGGGAAGTTATTGTCACATAGTGTAATCTTTGCTACAGTGCCCGTAATGACAATAAACAACACATTACAATCTTTTATTAAAATATTATATGATTCAACATTGAAAAGATCAGTATCCATTATCCAAACTACAACCGCCAGTTTGAATTCCGCGCTGCCATGCCACACTCGGAAGACATCTTTGCTCGTTCAAATTGCCTTGAATCCCGAACAAGGTGGTGACTCTAGGTACTAATGGTATCTCTATGATGGCCAAGTACTTTGCGAGTTCGCAAAACCTCCGCCAGGAGTAGATACAGGGGACCTTGGTTATAACCGTCCACTAGAGCACTAAAACACACACTCCAACGAACAATTTTGCTTTTATTGTTTCTCTTGAACGAATTTTAGTATATCCAACAATTATTTGGCCTATATTAGAATCTGGTTCTTTCTCCAGTTAATTTCCTATAGTATAATAGGCAGTGCAATCTGCTCTACACACGTTATTAACAATGTATTAAGAGACTAAGAAATGGACAGAATTAAATTGGTGGGTGCGTAGCTCAGTTGGTAAGAGCATGGCCCGGACAGCCAAGGTCCCAGGTTCGATTCCCGGTGTAGGCATAAGCATATAGTCCATGAGAGAGCTAATCCCCCCAGAGTGGAAGGTTTTAAAGTGGTTTTGAGAAGCTTTATATTACATTTTTGATTTTAACTTGTTAACCATCATGACTTTGGTGGTTGTACCCACCAGGGGTGACCAAACATTTTTGTCCCAAACGTAAAAATATTTATTCAGAGCCAAGTATACGCAAATGGCCTGGTTTTTCTTCATTTATCATTTCAATTAAATATCGCAAATTTTAGAAACAAATTTTAGGGAAATATCATTACTATATCCGGAGATAGCACCCTTTGTTGTTTTGGACAACATGAGAATTTTTTATCTAATTTGAGCATTTGACTATTCTAATGAAATGTCTTGATGAGTAGATTAAACAATAATCATAATAATTACATGCTCATCATGCATTTTGGGTCAAAATCGTAAAAACAAACACACAAAAAACACAAAAAACACAAAAAAAACTCGCTGTGGGAAGCCGCACACACAAAATCTTTTACTGACATCATTTTAGTAGACCGTGAACCGCTGTCCAAATAAATGATGTTATAATATTATTATTTTCTATATTTTCCTGCTTAGTATTTTTTATACCTACTACAGGTAGAGTAAACGACACGATTACAAGTGTAAACGAAAGGTATAATGAAGATAGGGTTGCATCTTAGTTTTAAACTTTATACAATATTTAAATGTCTAGTTACATGATTAAGATAATTTCTCGTGTTCTATAATCTATACTCAATGATAATGTGCAGCATTTAAAAAAAATTAAAAATAATAAAAAAAATTTAAAATAACAGACAATCCCATATTGTATACCTACAAATACATTCACCTTGGAAACCCATGGTCGGTACCCACACCCACCAACATATTGAGCCTTAACAAGACACATCTAAAGCATATCAGCTATAGTGATTATGATTGTTAATTTGTTCTTGCTACACCAACCAAAGTGGATTAATTCGGTCATAAATGGAATTCAATTTAATGCTGCTAGATATAAGATTTAGATTTGTCATCCTTTGTACAATCCTGGAAAGTAAAATAATTAGTTTTATATGAGACCAGAAGTCAACGCAAAATATCAATATTTGGTTCATTTACGAGCAAAATTAGTAATTTTTTATTTTTACGGTCAAAAATGGAATTCAATTTAATGCTGCTTGATTAAAGATATAGATTTGTCATCCTATGTACAACCCTGGAAAGTAAAATAATTAGTTTAATATGAGACCAGAAGTCGACGCAAAATATCTATATTTGGTTCATTTACGAGCAAAATTAGTAATTTGTAATTTTTTACGAGGTAAAATTAAATTACTTCTGGTGGGTGTATCCACCAAAGTCATGGCAGCTTAGAAGCTTATATATAAACTCAATGTATGAAAGTACCTTAAATTACCTTTAGACTATCCGCCCTGCGTAGGGGGAGTTTTACAAAGACCGCTTACGATCGAAATTTATTATTTTTCATTTTAACAGTGGTTACTTTGGTCGCTCCTGGTGGTTACACCCACCAAAACCGTGACGGATAACAAAAGGAAATCAGAAGTCAATAAATAAAAGTACCTAAAACCATCCTCAGACCTTCCGGTCCAGGTGTATAGGAAAGTCCATTTATGATAGAAATCGACAGATATTTATTTTTACGATGGGTACTTCGGTCATCTCTGGTGGGTACACCCATCAAAACCATAATGTTTTACAAACAGAAACCTTTACAAATATAACTAGTACCTTAAACCACCCTCATACTTTCCGCCCTGCGTAGGGGAAGGTCTATGAAGGCACCTCTACGACTGAAATGTATTATTTTTCATTTTTACAGTAAGTACTCTGGTCACCCCTGGTGGGTACACCCAAAAAAACCGTGACAGATAACAAGTGGAAATTAAAATTCGATATAATATAGAAGTACCTTAAACCACCCTTAGAGTTAGACCTTCGGTCCAGTTGTGTGGCAGGTTTAGGGAAGTCCATTTACGATCGAAATTGAAAATTCTTTATTTTTTCGGTGGGTTCTTTGGTCATCCTTAGTGAGTACACCCACACAAACCATGATGTCTTACAAGCTAAACTCAAATTTAATATATTAAAGTACGTCAAACAACCCTTAGACCTTCCGCCCTGCGTAGGGGGAGGTTTATGAAGGCCCCATTACCACCGAAAATAATTATTTTTTATTTTTTCATTGGGTATTTTGGTCACCCCTGGTGGGTACTCCTACCAAAACCACCCTCAGACCTTCCGTTCCAAGGGAGAGAGGTATTGCTACAGTTGCCTCAAGGTCTAATAGGTTAGATAGTAGACAGTATCGTCTCGAACAACCGTGTCTTGTCCTTCTCTTCGACTAATTTGTTTCATTTTACAGTAGAGTGTTGCTAGTAGTTGTCATTGGGGGAACTGTCAACAATCAAAAGTTATTGCATAGACATGCAGATAATGAGGTCACATAACTGGATAACATATGCCTCTGATGAAATTTATCTTATTAAATAATATTTAAGTTGACATGTTGATTATTGGATGAGCGTAGCGAGCGTAGCGAGCGAAGCGAAGAATCCATTTCACTACACTGGAGAAAAAAATCCGGAATGTTTTTTTTTTTTCCTTCTTTCTTTTTTTTTTTTCTGTATTTTTGTGTGTTTGTCAGCACGATTCCGGCTAAACCGATACTCCGTTTGCGATGAAATTTTATGGAGGCCTTCGAAATCTCTGAACTTAGAACTGCCACGTTTTTTAGCGCAATCAAAAAATTATTTCTTATGAAAATCGCAATTTTACGATTTTTTTCGATTTTTTGAAAATTTATTTTACTTATAACACCTACATGCTTAATCCGATTTTCATGATTTTTTCACAGAACCTTAATTTTATGAATTAAGATATCCGTGTGAAATTTGAGCGCAATCGAAAAATTATTTTTCATGAAAATATAAATTTTGTGGGTTTTTTCTTTTTTTAAAATAATTTTTTACTTATAACACCTACATGCTTTATTTTATTGTAATACTTTTTTCACAGAACCTTAATTTTATGAATTTATATATTTGTGTGAAATTTGAGCGCAATGAATAATTATTTCTTATAAAAATCGCAATTTTTTTTTTTTCTTATTCATACGATTAATTAAAAAAATTAAAAATTAAAGTTTATTTTTTATTTAATTTAATTTAGTTTAAAAAAAATCTTCAACTTAGTACTAATTTTTTCACAGAACAACAGAAAATCCGCATAACACATGGCAGCTCAATGCACCAATTACGCTCATCCAACAACGCGGCGGGACTTAAGCGTTTTCCTAGTTTTAATTTCATGTACAATTTTTTTATACAATATATTAATTTCTGACTCGTTAATTCCCTGTCTGTACAGTAAATGAAAAGCTGACATCATTAAAAGTCCAACCAAATTTGCAAAACTTCTCAGAATCTTATTATTGGATGAGCGAAGCGAAGACTTCAATTTCACCGACCCCCCAAAAAATTTAGCTCCGTTGTTTTTTGTTTTTTTTTTGTTTTTTTTTCGTCTGTTTGTTCGCTCTCTACCGGGCAAACGGCATATGCGATCTTGATGAAAATTTGACACGACCTTCGTTTTCTCTGAACTTAGACTTGCCACGTTTTTGGGTACAATCGAAGAAATATTTCTCATGAATATCGTACTTTTACGATTTTTTTCGATTTTTAGTGCGATATTTTCGTGCCATTTGGGCCAATTCTGACCAAACGGGTGGGGCTACAACGTTCATATTTCACATGGACATTAAGATAATGGTGATGTATTGCTTTCTGAAAGAAAAAGTTGAAAAAGTTAGCCAGAATCGAGAGAAATAAAGCTTTTAATATACGTTTTTTGACTTTTTGTGCGATATTTTCGTGCCATTTGGGCCAATTCTGACCAAACGGGTGGGGCTACAACTTTTCATATTATACATGGACATTAAGGTTATGGTTATGTAGTACCTTTTGAAAGAAAAAGTGGAAAAATTTAGCCAGAATCCATAGAAATAAAGCTTTTAATACAAGTTTTTTACGGTAAATAATACCAATTGACAAGAAACAAAAGAAACTTGACAACATTCACCCAGGGTCCACTAGATACTTATGCTAAGCAGCAGCTGTTAGGTATCTAGTGGACCCTGCATTCACCTACAATGAGTAGGCAGCAAAACAAAGCACTTGCAAAAGTAAAGATATCCCACGCAAACTAAAACCTTTAAAAAGCTCATCCATCAACGCGGCGGGACTTTAGCGTTTTCCTAGTAACAACAATGGATCAAGCAGGAGGCTGGATACTTATCTAAAAAAAGGACTATCTAGTAACGTCGAATACTCACTTGTGACTGTCCCCTGTGTCCCCGCCTTCCCGTCCTGGTCCTCCCAACTCCAGTCCTTCCCCCTCACGACCTTGGTCCCGACCTCCATCATGGCAGCCATGTCGCTGCAACTCAGCTCCTTGCTGGGCTCGACGCTAGGACCTGGACACGATTATCATAATAGCAGAGAAATGTGGTTGGTCAGTTGGTCTGGTATAAATGTATCTTACATTACTCGAATACTATTGATTAATTCATATTCAATACAATGTTGGCTTGAGACTTAAGCGCAAGACTTTAATTCGGGATGACCCGGGTTCAAACCCGCCGAGAACGTCAATCATGACTGAAGAGAGTATAGTACATGCGTTTTAGGCAAATTGCTGTTCGCTCGGCCGACTAACACCACAGGTGTTTGAAATTTTGAACATATGTCACGAAAGTGGAAATATAGGACTCTGCACTTACACATTTCTATGATTAGTTTTAAATAATTTAATAAAAATAAATTATTTTTCACGATTTTCGATGCTGTTAAAAAGTTCAAATTGACTATGTTCGTGATATTTTTCCTGCCTAAGACAAATTTGGAAAATCTATGATTGTAGGACTGTCCATGTATGCTTTATTGACAACTTTGCAAAGTTTCATATACGTCGGATGCTTCCTGGCCGAGCGAAGAGCTATGTGCCAACTGCCAAATGTGTCCTATTCCCTCTTAGGTGTGTTTTACTCTTCTCATAGGTAATTACCTTCCCAGAGTGCAATTCATGATCCTCATTAGCTGTCTAGGAATTTAGGTTACTGCGCATTTTGAAATTCGAACAATTGTGAAGAAAATGTCTGGGACCTTATCCTTTGTATTCGCAATAACGACTTTATAAAAACTCGTAATTAATTTTCAGTCCGGAATGCTGGTGAGGGGAGAGGAATTAAACGCGAGACCTCCGCAATAAGAGTCAAGCGCTTTACGCATCAGTCAACTCAATACTTTCATTTCAAATAAAAGTTACTATTCTCTATATGAATTCCTCCAAGCCATGACCGATGCTAGTCCCACAACCAGTTGCAACCACATTATATCTCATCAGTGAGACTGTCTAACTACTTAATTTATTCTACTCAATTTTATATTTTTAATTTAGTTTCAGTAATAGTCGTACATTTTTGTAAATTTTATTATTTGTAAAGTTTATGTTAATATTAGAAAATATTGATTTTACTGTCTCTATCTACCTCTCTCAAGAGGATCTAGATTAACTCAAACTAAAGTTAACTGTAGGTATAAAACCGTGCGGTTACCTCTTTGCTTTCAGATGGAATAGCATCGATGAAGTGTGCGGTAAGTGCAATGTGCATTATGTCTCAACTGTAATTTATCCTACTAAGTCAGTGTTTAAATGTTTCGACCAATGCCCGCTCTGTACGGGTTAGGCAGTCTCTTACAGACGGGTTGTCAAAAAACAAACTAATCTGTTCCACATGAGCAAAATAAATAAGGGTGGGCAAGCGGTGATGTGTTTTCACAAGTATTTTGTTTAATTGGTTAACTTCAGAAACTGGGTAGCAAGAGACTTATTTTACTGAAACCAATATCGTCCAACAATGTGTTATTTAATCCCCCACAAAAATAAAAATTGGTTTTAAAGAAAGGTCAGCCAAGCTCTCCTTCAAAAGTCTTCGGCTGTGAATGCTGTGAGATATAGAAGTTGAGCTAAGCTTTTCATTCTTTCTCCCTAGTTTCGCATTGAAAAGAAGTAAGATCATTTCGCCTGTTGACGAGCGCCAAGCCAACCATTTTCGTGGTAAAAAAGGAAATTTTTTTAAACTCGAAATCATAGAAAAAAAAAATGAAAAGCATTCACAAACGAAGACTTTTGGAGGAGAGCTTGGCTGCCGTTTTATACGTGTTTTTGTTTTTGTGGGGGATGTTACATCATTTTGATGTTTGTTTCCTATCAAGGCGTGATATACTTGTAACCGAACCTTCGAAGAAAGCGGGAAATTTCAAATGTAATTTTCCATCGAAACTCAGCGAGAAGCGATTTTTTTTTTTTTTTACATTTTTGGGCCCACGGTACCCTCAAATTTAGTCCCTTGTGTTTTTGGCGTTATATATAAATATAATGGTTACGTAAGAGCATGTTTAAATTCAAGTTTGTACAAATTACCACGCCTTATTAATTACGTGTTTTAATTGTCATCCAAAATTTGATTTTCTCCGGTCCCTGTTACCCGATTTTGGTTAAAAAATTTGAACTCAAAATCATTTTAAAAAATGCTTGGGCATTGAATTTGGTTCATTACGAGAACTCTAAAAAGTCATTGGCTAAGCAATTTTTTTTTATGATTTTGAATTTAAATTTTTAACTTTTTTACCACGAAAATGGTTCGCTTGGCACTCGTCAGCAGGTGAAATGATCTTACTTCTTTTCAATGCGAAACAAGGGAGAAAGAATGAAAAGCTAGGCTTAACTTCTATATCTCACAGCATTCACAGTCGAAGACTTTTGAAGGAGAGCTTGGGCTGCCGTTTTTTTATAATTTTTTTTATTTGTGGGGGTATTATCTACTGCAGATGGCACAGGCTTCATGTAGTATGCGGTAAGTGCAATGTCAATGTCAAATTTGTAACAACTCCTAGAACGAAATGAAGATTTTAAAATTTACACATATTATTGAACATATTGAGGTAGTCGTGTAAGGAGAGTTTGTGCGTTGAAGTTGAAACCGTGGATTATTCTGTGAAGTAATTTTCAAATTGTTGTGTAACTTACTTGTGGTTTCGTTGACAATTTTTAGGTCACATTTTCCATCATCCCCCATTCGGTATCCATACATTTTGCCGCCGTCCCAATGGACCTTGAACCAGTTTTCAGAAGGTGCGGAACCTACAACAAGATGCTGGTGTTGTGTTACAGAGTTCATCCGCTTGGTAATCCTACTCAGCCTAGTGATACAATATGAATCTCGGGTGGAAATACAGCCGTGTCAGAACCAATCTTAACAGTCATTCAACTCAACCAGCTTTTGACGGGATGACTAGCATTCAGATTTATTTGTTAAATAAGTTGGCTTTTTTGCTACATAACACGAATATAAATGATAGCAAAGAATTACAAACTTGCCGCCGAATAAGTTTGATATTTTATTCTGATTGATAGGCCTACGACTGATTGTTCGGAAATAGCATACAAGCAAATGCATTGCGCATTATTTGTATTTTAAGGTTAAGGTGGACATGTTCGAAAATTTGCCTTCATTTTAATATCTAATCCTGGATTTAAGATTCTAGTTCAACTTGGGATGTCTTTGTTTAGCAATTTGGCAGAGCTGAACATTGTTATTCAATTGGAACTGGCTTAATATTATCTAAATATAATATTTCTCATTTATGCTATCAACACTTGTAATCCAAGTGTTCCATTAGACTTGTCATCCCATTCCCATGAACCCTGAAGTCACAGCAGGCTATCTGTGATTACAATTTGGATAAGTTCTGGAATTCAAATTTGTTATCCCCTCAGCGTCTTAACATTGTACCTGAAGAAATTCCGTCGTCCTGGACACCTACCTGTAACTGTTCCCCTTGTTCCCGCCTTCCCGTCCTGGTCACCGTACTCCCAGTCCTTGCCCCTCACCACCCTGGTACCCGTCTTCATCATCGCAGCCATCTCGCTGCAACTAGGCTCCTCGCCGGACACGACGCTAGGACCTGGACCTGGACACACAACTCGTTATCACCTCTGGAGTATTAGACACGATGATGTATTAGTCGCTGTTCCTCCATGAGCCGTCGTCATAACATTGATGACGTGCGAATAACGCCCAACCAGTAATCGGTAATCAAAATATAAGCTTGCCGGTTGGCCGTGAATCACAAGCGGACGACCCCCTGGAACCTACATTATCTACTTCAGATGGCATAGTCATCATGTAGTATGCGGTAAGTGCAATGCCAATGTCAAATTCGTAAAAAACTTCCTGAATGAAATGAAGATTTTAAAATCTAGGCTGACACACATTATTGAACATTGAGGTAGTCTTGTAAGAAGAGTGCTTGCGTGGGTGAGTGCGTTGAAGTTTAAACCATGGATTATTCTTTGAAGGAATTTTCAATTTGTTGTGTAACTTACTTGTGGTTTCGTTGACAATTTTTAGGTCACATTTTCCATCATCCCCCATTCGGTATCCATTCATTTCGCCGCCGTCCCACTGGACCTTGAACCAGTTTTCAGAAGATGCGCCTGCAACAAGATGCTTGTGTTAAGTTTCAGAGTTCATCCGATTGCATTGATATTAAACCCCTATAGTAGGCTAGATTAGCAGTGTCCAATACTTCCGCACAGGCGCGAGCGTAACAAATTGAAGCGTCAAAAATCCAGTTCAAGATGGCGATTTGGCGTTTTAATTTATGCTATTTCAAAGCAATAAAGTATTTTACTGGATTGTGCGATATGGTTTTAGCTTGTGCAGCATGATATTGAATTAACAGAAACAATAATAAGTTATTGCATAAGGGAATTTAGTAATCATTTGATGTTAAAATCTAGTATGCTCAGCTGTCAAACTGGCGGCCATCTTTAAAAATATTCGGTCTTCAAATCGCTCCCATTTGATTAACATGTAAACTGTCATTTCAAGATGGCTTCCAATTGTAACGGAAGTGTACCACCGACTGCTAATCTAGCCTAACAGTAGTTAAATATCAATATCCGATTGGTAATCCCACTGCCTCCTAGATGTTGCTCATGGCTCCTCGTTCCCTGCCTGTTCACGCGCACAGAGTTGTCCTGGCAGCGCTAGTTACCGCCCCCAAAAGCTCAGTTTTATTTTTGTTATTGTTAAATTAAAATTTGAAATTTAATTTAAATTCAATTTAAATTGAACATAGAAAGTCTGAATTTACAAAAAAGATGACATTTTAATCGTCTCTACTTGACAACAAAAACAAAACAGAGCTTTTGGGGACGGTAACTAGCGCTAGAATGGTCAACAATCAAAACTTGTTGCGTAGACAGGCAGGGAACGAGGAGCAACGAGCAACATCTAGGAGGCAATGGGTAATCCTATTCAGCCAAGTGATACAATATGAATCTCGGGAGGAAAAACAGCTGTGCCATAACCAATCTCAACAGTCATCCAACTCAACCAGCTTTTGACGGGATGACCTTGCATTCAGATGTATTTATGAAAAAAGGTGGCTTCTTGACTATGAATATAATAAATGATAGCAAGGAATAACATTCATGCAACTGAATAAGATTTAAAATTTTATTTTGATTGGTACGGGTTATTGTTCGGAGCTAACTAACTAGATAATGCATTGCTTATTATATTAACTTTATTTTAAGGTAAAGGTCACATTTCCGAAAATAATGGCTTTATTTTAATACCTAATGGTAAATTCTAGATTCTAGTTCAGCTTGGTATGTCTTTGTTTGGCAAGTGGCAAAGGGGAACATTATTTAATTGGAAATATCATTAAAATATAATATTTTTCTCCTCCATGTCCTAAACTCTTGTAATCCAAGTGTTCCATTAGACTCAAGTCATCCCATTCCCATTAACCTTGATATCACAGCAGGCTATCTGTGATTACAATTCGGATAAACTCTGGAATTCAAATTTTTTATCCCATCAGCGTCTCAACATTGTACCTGAAGAAATCCCGTTGTCCTGGACACCTACCTGTGACTGTTCCCCTTGTTCCCGCCTTCCCGTCCTGGTCACCGTACTCCCAGTCCTTGCCCCTCACCACCCTGGTACCCGTCTTCATCATCGCAGCCATCTCGCTGCAACTAGGCTCCTCATTGGACTCGACGTCCGCACCTGGACACATTATTTAACTTCGCTTTATCACTATAGATTACCCAACGTTGCAATTTTTGCGCTATAACTTTGCACCCTATCTCATAACACAGAAGTACATCTTGATCACTGATAATTACGTCATGCTGAACAAAAAGAGGTATTTCTAATTAGCTTTTAACTTAAATACAGAAGACAGTTTGAAACAGCATGGAACTTTAATATAGTGGCACTCCTGTATAGAATAACAAAACAAAACGTTGCTCGTAAAAATAAATATATATAATCTGGAGGATTACTTAACAACTGAATTATACAGGAAAGTTGAAGTATCAGCAAAGGATACATTTACATTTGCAGTAACTGTAATAATTGCCATTTTTACCACATTTTACGAAAGAATCGACTATTTTAAACAAATAAAATTGTACTAACGTCAACATAGAATAAATCAACAAAAACATTGACCTAGTCATAATAAACCGATTTTGTAAGTGTTATTTGTAACATTGATATTAGTTCGGGAATCTCAATGCTTTCCGAGAGTACAATAGATCTAAGCTTAATAAAGCGATTTGTAAGTGATAAAATTAGTTCGAAAATCTCAATTAGTCTAACCCAAGCCAGGAAGTCCACTAAAAGAACATTGGCAAGATGTGTCTAAATGTACCAACTTGGTCTAACCCATGCTAAGCCTGGGAGTTGCAATAAAATATTTGCCTTACTTGTTGCGTTCTGTACTATTTTGAGGTCGCATTTGCCGTCGCCCCCCATTCTGTAGCTGTTCTCGTCCCCTCCGTCCCACTCCACACGGTACCAGCCCTCGCCGGTGCTGTTCCCTGTAACAAGACAAGGGAAACGTGTCGACAGTGACAGCATCATTTTAGTTTAGAAAGATTATTATTCCAATTTTTTAACTAAGCATTCTCAAGTATTTATTTCATTCGTCTCCGTCCATAACTATTAAACAAAGTAACCTTGAATCTTTGCTTTTAAAATTATATAATCAATGTTAAAAGTACGAAATGCAACTGCATTGAATTAATGTAGATCTACGCAGTAAGAATACTATAGTAGCCCAATCAAAATCCGCAATGTTTCTGTTAATCATATTGTACTATGTATCGGTCATATATTTGAATGAAGGGTAGCAACTGTAGCACTAAACGTTATTTTAACGTTTCTCTAGCAATGTGTAAACGAAATAGTGCGTATGACATAGTACATAGGCCTAAAACTCATTATATAGTGGTCCCAAAGAAAGAATGCAGATGGCTCGAAATTGTTTTCCCAACATAACAACTTTGTCAACTCTATTTCACGCTAGCTCAGCGTGGATCTAGCACACGGAGGAACTCTGTGATCTAGCACAGATAAATTTTGCTTGCGTTGGTAAAAGATATTTCTCTTTCAAACACAAAGGCGACATTCAATTTACCGCCCTTTCATTCAACCCCCACCACTACCAAGCATCTGCATTCTTTCGTTGGAGCAAGTATATCAGGACACGTGCTAGTCACGTAGTGCAGTGTACCATATACCTACTCACTTCGTACAATATACAAATTGAATACTTATTATTTCAGCATTATAAAAATACAATTTAGAATATATACAACAATAATAATTACATAAAGTACATAGGAAACCTAAGTGGGCGTTGTCCGGTTCTCTCCGGTCAGCGTAGTATAGGCGATTAACCCGTGCTAAATGTTTCGTAAGCGATAGCGTGTGAACCCGACCACGGACCGGAATTATATTCATACTGTAAGAAACTATAATCTTTCCTCTTTGCGTGGATATACATAACTCTGCTCTATCACAAATATTCATGACATTTGTTTTGAGTCGAAGTGAACTCTACATTTACACTGTTGCCAAACCTTCCAAACTGCTCATGAAAAAGCACGTAAAAACATTTTGTACGTGGCATCAGCATAACATTTGGTATCCGACTTGCTTTGTGGCTACTGTGATGTCACTGGGTTGTACTAGATTAAACATTACTAATAAAATATCCTTTAATGTGCCAACAAAATCTTGAATGCGAAGTACATTTAGCAACCATGGACAGGCGCGTGGTATGCGAGGATGCCACAGCTGCACACAACGTGGCTGCGTCTCGCTTAGGTTGCCGCTCAGTCCGAGTACATTTGCGACAGCGCGCAAACATGGGTCCATTTAACTCATAATAGTTTGAATTTAGGTAGCGTCATCGAGCAAAGTAGAATGCCATCATCTTCTTCACAAAATTATGCATCTTGTGATGTTATTGGTTTAGATTTCTTTTGCGCGAGTCAAAAGATACGGCGAGCTACATTTTCGTACCATGCTAATTCTTATGGGCGCTGAGACCAGAGAGAACCAATTTCCTTCCCGCCTTCAAAACTTAGGTTCCCTATAAACAATATAAAAATAAATATTATATTGTCTGTGTGTGTGTATGATGTTGTGCTTATGTAAGAGAGTATAATTTTGTGAGTAAAGACTTGTAAAAGTGTGAACATAAATCTATGTACACCCGGCGTCAGAAGTAAATCAAGGGCTGGGAATTGTAGATACAACGATACCCCTTGATTTACTTCTGACGCCGGGTGTACATACAGAAGTGACTGACGGGAGCAATGCACATTATTATTTCATTGTGCAAATCTAAATTAGGCATAATTATTGACAAATGACTGTTATAAGTTGAGTGACATCTCATCGAACAGGAATATCTGTGTACATCGATGAAAATCCGAATAGTTATTGTGGTACCAAATCCACGACCACCATCAATTTCATTAGATATCGTACACTGTGTGGCAATTGTTCTGTTTGCATTCTTTGCTGTATTCTATTTGAAGACATCAGATTAAACTGCCCCATCCCCTGATGTGTTTGTATAATATTTCATCAAACAATACATTCACTTTTAAACTTTAATCGTGAACAATTAATAAGAATCCACCTTTTCTCAAGTTTACTTCCATCTTGACATCACAATAACGTCTAAACATTTTAAGCCTTGACACTCAACACCAAACCAGGAAGGACTGCAGCTCATGAAGGCCCTGGTTATTACCTGTGACTGTCCCCTGTGTCCCTGGCCCTCCGTCCTGGTCCTCCCAACTCCAGTCCTTCCCCCTCACGACCTTGGTCCCGACCTCCATCATGGCAGCCATGTCGCTGCAACTCAGCTCCTCGCTGGGCTCGACGCTAGGACCTGGACACACAACACATCGTCTCTCATAGCATGTGTTGATTTGAGATATTACATCTCACCCTGTATCTGATAATATTCTTTAGGTAGTCTCACACTGATATACTCATTAGATGGAGTAAGATTTCCACTCTAATAATAACTATGAGAGGCACCAACAACTCCGATTGTACATGATGAAAATATAAAAAAACACTATTTGTCAGGAATATAAAACCAAAAACACATGGTACTTTTAACCTTGAGGCCAATCAATGACCTCTGCTCGCGGACAGAGTGTAACGTCACCACTCTACTACGACAATGAAACTAGATGAATCTAGCGGCAAGAGAAACAGATCGTGTCGAAGAAATTGTCTAGGAAATAAAATAACTAAACCATTGTACATTAATAGGAATAAAAATGTCGTAAACAGGTCCACTTCTTATAATAGTTCAGATTTAAGACTGTGATATTAGCTTCCATGATGCGACACGTCTTCGCCCACGCGAGGTGCATGTAGCAAGTCCAGGTTCGGATAGGTTTTTAGTTTGTGTTACATATCCCATCTGTGTTGTTTTCTCTGTTGAAGGCAGCTGGTAAAACAGTTGTAACACTGCTCCTCGATGGATACTCGAAAAGGTGTTGAGAATAAAAAGGTTATTTTAATTTGGGGGCCAAGCAGGTCATACCCCTGGGGACAAAGGTAGATAACGGTAACTGTAAGGGAGGTGCTGGTTTTTCTTTTCCTTGAAAACACATGTTGTAAGATTTTGAAACTATAATTAAAATTATTGTTTAAATTTAGGAAATATTGTTATAGAAAACTGGCACGATTGCATAGTGAACTTTCTTGCAAACTCGAATCTAGACTTTCGTCGAAGCAAGACGGTGCAAGGTGCTGGGCTTACTAAGCTGCAATACGTGTAACTTGTCGGGAACTCGAATCCACGGAAAATATGAAGAAAACTGCTTGTTGAATGCGGGATATTTCAAGACTGCATTGTTGCACAGCACGTGTCGTAGTTAATCGAATGACGTTTGGCACTCAGTTGTCCAGTTAAAACTAAGGCCCTTCTTAATGAGGTTGGTAAGCTCTCGCGAGATATCGGAAAATTCAGTGTTACCCAGTAGAGTAGCCCCAGATGACTGAAATATAAGTGTGATTCTGTTTGTAAGAACTACAGGGGCATATCCCTCATGAGTCGGGGTGCAAAACTGTACGAAAGAGTACTCGAGAGATGGTTACGAGATCATGTTGTTGAATTGCTACTGAGAGAGACACAGTAGGGGTTGTAAATTTAGCAGGCAAAGAATGGAAGACAGGCGGTAGAAGGGCTGATCAATAAACAGAGTGTGATATAGAAAAACCTTAAGACTCTGTACCGAGGGATACAGTTTGGGCATCCATGCACGTGAGTGGAAAGAGTCGTGTACATACGCGCTAAGGAAGAACTGCATGGTACAAGGTGGAGTGTGGTCTGAAACAAGGGAGTGTTCTGGCGCCAATTTCATTTATAATAGATGGACGCTATGCTCAAAGAAGCAGAGCCTGAAAGTGTCCAATCAATAAAAACAATGACCTTATGAGATTTATTGTTTGTTTGAAGTGAGTCGTATGAAGAAGTAGAACGCAGAGATGATGCATGGAGTAAGGGTACGGAAAAACAACATAAAATAAGTCAAAGTAATAAGAGTGAGCCACTGATGATGGCAAAGAAGTATCGGCTGAAAGAGAAGAAAATAGTTTTAAGAAGCAAAGAATTGGAGAGAAAAAAGATTTTAAATACCCGGGCAGTTAGTAGGTAGTAAAGGTAAACTTGATCAAGGCATATCTAGAGGGGTTAACCTACCAGAAGGTTATTACCAATCTGCCAGGAAAATTTTATCGAGTGAAGATATGCCAAACAAATGCCAGCTTAAAAACATGTTTTTATTCCCAATACTGACATAATATGCTTTAGGGACCTAGACTCTCGGAAAATAAGGAGAAAGTATAATTTTTTAATTGCCTCAGAAATGAAATTTCTTGGGAGTGTCTTGGGGTTACTAAAATGGATAAATAAATAAATCGTATTTAGAATCAATCCACTCAGTCACAGAATTGAAATGTAGTGCGATAATGAAGGAACTAAGTGTTGAAAAATTGTGGATGGCGTATTGGAAGAGAGCGGCTGAGATGGTTTGGACACAATATGTAAATAATGTAAACAGAAGGAATACCAAGAAGAGTGTGCAAGGTTATCAGGGAATAAGAAAAAGTTGGAAGACCAAGAGATAGGTAAATGGGTGGATGGAAAGCATAGAGGAGAGAGACGTGTCTTAAGTAAAGGTAGAATTTGGAAGATGGTGGGAAGGTCGAAAAAATGGAGGGAAGTCTTAAAAAAAAAGCAGCAGCAGGTTATGGTAGAGTTATCAGATGAAGAAGAGGCTGAAGATGTTGTGTAAGTAAGGTCTGGCTTATCGGCAGCTAAGAAAGCCAAAATAACCTGAGTAAATGGAGCTAAAGCTCCTCCCAACCAGAGCATTAGTTTGGAAATGGGGACGGATTTAAAAGAAAAGAAAAGCGGCTTCAATGTGTGTAATATTTTTTATGAAAATAACTCTTACAGCAAAAGCTTTTATATGATTTGACTAAAAGTACCAATTCTCTCTATCGTTGTCGATTGCCTATTGTCGCACGAGTTGGTAAATATAGCCTACCCCAACTAATGGAATTTTTCTTTGAGGGCTCAGTGTTATTTTGTAAAAACCTTAATTAATAGCTACAATGCATTATACTTTAAGAATATATTATTATTATTCTATTCTTACTTGTTGAATTCTGCACAATAATTAGGTCGCATTTTCCATCGTTACCCATTCTGTAGTTGTTCTTTCCGCCTGCGTCCCACTGGACTCGGTACCAGCCCTTATTGGTGCCGTTCCCTGGAACAAGACATACAATTTATAATTCGTGAAAATAACAATTTAGTTAGTAATATTTTTCCTCATTTATTTTTAAACTAAGCATTTTGTTGGATATATTTCTTGCTCCCAGAAAAAAAATGTTTAAGAAATTTAATTGTTGTTTACTTTTTTTAATGATATCCAAAAATTTTAATTTTTATATCCAACTGATTTGAAATGTTAAATTAAATTAAATTTATCGTAGCAACCTGCCCAAGGTGAAATGGATGCCACACTCTAGGTTTATAACTAGGTATATTGAAGTAAAGACAATGAAGAGATGTCCGTGCGCTGTTCAAGAGAACCTTAAATCCTTCAGTCAGGATTGCTGGTCTCAGCGGGATTTGAAACCGGGACCAACCGAATCAGAGTCAAGCGCTTAACGCTCGAGCTAATACTTTTGGATGATTGCAATGTTGATGTAAAATGTGCAGTAGTAAACTAATGGAAATTTGCGCGGATAACATTCGTTTCAGGAAAGTATCAGTGGCGTCTGGACCGAATAGGGTATGAGTTTACTATGTGTATATCACACATTCTTTATTTATTTGTGTGGAATATCATCTATCTATAGCACAAAACAAACCAACGTAAAATGGAGTAGATAGTACTTGACGTCACAGCTGGGACCCTAAAAGGCGTCAGTACTTTGAGTTTGACAGGTTGATCAGCGCTTGAACAGCGAAGATAATTCGCGTTGACTGCTTGTAGGCCTATACTGAGTCCGAGTTAACCGAGGTACCTTATCATTTACGAAAATAGATTACTGGAATGTAATTTGTAGCTCATTTTTATTTCTACTTGGCCAGAATGGAACAAGCTCTATGACCTTAGATAAGCCAGTGTTCGCACTAAAAGGAGGATGCAGCAGCACTCCACTCTTGGCAACCCTACCCAAGCTAACATACCGATTGTCCAGCTTCAAAGGGTCAACATCAGCTTGTTTGCAAAATCCCTTTGCAAGTAGAAGAAATAACATTACTGATTCTGTTTTTTGTTTTTTGTTGTGATGATTGTCCGTTAGAATTCGTACATTTTTCTCCAGTCTCATTGGGGTGCTGTCAGAATGCAGTTACCACAATAATTAGGAAGATGAATCCTGCAAGCTACTTTATCTTGGACCCTGGACACAGTGGTATGCTATTTCCTAAGAAAAGAACATGCTATTGAGCAATGACAAGCCTGGAGAAAGACGCCCGAGCTAATGCCGGTCCGGGACTCACAGTACCGGAAAATGTTAAGATTCATAGAGTGTGATTGGGGTATTTTAACGAGTTTGAGGCATGCTTTTTTATCACATTTGTTGTTGGTGACTGGTGATGACTGTCATGATTGAAAAATTATATCATGTTCTTTGATTTAACATTGGATTTCCTCATTTGTACGAAGAGATATACAACGTACACAGCGTATACCCTTTTTTGTCCTGAAGCGTATCACATCACATGTCAAAAGGACAAAATTCATGCTCAATACAAGACAAAACTTACTCAGAATAATTCCATGTACACTATATAATAAAATAAACTTCCATCAGATTTGACTGTCATTAAGAAGACGGACGCTTTCCACATTATATTACAACAAATGTTAGAAGAAAAGTCATATAATTTAATACAAGAATTCATTGGAGACAAATTTTGTTTTATTTTATTTTAATTTGGTTCATGTTTTTTTTGTTTTGTTTTTTTATAAAAAATATGTTAGTATTTTTTTTTATTCTTTTATTCATATTCTTATTTTATTTAATTTTCCTGTGTTGACAGGCCAGTTTCTTCAACTATTCTTCATTCTTGTCATCGAGTATAGAACGGCTTCTCTTTATGGCCTACTCATGTTATCGGGCAGGGAGTCGAGGGAACACTGAAGAGTGTATTATAGTATTAGCCTATTGATTTTTCGAATATTGTATTGGTGTTATGTTGTATTTCAAAATTTTCAAACACCCATGCATGACAAGGGTCAAGGCGATTTACTTTGTATTTGAACTTTGGAAATAAAACAATATTGTATTGTATTGTATTGTATTGTATTGTATTGTATTGTATTGTATTGTATTGTATTGTATTGTATTGTATTGTATTGTATTGTATTGTATTGTATTGTATCGAATTGAATTGAATTGAATTGAATTGAATTGAATTGCATCGTATTTTATTGTATTGTATTTATTGTATTGTATTGCATTTATTGTATTATTGTATTTTTTGGGGGGTATACGAAGTATGTTCGTGATGCCCCCATGACATTATTGCCAGTCCTGCATTCTGGGCTACAGTCCGCGGACAATAACCTGGATCACGCACCTCAAGGACATGAACTTGCTTATTACCTGTGACTGTCCCCTGTGCCCCCGGCGTCCCGTCCTGGTTCCCCCCACTCCCAGTCCTTGCCCCTCGCCACCCTTGTCCCCACCTCCAGCATCTCTTGCATCTCGCTGCAAATCTGCTCCTCGCCGGACACGATTCCAGGACCTGGACAGACAGTTATTTCCCTTTATTGGTGTTCACACATTTGATAGTGTCCTTATATAAAACAAAATTAGCAGAACAGGCTAATAATAAATTGATGAAAAAAAATGAATGTACATTTCAATTATATTATTATTATTACTAGGGAAACGCCAAAGTCGTTGTTAAACGAGTGAGTGAGCCATGTGTATAGTACCCTGTATCATTCCACATACTGGGCTAGATCCAGCCTTCGGTATATGGGAGAAATGGGGATGTTCCCGGGTACTCAACACTTGGCTCACTCACTCGTTAAACAACAACTTTGGCGTTTCCCTAGTTTAAATTAAACATTCAAAATGCGAATCGTGTTCAAAACGTATTAGCGTGAAACATTAAACAATTTCCAAGATAAAACAAAATCACCTAATTTTTATTTCCCATTTAACACCCCTCAAAAATAATATGTGGGTGTAAAAATATAAAAAAGTTCTACCGAACGGGTATCGAACCCCAACCCTCTGCACGGTTGGCTAAATGCTTACCACTATGTCATGCAAGCCACGTAGTGTTTGTCCCGCTAGCTGCTACTAAACAAATGCTATCGATATTTTATAAATCACATTTTTATTTATTGTAGGATTAAATCGCAATGGATCTAGCTAATTTTGTTAACAGTTCTCAGTAAACTCGTACCGGATGTCCGTTTAAAATTTCAGCGCAATCTGTTCAGCGGTTCGGCTGATTTTCGACGTACAAACCGACAGACAGAATCACAGAATTAGGGCCGTTTGAGTTGAATGGAGACACTCAGTCGCTCCGCTCCCTCGTTTAATTATTATTATTATTATTATTATTATTATTATGTTTTATATATAACGCAACAAAACGCAACATAACGCCACATATCGCTACATAACGCCACTTAACGCCACGTAATTGAACGAGTGAGCGTAGCGAACGTAGTGATTTCCATTCGACTTAAACGGCCCTTACGGTTTTTCTGCGTGCGTGCGTGTGTGTGTGTGTGTGTGTACGTTGAAAATCAGCCGAATCGCTGAACAAATTGCGCTGAAATTTTAAACGGACATCCGGTACGAGTTTATTGAGAACTGTTAACAAAATCAGCAAGATTCATTGCGATTTAAACCTACAAGAAATAATAAACTGAGAAATAGACTTCCAATGTTTAGAAATTATTTTAACGACAATGTTTTAGATTTTGAAAAGATATTTTTTGTTTGTTTTTCGCCTGGCCGTGAAATGCCGTGTCCATGCAAGGTCAGTCGAATGTTGGACGTCAAGGTACCCCCAAATTCCGCACGTAGATTGAGTAAACCTTGCAATATTTTCACGTATTTCGTACTGGCTATGTTAACCATAGTAGGCCCTATTGCCACAGATGATGGACTACACTGCGTTATATGCATTTCAAAACATGTTTATAATTATTTTTGAAATGCAATCTAGAAATTACAAAATCTTTCCCGACCAGGGGATTGAACCCACGTCTCCCACATTTCGGCTACAAGGGCGCTTTAGCCAACTAGACTAGGGAAACGCCAAAGTCGTAGTTAGACGAGTGAGCGAGTCATGTGGTGAGTACCCGGGAACATTTGCATTTAAGTTTGATAATTATATTCGTATAGATAATAGGGTATTGGTGGAAATCACTGTGCCGGAGGTTGCTGTTGTTGGCAGTCTTCAACTGAATATTCCGTGTGACTGCCGGGTCTTGCTTAATGTTAGATTGTTGGTCCGGGAGTTGTGTAAATGTTTAGGCCATAGTTTAGGCCAAAATGCTCCAATGTAGCCTATATGATATGCTAGGGAGGCCTAAGGTAAGGGGAAGAAAAGAAATGTTACCGGGTACTCAACACATGGCTCACTCACTCGTCTAACAACGACTTTGGCGTTTCCCTAATGACATAACCACATAACGCAACCTAACGCCACATAACTACATAACCACATAACGCAACATAATGCAACATAACGCACATAACGCCACATAACGCCACATAACGCCACATAACGCAACCACATAACGCAACATAACGCCACATAACGCCACATAACGCAACATAACGACATAACCACATAACGCAACATAACGCCACATAACGCTTATAACGACATAACGCAACATAACGCAACATAACGCCACATAACGCCACATAACGCCACAAAACGCTCATAACGACATAACCAAAATACGCAACATAACGCCACATAACGCCACATAACGCAACATAACTTCACATAACGACAATAACGCAACATAACGCCACATAACGCCACATAACGCCACATAACCCCACATAACGACATAACCACATAACGCCACATAACGCCACACGCAACATAACGCAACATAACGCCAAATAACGCTGCATAACGACATAACCACATAACGCAACATAACGCCACATAACGCTCATAACGCCACATAACGCCACATAACGACATAACCACATAACGCAACATAACGCCACATACCGCCACAGAACGCCACAGAACTTCACATAACGACATAACCACAAAACGACATAACCACATAACGCAACATAACGCCACATAACGCCACATAACGCACATAACCACATAACGCAACATAACGCCACATAACGCCACATAACGACATAACCACATAACGCAACATAACGCCACATAACGCCACATAACGCCACATAACGACATAACCACATAACGCAACATAACGCCACATAACGCCACATAACGCCACAGAACTTCCGACGCATTTATGCCGGTGCTCAGGTATATGGGGTGGTAGAGTGGGGCGTGGGGAGTTGGGGTTACAATCGTCAATACTGCTCTTAATAATTAGATAGGGCGCCACTTTGTTTTGTCACTCGTCCCGTCTGCAGGCGTTATCAAACAAAGAAATATAAGCCTGGGGTCGGAAGTAAGATAACAGAGGGGCAACCCAGCAAGATGTGCTTGTGAAATACATAGAAATTTAATATAATAAAGCATACCACCAATTAATAACCAGAAATATATAACAATAGGTTAGAACTCGTGAACGAACAGATCTCCAAGTTCAAACATCAAAAGATTCACAAGGTCTCATCTGCCTGCCCAAACAAGTAGCATAATCACGCTTGGCTATATGAAAACCAACGTACCAAGTTAGCCTAATTACATAACAATAATATACAGTTAGGTTAAGTTTAAACTTATTAGACGCCCCTCAAACACAGTTCAGGTAAATTACTCCACAAAGTTATTCGGCACTCTCAAGCCGGGGCCGTGGATAACCCGTAAAATCAGTAGTTTTTACACAAAATGGGGCTCACTTCCCGCCTCCCGGAGAGTATGAACAAGTTCTTCACGAAAGTTTGTACAGTGAGTTCTTACAGTTCGTCCGGTAAATTTTTAAACACTTTCCCAGAAGCCTCACAAGTCGGTTCCCCAAAGGTACCAATTCGACCCGGGCGGGGAAGGGGTCGCGGGGCGAGGGGTACACGTGCATTTGTCCAATCCCCGGGTCTCCACAAGGTCCCACTTGGTTGCGAAATTTTTTAAAAGACCCCAACGTAAAAACTTTTCTAGTCGAGGGGAGGGTTCGCACGCGCGACACTTTCCCACACTTCCCAAAAAGTTTCAGGTCCACAGATAGGGGGCTCAACCACAAAAAATTTTTTTAAAAATCAAATAACATGGCCTATCCGCATACAGCAGCGACCGGAGACCACCTAGACAACACCCTCCCAACAGTGCCGCATAATTCACAGTGTCCTCCCTTACCAGAAAAAACCGCATTGTGACTTCACTAGTATTTTAAAATTAGATAACATATTATTATGGTATGATATGAAAAAAAAAACAGTACAGAAACACACAGATACGTAAGTTACATGTTCAAAGGTCAAGAAGTTGATATGAGATGGTTCAGGGCGAGGTGAGAAGAGAGAGAGAGAGAGAGAAAGTAGATGGTCGGGGTGGGTTTGGGCATCTGTGGCTTGCGCCGTGGGCTGGTAATTGCTGTTGTTGTGTGAAAAGTGATTCTGGACTTTTACACTCCCCCTTCCTTCGGATGATTCCCCTGTCAATAAAAGTCTTCTTCAGCGTCTTTAAAAATTTTTTAAAATTTTTTATGTGCCTGGGCCCTATGATTTTTCCTCTCCTTTTCTAATCATACCCCAAACGGTGATATTTCTTATACAGTGAAGGGTCTACATATTTGGGGAAAGTTTGCGGGTGAAAATTGGTGCGTCGGTTTGAGCAAAATTTTTTACGCCAAATTTTCTCTCCTTCTGCAAATTCTACCGGCCTTCGACGTGGGTTTGAAAACCCTTTTTTATTTGCCCCAAGGCTCTTTCAGTCGAGCCGTAACATCTTGGAAAAAACGCTTCCGAGGGTTTCAACTTTTTGGGTTTACCTGATCTCGGGAACCAAAAGTCAGTTCTAGTTTTGGGGTCGCCTCCCCAAAATGTCTTCCAGAAATTTGTACTTCTCGGCCAAAATTCAGGAAATTTGGCGTGAAGCCGTCATTTTCAGGTTGGCGGATTTTAAAGCAAAACCTAGCTCGTGAAAATTTTTATCCCAGGGGCATGGTTAGCTTTTACATAACTGGCTATCAGGGTTTTCATCACCGATTCACCTCTCGGGGGGGTTTACTTGCGGGGTAGGGGGTTGAGATGCTTTTGATTCTACTTCTTTGGAGTTTTGGAACTCCTTACTAATATACTGTTTCCCGTTGTCGATCGGATGTTGTGGTGCTCCATACATGGGGATTACGTCTTCTTCAAGGGTTTTACTCCCCGATTTCGCTTTTGCTTGACGTAAGGGAAACATAAAGGAGAATTTCGTAAAATGCGGACAAAACTAACAATAGCGATTTTTTTGGTCAAATTTGGGAAGGGCCCATCAATCTTCAAAATCTTTTCCCAAAGGTTGTCAATCTAAATCTCCCCCCCTAAGACCACCGGGTTTTTTCTGTTAAAACCTTATACTGCGCACGGGTTTTGACACTTAGTTTTTTTTTTTTTGTTGATATGGGTCTCTTTTTGGGGGCCAATAGTAGTTGGGATGCCGCTTCCAAGTTTTAAAAGCTTCCTAGAGGGCCCTGCAGTGGCGGCATCATGGATTCTTTTAATATCTTTTTTCGTTTACCCTTTTGGAACAAATATTCTCCACGTATCTTTCGTGACTTCTCGACGTTTGCCGTAGTTTGTAGAGTTAAAAATCGCTCACCTCCAGGGAGGGATATTTCTGAGGGTTTTTTCTTACTTGATACAGCATCCCAGAGCCCCTTTATCTCGGTTTTTTTTCAGAACAGTGATTAGGTAAATTTTCCCTTTTGGTGGGGAGCCATGCTCGTGACAGGGCTTGGCAAAACAGGTCGGTTCCTTTTCGGGAACTATTTTAAAATCATATTGTTTTGCAATCGAATGGCCCATCGACCCAACCCTTCCTGTGGGGTCAGTAGGTTATTACCCATAAAAGGGAAGGGTGGTGGGTTTATTCCCGGAAAGTACTTCCTTCTAAAAGGGGGACGCTCTTCTCTATAGCCCATATTACCGCCAGGCCCCTTTTTCTCTGTGCCCGTGAAGTTTCTTTCGCTTTAGGGGGAAAAACGGTAATAGGCAAAACCTTTTCTCCCTCTTGAATTGCTGGATAATAACTGCCAATACCGTAGGGGGAGCGTCACCGGGACGATAAGTGGCAGATTAAAATCTGGAAAAGGAGGTTTTGGGGCTGAAACAAGAAATTTCTTTGAAGAAAAAAAAGGGACCCTCGTCGGGGGCCCATCCTTTTACATTCTTCTTTGTAGTGCATGAAAGGGGAAAATCTTTAAGGCGTGGGTTTAATAAACGACGGTACCATGACGTCTTTTCCCACAAATCGTTTCACACCCTTTATATTGGTGGGAGCAGGATAATTTACTTGCTTTCTACCTTTTCGGGGCGACATGGACCGATTGATTGACCACATACCCTGGTATTTAAGTTCATCAAGCAAAATTGCTTTTATCCGTATTTAGGGTTTTTACCCTGCGTCCCGCAAACGAAACAAATTTTTCCTTTGAGCACGCGAAAGTTTTCCTCAAAAGTAGGTTTTAAAATAATGAAATCACCAAAAAGATAAAAAACGTGGGGTTTCCCAGGTCGTTCTACTATACGTCGACTAGTCGCTCCCAGGTCGCGGGCATTGTTAGACCAAAAGGTGGGCGTAAAAAGGGAAAAAACCCTTACCCGGAATGGAAAAAGGTCTTTTCTCTAGAAATTTCTCCAGGGTCCCTGCCAGTAAGCACTTTTTAAATCCAATGGGGAAAGTATTTGGTCCTCGTAGCTGCCCAAAGATACTATTCACTATGGGGGGTCGCGTCTCTTACAGCACTTCGTTAATTTTCCAAAAAATCCGAAAAAAACGGTGCCCCACCCTTTCTTCTTGCCCAATAAAACGGAGAAACCACGGATACTAGATTTTTAAATTACTCCTAAACGGAGCATTCGTCAACTTCCTGAATGTTTCGCACTAGGGGGGACACGGGATAGTAAGTTTTTTTAAAGGTACTGCCTTCCTGTGTCAATCCGTGTTCTACTAAATTATGCAACCAAGAAAATTTTCCGATTGGTTAACATATTCTTTCCTGAATGCATTGAGAGCAGCCTTTGTTTCTTTTTTTAGTAGCCCAAAAGCAACCGGTTTTAGCTTCAGCACCATATGGTACGGTTTTTACTGTTGCAAAAAATCCAGGGATTCGAGGTGATATCGGGAATAATGTTCATTTTTCGCCAAAAAACGATTCCGAGAATAGGGGGTGGTGACTTCTAACCCCTACCAGAACAGGGGAGTAAGCATACAGTCCCTTTAAGCGTGAGGGAAAGTCAACAAGAAAACTCTGGGCTTGTCCTTCCATTGGGAACACTAACCTAGGGACTCTTCTTTAGGGAGTCGAAGTTTTTTAATAGTCCGCCCTGCTTCCCCAAATCGTTTTGTTTGGACCTGAATCCAGTAATCCTTATCTTTAAAGCCCTAATTTTAACAGTAAGGGAGGCTCGTCGCCGGGCCAGGTATCTTGGGGTAAAATATAATCAAAAAGGGTCTTGTTTGGTTTTTTTAAAAAATTCCAACCAAATTTTTTTCCACCCTGCAGGTCCGTTCAAGAGGGCATCTACCCGATCATGTGTCCTCCCATTTCGTTTCCCGGTTTGTTAATCCACAATCTATACCTAACAAAAATTAGGATCCCGCATTTCCCTAGCAAAAACGTCCCCCTGCGGTTTTGGGCAGGAAACGGAAGGAATGCCTTCCTTAGCACAATTCCAACAAAAATCAACCCGTTACCTCGGTTCCCTGGAAATTTTGGGGACCATTGTGGGGAATAGGTTTCGGCGTGTCAACAGAGTGTTTTATTTTCTGGGGCGGTTCCCCTTGTAAAACCAAGTCCGGGTTTTAGGAGGGAACGATTAGCGTCGGAGGTAAAAAAGGCATTCGCCAGCGGCTTTGTTCTAGCTTAGTCTAGGGGCAGAAGTTCGTCCACCGAAAGGTCCCGTAAACTTAAAGGCGCTGTAAGAAAAGGAGCAAAATTTTTTATCAGCAATCGCAACTTCTCCCCCTCTGGCATCGGTGTCGGTAGGGACGGAAAAAGTTCTCCCATCTGGCAACATAATACCAAAGCGTTCCTCCTCTCCTTGAGGCGGGATTTAATCTCATTTTAACAAGTCCTTTCATAATCAAAAGGGGAGAATTTACTCTAAGTAAGGATGAGTTCACGCCAAAAATGGACCCCATTCCTTATTGCTCGAACCATATGAGTGCAGAACCTTGAAAAAAATCAATGGGAATAACCAAAGGCTTCTCTGGGTACATTTTCGATCCATGGTCTTCTACTCTCTCTATGAAGCATATACACTAAAATCCTTGACCTCTCCCGTGAATTTAATATTCCCCTGTGAAACAGGTACTTTTGTTCTATGCCAATTTTAAACTATTATTTGCTCTTCAATTTCTGGGTTTATAAAAATTTTTTTTAGCCTACAGAGGTTTTGGGGCCAAAAAGGGAATTAAATTTATTTCCAGTTTATCAGTAGGGTGCCCCAAACATTGTCCCTGGGTAAAGGGAGTGGGCAAAAATTTTTAACCCGGTCGGTAGGCTTTCAGGACCTTCGTCCTCTCATTGTCGGGAACTGGAACATCGGGGGACTTTTCTCTTTTAATTCTTCATAGCCACAAAATTTCTTCAATATATGTGAGCGTTCCTTCATAAATTCAGGTTCCCCACTCTGTATACGCTCTGTCCTCCCTAAAAAGTGACACAAAAATTAGTATCGATTTTTACGATAATCTGAGTTAGTTTTTTCTCCTGCAAAAGTTTCAATAAAATTTTTATTGGTCATTTTATTAACAATCATTCCCAATTCGTTTTAAGTTTGCTGGCGAATCGCCTAATCATTACCGTTTTGTTTTTTTTTAACTTCAATACGCGTTCAAAATTTTGCATATCTTCCCCAGAAGAAATATCGGGTTTTCCCTCTCACGTTAAATTCAATTTTTAATTCATCCTTAGCTAGACGATTTATCTCCTGATGAAAAAATGCAATTGACAATTTTTTTTAAAAAACCAAAAGAAAAGAAGATCAGGCCCCACGTTCGGACGTCATTTTTTGCGACGCATTTTTGCCGGTGCTAGGTTTGGGGGGTAGAGTGGGGCGTGGGGAGTTGGGGTTACAATCGTCAATACTGCTCTTTAAAAATTAATAGGGGGCCCCTTTTTTTTGTCACTCGTCCCCGTCGGGAGGCGTTTTCAAACAAAGAAATATAAACCTGGGGTCGGAAGTAAATAACAGAGGGGCAACCCAGCAAGATGGTTGGGGAAATACATGAAAATTTAAAATAAAAAAGAATACCCCCAATTAAAAACCAGAAATATATAACAATAGGGTTTGAACTCGTGAACGAACAGATCCAAGTTCAAACCCAAAAAAATTCAAAGGTCCCCTGCCCGCCCCAAAAAAGTAGCATAATCACGCTTGGGTATTGAAAAACCCCGTACCAAGTTAGCCAATTACATAACAATAAAATTTAAATTAGGTTAGTTTAAAATTATTAGACGCCCCTAAACACAGTTTTAGGGAAATTACTCCACAAAGTTTTCGGCCTCTCAAACGGGGCCCTGGATAAACCCCGTAAAAAATTTAGTAGTTTTTGACAAAACAGATCGGGTCACTTGCCCGGGCCCACGCGAGAGTATGAACAAGTTTTACGAAAGTTTTACGTGATTATTTCGTTCGTCCGGGAAAAATTAAACACGTTACCAGAAATCCTCACAGAGCGTTGCCCAGTACCAACTCGATCCGGCTGGGAAAAGGGGCGCGGGAGCGATGGGGACACGGTGCACTGTCAATCGTCCGGGGCTCCACAAGGTCCCCCTTTGGGTTTCGAAACATTTAAAAACTCCCAAAGTCCAAACGTTCTAGTCGAGGGGTATGGATTCGCACGCGCGACACAGTTCCCCATTTTCCAAAAAGTTTCAGGTTCACAGATAGAGGCTCAACCAAACAATGTTTTAAAAAACAAATAACATGGCCTATCCGCTACAGCAGTCCCCCCCCCACGGAGATCCCCCCCTAGACAACAGCCCGACCAACAGTGACTCGCTACATTCACAGTGTCTCCCTTTACCAGCAAAACCGCATTTTGACTTCACTAGGTCTTAGAATTAGATAACAGTATTTTTTGGTAGACTATGAAAAAAAACAGTACAGAATACACACAGAAAAAGTCAAGTTACATGTTTAAAGGTAGAGAAGTTTAATAGATGGGTTTAGGCGAGGAGAGAAAGGGGAGAGAGAGAGAGATAAGGTAATGTCTGGGAGGTGGCATCTGTGGCTTGGGGCGGGGCTGGTAATTGCTGTTGATGTGATGAAAAGTGATTCATGGACGTTACAAACTCACAAAAGATCATAACGACATAACCACAATCGCAACATAAAAGCCCCATAACGCCAAATAAAAACCACATAAAGCCACATCACGACTTAAACCCCATAACGCAACATAAACCCCAAAAAACGCCCCATAACGACATAACGCACATAACGCCACATAACGTCACATAACGACATACCCACATAACGCCACGTAACGCCACATAATACGCAACATAACGCCACATAACGCACATAACGCCACATAACGCCACATAACGCCACATAACGACATAACCACAAAACGCAACATAACGCCACATAACGCCACATAACGCACATAACCACATAACGCAACATAACTCCACTGACGCCACATAACGCCACATAACGCACATAACGCCACATAATGCACATAACGCCACATAACGCCACATAACGCCACATAACGACATAACGCCACATAACGCCACATAACGCCACATAACGCCACATAACGCTACATAACGCCACATAACGCACATAACGCCACATAACGCCACATAACGCCACATAACGCCACATAACATAACCACATAACGCCAAAACCACAAAACGCCAAAATAACGCATAACGCATAACGCAAAAAACGCACATAACGCAAACGCTGCAAAAGACATAACCACAATACCCCTAACGCACATAAGCCCCAAAACGACATAACCAATACGCACATAACTTACATTCGAAAAAACCACAACCCTAACTAAGCCACATAACCACATAACCACATAAGCACATAACTCCACTAAAGCCATAACGCCAAAAACAACATAACATAAGCCAACAAACGCAAATAAACCCCCATAACGAACATAAACCACATAACGCAACATAACCCCCGCCCCCTAACCCAAACCCCACCACATAAACCACATAACGCCAATAACGCATAAACCCCTACACATAACTAACAAACGCCTCAAACCACAAGACTCAAAACGCCACATAACGTACCCAACCACATAAACGCAACATAACCACATAACGCACCAAAACGCAACATAACGCCACATAACCCCCACATAACGCCACATAACTCCCCATAACGCCACATAACGCCATAACGACAATAAACACAAAACGCACAACCCAACTTTACCCACATAACGCCACATAACGACACAAAACGAAACAAAAACACATAACCACATAAAGCAAAATAACCCCAAACGCCACATAACGCCACAAACGCAACATAACCACATAAAACCACATAACGCCAAAATAACCACAAAACGCCACTAACGCCACATAACGCAACATAAACCCCTAACGCAAAAAACCAAAATAAACCCCCAAAAAAAACATAACCACAAACCCCCAAAAAAAACCCAAAACCCCCATAACACTAAACCCCAAACGCACAAAAAGCCACATAACACTTTAAAAACAAACCCAAAATAACGCCACAAAACGCCACATAAAACCCAAAAACAAAAACCCAAAACGCAAAAAAACGCCACAAAAAAAACGGCCCCCTAACGCCAAAAACGCCCATAACAATAACCCAAACAACAAAAACCCCACATTACGCCCAAAAAAAAAAAAACCCTAAACCCCAACGCCACAAAAAAACCCCCCCTTTCCCCAAACCCCTAACCCACTTTCCCCCAAAACCCATTACGAAAAAAAAACCCCAAAAAAGCCACAAGAATAACCAAAAACCCAAAAAACGCCACTACGCCACTAACGCCACGACCCCATAACGACAAACCACATAACGACAAAACATAACACATAAACCCCAAAAACGCAAAAAAACGCCACATAACGCCACAAAAAAAAACATAAACTAAACCAAAAAAACCCAAATAAGCATAAACCCCAAAACCCAATAACGAACATAAACCCTAACCCCTCACAAACCCCATAAAGACATAACCAAAAAAACCGCCCCTAACCAAAAACTTAAAAAAACAAACCAAAAAACCAAACCCACAAACGCCACTAAACCACACAATTAACCCCATAACCAAAAAAACCAATAACGACATAACCCAAAACCCACAAAAAAACCCTAACGCCCCTAACCCCCTAACCCCCAAACCAATAACCCAAAACACGCAAAAACCCAATTTAAAAAACATACGCAAAATAACGCCAAAAACCCCCATAACGACCCCAAAAAAACCAAATAACCCACTTACGCCACAAAAAAAACAAAAAAACAAAAAAACAAACGAAAATAAAGCCCCAATAACGCGAAATAAGCACAAACGCCACATAACCACAAAACCCAAAAGGAAAACCAAAAGCCAAAAAAATTGCCACAAACCAAAATAACGCCACATAAAGCCAAAAACGCCACATAAACATCCCCAAACCCCCAAAACCCACAACCCACAAAACCCCAAAACCCCAAAACGCATAAACCCCCATAACCAAAACCCAAAACAATACCCAAAAAAACGCCAATAACGCCACTAAGCCCCAAACACAAACCAAAATAACGCAAAAACGCCAAAACCCCCCCCTAACCCCAAACACATAACGCAAAAAAAACCAACCCCCAAACCCCCCCAAAAGCCCAAAACCCAAAACAAAAAAAACCCAACTTAACGCCAATAAAAAACCACCCAAACGCCCAAAAAAAACCAAAAAACCCCAAATAACGCCAAAACCAAAACCCAAAAACCCAAAAAATAAACCCAAAACGACCTAACCACAATACGCAACAAACCCAACATAACGCCACATAACGATTAACCCAACCCCCCCCAAAGCCCATAACCCAAACCCCCAAAAAACCAAAAAACGCCACATAACGACATAACCACAAACCCCAAAAAAAACCTAAAAACCCAAAAAAAACCCCAAAAAAAACGCCACAAAAGCCACATAACGACAAAAACCAATAACGCACATAAACCCCCCCCAAACCCCGTACGCCACATAAGTTCACAACGCCACTCGACAAACTACAAACGCAAAAAAACGCCACATACCGCCACAAACCAAAACTTCATATAACGACATAACCACAAATAATAACGCAATAACGCAACATAACCCAAAAACCCCCGGAAAAAAAAAAAACAAAAACAACCCAAAAACCCCCCTAAAAACCCCCATAAACCCACATAACCCAAAAAAAAAACCCCCCCCCCAAAAAAACCCCAAAACTTCACCCCCCCAAAAAAAACCCTAACCTGCATAACGCCACAAAAAAGCCACATATCGCTTATAACGACAAACCCAAAAAAAAAAAGCCAAAAAAGCTGCATAACCAAAAAAAAACCCCAAACCCAAAACCCCAAACCCCAAACAAAAAACAATAACCAACATAACGCCACATAAAAAAAACAAAAGCAAATAACGCCACATAACGCCACATAACGCCAAATTTTTAAAAAAAAACCCCAAACTTCACAAACGACATAAACCCTAACGTACATCCCACATAAAAACATAACGCCAAAACCCCCACATAAAACATAACCACATAACGCAACAAAACGCCACAAAACCCCCAAAACGCCACATAACGACATAACCCAAAACGCAAATTAACCCAAACCCCAAAAAAAACCCATAACCCAAAATAAGCCACATAACCCACTAACGACATAACCCAAACCCAAAAAAACCCAAAACATAACGCCACATAAAATAAGAAAAGACATAACACAACCCACATAAGCCAACAAACACAACCACATAAGCCCCCATAAACCAAAAAAAACCCACATAACAAAATAACCAAAAACGCAATAAAAGCCACAAAAGCCCAAAAAACCCCCATAACCCAAAAACCCCAAACGCAAATTTAAAGCCAATAACGCCCCATAAGCAAAACCCAAAAAAAACCCCAAAACCCCAAAAACCAAACAAAACCCCCCAATAACCCAAAAAAAACCCCAACCCCATAACCAAAAACCCAAAAAAAACAAAAACCCAATTTAAGCCACATAACGCCCCTCTAAAACCACATAAACCACAAACGACTAACGCCAAAACGCCATACGCATAAACCCTAACGCAAAAAAACCCAAAAAGCCCAAAAAACGGCCCTAACCAAACCCCAAAAAACCAAAACCAAAATAAAACCCATAACGACAAACCAAAAAACCCCAAAAAAAAACCCCCATAACGCCACATAACGCCCCATAACGCAAAAAAACCCCAAAACACAAACCCAATAACGCCACATAACGCCACATAACGCCAAAAACCCCCTAACGACTAACCACAAACCAAAAACCCACAAACCCACAAAAACGCCACATAACACTTTAACCAAAACGCAAAAACGCCACTAACCCCCCAAAAAAAAAAAACCCCAAAAAAAAACAAAAACAAAAAAAAACCCCAAAAAAACCCCACTAACCCAAAAAACCAAACCCAAATAACGCCACATTAGCCACAAACACATAACGCAACAAACGCCCCCAAAAATGCCACTAAAGAAAAACCTAACGCCACAAAACCTCCCTTACGCAAATAAGCCCATTTCCCCCCAAAGCCAAACCCACAAAACATAAAAAAAACGCAAAATGCCCCTCCCCCAAAAAACGCCCCCAAAACACAAACGACATAACCACATAACCCAATTTCCCCCCGCAAAATAACCCACAAAACGCCCATAAAAAACCCCTACCCCATAAAAGAACAAACCCAATAACGACATAACCCCCATAACGCTAAAAACCCCAAAACCCCCATAACCCCCAAACGTAACATAACCCCCATACCCCCCATAACGCCACATACCCCAAAACGCCCTAAATAAAAAACCACATAAAACAAACGCCACAAAAACCCCATAACCCACAAACGAACAAAACGAAACCACATAACGCAACAAGCCCCTAACGCCCCTAAACCCACAAGAAAAAAAACGACATAACCCATAACGAAAAAAAACCCCAAAAGCCACTAACGCCACAAAAACCCCATAAAGACTAACCACAAACGCCATAACGACATAAAAGCAAAAACCCAAAAACCCCATAAAACAAACCCATAAGAACTAACCACATAACGCCACAAAACGAAAACCATAACGACATAAACCACAATACGAACATAACAAACACACCACATAACCCACATAACACTTTTAAACCCAAAAAGCAACATAACGCCCCAAACCAAAAACCATAACGCAAAATAAGCCACATAACGCCCAAAAAAAACCAAAAACGCAAAATAACGCCCCAAAACGGGACAAAACAATAACCAACAAACGCCACAACGCCCACATAAACAAAATAACCACATAACGCCACATAACGGGAAAACAATAACCCTAACCCAAAAACCCCAAAAACCCCCCCTAAACCAAATAAAGCAAAAAAACCCAAAAGACATAACCAAAAAATAAAAAAGCCACAAACGACATAACCCAAAAAAAAATACGACTAACCCAAAAACGCATAACACAAACCAAATACGCCAAAAAGCCCAAAACCCAAAAAAAAAAATAACGCAATCACACTTAACCACTAACGCAAAATAACCCACATAAAGAAATAACCCCCCAAAAAAACCCCAATAAAGCAATAAACACATAACAACGACCCACATAACGCCACATAAAGACATAACCACTTCACCAATAACGCCACATTACGGCCCCATAACACTACGCAACATAACCCACATAACGCCACATAACGACATTGCCACAACACGCAACATAACGCCACATACCGCCACATAACGCCACATAACCACATAACGCAACAAAACGCAACATAACGCCACATAACGACATAACCACATAACGCTACATAACGCCACATAACGCCACATAACGCCACATAACGACACAAACACAAACCACATAACGCAACATAACGACATAACGCAACATAACCCACATACGCACAAACACATAACCACATAACGGACAAACACCCAAAAAGACATTAACCAAATAAACCACATAACCTTGGGGCCACTGCCCTTTCCCCAAAACGACAAAACCCACATAACCAAAAAAACCCACATACCCCACATAAACCCCCAGAACTTCACATAAACATAACCACATAAACCAAAACCCAAAAACAAACCAAAAACCAAATAACCAAAAACGCCACATAAGACAAAAATAACCAATAACCAATAACGCAACATAACCACATAACCACATAAACCACAAAGCCAGAAAAAAACCCCCATAACGACAAACCACATAAGCACATAACGCCAATAACGAAAATACAATAACGCAAAAACCCACCAACACAAAACTTAATAACGCCCAAAAACCCAATAAGAAAAACTCCACATAAAACCCAAACCACATAAACGCACATAACCAAAATAACAAAAAAACGCCACAAACACATAACCAAACGCCACTAAAACCAAATAACCACAAACAAAAACCACTAACCCACATAACGCCAAACCATAACCAAAAACCCCAAAAGCAAAAAACGCCACATAAACCCCCAAAACAAAACCAAACAAACGCCACAAACGCACAAACACCCAAAAACAACCACAAAAACCAAAAACCAAAAACACCCAAACGCAACAATAACCCACATAACGACAAAAAAACGCAACATAACCCACATACGCAAATAAGCACATAACGCCATAAACACCAAACCCAAAAAACATAACGCACATAACGCACATAACACATCACAAACGCAACATAACGCCAAAAAACCCAAAAACGCCACAAACCAAAATAACACATAAACCACATAACGCACATAACGCCCATAAACCAACCAATAACGCCACATAACCCCATATAACCATAAACACATAACAAATAAAACAACTTAAAGCCACATAACCCCAAAACAAAAAAACCAACAAAAACGCAAACGCCACACAAACGCCACATAAAATAAGCCAAAAACCAACATAACGCCCATAACGCCAAAATAACGCCACATAACGACATAACACAAACAATACGCCCTTTTAAAGCCAAAAAAACCCACATAACCACAAACACAAACACAAAACCCAAAACGCCACATAACGCCACAAAACGAAATAACCACATAACCAAACACAACATAACCAAAACCCTAACGCCAAAACACAAACCATAACACAACGCAAAAAACCAACACCACTAACGCCACTAACCCAAAACGCCACAACCACATAAACAAAAACACAAACCAACATAAGCCATAACCCCAAAACCCACATACCAAAAACCCAAAAAAAACAAAACCAAAAAACGCAAAAACAAATAACGCCCAAAACATAAAACCCCATAACAACAAACGCACATAACCCAAAAACCCACCCAAACACCCCATGCCAACAACGCCACATAAACCCCAAACCAAAAACCACAAACCAACATAACGCCACATAACCCAAACAAAACCCCCAAACCCCAAAAGACATAACCACAAACAAACAACCAAAACCCCCAAAAAGACAAACCAAACCACATAACGCCACATACCCACATAACCAAAAACGACAAAACACATAACCCCCAAACGCCAATAACGCCCAAAAACCAAAACCCCAAAACCTTTAACCCCCACATAACCCACAAAGGCCAAAACCAAAACCAATTAAACCACCAAACCCCCCCCTAAGCTTAAACAAAAAAACCAACAAAACCAACAACCCAAAACGCCACATAACCCAAACGACATAACCACAATAACGCCCAAAAACCCCAAACAAACCCATAACGGCAAAAACCACCATAACGCAACATAAGCCACATAACCCACATAAACCCAATAACGCCACATAAACGCCAAAAACAAACATAAAAAACCACATAACGCCAAAAAACGCCAAAACCAAAACCACAATACGCCAAATTTAACCCACAACGCCCCAAACAAAAACACATAACGCACATAACGAATCCCCATAACGCCAAACCATAAAAACAAAAAACGGGCCCCATAACCCAAAATAACCACAACAAACATAACCCACAAAAACCCACATAACAAAAATAACACAATACCAATAAAGCCACATAACCCCCCTAACGCAAAAAACCACATACAAAATAAAACATAAACCCCATAACCCAAAATCCCCTATAACAAAACAAAAAAAAGCCAAAAACGCAAAACCCAAAAAAACAACCAATACGCAAAATAAAACCCCATAACCCAAAACGACATAACCACATAAACCAAAACATAACGCCACATAACGCCACATAACCAAAAAAACCACATAACCAAACCAAACCAAAACCACATAACGCCAAAAACGCCACTAAACGCCACTACCCAAAACCCACATAAACACAAACAATAAAGCACATAACGCCACATAACGCCACATAAAAGCACTAACGATTAACCACAAAACGCAACATAAAGCCACCCCCCCCCCCCCCCCCCCCCCCCCCCCCCCCCCCCCCCCCCCCCCCCCCCCCCCCCCCCCCCCCCCCCCCCCCCCCCCCCCCCCCCCCCCCCCCCCCCCCCCCCCCCCCCCCCCCCCCCCCCCCCCCCCCCCCCCCCCCCCCCCCCCCCCCCCCCCCCCCCCCCCCCCCCCCCCCCCCCCCCCCCCCCCCCCCCCCCACAAAACGCAACAAACCACATAACGAACAAAACGCAACATAACGCCCATACCGCCAAATAACCACAAACCCACATAACGAACATTTAAACCCCCATAAACCACATAAACGTACATAACGCATAACATAGCCAAAAACGCCACATAACGCATAACCACAAAGCAAAATAACCCACATAACGCCATAACGCACATAACGCTCATAACAATAACCAACAAAACGCCACATAACAAAACTTTCCACATAACGCCCATAACACTAATTAAAAACGCAAACATAAACGCCACAAACGCACATAACCCATAACGCCACGTAATGCCACATAAACGCACATAACGCACATAACGCAACATAACGCCACATAACGGACATAACCCATAAAACTAACAATAATCACTGATACGCCACATAACGCCACGTTACGCCACATAACGCAACATCACGCAACATAACGACATAACCACAAACGCAACATAACGCCACATAACGCAATAACGAACATAAACGACATAACCACATAACGCAAAAACGCACATAACGCCACAAAAACAAACACAAAACAAACCCAATACACCAAAATATAACGCCCTAACAAAACCACATAACGCACAACATAACCATAACCCAACTAAGCAAAACAAACGCAAACAAACGCCACATAACGCCACATAACGAATAACACATAACGCAATAACACTTACGCCACATAACGCCACAAACGCAACATAACCATAATAAACGCCACATAACGACATTGCCACAACACGCAACATAACGCCACATACGCCAAAACCCATAACTCACATAACGACATAACCACATAACGCTACATAACGCCCCATAACGACATAACAAAAAAAAAAAAAAAAAAAAAAAAAAAAAAAAAAAAAAAAAAAAAAAAAAAAAAAAAAAAAAAAAAAAAAAAAAAAAAAAAAAAAAAAAAAAAAAAAAAAAAAAAAAAAAAAAAAAAAAAAAAAAAAAAAAAAAAAAAAAAAAAAAAAAAAAAAAAAAAAAAAAAAAAAAAAAAAAAAAAAAAAAAAAAAAAAAAAAAAAACCCCCCCCCCCCCCCCCCCCCCCCCCCCCCCCCCCCCCCCCCCCCCCCCCCCCCCCCCCCCCCCCCCCCCCCCCCCCCCCCCCCCCCCCCCCCCCCCCCCCCCCCCCCCCCCCCCCCCCCCCCCCCCCCCCCCCCCCCCCCCCCCCCCCCCCCCCCCCCCCCCCCCCCCCCCCCCCCCCCCCCCCCCCCCCCCCCCCCCCCCCCCCCCCCCCCCCCCCCCCCCCCCTAAGACTAACCACAATACGCAACATAACGAAACTTTACACCACATAACGCCACATAACGACATAACCAAATAACGCAACAAACGCCACATAACGCAACATAACCACATAACGCTCATAACGACATAACCACAATACGCAACATAACGCCAACATAACGCCACATAACGCCACATAACGACTTAACCAAATAACGCAACATAACGCCACATAACGCTACATAACGCCACATAACGACATTACCACATAACGCAACATAACGCCACATAACGACATAACCACAATACGCAACATAACGCCACATAACGACATAACCACAATACGCAACATAACGCCACATAACGCCACATAACGCAACATAACCACATAACGCAACAAAACGCAACATAACGCCACATAACGACATACGACATAACGCCACATAACGCCACATAACGACATAACCACATAACGCAACATAACTCCACTTACCGCCACAAACCGACATAACGCAACATAACGCCACATTACGCCACATAACGACATAACGCAACATAACGCCACATAACGCCACAAAACGACATATCCACATAACGCAACATAACTCCACTTGACGCCACATAACGCCACTTGACGCCACATAACGGCACAAAACGCAACATAACGCCACATAACGACATAACCACATAACGCAACATAACGCCACATAACGCCACATAACCACATAACGCCACATAACGCCACATAACGCCACATAACGCCACATAACGACATAACCACATAACCGTAACATAACGCCACATACCGCCTCATAACGCCACAAAAAGCCACAAAACGACAATAACGCCACATAACGCAACATAACGCCACATAACGCCACATAACGACATAACCACATAACGCCAACCACTAAGCCACGTAACGCCACATAACGCAACATAACGACATAACCACATAACGCAAACATAACGCCACATAACGCCACATAACGCAACATAACTTCACATAACGACATAACCACTTAACGCAACATAACGCACATAACGCCACATAACGCCACATAACGCTCATAACGACATAACCACAATACGCAACATACGCCACATAACACCACATAACGCCACATAACCACATAACGCAACATAACGCAATATAACGCAACATAACGCCACATAACGCTACATATCGTTACATAACAACATTGCCACATAAAAAAAAAAAAAAAAAAAAAAAAAAAAAAAAAAAAAAAAAAAAAAAAAAAAAAAAAAAAAAAAAAAAAAAAAAAAAAAAAAAAAAAAAAAAAAAAAAAAAAAAAAAAAAAAAAAAAAAAAAAAAAAAAAAAAAAAAAAAAAAAAAAAAAAAAAAAAAAAAAAAAAAAAAAAAACCCCCCCCCCCCCCCCCCCCCCCCCCCCCCCCCCCCCCCCCCCCCCCCCCCCCCCCCCCCCCCCCCCCCCCCCCCCCCCCCCCCCCCCCCCCCCCCCCCCCCCCCCCCCCCCCCCCCCCCCCCCCCCCCCCCCCCCCCCCCCCCCCCCCCCCCCCCCCCCCCCCCCCCCCCCCCCCCCCCCCCCCCCCCCCCCCACATAACCACATAACGCAACATAACGCCACATAACGCCACAAAACGCCACATAACGCTACATATCGCCACATAACGCCACATAACGCTACATAACGCCACATAACGACATAACCACATAACGCAACATAACGCCACATACCGCCACATAACGCACATAACGCCACATAACGCCACATAACGCCACATAACGACATAACCACATAACGCAACATAACTCCACTTGACGACATTACCACATAACGCAACATAACGCCACATAACGCCACATAACGCCACATAACGCCACATAACGACATAACCACATAACACATATATATATATATATATATAAACACCTTTATTACACTGCTATTTGTTGTGAGTGTTGACATCCATGATAATAATAATTAATTAATTAATTAATTAATTAATTAATTAATGTATGTCAACACTCACAACAAATAGCTGTTAAATAAAGGTGTGTCTTATGTCTTGGTAGCTTAATTGGCAGAGCTATGGCGCGTTAAGACAGAGGTTCTGGGTTCGATCCCCAGTCAGGGCATACTTTAACAATAATAATAACAATAACAATAATAATAATTTTTTTAAATTTTATTGGAAGTTCATAATATGTTCTTGTAAATATTATTTAAATACAGGTTATGTAAATCATGGAAACAAATCTCACAAGTCACACAAGCAGTTTGCCCTGCATTAGCCTTCCTGCCGGCAGGTAAAATTCAATTAAATAATAAGGGTCAACACGCTTATTTTCATATTGTAACTAAACTTAATTAGAAAGGAGCATAGGCTACCTCTACCAATCTCCTTTAGCTCTCTCTACCAATAAACCCTGATCTCATATTCCTAATGAATCTACATATTGATAAGTGAGTCAAGGGTGTGCCAATGTATATGCAGCTATATGCATCAAATTTCACGAAATAACAAGTTAATTTGATACAACATTAGAATTAAATCCATATTATAAATGTGTATTGAATTTGGAATAGACAAATATTTAAGACTTTATACATATCGAAAATGGGAAGGTTATACAAGCAGAATAGTTCCAAATTCTTACTGCCAACAGGATTGACCTTATGAATTAAGGGTATGATACAAATCTGCCAATGAATCAATCTAAATTATTAGATAATAATATGTACATTGTACAGAAACTACAGATGTTGATCCTCGAGACACAATTAAATGACAGAAACAAAATCACAGTAATAAATACATCTGCTATAGCAGTACAGACGCAATCGTTCTGATTAAATGGACACATACAGACATGCATGCATAATAAATATTAACTCGTACTTGACGTAAAGATTGATGCTACCAAGAGAACAAGTAGGAAGAGGGCTTATTGATTTGAACAGATGTGTATATAAATCAACATGAAAACTAAATGAAATACTTCGTCACAAAGTGTAATAACTCAACACTTTGTACGGGCTGCGGTGTTATATTAGCTGACAAATCATTTACGGTTCACACACACTAAAATGCCAATTATCAATGACAAAGTAAATTGCTTGACAACGGCAAAAAACATCTAATCATGCGTAAAAAGTTGATTACCATTTTATGACTTTATATTCGTTACATAGTAGGACTACTTCGACTAATAACTTATTTACTAGGCCGTTTTGCGAACGCTTTTTTTAGTCGCGTTGATGGATGAGCTTTTTTGTAAGTATTTAGTTTGTGTGGGATCTCTTTTGTAAGAGCTTTTTGAACGCATTGTAGGTGAATGTTGTCAAGTTTCTATTGTTACTTGTTAATTGTTATTTTATACCTCAAAAAACTCATATTTAAACCTATTTCTAGTATTCTGGCTAACTTTTTCAACTTCCCATTGACATAGAGGGAAAAATATTAATTTTATATTCGTCATAAAAATAAAAATAAAAATAAAAATTGGAGTCAAATTGGAAAACTTACCATTTACCTGGATTAAAATTAAAAATTTGATGTCCATTTAAAATATGACCAGGGACGGGAAGGGGTTAAATCGGTAAGTTGTCAGCTGGTAAAAGAAGGATTGCACGATGCAGACATAATGTCTATTCTTTGGGGTGATAAGTGATAACTTCCAGTTCAAGCAAATATTGCGGACCCCTAATCCAGTTTTGGGGAACCACTGGTCCAGAACCTCTGTACTTTATCGTCAATTATGTCACCAAACGGCATTATTCCAAGAAAGCTCCATTCTTGATTCTTGATGTGGTGCATTAAGCCCAATTTGGCCTCTGGTGAAGGTCCATACCATGTTACTTTGAACACTCACTGGAAGAATTTATATTTGTCTTTGTGGAGAGCTCTTTTTTCTTTTTTGGACATCTCCATGACAGTATTTAAGGCTATTCCAGAGCACTCTTACCGATATTTTGAAAGTCAACGGAAAATGGCTAAAAGTTGGTTGGATGAAAGATGAACTTTAATAAAAAAGGAAGAAAAAAAAACCTTTTTTTTGGACGGGACAAAAGCTCTATTTTGGCCAAAATATGCAAATTTTGGGTCATTACGGAAATGAATGTTTTAGAAGCAATATTTAATTTTTAGCTATGATTTTTTTTTATTGCTTCAACACACCTTTGTCTCTGGACTGAGTACAAGGGAAACTAATTTTATGAAATAACTTTTGATGAACGATTTTTTTCGTGTTCCGGTTCAAAACTCTTTTTTGTACCATGTGACAAAAAAAATCGTACATCGAACATTATTTCAGAAAATTCTTTTCCCTTACACTCAGTCCAGAGACAAAGGTGTGTTGAAGCAATAAAAAAAAATCATAGCTAAAAATTTAATATTGCATCCAAAACATTCATTTCCGTAATGACCCAAAATTTGCATACAATGGCCAAAATAGAGCTTTTGTCCCGTCCAAAAAAAAAGTTATTTTTTTCCTTTTTTATTCAAGTTCATCTTTCATCCAACCAACTTTTAGCCATTTTCCGTTGACTTTCAAAATATCGGTAAGAGTGCTCTGGAATAGCCTTAACTACTAAATATTCAACCCAAAACTTACGTCAAGACACAAAAGGCGCCCAAGAGTAAGACTTCGAAACAGTTTCCATCCCGATGTAGTTTAAGTAGTTTCGCATAGTCCGAAGAGTGAACGCTATAATAGCCGACGAGAAATCAGCCACGACCGAACACAAAAGAAAGACGGATGAACTGATTTCAGAAAGAATTTAACGGTATATAGCAAATAAGGTATTACGTGGGAGAGTTTGACATTCAAGACCGAACAACATATTGTTAGTACAGGTTTTAACCGAGTCTGTATATAATGTACATCCAACACAAATAATATTATTTTGATGTTCCTTTTGTCGATCATATTTGACAGGGCAAAATACACAAAGTTCAAACTAAAACAAGTTTTCTCACGAAATCACGATGATTTATTTATTTATTTATTTATGCGTTATCCAACAACAGAATACAATAATTCCAGAAAACGTTAGATGCAATACTAATGTAACTAAATATATAGACATAGGAAAAAAAGTGCATGGTATGACATATGACTATCTAGAGTTCTAATACTAATGCTAATACTAATGGTTTTTCTGTGGAATATGCAAAAGAGATAAATAAAAACATAATTATTGAACAGAGTAAACATAATTTGTATGAGATTTGAAAACCAATCAACTAGAATTATTATACTGACAATGAAAAGTGCAAGACAACTAAATGGAATTGAAAAGAACCGTTATCGTAGAGGTGAGAAACTGAATTAATTAAATTATACTATATGGAAAATTACAATCAAGATTTTTGCGAAGAAGGTAAGGTATAATAACAGAACATTGAATTTGTGATTAACTTAGGTGATGTTGTGTACGGACTGACTGAGTAGAATGCACTTTTTCTTGAGAAGTAATGTACTGTCACTAAATAAATCAATATTGAACTCACTATGCTTTTCCATTCCATTGAAGTGTCTCACCGTTCTCAACCTTCAACTTTACCCTCATGTTATTTGTTAGACGTCGGGCAATGGGAGGCTGAAAGTCTATCTGTTTAACGGTAAATACACATTATAATTTGTGATATCGTGATGAGAACATATTCTGCACCTACCTATTACAAGCAGGCAACATAGCAGCAGTAAGGTTACTGTAACTTCGCTGTATATCGACCACATGTTGATGTCTTTCTGAGAGCGTAGAATATCCAACTGACCAATTTGCAGCAAGATAAACTAACTTAATCAATCACAGTTCTTGATATAATCGATGACCTTTGACCCAAGGTTTCTCCCAACGTCATGTTATATTAATATTGTGTCGTCATATTATGTTATTATATCCTTGTTTTTCTAGTTTTGAACGGAGAGACGGAACGGGAGGAGAGAGTGAGAGAGAAAGAGAGTGAGAGAGTGAGAGTGAGAGTGAGAGTGAGAGAGAGAGAGAGAGAGAGAGAGAGAGAGAGATGAGTGAGTGAGTGAGTGAGTGAGTGAGTGAGTGAGTGAGAGAGTGAGAGAGTGAGAGTGAGGGAGTGAGTGAGAGAGTGAGAAAGAAATACATAATTATAAAGCATTGCAAATCAATCTGTTCCATTGAACTGACGGTTGTCGATTGGACCCATGATAAGCCCGTCTATGCGCCAACACTTGTTGTGGTACAGTTTTCAGATTGGATGCTAACGTTATAATAGAGCAGAATATCGATGTACGTTACATGGCTTAAACGCGGACCCTGATTCGGGAGGTCTCCTATTCGATGTTTTTCCTATACGGTCTGAATAGCCTACGAACTTTTCCTTCACTAATCCCCACTACGGTCAATGCAACATACGATCGATTGATTGATTGATTGATTCAGGTCTTTATTTTAAGGCGGGATTAAGGCTAGTGAAACCTTATCTTCCATCCAACCTTTAAGGAGGTACATTACATTACATTTTGTATGGTGTTGGTAATATACTATACTACTACTACTACTTCTACTAATAATAATAATAATAATCCTATGTATAAACTAATAATAAAATAATAATAAGTATAACTTGTGAAATAATAATAATAATAATGATAATAATAATGATAATGGAGGCCTAATGAAAATAATAGATAATTAGAACACAAAGTAATTGGCCTGATGAAAATTCCACACAATTAATTGAAAACATAAACATTTGAAATTCTGGTAAAACAATTTGTAAAGCTAGCCTTTCATTCTCCGCATTCATCCATCGCTTTCATACAGTTTCCTTACAATAACAAAGAAGGCGTCCTCGTAAAATAGAGTAACACAGGTAACCGAGCATATTAATATGTAATTTATTTGCATTATTTGGGATGTTTTAGTATTATTTATTGTGTGTTGTTTGTACAGTTATCATTAGTATTTGAAGAATTTGAATAATAGGAAGTAGTGGCACTTTTAAAAGCAAAGAAGTTGTTTATATATTTGTCTCTTATTTCAGAAGGTAGAGCATTCCAAGTTCGAATAGCGTTGATTTTGAATGAATGGTCAAGGAGATTAGTTCTGTGTATGGGAAATGAGAGTTGCGTACCGGACCTAGACCTGGTATTAAACTAGACGTATTGTAACGAAGTTGTTGTGTTTTATTTCCTTCCTAAGACATAATTCATGCTATTTGTACGCACAGGCTTAGGGTTGTCGAATCAACTCGTAATAGCTAGACCACCAAGGAAGCGAGCACGCTGAAGTGTTTCTACATAATATGTTGTTTCTTTTGTTTTAAACAATTGTGTCCAACATTTATTAACTTTGCTTAATCAACTAAACTTTGCTTATTTCTCGATTTGGTTATTCGGGAAACACTGCCGTAGGCAAAATTTTTAATACTTAATACAATTTATTCAGAAATGAAAAAAATCCATCCCGACCGGGGTTCGAACCCGAGTCTCTCACATTCCAGGTGGGCGCCTTTACTAGACCACCGAGACGGTAACTTTAAACTTCTGAATTGTTCTTGCATTATATATTTGAATGGATGGAACTGTACTGCAAAGAAAAACTGTTACATTTGAACTGACCAACACACATAATTTATAATGTAATTACCTAACGCAGGTATGAGCGTATTTACCGTCTCGGTGGTCTAGTTTGCTAAGGCGCCTACCTGAAACTAAGGAGACCTGAGTTCGAACCCCGGTCGGAATGGATTTTTTAATTCTTGAATTGCATCACATATTAATCTTTGCTTAGTTGTATGAATCTAAGCTTATTTGCCAACGGTATGTGGTAAAAATAATACCAGTCATTCAGTTTTGATCGTAGACGCATTTCATAACTTGATCTACATGTTTGAATTAAATAATTAAATATTTGAAATACAAAAAAATCTTAGAATAAATTGTTTTGGTAACAGAAGATTGGTGATGGCTTCAAGTTCACTCGCTTCGAATGTGGTCAATGTCAGTCACGTGATACTCTCTCGGGGTCTCAAAAGGTAACAGTTATAAAGTTTGGTTAGGTCCTCCTCAGAAGTTATGAGAAATATTATTGTAAGGCCTATTATACTATATCCGTTAATTAACTAGGATGCTTTCAGACTTGAACTGAAAAAACGCGTGGTAAAGATTAAAAGGGAATAATTGGGTCCAGGAGGCTAAATAAATGTGTTGTAGAGGGTCTATGCTAATAAGCCCATCAGTTTTTAGCACACGAAAAGTGTTTAAATGCAAATTTTTTAATAATATGTATTTTTGACTAAATTGTAGGATTGTTTGGAGTCGTATTCAATAAATAAGTTGTTAATAAATCAACACCTAAAAGGCAAAGAGCGCAGAACATTGTGAAAGTATAGTACGTCTGTTCAGGAGTCACATTGTTGTTACCACTAAATAACCGCCCAAGACAGCGCGAGCGTTGGGCGAAAATACCCTATTATTTGTCGTGATTAAGAAATAAAGATGCATGAGAGCGCAGACGAGACACTCAAGATAACCTAGTTTCTTGTTTTTTAATCTGTTTCAGTTTCTCCAAGGCGATAACCTTCTTCAACTCTTGCATTTTTGTATGCTTCTTCGTGGCACGTGACACCTGCCGCTCATACAGTCAACTACTATTCCACTCAGCCCCGCGCGTCATGCACCCCCCCCCCCCACCTGCTGACACCACTTGATTGACGACCCGGACGATGGATCCGCACAACTGATTCGAAAATAATTACATTACTAAACATCAATTTCAAATTGATGAATGTTTTTCTAGTTTTACTATAAATAAAATGTCAGTTTTTGTGATTAAACCTATGCCATATTGTCATGTTATATGTTTCAGAGTATTTGTTAGGATGCAGATGCACCCAACCCCTCTCCCTTAACACCTTCGCCTTCATATCATTATTGCGACAAAGCATACAAAACTTGGTTTTCTATATAATTGTGGGTAATGAATAGAACACAAATTAAGAAGTGTCCTACAAAAACAATCTCTGCTTAACAAATATAGTGCACTCGATTGGTGTGGCTAATGTTTCCTGATATTGATCACCCCTAAATTCTTAAAGCGATGAAAAGTGACCACACTAAACCAAACCGTATGTAAAATGAAATAAATAAATAAATTGTATTTAGAGTCTATCCACTAATAGTGAGAGCTGTAAAGGGGAAAAAACACTAGGATATTGCAAATCCGGATACCAGCACCAAATTTTGCATGAGGGTAGATAAAAATATCAGAATTTAAAAATCCGCCGGGAGGCAAGCGATATCTCACCCCCAACACCCCCTAAATCATCCCCTAAATTTAGAATAATTCATAGCTCTAAACCCAAAAAAGAATTTTTATTCAAATTAGTTATTAAAATTATGTTTTAATGTGTTTTAACCCAATCGGCCTATTCTCATTTCCTAAACCACATTTTTTCAACCCCCATCCCTAATAGTTTATATTATTTTTACCTTGATTTCCAGCATTCACCAGTGAGGCACCTAGTGAGTTATCAGCATGAAATTTGGCATGATGGTACATAATAACCTAAAAAAAAAATAATCAGCCGGGAGGCAAGCGATAGTTCTCCCCTATTGTTCTCTACTACCCTTAACTTTGGGAAAAACGTAAGGTAGTATTTAATACATTTTGAATATTTCAATTGCTGATTAAAATTATGTGTCGATGTGTTATAGTCCAGTCAACAAATCATTCATACAAAACAAACAATTTTTTCACCCCCAACCCTAATAATTATACTTTTAGTGACAAACACTGTTTAGTAAGTTACCACCATGAAATTTGGCATGGTGGTAGATAAAAAATATTAGAATTACTATTCCGTAGAGAGGCAAAGGATATTTCAGCCCTAGTGCCCTCTATCATCCCTAAAATTGGATTTGGCACTAGGTCGTATTCTATACATTGTAATTATTAAAATTATCCAATAATATTATGCTGAAGCATGTTTCGATCCAATCAAACCTGATTTCTCATGTTAAAAGTCTTCGGAATTTGTCGGGAATCGAACCCTGGACCTTCTGCATTGGAAGCAGATACGCTAACCACAAGACCAATGAGCCACACATATAATTATGTAAACGAGTAGTCATGATAAAGAGGTTTTCATTTGCGTCTATTTGGAATTTATAACATCTAATAATATAAGGAGTATGTACCAAATTATCTTTACAGCTATTTTGTATTTTATCTGATTATTTCTGAGTCTAAAATTTAAGGTTTTAACAAATCATTTTATAAATTGCAAAGTGAGGTGTTATTGTCTAAATGTTACGTTTGGGCGGTTTTATCAGTTTTGCATATTATTCATCTTTTAAAATAAAACATCCTGAAATAGCACGTATATATTATATTTTACAGATATTGTGTTGGTTACAGTGGCGGAATCTCGTTTCATGGGCCCGCCCCCAAAATTTCTATGGGGGCCCCCCTAACAGGTACACATATACACAGGCTCAGTGTTGAATTTCATGCTTTTCATCCCGGGGGAGCTATAAAATATCCCGGGGGTATTATATAGTGATCAAGTACGGGAATTTGAGGGGCGGGGCGCCGCTCAAACCAAACAATAGCGCAGCGGGCGAAAATGTTGAAAATCAGGTTTTTAGAGTGCGTTTAGTGCGTTTTAGAAAAAAGTTGTGGGCTGAATGCAATACCAAAATAATATAGTTTCTGTGTGTTGTTGTTGTGTTGTGGACGCTAAAAGTTCCTAAACATCCGCTAGATTTCACCTTCAAACCACTAGATTCACAAAACGGTCATTTTGAACTCACTCGTCGATTGCGTCGGGGCCTACAGGGTTGGCTTGGTCGCTTTGATTTACTGTCCCCCACTAAAAAGCAGTTATATAACTGAGTGGATGGACTCTAAATACAATTTATTTATTTAGTGACGAAAACGATTACAATATTTTCCAAACCGAGTGAAATACTGTTTTTGGATGAGCGTAGCGAGCGTAGCGAGCGAAGCGAAGATTCCATTTCACTACACTGGAGAAAAAAAATCCGGAATGTTTTTTTTTTTTTTTTGTTTTTTTTTTTTTTTTTGTATTTTTGTGTGTCTGTGAACACGATTCCGGCTAAACCAATACTCCAATTGCGATGAAATTTTATGGAGGTCTATGAAATCTCTGAACAAAGAACTGCACGGAGGGAAAAATCGATCGAAAAATTATTTCTCATGAAAATCGCAATTTTACGATTTTTTTCGATTTTTAAAAAAATTCTTCGACTTATAACATCTACATGCTTTATCCGATTGTAATGATTTTTTCACAGAACCATAATTTTATGAATTAATATATTCGTGTGAAATTTGAGCGCAATCGAAAAATCATTTCTCATGATAATCGCAATTTTACGATTTTTTTCAATTTTTAACTGTTCTTCGACGAATAAAACCTACATGCTTTATCCGATTGTAATGATTTTTTTACAAAACTTTAATTTTATGAATTAATATATTCGTGTGAAATTTGAGCGTAATCGAAAAATTATCTATTAAAAAAATCGCAATTTTACGCTTTTTTCGTTTTAAAAAAATTACGCTCATCCATCAACGCGGCGGGACTTAAGCGTTTTCCTAGTTTTAAAACTAAGTTTTATTTTTATCGGGGCCATCTAAACTAGCGGGCCCTGCGGGCGCCTGGTTCCGCCACTGGGTGGTTGAAGTCCTTTCTCGGAACACAGACCTATTTATTTATTTATTTATTTATTTATTGTTTATTTAACGTCTATCCTATTCAGTTATAAAAACTGATTTACAAAGGAGGAAACAAATAAATCTTATTTCATAGATGCAGAAACTACAATAAACTACATTTAAGTACATATTTGAAATATTAGCATTATAACAACAATGCATTTTAAACACAACAATTTTGTTAACAAATAAAGATGATATAAAACGTATTTAATTAATGAATCAAATATAAAAAAGGGTGGGGAATGAAAAGAAAAAGAGAAAAAAAGGGGAAAAGGAAAAAACGGTGGAAAACAGGGGGAAAAAAGAAAAAGCAAAAAAAAGGAAGAAAAAAAGAAAAAAAAAAGAAAAAAAAAGAAAAAAGAAAAACGAAAAGAAAAAAAAACTGATTTATTAGACGATCCCACTCAAACGAATATGAGGTTTGCCAAAAATCAGGAACAGCAAATCAGGGAGTATAATCAACAAACTTTCGCGGAAGAAACCACCGAACACGAAATCTTTATTCTTGTGTTCAATCTTGATAACAGTTTAGTCCAAAAAAATCTTGACTCTAATATAATTATATCAGATATATAATAATTTAAAATTGTTTATGTCAAAAACTGATCACAGCAATGATACAGGACACCTAACTCAAGTTGCAAGCTCCATCAGTGGGCGGTAACCAGACAATCTAGGCAGAAAAATATAGTTGAAAATACATTGATTATTTCATAATCAAAGCAATAATGAACAAACAAAGAGAAAAGCAAAATCATTAGTAAGAACTTATGAAGGTAAATTAACATTACACAAATACACAGACAATAACCTACAAATAAATAGTAAAAATCAATTCTTTGCTCTTTGATTCATTATCATTGCTTCAATTTTACTTTTAAATTGTACGATTCCTAGATCAGTAAACTGGCTTCTAATATCATAAGAAATTGAATTCCAATAGGATACGCCTCTGTACATAAATTACTTTCTAAATGCTTCAGAATTTAATCCAGGAACTTCCAATGAGTTTATTAAAGTAGAATTTCTATCACGATCAACAATTTTAAAAATATTGGGTAGAATACCTAAAAACATACCTTTCAATACTTTGTATGTATTTACCAGCACGCTATACTTCATCCTCTCCTCAATCGTGAAACAATCAGACTGCAAATCTTGGCTCAAGGGAAATGAATCAAACAGATGGTCAATTCTCTTCTGGAGTACAACATACTCAGTAGAAGGTCTTACTGCCCAAACCACTAAGCAATAATCAATAACAGAGTGAATATAAGAATCTACAAGTAACCTCAACATTCTCTCAGTTACAAACCTCTTCATTTTACTTATAATTCCAATTGCTGATGATACTTTATTACACACATATTCATAATGTCTCTTAAAATTTAAATTACAATCTAAGAAAAATATTTAAATTCATACACTCTAGAAATTAACTTACCATTACAATTCAACGTCAAATGAACATCATTCATGCTTCTATCATTAGCCTTATGAAAAATCATAAAATTTGTTTTGCTATAATTAATATCAAGTTCCTGAGTTTTAAACCAACCAACCAAACGCGCTTTGATTGGTCATTCTATTATGACGCAATCATCAAACTGCCGATGGTACCATCTAAAAACATGCGCGTGTCTTGATTTTATTCGAGATGCATTGCAAGCTGCTGCTGTTTTAAGGGTACTAACAATTATCTGTACTTACTTGTACTTGTGAAAAGACACCGACCGAGAATAGAGATTAGTTTTTAGTGGCTATTTTTCCAAGCACTCTGGCAGATATTTTGAAAATCAAAGGAAAATGGCTGAAAGTTAGTTGAATGAAAGAGAAACTTGTATAAAAAAGAAAAAAATACGGGACAATAGCTCCCGTTTTTGGGTCAATAAGACAATAAAAGTTCTAGGTGCAATACATAATTTTGAGCTATGATTTTTTGGTTTAGACTTTTGTCTCCTGACTGAGTCAAGAGGAAATAATTTCCTAAAATAATATTTTCTGTACGATTTCTTTCGTCCACATGTTCAAAACTCTTATTTGTACCATGTGACCAAAAAAATCGCACATCGAACATTATTTCAGAAAATTATTTTCCCTGCTACTCAATCAGGAGACAAAGGTGTGTTTAAACAAGAAAGAAAGGCATAGTTTTAATTAAGTATTGCACCTAGAACTTTAATTTTCTTACTGACCCCAAAAATTTGCATATAAGTTAATGCAATATCTTTTTGTTTTCATTTGTTTTTATTCACGTTCCTCTTTCATTCAACCAACTTTCAGCCATTTTCCTTTGACTTTCAAAATATCAGTATGTAGTCTAAAAGGGCACTCAACAGTAGAGTTATCAGTGCCTATTAGTTTTTAACAATAAAATACAAAAACTGGGACTGTAAAAGGTTTCAGGCTAAATTTATTACGTCAGTTGTATCATTGAGTATAGAACATTGTTCTATTCTTAATGGTTGTATAGGCCTGCCGTTTCGAGGCGAACAAATATTATTGAAAGAACGTAAAATATGTGAAACGTTGATATTTAGTGCTGTATTAATTTTGTGTCAATGTAGACGGTGAAAAAATTCGTGATTGTTTTTTTGTCACGTCCTCGTCTTTCCATTGTTGTTCTAAATATATTATTTATTTGCTACCTTGGCTAAAAATGGTCCCAATGTCACAAATATAGCGCCGATTGTAATTGTCGTTTTTGAAACATTTATTTTATTAAATACCTTCTGGACTTCAATTTATGTTTTCTTACATTTAATGACTGTAGAATCATTATAGAGCGATACTCATTAAAAACATCATAAAAATAACCAGTTTTTACGCTATTTTTTTTATTACAATTCGAACTTAAATTTCAAAATATACCATTTCAAATCCCTGTATTAAATACTTTTTTCTTGGCAGCGTTTGCGCGAGCGCGTGAGGCTTATTTCTACGTCCATTTGACTGGAGTGGAATCAACTTTATGATCTCACAAATGTTTGTTCAAAAGTCGATCTGTGCCCGAACGTTGAAGGTAAAAGCCTCTCGTTAAAATCTGTAAAGCAGGCTAAGTACTCAGAAGAAAGCTTGTTAATTAATGCAAAAAACCTTTTAGCCACTGTAAACAGGTTCTATCCTGTTAACAAGGGCTAAAAGCCGGGCATCACATACGTCATTAGGGCTGATACTAGTGTTGTTTTCATCCCCTACCCTCGTCGGTGGGGGGGGGGACCTCGGGGTTAGGGATACTAATACTGGCTGTTGCATGGCCAGTGCACGGTAAGGCTTTTGTATCGCCCGTTAAAAAATATGTTGGAAGTCATACCTGAATGAAAGAGCAACTTGAATATCAGCAAAATATATTCTCAACTTATTTGGGCGAGACATAGTCCCCCTACCACCATTTTTAATTTTATAATTATAAAATCCAAGATGGCCGCTGAAATGAAAAAATTCCCGGAAATCCCAAAAGCCAAAAGTCCAAACTCTCCCAACCCAATTTGGTTTCGCCCGGATCGGCAAAACGGTCTGGCCCCTGGAAAAAATAATCTACCCAAAAACACGTCTTTTCCTGAAATGACCATTTTCTCGGTTTCGCCACTGTGGCGCCGAAAATATTGGTCCGATATGATCGACATATTTTTTTCCGTGTATCCAGTGAAATTCCAAGGGGCTTAGGCACCCTAGTGTCCTCCCGGCCCAACCTCGCCGCCTGCTGCGCGGGATGCTCGAACGCGCAATGAACGTCTCATGTTAGTAGCCTATGCATGCCCCCATTGTAAGCACCCGAGTAAAAAAATTGAGGCCTTGCTTTTACAGGTTCCCAATTTTTGTGTTTTATTGCTAAAATCTAATGTTTATTCTTGATCTTGTCATTTCAAATACGATAACAGGTAATGTAAGAATCCATATTCAATCGATTTGCAAAGCCGAGTGCAATGCAGTTGTGTAAAATCTTGATTAATATCGATCCAAAATCATGTCTTTGAATGGCTCCGTCGTCTGTGTACTGTCCGATTATTTCATAATGGGATGACCAATGACAGCACGTTTCACAGTATGTTCAAAAATAGGACGCTCAAGCCCAGATATCTATACTAGGAAAACGCCAAAGTCGTTGTTAGCCGAGTGAGTGAGCCATGTGTTGAGTATACCCGGGAACATTCCCTTTCTTGGCTAGAGTGGCGCATTATGGGCTTACAGTTGACACGTCTTTATATCAACTAAACTTAAATCCCTATTAATTATACCTATTTAATTATTATCAAACGGAAAGGCAAATGTTCCCGGTTACTCAACACAATACACGCTAACACATCTAACAACGATTTTGGCGTTTTCCTAGTCTCCTTGGCTAAAGCGCCCTTATACCCAAATGTGGAAGACCTAGGTTCAAACCCCCGGTCGGGAAAGATATTTTTTTTCTGGATAGTATTTAAAAAATTATGAATCATGTTTTGATATGCATACAATACTATGGAAAACATAGCCAGTACGAAATACGAGTAAATACCTTGGTCACTGCATACAATCACAGCCTGACAAAAATGATTCCATAAAAATGACTTCTTCAAAAACAAAACCATTGTCGCTAAAATAAAAAATTCACCTTTTAAGCCTGTTTTTCAATTTATTATTTCTTGTAGGTTTAAATCGCACCGGATTTTTTTTCATTTTTGTTAGCAGTTCTCAGTTACCTGGTCACGGATGTCTCTTTAAAATTTCAGCTTAGTCTATTTGGCAGTTCAGCCGTATGGGACAGGACATGCATTTTACATTTAACAGACAAATTAATCACTACGAAGGCCCGTTCGACTTGCGTTGTAGGCTACGTTCGCTGCGTTCACTCGTCTAATCAAAACAATCTTTTATGTAAAATAAACCAGATATTTTGATTCAGGACGTTTTATTTTCAAAGGATAAATAATATGTTTAAACTTAAATCGAAAATTCATGCAAATAGTATAACACTATAATGTATTTTACTATACACTATAGATAATGATTATTTATCACTTTCACTGAACGATGGCGAATCATACTTTATTGATATCGAAACAGTGATGTGTCGAAAAGTTTTCTTTTATGCATATTATATCAAATACCGGTACTGCAAAATTACAAAAAAAAAAACATCGGCAGTTGCAGTTCAAGCGAGTCAAATTCGGGAGGTCCCACGCTTGGAGAAAGAGCAGAGTCCCTTGAACCTTCCCACCACAATTATTCAACTCCAAAAATATCTTTAGACACCTAAAGAGGGACATTGAGCAGGATTCCCATGCAGGAGAAATTTACAAAAGTAATAATCACAAATTAGTAATCAGGTGACATTCTTCTACATAGGCCTATGCATTAGAGTGTACTTGAAATTAAATAGCATTGAAGTATGGATCTTAATTTCCTTTGCAATCAGAGTTAATCAACTCCCACGGCTGCAACCATTTGATATTTATATATTTTCTATAGCTAAACAAGTTTTATGCGTATTCTGGAGGAAAAGGGCATACAAAATGATTTGTGTGCATTACACTTCCAAATTTGGACCAACAAGTTTCAGAAAATGTTGAAATGTGCTCATTGCCACATAACGGATGAAAGAGTGCGAACTATTTGCAAGAAAACTAAACGAAAAGAAGTGAACCATGGGTAATGCACGAGAATTGCGGGACACGACCACATGAAAGCAAAACAAACATCGGGTAAAACTACACTATAGTCACAGTCAGACAATAAAAAAGTGTGAACCGAGTGTACTCGATGTAAACAATACTGAAATTGAAGTAATGAAAAGTAAGTACGCTATTCGGCTGTTGCAGTTTTGAAATAACTGTACTTTACAATCAGAGAACGCGGGCATCTCTGACAGTTTCAAGTGCATTGCATGGCGCGCTGTGCATGTGCTGCACAAAACACGATATTAGTATAGAAATAATGTATTTGCATACTCTTACCTGTATTCGTACAATGAATTAGGATTTTGCAAATAAAAACTGACAGTAATGGATGATTAATTCAATAAATAAGGGTAAAAAGTGCGTTTTGTCAATAAGTAAAGATTTATATCCACGCAAATTGCATAATATATATATATAATAATGTTACAAAACTTACTAACAATAAAGAGGAATCCCTAGACCTAAATAACGATTTCTAAAACTCAGTAAAGACGTCTGAAAAAATAGTGGAGCAGATTATTTTTGTACTTTTTTTGACGGTACATATTATAATAAACCTCAGAATCGTTGCGCAAATCAACCCAGCTAGTTCAAAATTGAATTTCGAGCAGCGGATTTTTGTATATTGTTTCTATACACACCTTTATCTACAACCTTAATATAAGGGTAACTGGTTGTCTGTAGTTTCTGGCGTTGCACGATTTTTTTCGTTAAACGGTACAAAATTTGAAATTGTACCGGCAGGCGAAAAAAAAACTTGCTTTGCGAGAAACTTTGCTATTCAGGTTGTAGATAAAGGAGTGTAGAAACAACATACAAAAAAACATTGCTCAAATTCAATTTTAAACTAGCTGGATTGATTCGGCAATTTGAATATAATAAATGATTCTCAGGTTATGTTATGTAAAAGAAATTACAACAAAATAATATGCTTTTTTATTATATCCCTCTTTAATTATTCTACTTACACTTCAGACATATTTACTGCTTTCTTTAGAAATCATATTTAGGTCTTGGGATTCCCCTTAAGCTAAGTACATAGAAACTGAATCCTTATCAAATATTTATCAATTATCATCGAGGTATAGGCCTATACTAAAGAAGAGACTCGAATCATAAAAACTTAAGTTGTAACATGCCTTTTGCATCTAATATTATAGCAGTAAACTTAAGAGGGTATATGCAAATTTAATGCGCTTACTCAAAGAATTGATTATTTTCATTTATTTTTTGCCCTGTTAAGTAAATCACATCAATTGACGTTGTTAGATGAATGTTTTATGTACTTTAAAGTCTACCTACAATATTTTTCGATTTGGTTAGTCGGGAAACACTCCCGTAGGTGGAATTGTAAATATTTAATAAAATTCAGAATTAGACAAATCCATCCTGATGTGTGTAACTCGTGAATGTGGAAGACTCGGGCTCGAACCCCGATCGGGATGGATTTTGTAACTTCTTAATTGTATTTAATTTCCCCCTATATTATTTTGAGGCTTGTTCGTCCATTGCTTAAAAGTTCTGCTTACAGGGTGGCAGACTCGCATTCGAATGCCTTGCAAGGGAGAAGATCAGTGTAGGGCTGGGAGTAAACAGTGACTTTCGAGCCGAACTGAGGCGTCTGTCGTGGTTTGGTCGGTGTTCCCTGTTTAAAATACCGATCTCGCGCTTGCCATTCAATCGACGCCGACCTCGTTGGCTTTGTCAGCAAAACCCTACATTAATAATCAGTTATTAGACTTATTTGGTAGTCACTCTTAACACGAATTCGTATATTTTGTATTTATTTAATAAAATGAACTAAATTTGGTTGAGAATTTATTTGGCAGATAATGCAGATCAATATGTGTGATGTATTTTAATAAACAACAAAGATAAAGTTCAATCAGTTCAGATTTAAAAATATCGCATAGTTTTCTAAAATAATAACAATTATAACGAAGCTAAAAATGTATTACAAATGTTAACAGATGATGAATTAAAGTGGAGAATCCTTTGAAAACACCAAATGAAAATTCATCTTATTTTTGTTGGCAGTTTTACAAGTTTTCTATGGCCGAATAAACCGTATTCAGCGGACATGTCCGAAGTAAGTCGGGTCTTCCAAGTTCCAGATGACGTCATTGTGATTCCCGAAGAACAAAGGTCACAAAACTTTTACTCCCTCTAAAATCCTTTCTTTTATTTTTAACACTCGCTTTTGTGTTTGGTCTTAATGTTTTTCAAACTGTTCGAAATGCGGAAGGGAAAAAGTCGTTACAAATTTGGATGACTCGATTTCGTAGGATTTATTCAGGGACGGCTTCCTTCCCATCGTCTGTCGTCCGTTCTAAACATTCCTACCCCGTTCCGCGCGGCGCGGCGTGAATTAACAATGAGGGGTGAGAGGCTAAGCTCTATTCACCACCGAGTAGGACCCTGACTCGAGGCTACGCTCTATTCACCTCCTAGTAGGACCCTGACTCGAGGCTACGCTCTATTCACCTCCTAGTAGGACCCTGACTCGAGGCTACGCTCTATTCACCTCCTAGTAGGACCCTGACTCGAGGCTACACTCTATTCACTCCTAGTAGGACCATGAGGGCCTGAAACACATAGCGACATTCACATTGTTTTTGTAGAATCGCACCGCCGAGTCCAGGCCAGGCAACGTATCTACTAATTGTTCTTGTATAACATGTGAATTTAGAAATTTACAATATTAAAAGTCTGAAATACCAGTGATAAATACATTAAATTAATACATTCTGACGAAAAGTCTTGAAGAAGACTTGAGAAGAAGAAGAGAAAAGTGTTGATAGCCCGTAATTATCAGATTGTTATCAAATCCTGCACAGATGATATGGTCGTACTCATGTATGGCCATATATGCAGAGTTTTAAAAAACGACAAAAAACATGTTTAGAATTTGTATTTTTTTTTGTAATATAATATTTTGCTGGTAGATTCCGAAATTAATTTGTGGTTAATCCGCAAAAAATGTTCAGTAATCTTTGGCTATAGAAAAGTGACAATTTATACTTGCTTGACAAGCACGCAAAATAGTTTATAACTCAGATGACAACCTAGATGCAGGAAAAGTTCCCTTACAAGTGTTTATAATCCATTCTTTTTTTAATTCTTGTACTTTTAATTAGTTTACCTTTGAAAAATGTACTTTATTGATAATTTGAATATTTTCTCATTCATACTTGAAAATTACAAAAATTATTTTTTTGATGTCTCGCCTCATTGTTGAGATGTGCACATGACTAAACAAACTAATTCCCCATGGTGTTCATATTATTGGTGTAATCTTTCCTCCTAGGGTAGTTCTATCAACCCTGTGTTCGGTGAACATGAACGTTCTTCCGATATGAACTGTGGACACCGGATGTGGCTAATTAAGAGCGGCCGCGTGACATGTGTTACCGACCAGGGAGTTCATGCTAAACGACAGGACACGGCCGGACAATAATTCCCGCAACGAGTTGACGTAAAACTCAATTTACAGTGTCAGCATTCATGAGGTCGCTGCCATGTGCGGCGAGAGAGGTTGGAATTAAATAAGCCCCGCGGCTATTCAATACTCGTTCCAGACAGTATTACCATTTGCGATACAAATAAATATATATAATAGACAGAAAATTAAAATAGTGCTTACACCGAGCTTAATAATAATGCATGTTCGTTTGTTTGTGAACAAGTAAGCTAAACAATTTTTTATTACGATTTTTAACTTCGGGTAAAATAAGCAACAATCTTATGTAATCATTGTGGGCAAAATAATTGGATGAGCGAAGCGAAGACTTCAATTTCACTAACCCCTCAAAAATTTAGCTCCAATGTTTGTTTTTTGTTTGTTTGTTTTTCTGTCTGTTTGTTCGCACGCTACCAGGCACACGGCGTATCCGATCTTGATGAAAATTCGAGGGAACCTTCGAAATCTATGAACTTGCCACGTTTTTGGGTACAATCGATGAAATATTTTCATGAATATCGTACTTTTAGATTTTTTTCGATTTTTAGTGTGATATTTCGTGACATTTGGGCCGGTTCTGACCAAACGGGTGGGGCTAGAACGTTCATATTTCACATGGCCATTAACGTAATGGTGATGTATTGCTTTTTGGAAGAAAAAGTTGAATAAATTATCCAGAAACCATATAAATAAAGTTTTTAAATTACATTTTTTGAGGTTTTTAATAACAATTAACAAGGAACAATAGAAACTTGACATCAATCACCTACAATGCGTTCAAAAAGCACTTGATAAGTAAAGGAATCCCACGCAAACTAAAACTTACAAAAAAGCTCATCCATCAACGCGACGGGACTAAAGCGTTTTCCTAGTTTAATAAATGATAACGTTTAAATGTTTTTTTAGTTCTGCGACAATTAGTTTCTGCACAATAGTTTTGCCTTTTAAAAATAAAGTTTTATTTTAGACAGTGCATATAACAATAGCTGGTACGGGCTTTGTGGATATAAGTAGTCTGTGCTCTCAGTTAACAGAACTGATTTCATTGCGGGTGATCATCAACATATTTATCATTAACTAGGAAAAAGCCAAAGTCGTTGTTGAACGAGTGAGCAACCATGTACTGAGTACCCGGGAACATCCCCTTTCCTTCCCTATACCTAAGGCTGAATCTAACTAGCATGGGTATTTCCTCCCCAGTCCCCAGTCTATTAGGCTAGAGTAGCGCATTAGGCCTTACAGTGTTAACGCGCCCTTATAACAACTAATCTCAAACCCATATCACTTATACCTATGATATATTAATGTTCCCGGGTACTCAACACATGGCTTGCTCACTCGACTAACAACGACTTGGCGTTTTTCTAGTTATATACTACTCTTTTGTTGATGGAATTTAAGACGACAAAAACAAAACACGTGGTGATAACCACCTACTTGGTGATTTTTTATCCGTCACCGAAATCAAAATTGATTTTTTTTTATATTTATTATTTATATACCATAACCACATACCATTCTATACACATACCAAAATTAAGTATTTTCAATCAAGGTTTAAATTTTTCACACTTTTATTTCTTTTTAGTTTAAGTCATAACGGATTTTGCGTATTTTGTTAGAAGTTCTCAGTTAACTGGTCACGGATGTCTGTTTAAAATTTCAGCTCAATCTGTTGGGTCGTTCGGCCGTATGTAACCGCTCAGTCATTTTACAGACATACAGACAAATTAATCACTGCGAAGGCCAGTTCGAATTGAGTTAACTATCATGAAATCCCCTCATACACCATGTCAATACTCATGTCATGTCTATAAAAATTGATGTTTAATCATATTATGTATCTTTCAAAAGGCAGGATCCAGAAAACAATTCTTTGAACTTTGGTTCTCATTTCCTGCTAGTCGAACAAAAACATTTCTATCTTTTCTGCTTGAACAATTGGCAAAGTCGTGTTTATTTGCCATTTACATTTACCGACATCAACACCCTATTGATAATCAGAAAACAGTAATTGATATCATAAAAAATGTGATGCTTTTTAAATACTTGCCGATATCATCATGTAGCTCAAAAAAGTTATAAAAAATTGTTTTATGGGAATTCGTCACTATGGTAACATGTGTATAACAAGTAAATAGATGCGTATATACAGAATTAAGGAAACGGAACTAAACGCAGGCAACATTTAAATGCATCTCGGGTATTAATCCCCCCCCCCCCCCCCCCGGTGAACGCCCTTCTTTTTCCCGAGAGGACATTTAAGCATTCACATATGAAAACAAAAATTCCCCCGCTCTAAATCATCTTCAGGCAAATCACGTTTCGTCACTTATTCACTCTTTCCTGAGAGATGTCGGACTGTGTAGCTCTGTCTCTCTCCTGAGCATTGTCGGTCGGTTCTTGCCCTGGTCTTGTCTAACGCGTCAGGGGGGGAGTATAGAGTCGAACCACACTTGCTTTGGTAACTAGTGTTGAAGGTAGCAAGTATAGACTCGAACCACACTTGCTTGGGTAACTAGTGTTGAAGGTAGCAAGTATAGACTCGAACCACACTTCCTTGGGTAACTATCGTTGGGGGTAAAAAAAAAAAAGCATAGGCTAGTATCACAGTTGCCAGGGAGTTAAGCGCCTGTAGCTGTCTAGACGGTAGCCGGAGTAAACCTACTGGTCCCCCTAATCCGGAGTCTCGTCTCTACGCAACGTGACTACATACTTGCAAAGCTTTGTAAAATATTATTTTTAACATTTGTTAGACGAGTGAGCGCAACGAATGAGTCTTACAACGCAAGTCGAACATATCTTCGTTGTGAGAATAACTGTCTGTCTGTGTGTCTGTCTGTCGCAGTATGTTTGAACGATCTCATACGGCCAAACCGATTAAGCATAAATTTTAAACAGACATCCGGTTTCCAGTTTACTGAGAACTGCTAACAAAATGAGCAATATCCGTTACGGTTTAAACCTCAAGGAATAATAAATTAAAAATAGGCTTAAAAAGTGTGGGATTAAATTTTACGACAATGGTTTTGTTCTTGTTATAATTATTTTTATCGAATCATGTTTGTCAGACGGTGAATGCATGCAGTGACCAAGGTGTATTGAATCTTGCACGCTCAAGGTTCCTCAACATTCCGATCGGAGATTGAGCAAACCTTGCAATCTTTACACGTACTTTGCACCGGCTATGTTTTCCATGGCACTGTATATATATGCAATATGGAACTAGCCTTGGTTTCGAATTTTCTTTTAACATTTTTTGTTATTAATAGAACACAAATAGTCTTCATTTTTTTTCGTAGTAACGGATGGGCACTGATAACTTTACTGTTTTGTGCCCTAAAACCCCAACTAACTAACTAATTAACTAACTAACTACGGGGTTACAAAGTTATAGGGTTTTGAGTTCCCGCGCCAACGATCGCTGATGGTCCGTGACGCCGATGCGATGCCCACGCAGTTCGCAGCATGCTCACCGTAGGACCCTTCAAAATAGCCGCCAATTGTCACACATAATAATTTATCTCGACAGTACCTGGCCTAAGTAGGCTACAAAAATGACTGAACAGGGTTTTGACAAGGCTGACTCCTTAAGGGGAATCCCTAGACCCAAATATGATTTCTTAAAAATGCAGTAAAGACGTCTGAAAATTAAGTAGAATGTAAGAGGGGCTTAATTAATGAGCGGATTATTTTTTTGAAATTTTTTGACGGGACATAACCTCAGAATCAACAATTTTATTCAAATTACTGGAATCAGTTTCTCAAGTTCAAAATTGAATTTTTGCAGCGGTTTTTTGAATATTATTTCTACACTCCTTTATCTACAACCTAAATAAAAGGATTTTTGGATTTATATGGTTTGTTGGCGTGCACAATTTTTTCGCCGTTGCCGGTACAAATTTCAAATTTTGTACCGTTACGAAAAAATTCGTGCACGCCGAAACCATATAAACCAAAATACTTATATTTAGGTTGTAGATAAAGGAGTGTAGAAATAATATACAAAAAACCGCTGCTAAAAATTCAATTTTGAACTTGAGCAACTGATTCCAGTAATTTGAATACAATTGTTGATTCTGAGGTTATGTCCCGTCAAAACAATTTCAAAAAAATTATCCGCTCTTTTATTAAGCCCCTCTTACATTCTACTTACTTTTCAGACGTCTTTACTGCATTCTTTAAAAATCACATTTGGGTCTAGGGATTCCCCTTTTAACTGTAAATGTAAATGCCCTGGTAGCTTTTGTAACGCGGGTGGTTTCGTACCGTGGTCTGGGCTGTGACTGATCTCAGACTCCGAGGCCCGAGCGAGATTTAAAACAACACGCGTCAAAGCTAATTCTCATATCTCAGATCGTATCCAATTTTACCCTAATTTTTAAAAGAATAACATCGTTATCATAAAATTTGTGAACCATTTCGAATCCATTGCAGTTTTTGAAATAGCAGATTTTTTCACGTACGAGGATGTGTGATGATATCAATTACACTACCCTACATAGTACACCAACGGTAAAATAAGCAAATGTTTAATGGGTCTTTAGTGTCTATGAAAAACAATAGGAAAACGCCAAAGTCATTGTTAGACGAGTGAGCGAGTCATGTGTTGAGTACCCGGTAACATTGGTTCTGACCAGCACAGGCCTGTCCACCACTTGTCCCCCCGCGTCATCCCTTACGTCCCCCTCGTCTCGATATGCCAGTTTGCAAAATATCAATCAATTTTCTGTCGTTACCCTACATAAGCTGAATCCGCATGGGTCTTAATACTCCAGCTATCATATCATATGAACATTATTTTCCCTTACAGTTGATGCTCTTAACAATAAATAAAAACCTATCATTTTAGATGATTAGTATATATTAATTGTTTCGACCACTCATTTCCCCACAATAGACACATCCACTCGGTCGAGACGCTCGCTTGGTTGATGACTGTCAGTGGCGTGGCTTGAAGTGAAGGCCTTACAAGTGACTGTGATCATAGCCAGATGCGATTCTGGCAAAACGTTCGAGTGCCAGCGTACAGACAAAGTCCTTATACAACCTAAACTCAAACAAGCGCGGAATTCTCCGAAGACAATTATAACAACTATATACTTATATATATATATATCAATCAACAAATATAATGTTCCCAGGTACTCAACACATGACTCGCTCACTCGTCTACGATTTTTTCCCCAGTCGATCACAATAAATATGACTTAATAGTTAAAAATATTAATATCACACTCAGTAACATTTAAATAACGCACAGCAAGCTATCAAAACTTTAATGATACTAGTTAGCAGCCTAATTTTTATGAAGGTTATGGGTTAAATTTACATTATTTTACGAAACGTTTCGCAAAAGGCGGGATCATTTTATCAGAAGATCAAGATCACCGGTGTAAGGATTCATTATTTAAAACACACAGAAAGGCCTAAACCATAAACAGTTAGACCATATTATAGTAGTAAATTTAAATTTAATTATTCAAGTATGTAATCGTAAGCTTGTAGGCTGAAATAAAAAACTGGCGATTATATTGTATTTGTGTAATTGCCTGTCATTATATGTTTGTATAAAAATATTGTTTGTTGTATACCAATAAAAGGAGATTCTAAGCAAATGTGTAAGCAATTGGGTATTAAAATATTTTGTTTACTTATTTCCGATTTTTCCTTTTTTCCCCTTTTCCGCTAAAGTGATTTCGGGTAATTTTGCACCACACATTTGTGAATGATAAAATATTTTTATACGATTTGTGCACCTAAAAGTGAAATTTCAATATTGGTTGGAAGCCTATCAGTTGTTCGAAATTTCGCACTCTATCATTATTTGTGCAGGTCTATCATAACCTTAATTCGTAATGTTTTTGCAGACTGATTAGTTTGCGCGTTTACAAATGTCTCTCTCCCAGACACACTGCTGGCGAGGCCTCCCATGGCTCCAACAGGTGTTTCACAGGAGCTTTGTTTACGTTCAATTCAATGTGGTGCGAACTACATTTAGCTTCCAATTCATTTAGCAAACATAACACACGTTGTGCGCCTAGTTTACATCGGTTTCGCCTTTTCTGCAGTTTCCATCAGGGCTTGTTTTGATATCTGTAAATTAATATTGTAGACTAACTAGATCTACATAAATGCACCGCAGAAAGTCAACAAGGAAAACAACCTCTGCGGTTGCTGCATAAGTGATATACTAATTGAGTATTTCTATTTGTTTAAGTTTTCTTTGTTATCAAAATAATATAAATTTTCACCAATCGCATTATGCTACATGAATAATAATCAATAACATATATTTCCTGGAAGTATTTGAATCGCAAAAAAAAAAAAAAATAAGTTAAAATTTTTATTTCTTTGTTATAGGGAGATCGTATGACAGAAGGAGGGCGCTGAGAGCGATCACGTTCACTTATACCACACATGTGCTAAGAACAGCCACGATTTTGTCCGTACTGTTGTCTCACAATTTAATATTGTAACAGTGACTGTTATTAAATAAAGGTTTTCTAGTTAAGTAACAGGTGCATCTGTGGAATGTGTTATCAAGTTGCCCGTCAGGGCGCCGCAGCCAAGCCGCGGTGCGCTACACACTCAGGTACATTATACAGCAAACAGAGTTGGGGTGATTTCGAGGTGTCACCCAGCCATCATGAAACGTGATGTGAACTTGAAAACTATCAAACTCGAGGGAATTTAGTTACCCGACAACACATGCCAAATTTGGTTTGGATACGAGCATTCCTTCTTGGTGAAAAAATGGCTTGAAACATGCTCAAAATCACTTTAAGGATGTAAGCTACTACTGCTAGTTACTGCTATGGTCTAATTCGTCAGTTTCAATCGGCCCGTGATTCTGACCAAACGGGTGGGGCTACAACGTTCATATTTTAAATGGACACTAAGGAAATAGTGTAAAGGGTCTTTTGAAAGAAAAAGTTGAAAAGGTTTGCTGGAAGGCTTCCAAATAAAGGTTTTAATATAAGCCTTATACAAGAATATAATCAACAAGTATCTATAGTTACTTGACAATGATCGACTACATTGTTTACAAAAAGCAAGTCTTTGGGCCACTAGATATTTTACATACTATTGATTGGTAATTCAATAGAAATCAAATCAACTTTGATAAAATTATTATATTTTAACAAATAATTTTGCAATGGAACTTGAAAAAGTAATGAGATCACACACATAACAAAAACTTGTAAAAATACAGCCAAACCTTACACACTCAAAAGAAATGAGATCTAAAAAAGGGCCAAGCTAATTCTACCCTTCCACATTTGCGCATTCTTAATTCATAAACGTACAGTGTCCCGTAACAGCATTCTTGAAAAGCTAGGCAAAAAAGAATTTGCATGATATAACGTTTAAATTAATTAGAAAAGAAGAACTTGGATGAACTATAACGTTTAAATTAATAATTGCAAATTCTATTTTGCCAAGCTTTTCAAGGATGCTGTTACGGGACACTGTTCGTTTATGAATTAAGAATGCGCAAATGTGGAAGAGTAGAATGAGCTTGGCCCTATTTTAGATCTTTTTTCTTTTGAGTGTGTAAGGTTTGGCTGTATTTTTACAAGTTTTTGTTATGTGTGTAATTTAAACAATCAGCCAAGTTTACAAAAAAGGAAAAGAGTGTCTGATGGCAGGCAGTCGAGCGCTAGTCTTGCGTGGTGGTTGTGATTAAGAGTCGAAAGCAGGGCCGAGCGCTTTCAAATTTTGCGGTGACTACCTAAACTAAATCGTCCGCTATCGGTAGCTCTGTCAATACAGTTGCGTCTTCTCCCCTAGGGTCCTAGGCTACCCGCATTACCAGCCACGTTTCAAACCACGAGATATTATTTGGTGGCGAGTTGGATGATTTTATGCGACTGACTGCCACATCCAGGAAAAAGCTTAAGTCCCACCGCGTTGTTGGATGAGCGTAATTGGAGCATTGAGCTGCCATGTGTTATGCGGATTTTCTGTTGTTCTGAGAAAAAATCATTACTTCATTGAAGTTTATTTTTGAAATTATTTAAAAGAAATAAAAAATAAACTTTAATTTTTAATTTTTATAATTAATCGTAATTTTAAAAATCGAAAAAAATCGTAAAATTGCGATTTTCATGAGAAATAATTTTTCGATTGCGTTCAAAAACGTGGCAGTACTTAGTTCAAAGATTTCGAAGGTCTCCAGAAAATTTCATCGCAATTGGAGTATCGGTTTAGCCGGAATCGTGTTAACAGACACACAAAAATACAAATAGAATAAAAAAAAGAAAAAAAAAGAAAGAAAAACATTCTGGATTTTTTTCTCCAGTGTAGTGAAATGGAATCTTCGCTTCGCTCGCTACGCTCGCCACGCTCATCCAATTATAATGTACATCTCATGTATAGAGACGTAAATTACACTGTAGAAATATCGGCAGAAGGTTTTAAAACTATTGAAAGTGCCCTAATTGTAATGACAAATGTTTTACGCTCGTCTCAAGTTAGCGTGCATCTGCATAAGTATCACTGGAGACCGCCCGCTCACCGTAGTCGTGTTGGCTCACTGGTCAGCACGCTTGTTTTGAATGCGAGAGGTCGCCTTTTTTATAAAACATTTTTTACTTTTTTTACTCATCCCATTATTATTGTTCACTCGTAATTTATGACGGAGACAATTTTTTATGACTTTCCGGTGCAAATTACTCTAAATGGCGAAGGCCTTCTCGCATGCCATAGACGTGTTGAGCCCATAGATAATCACAGAAGTTGTAACGTAGATAATTGTGTACTTCTTGTTTATTTATTTGATTAAGGACGCGTCAACCGTTAGGTCATAATGCACCACTCTTGCCTAAGGGGGGTGGGGGAGGAGGGGCCCATGCTGGTCAGAACCAGCCACGGGTAAGGGGAGGAAGGGGATTTTCTCACGTCGCGGTCGTCATCGTCTTTGTCATCGTTCGTTGTGTCATTGTCATCGTCGCCAGGGGGTCGTCAAGGGAAGGGGGCAAGGTCCCCGACGACGATTGCCAGAGCTCGCCTCTAGTTTCGGGGAGTAAGATACTCCGCTCTTTCTAGCTGATGTTTTTGCGAGGTGGACTTTTTCTCTTGAATCGCCTTTTTCGATAAGCAGAGCCATGCTCTGGGCCAATTCTACCCCGGGCCCAGAATTAAAAATATATTTGCACCATTTGATAGCGCTAAACAAAAGGAACACTTTGGGATTACAGTTCTTTACGTCTTTCTTTGCCCCGATCATGGTATTGAGGTTTGCGGCAACTTCAGGGGCGTCTTTGTACCTAAGCCAACTAGGCACGGGTCCAGGGGCGGCAGCCCTTGGGGGGGGGGGGGGGCGGCACAAGAGCGAAACAAATTCAACAATGTTAGTTTTAATTATTTTATTATTTGTTTTGTTTTTATTATATCGTATTATGTAATTTTAGATTTTAAACGTGTTTTGGAGCTTTTAAAAGTTGAATATTTGCTAAAATTTCGCCTTCGGCGATCGGTCCTTCGTACAGCTATAGCATTAGTCGGGGCCTACATGGTTGGCTTGGTCGCTTTGGTTTACTGTTCCCCACTGAAAATCAGTTATATGACTGAGTGGGTAGACTCTAAATACGAATATTTATTTATTTATTTATAAAGTCTTCTTATCCCGATCCCAAAATCAAAGGGATCGTAAAGTAAGACTCTTGCGTGTTTTACTGTGGTGCTATAGCTGCTGCATGCAGCATCTGAGACAGACAACTTTGTTGCAGAGTAGAAGAAAATTTAAATTTAAAACCGTTACCTAAACCTTTTAGTAGTGAGTTGGGTGGTGGTGGTATGGGGGGGGGCGGCAAAATTTAATTGTCTAGGGGCGGCTCACTACCTAAATACGGTATATTTCTTCCGGGATGTAGCTTTACGATGATGTAATATACACAAGAACACCGAAAAAAAACAGCAATGCAATATTATTACTAAATAGATTGCGTACTTATGTACACAAATATAATTTCAATTGAAAATATTTTGCATTTATGATTTTAAATTGTGGATCATAATTATGCCAGTGCTATTCAAAGTCCAACAATGACACACAAAAACACAAGTTGCTTTCGGAGAATAATAAGTTTGGTGTTACAAAAAACAATTTTGAATACATGTTTGTGGTGTACAGCACTAAACACAAATACATTAGACTAGGAAAACGCTAAAGTCCCGCCGCGTTGATGGATGATAATTTTTTGTAAGTTTTTTGTTTGCGTTTTTTGCGTTTGTTTGCACTTTTCCTTTGCAAGTGCTTTTGAATGCATTGTAGGTGATTGTTGTCAAGTTTCTATTAGTAGTAGTATTTCTTTTTATTTAGCAAATTGCTATTTTTACAATTCATTTCACAATACATTTCACAATACATTTCACAATACATTTCAGTTTCACAATATGGCCTATAAACTATAATATATTCAATTTCATGTATATAATGCAATTCCCTATACAATCTTCATAGGCATCTTTATAACTTCACATTACGTCATTGTACCTTAATCATAGACATTGTACTATTATTATCCCGAGTGGGCTCCCATAAAATACATTCATTATAAATTCACATTAGTATAGTATCAGTGTAGGGTTAGTTATTGTTACTTGTTAATTGTTGTTATAAACCTAAAACAACTCATTAAAACCTTTATTTCTATGGATTCTGGATAACTTTTTCAACTTTTTCTTTCAAAAGGTACTACATTAACATAACCTTAATGTCCATGTGAAATATGAACGTTGTACCACTACCCGTTTGGTCAGAATCGGCCAAAATGTGACGAAAATATCGCATTAAAAATCGAAAAAAATCGTAAAAGTACGATATTCATAAGAAATATTTCTTCGATTGTGCCCAAAAACAATACACCTCTAAGTTTAGAGATTTCGAAGGTCCCTTCCAATTTTCATCAAGATCGGTTATGCCGTTTGCCTGGTTGTTAGCTAACAAACAGACAGAAAAACAAACAATAACAAACACCCGAGCTATATTTTTTGGGGGTCAGTAAAATTGAAGTCTTCGCTTCGCTCATCCAAAAACTGATGTGACGCTCCTGAGCGATTGATGCAAGAACCAATCCCTATGCAAGAATTTTTAAAGATGTTGTAAAAAGTAGCTTACATACACTGCTAGCTGTCATTACATTTACAACCAGGTGTTTAGTACTTACATAGTCCCACATTCCCCACTACTATTTTGTTTGTTGTTTAGGAGAAGCATAGCATAGCTAATGAAGTTTCACTCTAAACAGTGAAACAGTTTCTGTTGATTTGATAGCCATTAGCCACCAAAGGCGAAACATGCAACAAAATGGTCAAAAGTATGGTAACCAAATTGAAAGAATAAAAATACCCGCCACTCTCATCTTGGAGTAAAAGCATGCCGAGTATAGATACATGCATGGGTAAGAATACCACAATGTTGAATGTATAAATCAGTAATCATCGTCTCACAAAGCAACATTGACCTTGTGAGACTGACGAATGGTCACTACTGCAGCGCGAGAAGGATGGGAGCGCACACGCAGAATCAGCTACCCAATAAAAATATACTTGTGAATATACTGAGACATTTTAAAATACAAAAACTTGCAAATCAAATTCGTATTTTTGGAATAGAGAGATCTCAAAACAGATTTGAACGTGGTTTTTCAAATCACTTTTACATTACAGTAACGTACATACATACACTACATAGTTACATTGCACATCTGCCACGTACTAAAAAATAACCCAGTGTTCTTCGTAGCCCATAAAACCAAAAAAAAAAAAAAATCCAATGCAACAACAAACACAACAATTGATATTTTCCACCTTTCCCACTGCATTCCACCGCCATCTAAATCAGCAAATCATCAAATGAACACTGAAAATTTGCACTGCCTTTTGTTTAACATTTTTATTTAATGACAGGAGCTTTGAACAAAAAGAAAAAGGGTATTGTTTCCGTAAATTTTTGTTTAGCCTAGGACTATCATCCCCTACTATTGTTCAACTACATTAGGCTTTCTGTAATCAAAACTAGTTATTTGTGCGGGAGTGTCAGAACACGGTCGTGAAGGCCTAGGGCTGGCTAGGAGAGGCCTAGGAGTTGTCAAACGTGATGTGTTTGTATTCATATTTCTAGTCATATAGCCTAAGGTAACTTGAAGCTTACACTGTTGTATTATAAATAATTTTCATCGTCTGGGCCTAGGCCCGGGATGGTTTCTGTTTTGTTTTATGAGCGTAATGACTACTTTTCTCGTTTTACGCATAGACACAAAATTAAAAATGTCGTCCATCTGTTTACGTATTTTCTTGGGCGAGGCGTTCGTATAGCCTGAGCTGCCGTTATCGTCTTTCGTACATACGATCCTAACGCACAGACGCGGAACTCCGTGCAGCCATCAATCCCCATTTTAGGCGCAATTCCGTGCCTTTTTGTGTAGCTTTTACTGATGAAATTTAACGATTATATCCATAATTATGGTTCAAATAAGATCAACTTTCACCACAGTGTTCGAAATAGTAAAATTAATACATCGCTGTCATGAAACATGGATATTACTTATTTCAATGCAGTGAGTGTATCATCAAGTTCCCAAGTTATCATTTTTTTTCCGAAGCAATAACCGACCAAAGAAAAAAATAGACAAATGCGATGTGTTCAAAATTTATTTTTGAGTATAGTTGAATTTTTCCATAATTATTTGATCATAATTGTAGAGCTTGTTATTTGATTTCTAACCCTCTGCAGCCGCGCCTGAAAACTGTCTATGCATTAGGCTCTTAAGCCGTCTCACAGCCCTATTTTTTTTGTACAACAAAATAATTTCATGCATGAATGAAGGGAAGACTGAATTTGTTGAACTGTACCGCTCGCAGCGCTTTAGTTATACGGTCTCCAATACAATTTCATTATTGCCTATCGTGAGTGAGTCGGCTTTTAACGAGACGACAGTATTTTATAAAATACCATAAAGTGAACGATGCGGAAAGTGAAGCTCTATTGCAAATTGTGAAAAATAGAAAATATTTAATCACTTTTTCTAACGGGTCAATAAATTGCATATTCAGCCGAAACTTAGATTTGACTCATGTAGTTCCTAGTAGACAGCCTTTTCTGAGTTTCAGGTCATTTAAACAATCCAAACTCATCTATACAAGAATCTAATAAATGTAAATACAAAATAATTTCATTCACTGTAACTTTTTCTTTTTTTCTCTCTCTTTTGTTTTAAAAGTCCCTAGAAGTAATAAACAAGAATTCCATTCTTGGTATTTTTTAGTAATAATAATGCCACACACACACAAAACACGAAAATAGATAGCCACACACGACTTACTCACTCAAAAGTATTGAGAACAAAAATACGGCCCAGAATAATTGTGTACCGTTATACATTTGCTCACTATTTACACATAAATTAAATTTTACCGGTGACAGCATCATTGCTTCTCTTCAAAATTGTATTTGCATACCGTTGTTACGCAGCTGTTGTTTGTGCAAATTTATTTAACTATTGTTTGTGAGTATGCAATAATGGTGCAAAAACGGTTTGTTCCTTTTAGGTCTCAATGTCTTTGAGTGTGAAAGGCTTGGCTGTAATTTTTTTTTTTTTCATTTGTTGGATCTCATTACGATTTTTAAAGTTATATTGCAGATTAAATATTTGTCAAAAGAATTATTGTTTAAATGGAGTAACAATTTTTGCTAAGGTATTATGAATGAAGGTGCCCTAGTACACTCAGGCACCTAATATATACAGCATGCTGAGTTGGGGTGTTTTCTAGGTTCGTCACCCAGCTTCCATGAAACGTAAAATGAACTTGAGAACGGTCGTAATCGGGGGAATTTCGGTAGACTTGACAACACAATCATTCTAATTTTATTTCGGGTACAACATCCAGTGAGAAAATATTTTGGACATGCTCAAAATTACTTCGAGTATATGTTATAGTTAGGGACAATGTGAAATAGCAAACTAAAAGCATTCTTTGCGTAATAAAAAAAACTAATTTCAGTATAAAAAATCACAATAATGGCTCAATTTCGTAACGTTTTTTAAGTTTAATTTTAAAAACACGACATAAATGCTAAATTTTGTTACATAAAAAACCATCACATATAGCGTAAAGTAACACAAATCGACGTTGTTATAAAATCCCCACAGATACCAAAGTACAAGATTCGATTCTTCGATTATAGTCGACGGGAATGTTTGATTTTCACGGTACAAACTTCGTTTAATTTTAATCTTATTGCACGCTGCGCTGCCATATTGATTGGGGTACGTATTTTTGCACCAGAACATAGGAAATACGCAAAAATGAAAAAATATGATTTTGACCAATTTTAGTGGTAAATAATAAAATTGGCAATTTCGCCCATTGAAGTGAAAACATGTGTTTCTTATCTCCATTTCGTGAATATTTTTTCCTTAAATGTTCCCAAGAAAATGTTTAAAAAATGTGTTTAATCACATTCGGGAAAATTTCACGAAAAAAATATTAATTACCCAGCGATTCAGACCAAACGAGTCGGTAAACGTTCAAATTTTTCATGGGCATTATCGTAATAGTGATAAAGTGCCATTTGAAAGACATAGTTGAAAATTTGTAATTGAAGACATCGAAATCAAGGTTGATGTAGTTTATAGAAATTTAACAAAAGTAGGCTAAAATGTGTTTGAAAATATGTGTTTGGAGGTAATTGTACACTCTTGAATTTTTAGTTTTGTAATGCCATAAACCATAGCAATAAGAACTACTTAAATAAAAATGTTATATTTTAGCAATACATTTCGCAATGAAAATATAAAAAGTAAAGAGATGTTTCACATTCAAAACCTTGTTAAAAGACAATGTCTTACGTACTCAAAAATATTAGATCGCATTTATGGACCATTCTACATTTTTGCATCTTTCTACATAAATTAGCCATGCCCGTGACTACATCATGCAAGGTTTTTTAAAATAAATTTGAACGAACTGTAATATTTAAAATTAAAACAATTGCTGCAAATAAAATTTTGACAAGCTTTGCAAGGATGTAGCAAGGAGGCATAGTTTACTTATGTTAAAATAGCTTGGCCCTTCGTTTAGATCTTAATGCTTTTGATTGCGTAAGGCTTGCGTGTAATTTACAACTTTTTTTCATAAGTGTGAGATTCGTGTTAACTGCAACAGTAAAGTGTATCGGACAACGCAAGTATTGAACAACAATTTATCCCGTGTGACGGTCGCATAAGATCCAACTGAACTACCTCGTGAGCCCAGTGGCGCTAGTACCACCCCCCGCCGCGGCCACACGGGCGCTCTCGTCGCGCGGATGTCCCTCTCCACCTTTTGACAGATTTTAAAGGAAATGCCTTTAGAGCAATTCATTATGATATATATACCTCGACGGCCATTTTACAAACAAAGCGAGTGCGAGTTCACAAAGGCGAGTGGCGGAATAATGATATTGCCGAGCGGATTCCAGCTAGCTAGCGGAGCGCTCGCTAGCTTTGTCCGAGCGCTCGGATAGTGTTTTGTTTTCGTCACTTGGGATTTATTTCTATTTAATGTGGAGGCACTTTATTTTGTGTGACGTAATTTTCAACAGTGGAGTGTATTTATTGTGTTTGTTTAGTCCGGCGGTGTAACATCGGGTATACAGCAAAGAGAGGGAATGTTTGCTGGCAATAATGACTTTTAAACAAAGTGCGATGCATAGTTGGAAATAATAATTATTAGTATGAAAGGTGTTCTACTGTTTATTGTTAGATGTTTATACGAATTGTATGACGATTGTGATTTGTCCCCGCAACACGAAACTTTGAGAGGGGGGTGAAAATTGTATTTAATGTTTTAATTAGAACAAAAAAACTTCTTGTTAGTTAGTAAGTGTTGTTTAAGGGCACTCAAAAACAACACTAACTTACTAAGTAACTAACAAGAAGTTTTTCTTTTCTCATTAATACATTAAAGTTGCATTTTTCATCACCCTCTTAAAAGTTTTGTGAACTTCTTGTTAAGAAAGCACTGGCCGCTACACATTAGCCCTAGTATTGCGAGCAAGTTGTCTTCTCAAACAAATGTGTGCAAAATGTGATACTAGCGTAAAAATTGGCAATTATATAGTTTTTAAACATGAATTTTGAAAATAACTGGCTACACGCCGAGTTCTAAGTATATAAATACTCCCAAAGACATTTTATTATAAAAAAATTGTGAAAATCTCTATGAAACATTTTTTATCTCAGTGCTATTTGTTTTTTTGTTTTTCTCTTATGTTTTTCACAGTGTCTTGCTGTGTGTTGAGTGCAAGAATAAGTGGGTTTTTTTGTTTCGATTTTTTCTCCAATGTACCACACTGCTCTACTCAACCTACATAACATCTTTCTTTACTGTATTATTTGAAAGTTAAGAGTATGTGAATTAACTACTCAGGAATTTCTATATTTATTTATAACTGCTTGTATCTATATTTAACCAATATGTCAATAAAGTATTATTTAAAAAAAAAAAAAATGATTAAATAAATAATTAATTTATCGACATTTTGGATTCGTTTGAAAAAAATAAGGAAATAAGTATTATCAAAGCGCAATTAGTTAATCTCGATAATTATTTGTTTTTGGCCAAGATATCTACTTCAATAAAAAAAACTCGTAAGCAATGTTCACAAAAGAGCTGGTCCCCATAATTTGTGTAATTGTTAATTTTTCATTAAACGTCGGTATAGTAAATTCAACTCAATACCAATATGGCGTAATGTGACTTACAATAGTACAAAACAAGATAGTAATATTAAAAATTGGCAATCCCTTAGATTTTATTACCAAAATTGCAAAAATCCCGTGCTTCAAGCTGAATTCTTAATATTTTACTATTAAGGGGTAATTACCCGCTAAACTCAAAATATATATTTCATTCAGCCTAACTTTTTACGAATAAACAAAGTAACATAAATAATATTGGGTCCACCCTGACATGAAAAAAAATTCCACACTTAGTAATTTGTGACCTAAAGCCATAAGAAATAACACGGGTATAAACTTTATGCCCCGTGACCTTGGAGGATTTTGGTGATCAAATATTAACCATTATATCGACGCACTCGACTAACCTTTCTATAAATCCACTATGTGATGTTTTTGTAATTTGGGCAAGTGCTTTAGTCAACATTTGTTGATTACCAAGTAGAGATGTAATTTCAAACGCAACTTTTTGCGTGTTTTAGTATTATATTTGTTCACAGTTTTTATACACAATTTTCAAAGTGACCATTTTAAATTTAGAGTGATGTTCTTGTAAATGTAAAATAAAAAATAAGTAGTTAAAGCCGATTTGAGAAATTCACCAAAACGTAAATTTTCGTAAATTTCGGGACCAAAAAGCATAAAAATTCTTGTAGAGTACAGGTTCAAGATATCATTTTAAACACTCATTTAAGTGTAGTATTATGCTCAAGGCTATGAAGGAAAATGTATTTTTAGGGGTAATAACCTTTTAATTGATTAATTTAAAATCTACTAGCTGTGTCCAAAAATTCCAAATTGAGCACAAATGTGTCATGTTTGGTATCATATTAAAAGTCGACATTTAGGAAATAATAAATTACATAGAAAATATTGATGTAATATAATGTAATAAAATATGTATATAACATACACTTAAAAAAATAATTAGTTAATTTTAGTTTTAAGACAAAAGATTATAAATGATGATGATGCTATATTGTGTTTTATAGTGTTATAGTGTTTGTTTATCTCTTCTGCTAAACGAGGAAAATTAACATGCGAGATAATCGTGACGACACAAGCCACCATCACTACTAACATTCTGATCATATTCCCACATGTATAGCCTGTAGTGTAGTGCGACAAATGCAGCATACTTCGCCATTTGTACAGATAGCCGTTTAAAAATATTGAGTCTACTATATCAACCCTGAGATTAACTAGGAGTAGCCACACGAATGAGCGAGCCATAGGGTCTAACAGGTAAAACATCTATCCCACGCATACAAAAAACTTGTTAAAATACAGTCAAATTTGACCCACTCGAAAAGCAAAGAAATCTAAAAGAAGGGCTAAGCCCAGACTCTTCTACATTTGCGCTTTCTTTAAGGTAATTCATAACGTTCACTGCCCCTTAACTACAGCCTTGAAAAGCTTGTCAAAATAGAATTTGCATAATCTATTACGTTTAAATTAATAGTTGCCTGAACTTTTACGTTTAAATAATTAGTCCTAGCCAATTACTTTTTCAAGTTCGATTGCATTTTTTTTTAAATCAGAACATTGCTCTGATAATCGTAAAAGGCGATTCAAGAAAAATGTCCAGCTCGCAAACATCAGCTAGTAAGAGCGGAGTATATTACTCCTCGAAACTAGAGACGAGCTCTGGCAGTCATCGTCGGGGACCTCTCCCCTTTCCCTTGACGACCTCCCCGACGACGATGACAATTACACAACGAACGATGACAAAGACCATGACGACCGCCGAGTGAGAACCCCCGTCTCCTCCCCTTACCCGTGGCTGGTTCTAACCCGTCTCCACATATTCCCTAAGCTAGAGTGGTGCATTATGATCTAACGGTTGTCGCGTCCTTAATTCAAATAAACCAACAAACTAGAATAATTTTAATAAAGCAGTATTAATTGCTATGGGAATACCAATTTACAATAGAGTCTCAAACATCCAGTGGCCCAAAGAATTGCTTTTTTAGTACATTGTAGGTGATTATTGTCAATTTTCTATAGGTACTTGCTTATATTTAATACCTGTTAAAGTGTAAAAGGCTTTTACTAAAACTAAGGGTGTGCGAGCACCCGAAATTTCGAGTTGAATATTTGCTACTCGAAATCGAGAATCAAAAATGTTAAGGTTTTGGTGGAGGTGCCGGGTCGCGCGCGAGTTTAGAAACGTGGAAATCATTATCTATTTACAGGTACTTGCTTATATTTTATACCTGTAAAAGGCTTATATTAAAACTAAGGGTGTGCATGTGCGAGTACCCGAAATTTCGAGTTGAGTATTTGCTACTCGAAATCGAGTATCAAAAAAAATATGGTTTTGGTGGAGGTGCCGGGTCGCGCGCGAGTGTGGAAACGTAAAAATCTTTATCTATTTTTGGCGCTACCTTACCAACCCCGATTGGCCATAAGAGCAACCTCACTTTTTTATACAAATTTGTATTCTTTTTGGAAGTTTTGTTATTTTTTGGCACAAATAATAAAAATATGTCACTATAAAAATGTATACAATTTGTGCTTGGATCATTAAAACGATTAGAGAGAGATAACATTTAAAATTTAATTAGACGTTAAACTCTGTTTTCTCTTTTGGAGAATACATAGGCCTAGACAAACATCAATAAATAAAATTAATATTCTACTTGTACATATTGTAAATATAGGCAAAGAGTAATAATGAAAATTAAAAAATACAAAGTACTCTGACTGGACTCGGAACTCAAAATTCAGAACTCGCACATCACTAATTAAAATATTTATTTCGATGCCTTCCAGCTAACTTGACAACATTTTCTTTTAAAACGCACTAGGTACATCACTTCTAATTACCTTAATATCCATGTGAAATACGAGCGTTGTAGCCCCACCCGTTTGGTCAGAATCGCTGGCAAATTGAAACTGATGAATTAGACTAAAGAAGTAGGTAACCATAGCCATGTTTTAACCCATTTTTCACCCTGAAGAAAATATCGGACCACAATCAAATTTTGAAATGTGTTGTCACGTTCCTAAATTCCCACGATTGTGACAGTTTTTACGCTCATAACACGTTTCATGATGACACCTTGAAAACACCCCAACTCTGCTTGCTGTATAAGGTGCCTGCCTGAGTGTGTAGCATAGCACGCCGCGGCTTGGCTGCGGCGCATTAACGGGCACCTAGATTGTGTACCCTTCATTGGTGCTTTCTCCGGAAAAACTAAATAAGGCTGCTTTCAAATTTCAAACAACGCAAAATTAACTGCGTGCATTTTTCAATTATTGGTTATGAGAAAATTCCCAACACAATTTTCAAAATTTAATAATATAATATTAGAAAACGTCTAGTTTTGATGAAGTCTTGTTCAAAGCGTCCTTATATTGTTTGTGCTCAAAGCTCGTCTGGAACTAAAGAATTATATTGTTTGGTGTCCAGTCGGGTGGAGTGTTATTCCCGTACGAATGTTTCGCCGGAATTTAATTTCGTCATAATACAAGTATGCGTGCATACCTTGCATGGCTTTCACTGCGCAACACACAATGAAGTCATCGTAAAATAAATAAGTTGAAGGCGGACATTCTTAAGCTTCAAGCTTGGCCGAACAAAATTCAAAGCTTAACTTCATATTATATTACCGAGAAGTGTTTTGATTGAAGTTTATTACAAGTTCGTCAAGCGTATTGAGCCTAGAAAGTTGCCCCCTGTTGGCAAAAACATAAATATTGGCCTGATTTTATAAACCGTATGTCATTCCTGTCATTCCTGGCTCTTGTTATCATGGAGAGCTTCTACAGAACATGGTATTCTCTGCTATTAGGCCAAGCAACGAAGGATTTTTTCTGCAAAAATTCTGGGTAAGCTGAATTTTTGCACAGATTTTCCAGAAAGTATCCTTAGGGGATATATACTGTACAAGAAGGTGTATATACCTTGTACAGTGGTAACTTGTTTGGTACTAAATTCATTGAATATCAGCCAAATAACATTTTATTAAGCCAATATTTTACAAAAGTGAATTCTTATTCTTGACCAACAAAAAAATAACAAATGTAAACAGTACTCCATAAGTATCTCGGAACTTTATTGCGCACAATTTTTTTGCCAAAACATGGACTGGTGTTTCTTTCATAAAATCTGTAAATAGATCAAAAGAGCTGATTTTTGTTGTGTATTCAGAACAAGTAAACTAACAATGTGAACTAGGATAATAATTTTCAATTCCACCGTTCGAGTTTGACAAAATAAGTTTGAAAAATGGCTTTCAAAATCTAATTTTTGAGTGAAATTTTTTATCAAAATTTTCGAATCTATTTAACAATATATCCACAATTGTAGGTCATTTTGTATATATTTACTAAAAAAGTTGTATTCAAAAATTTGGTACAAATCGGTTGAACGGTATAGAATTTATTCGGGAAACGGTTTGGAAAAAGGTAGTTTCCGGCAATTGCGCGCCAAATTTAGGCATTTTTTGGTAAAATCAAGGGCATATTTACAAACAGATTCTTCAAAAAAGAAGGTAGTTAATACTGATTCATTTGAATGTATTCTCATTTCTATAAGAGATAATTGAATAATTTTTTAAGATACAAAAACTTAAAAAATTTGCAATAATAGAAAAAAAAAAATCAAGGTGTATTTAATCCCTTAGTAAAGGGAAAAAAGTCCACGAAAATCGGGTTGGAGCGTTGGCCGCCATCTTGGAAAATGTCGGCACAAAAGTGGTTGTTTTCGTATATTTTAAAATGGCAGAAGAAATACAAAAAGTTTCAGGGGCAAAATTATTCCCATAATAACTTGCAACAAAAACAGTGCCTGCCATATTTTCGGTAGAGAAAGCGGTTAAGTCACAAAATATAGTGTTTATGTTGCTGACTGAGTACTAGCTGACTATCCATTATTATTATTAGACTGTCCATTATTAAGCACTCAATTTAATTTTAGGAAAAATTCTTTCTACGCACATTGAAATGATATCAATGACGATCCAATTACAACAAAAGTTTTAATTCAATATGGCATGGGTCTAGAGTGGCGCATTATAGCCTCAAAAAGTTGACGCGCCCTTGTACCAACTAAACTCAAAATTCTATCATTTAAACCTTATAATATCAATCAACTTAAATGCAAAGGTTCCCGGGTACTCAACACATGACTCGCTCACTCGTCTTACAACGACTTTGGCATTTTCCTAGGTTAAGACGCTTTTATACCCGGAACGAGGGAGATCCAACCAGATTCAAACAGCGGTCAGAATAGATTTTGTTATTTCTAGATTGTTTTATTATTTTTGGAAGTTATAGATTATAGATCATGTTTTGAAATGCATATTACACATTACTATATGGAAAACATAGCCAGTACGAAATACGAGTAAAGATTGAAAGATTCTCCGAGCGGAATTTTGGGTAACCTTTAGCGTGCAAGATTTGATACACCTTGGTCGATAAAAATTATTTTTAAAGAACAAAAGAATTGTGAAAATAAATCTTACACATTTGCAGCCTATTTTTCAATTTATTATTTCTTGAAGGTTTAAATCGCAACAAATTTTGCTCATTTTATAAAAGTTCTTAGCTGGTCACGGATGTCTGTTTAAAATTTCAGCTCATTCTGTTATCCCGTTAAGCCGTATGTGTTCGAACAGACAGACATTACAAACAAACAGACATTCTCACAGTGAGTGCCTATCCGCTAGTCCTGCGTTGCATGACTACGTTCGCTGCGCTCACTCGTCTAAATTTCGGCGAGATGATCGAGGCGTTCCCATGTTAATTTGATTGGGATTTTTAACTTCCTCCATTCGTATGTAATGCTGTTAAACGCAAAGGTAAGTCGCACGATGTGAGCTAATAAGGGAATGACAGTAGCCGGTGTATGGATATAATTACCATTTTTTTACTCTACAATTATTTGATTAAATTGTATAAATTGCTATGTTATAACCAAAAAACAATATACGAATATAAGTTGATTGTAAAGTTACACAAAACTTGGTTTCCGTACACATTTTTAAAAGTTTTTTCAATTTTCAGTAGAGACATTTTTGGATGAGCGAAGCGAAGACTTCAATTTCACTGACCCCCAAAAAAATTTAGCTCGGTTGTTTTTTTTTTCTTTCTGTTTGTTCGCACGATTCCGGGCAAACGGCATATGCGATCTTGATGAAAATTGAAGGGGACCTTTGAAATCTCTGAACTTAGACGTGCCACGTTTTTGGGTACAATCGAAGAAATATTTCTCATGAATATCGCACTTTTACGATTTTTTTCGATTTTTAGTGCGATATTTTCGAGACATTTGGGCGATTCTGACCAAACGGGTAAGGCTACAACGTTCATATTTCACATGGACATAAGGTAGTGGTTATGTATTGCTTTCTGAAAGAAAAAGTTGAAAAAGTTAGCCAGAATCTATAGAAATAAAGCTTTTAATATAAGTTTTTTGACTTTTTGTGCGATATTTTCGTGCCATTTGGGTCAATTCTGACCAAACGGGTGAGGCTACAACGTTCATATTTCACACGGACATTAAGGTAATGGTGATGTATTGCTTTCTGAAAGAAAAAGTTGGAAAAGTTAGTCAGAATCTATAGAAATAAAGCTTTTAATATAAGTTTTTTGACTTTTAGTGCGATATTTTCGTGCCATTTGGGCCAATTCTGACCAAACGGGTGGGCCTTCAACGTTCATATTATACATGGACATTAAGGTTATGGTGAAGTAGTACCTTTTAAAAGAAAAAGTTGAAAAAGTTAGCCAGAATCCATAGAAATAAAGCTTTTAATATAAGTTTTTACGGTAAATAATACCAATTGACAGGTAACAAAAGAAATTTGACAACAATCACTTACAATGCGTAGGTAGCAAAACAAAGCACTTGCAAAAGTAAAGATATCCCACGCAAACTAAAAACTTTAAAAAGCTCATCCATCAACGCGGCGGGATTTTAGCGTTTTCCTAGTTTTATAATAGACCTAAGGCATAAACCTTGTTGTCCATGACTTATATTTCACATTTTCCTTAAAAGACACTCTCACTAGTATTTCGATAATTTCCATGTCAAATGTGTACGTTCTAGACCTATCCATGTTAGAAACGCTGGCGCCTGGGATACTAATATCCGTCAAGGGATTTGAGGAGTTTCTACCAATGTTTCATCTAGAAGAAATGTTCGTATACACCAACCGAAATTGGCATTGTGTAGTCAGGTACCTCATCCTCCTGATTATGACAGTTTTCAAGTTTATCTCACGTTTCATAACGGCTGGGTGACTCTTCGAAAACGGCCCAAACGCGACTTGTTCTGCGGTACCGTAAAATTAACCTTGATAAATTATTGACAGTTTGTCAAAAAGAAAATAAATTAAAATAATAGGAAATTGATGAATTTGTCGTAAAGAAACGATGAGTTGGGGACGAAGGATTTTCCAATAAATAATGTCCGCCATTCCCATTTTAGCAGACCTTATACCAAAATTTTCATCCCAAAAATCCAACAACACATTAATTTTTACGAGAAAAGCCCAACTCACTTATGGGGTGCGATATTAATTAATTTACCATTTATTAAGTAATTCAATACTATAATTCACTTGCACTTTTTAAATTGGAATTGAAAACCTATGTCTTTTACACCAAGTGAAAATTAATTCTTCGCTTGATTCACAAAATTACTTTAACATCATTGATCTTTGTGTGCCATATATGCTTGGTATAATAAATAAATAAGTGAATAAATAAATATGGATGCCCTGTCTGTCTCTCGTCCCTGGAGTAAAACACTTCGGATCTGATTAGCCCCTCGAGAGCCTCATCAACTGATGGCAGCGTTGAACGCCTTCAAGCACCCATCACAACTCATTAGATTCCTCATAAGATTCCTTGTGACATTGCGAAGTTGTAATTATAATTTAACGTCAATCTTTTTCTTACTTACAACAAGTTCTTTTTTTCGAAGGACGCTACTGATTAATTATTGCATTAAAACAGGCACGGGCACGGGAGTATCGAAATAGTACAACGTTCATTCCCACATTCAAATCCAGTTGGTGGAGGTGTCCAGTAGAGAAATATTTAGACATTCACAGAGACCACCATGCTCCTTAACCACCAAGCTCAACAAAACATTATCGTCGAAGGACAATGTCAACAAACACCGCATGTCAATCGGAGCTGATTTTCGATTATTATAGTGAGACCTGACACACGCACAGACAGACAGACAGACAGACAGAAAGTGATGTATACAGGGAACTTCGCTGAGTATCATTTATAAATTTTGTCTGAAATTATACTAACAATAATTATTACAACCCCGTCCTCTTGATATCATTAAATTGAAATCCAATCAAACCCCCTAGTAGAGATGCGAACTTTTAAAAAATCGGCGGCCCGGCCCGGCCCGAGGCCCGACCCGAAACGGTCCGGCCCGGGCCCGGCCCGACTACTAAAAAAATACTGCGGCCCGGCCCGAACCCGGCCCGAAAGATGATCATACCCGGCCCGGCCCGAAAGTTGGCCCGAAAGTCGGCCCGAAAGCCTGGCCCGGCCCGAAAGTCGACGCGATCGCCCGGCCCGGCCCGAAAGCTTGGATTTTTATACTCGCCAGAGCAAATGAGCCGCCTTTGCCAACAGTATGATAGTATTTCTTAGCTTTACGATTATATACCGTTATACCTAGTTCTGGGTGGGCATTGGACAGTGTGTAGGCCTAAAGCAAATTGCCCATATGGCATGTTTATGAACTGTGCATATATATTTATCGATAGGAGTGATGCCGCCAATAAGGGGCGCAGATGTAGTTGTGGGTCTACATATTTATGTGAGAGCACGTTCTATATTGTGCAAAGGGACTATAGGACAACTTCTCAATGATATGGCTCGTCCCGAAGTCCGAAACTATCCGAGCCGGAGCCGAAGCATTGAGAAGTCGAGCCGGGCCGGGCCGGGCCAAAACTCCAATCTCTATAACCTAGGTTCAATATGGTGCGCGGCCCGAAGCCTGGCCCGAAAGCCCGAACTGGCCCGAAGGCCCGAAACGGCCCGGAAGCCCGAACTGGCCGAAAGCCCGAAACGGCCCGAAAGCCAGAACTGGCCCGGCCCGGCCCGAAATTTTAATGCTTCAGGCCCGGCCCGGCCCGAAGCCCGAAAATAACAAAAACATCCGGCCGAAAGTCGGGCCGGGCCGGGCCTGGCCGGGCTTTCGGGCCGGGCCGGGCCAAAATTCCCATCTCTACCCCCTAGTAACAACGAGCGAACCACGTGCAGCAAACATTTACTTCTCCCACTCAATATGCCCCATTTATCTGTGAGTCTGGAACACGTCCATTGTCTACACGTTACATTCACTCGGCGAGCCAAATAGAAAATCATTTAACTCCGCCAATAATTGGAGGCGCACTTGTAACCCGCCCCCCTCGCGCTGAGCGCCGCGTACGCGGGCAGGGCTAATGGCCTGCATGGGAGCGGGTATCGGATTGACAGTTGCCCTGAAGCACACCAGGGGCAGCACTGCTCGTTTAATTGTCCAGACTTTTGTCGACACGAGGGGAAATGCGGACAAAAGCTGAACTAGTTAAAAAGGACACAACATCAGCAAGAATTCAACGTGTGGGGGTAATCAAGAGCTTTTAGAAAGGTTTTAAATGTCCGTGTACAGATCTGATGTGGATTTAGCTAGCTTTACCGGCATCGATTGCTCATGCTTGACGCATGAGAGTCTGAAGCGGTAGCTCATGCGTGACGCGTGAGACTCTGAAGCGGTAGCTCATGCGTGACGCGTGAGACTCTGAAGCGGTAGCTCATGCGTGACGCGTGAGACTCTGAAGCGGTAGCTCATGCGTGACGCGTGAGACTCTGAAGCGGTAGCTCATGCGTGACGCGTGAGACTCTGAAGCGGTAGCTATGGGTGCGGATCCCGCTATCGGCATTATTCGGCAAACCTGTAACTAAAGTTTTTATTTTATTTCTTCAGTCGTTAAGGCGAATGACGGGATCGAGCCTGTTACCAACCCTCTGCCATTCCATTCACAATACCAGGACAGGCAAAACGTGTTTGTAAAATTGAACTCAATAAATCCCTGGCCATTGTCATAGAGGTATTGTACCGCATGAAAAAAACAATTGTTCTTCTTGCTCCCACCTGGTCAAGTAAACAAAACATTAATTTTGTGCTTTGGTCTGGGCCTTGATCTACACATTTCCTATATCTTGACTTGTTTCTGTATTCCATAACCTGTCCGTAACAAGTCGATTTGAAATTTTTTTGAAAATATTTTTCGATTTTAAAAGTTAATGGCATGTTTTTTGGATGAGCGAAGCGATGACTTCAATTTCACTGACCCCCCCAAAAAATTTAGCTCGGGTGTTTTTTTTTGTCTGTTTGTTTGCGCACTACCGGTCAAACGGCATATGCGATCTTGATAAAAATTGGAGGGGACCTTTGAAATCTCTGAACTTAGACCTGCCACGTTTTTGGGCACAATCGAAGAAATATTTCTCATGAATATCGTACTTTTACGATTTTTTCTATTTTTAAAGCGATATTTTCGTGATATTTTGGCCGATTCTGACCAAACGGGTGGGGCTTCAACGTATCTACAACGTATACAACGTATATAATAACAATTAACAAGTAACAATAGAAACTTGACAACAATCACCTACAACGCGTTCAGAAAGCACTTGCAAAAGTAAAGAGATTTTACGCAAACTAAAAACTTACAAAAAATCTCATCCATCAACGCTACTTAAAAAAGCGTTCGCGAAGCGGCCTAGGTATATATACAGATTATACCCTAAATTTTGTTTAGATATTCTCACGCATACCCCCAAGATATCACTGGGTTTAAGAAAATCTTTTCCTTACACTGAACACAAGCCAGGGACAGCGCGAGTGTATTGTTTACACTCGTCATGTTAATAGGTTGGCAGGACTGATTACTTCTGGGACTCGTCGCAAGATGGCGCCGCCTAATTAATTATAATAACGAGCGAGACACGGCCAGAATAAAAGTGTATACGGACGCGTGTTGAGCTGTGGCGGTTGAGGGGGGGGGGGAGGGGGGCTCAACCGAGCCCCTACGTGAGAAATAATAACTAAATGTGCTATTCCCTGGAAGGCTATTTCAGACTGAGTCTAGTTTCTATAGGTCGAAATGAAAATAAATTAACAGCCTGAGCTTTCACATCGAGTTCACCCTGACTGTTTATGAATTATTATTGTGAATATTACATTCTACTAAGTGAAATAATGCTTTATTATATAGTAATTTAAAATTTTGATGCGTATGTTGGAAGTATTTCAATTGGGGTATTAACTCAATAAAGTAAGCATAGGCTACAATCGTGCTAAAATTCATGACATATTTTTGTTTTCTTTTACCTTACCCCCTATTTTTATTTAGCAAGGCAGGTATAAACATTTGTCAAAAGTAGAGAATATATTAGTTAATTATTCACACAAATTAAGATATTGTACTCGTCAAAACCACCAATAATAAATTGTATTTTGTTTGGTCGATGGCTTGACAATGAGGAAGTAGTTGTGGAGTGACCACATGGGTCCAGCGCTCTAACAATTCGTATATTACACAGTCATCATGCCTTCGTCTTGGCTGGGGATAGAATTTTTACCCTTGCATTCCTCTGCTAGTTAAATGCAAGAAAACAGGACAAGACCGTCTCGTCAATTTCTAACTCCACACAACTAGAGGTAAGCTCTAGCGTACCTCTTGTCGGGTACCCCTCCAGACTCGACGACAACAACGACGACACGAGCGATTTCAAGGACGAATACGATATGAAATTTGAATAGCCTGTGGCTGGATGTGTCCAGCACGGGTCTGTCCTCCCTACATCTCCTACCGACAGTGTTGGCTCGGGCGCTAAGCGCTCGACTCTGATTCGGGAGGTCCCGGGTTCGAATCCCGTCGAGACCGGCAATCCTGACTGAAGGTTTTTTCCGAGGTTTTCCTCAGTCGTTAAGGCGAATGCAAGGGATTGAGTCCTCTTAAATAGCCCTTGGACATCCCTTCACAATTTCCTATCCGCACATACCTAGTTCACCTGAAGAGGGGCTTATTGCACCCTATAACAGGTCTCCCACGATAAAAATAATAATAAAAAAAATACATCTCCTAGGTTATTAACATAATTACAATTCCTGCAAAACAAATTAAACTTTTTATAGCAAACATGTTGAAATAAATCATTATGAACATTGATGTAAAAAATATGGTGGAAATTTATGGAATGATTGAGGAAAGTAAGAAAGAATAAAAGAGGGAATAAAATAATTCTTAAGAATAAAATGACAGTGAAGATTGAACGGCTGCAAGATAAGATCCTACGTTTATATATTTCAGGACACTTAGTTCCCTACACATCAATGTTTGGCCTCAATAGATGGTTGACCTGTTACCCAACGTAATAAGCAATGAGAATTACAGAGTGAAGTTCGTCTAACTATAAGATAAACACCATGTGTGCATACATTGTACAAGTAAGTTAGTTTGTTCTTGACGAACACGAATCAACCAGATCTACTTTGTACCAACCAGTTGGGCAATTAAATCTGAACTCAAAGTTTGCGCACAGCTTCTCAAGAGACTTAATGTAATTCGCTTTTCTCCAGTATCTACATATCAGCATTGGAATTCTATCTGCTAACATGAGTCGGGTGGTGGGAAGTGGACGAGGTGACGGATAGGCGAGAGATGGCACTGAATGAGAGTAGGCATAGCTGTGTGTGCGCTTATACTAGGAAAACGCTTAAGTCCCGCCGCGCTGATGGATGAGCTTTTTAAAGGTTTTAGTTTGCGTGGGATATCTTTACTTTTGCAAGTGCTTTGTTTTGCTGCCTACGCATTGTAGGTGAATGTTGTCGGGTTTCTTTTGTTTCTTGTCAATTGGTTATTTACCGTAAACAACTTATATTAAAAGCTTTATTTCTATGGATTCTGGCTAACTTTTTCAACTTTTTCTTTCAAAAAGGTACTACATCACCATAACATTAATGTCCATGTATAATATGAACGTTGTAGCCCCACCCGTTTGGTCAAAATTGGCCGAAATAGCACGAAAATATCGCACAAAAGTCAAAAAACGTATATTAATAGCTTTATTTCTCTGAATTCTGGCTAGCTTTTTCAACTTTTTCTTTCAATACATCAACATTACCATAGGCTTAATGTCCATGTGAAATTTGAACGTTGTAGCCCCACCCATTTGGTCAGAATCGCCCCAAATATCACGAAAATATAGCATTAAAAATCGAAAAAATCGTAAAAGTACGATATTCATGAGAAATATTTCTTTGATCGTACCCAAAACGTGGCAAGTCTAAGTTCAGAGAAAACAAAGGTCGTGTCAAATTTTCATCAAGATCGCATATGCCGTTTGCCCGGTAGAGAGCGAACAAACAGACGGAAAAACAAAAAAAAAAAAAAAAAACAAAAACAAAAAAACAACCGAGCTAAATTTTTTTGGGGGGTCGGTGAAATTGAAGTCTTCGCTTCGCTCATCCAATCATTAGCCAGACATTGATTATACACGGCAGCCAGATCAAAATAAATAAGATAAACATGCTAGGTAGACACATCATTAGTGAAAATGATCCAATAGCAGATGTTGACAGAACTAAGTTTTGGCGAGTCTATAAGTGCTAGCACCAAGGCGATGATGCCAATAGAAACGAGGGGAAAATGAAGAAAACAAAAATCACAAATTAGCTTACCTGGTGTGAGATTGACTTGTGGAGTCGGTGAACTTGCCGATTGAGCGAAGTGATGAATGTAATGAAGAGAGGAAAAATGATAGGCTAGCCAAGTGAGATGATAGAAGGGGAAATCGATAGTGATGAAAGGAATACATGATGAGTGATAACATACCTGATGCAAAACCATACGTAAATGCACACGGAAATCCAATTAAATATCACTTGTAAAATGCACTGTGAGCTGTGCACTGTGTTTAGAAATTGTCACAGAGTGACCACGAAGAAAACTTTTAAGTTGCACTCGAGGCAACTGTGAAAATAGCACAAAATACTCTGCCTTGGACAGGCAGCCATACGGACGTCTGTACTATATGAGAGTTCGAAGCAATAAGCAACGACCTGTCTAGGTCAGGTTTACAATCAGAGAAAAGATTAGCTAGAGGGTCAAGGGGGGAGTGGAAAACTAAATACTTCGTGAAAAAAAGTGGGCTAAAACTGGCGCGAACAATAAGCGCTATTATATTGCACGGTACCGTCACACTGTGTTTATTGTAACACCCATTGTTATAATGCTGCTATTAACACTACAACAATGGAATGATTTGTAGGAGTTTTTTTCTTAATATTTTAAATTTATTTGTCCAGTTATTGTACCATGTATCTGCGTCTTCTCCAAAGTTGTCTATTGTCTACATTATTTTATCTTTGGACACGTAATTTCTTTGCGCAGCTATGCAAGATCAAATCAAAGCTAAGCTAGAGGCTAAATGCAAGTTTATTGTTGTTAATACTGATGATATATTGTCAATTACTGACAATATTGGCTCAATACATTCAAATGGTTTTCAAATTTCACCAAGAAACAGAAAACAGTCGTCTATGTCTACATTGTCACTATTTTTAAACATGGTGTAAAGTGAAATGCGTGTTCTCTATTGACAATACATGGTGAGGAGGGAAGGGGGAAGGGGCAAGTTTGCCCGTATGACGACGGCCCTGTTTGTTGGCGTCGATGGCGTCGGCATCAACACAGTTGGTTCACAGCCGTTTTAATCTTTTCTTGCCACTCAGAGCACTGTGCATGGTAAACTTAATTAAAATAGACGAATTTATTGAAGTTACTCCATCTAAAAAGAATAACACTAGACACCAACGTTATTTCTAAGTTTACTTTGTTCTAATTGTTTGTTGATAAATATTCCCCGAGCATCGTCAGGCGCGGTCCCAGGATCACGCGGAGTACCAACTTAAGCACGTCCTAATGAACAAACTTCGCGAAGTTACACCAGATAAAATTAATTTTGTAATGTTTTGCATTTTGATTCCGAGGAGGGAAGGGAAACTTTTGACGATGTTCATCCATAGAAAGATGGAAATTATACTAATTACAAAAAGTATAAGAAGCTGTTCGCGCAAAAAGAAAATAACAGCTCGATGATGGTGCCAAATTAAAAGGCAAGGAATTATTTGATTTATTAATAACATTTTATTATTTTACGTCTTTCCTATTCAATTAGGAAAACTGACTTAAAAAACTAGGATTAATAAATGAAATTAAGTACATAAATTATGCACTCAAAATAATGAACTGTAGCTAAGCAAATTTTGAAATCATTATATTACAACAACAGCAATGTATTATAATTAGAGGTACGTGAAAATACCGTTGTCAAGTGTCATTTTAAAGCGTTTTGTAGCATCTATTTTTTTGGCCACCTTCAAAAAATTGTGTATGAAGATTATTATTTTGAAATTATGTCATCAAGGTCAAATCAATATCAATGCATACAAATGTGTATAAACAAACTATCCCACTATCCTACGCTACCAGGAACACAGGGACAAGGTCGTAGAATAACAAGTCAAAGTACACGTCCACACACTCGTGTATTTCCAAGTAAACTGAATGACACTGAGGTCGAGGTTTTCCTTCAAACCTCGGTTGTGACGTTAGTAGTACTACATAGTCCAAATCATACCACCTACTATGGAAAATAAAATAAAATAGGACCGGAAAAACAATAGTTTTAAGTGAACACAAAACGCTATTTTCACGTACCTCTTATTATAATATATTATAAAAACATAACTATAACTTTATTTTAAATATAATATAAATAAACAAATATAATCCAATATTTAATAATACAGCGATTCCAGATAATAAATGTAAATAATACACTAGGAAAACGCTAAAGTCCCGCCGCGTTGTTGGATGAGCGTAATTGGTGCATTAAGCTGCCATGTATTATGCCGATTTTTTGTTGTTCTGTGAAAAAATTATTACGTAGTCAAATTTTTTTTTAAATTAAATTAAATTTTTAATTAATCGTAATTTTAAAAAAAGAAAAAAATCGAAAAATTGCAATTTTCATAAGAAATATTTATTCGATTGCGCTCAAATTTGACACTAATATATTAATTCAAAAAATTAAGGTTGTGTAAAAAAATCATAACAATAGGATAAAGCATGTCGGTGTTATAAGTCAAAGAACTGTTATAAAAAAGAAAACAAAAGAAAAATTTCGATATTCATAAGAAATAATTTTTTGATTGCGTACAAATTTCACACGAATATCTTAATTCATAAAATTAAGGTTCTGTGAAAAAATCATTGAAATCGGATAAAGAATTAAGGTGTTATTAGTCGAAGAAATGTTTTAAAAATCGAAAAAAATCGTAAAATTGCGATTTACATGAGAAATAATTTTCCGATTGCGCCAAAAAACGTGGCAGTTCTAAGTTCAGAGATTTCGAAGGCCTCAATAAAATTTCATCGCAATCGGAGTATCGGTTTAGCCGTAATCGTGTTAACAGACAGACAAAAATACAAAAAGAAAGAAGAAGAAAAAAAACATTCCGGATTTTTTTCTCCAGTGTAGTGAAATGAAATCTTCGCTTCGCTCATCCAATTATTATCCATTTGAAATGAAAGTAATTAATCAAAGGGGAAAAGGGAAATAAAATTTTTTTAACTGAAAAAAATACCAAAAATGACGTTGAATTGAACAGAAAGCTTTAAAGAGATTAAAGTTAAACTTAGAATGAATTTGTAATGTCACCAATGTTACTGAACGACAAAAGTTGCGTCAAAAACTAAATATAAGTAATAACGTCTTTAAAATACCATTTTAATTCCACTGATCGTTTCTTTTTCTAACAACATTAACCTAAACCTAAACCATAATGGGCTTCAGCCCTCATTGAAACATAATATGCAATCTATAAAGAATTAATAGAAGGGGAAACACAAAAACATGAAGCAGAACAAACTATAGAATGAATTCAAGACAAGACAGTACGGAGAACACAAAGATATATCCATCTAGGAGACAACACAGTGGCCCTAAAAGTATGATTATATTAAGAAATATTTCTTCGACTGTTCATAAAATCGTTACAGGTGTAAGTTCAGAGATGTCGAAGATCACACACAAATTTCATCAAGATTGTATTAGCCGTTTGCCCGGTAGAGCGCGATCAAAAAGAAATTGAAGTCTTCGCTACGTTCATTCAACAAGTAAAGTTTGCACATTTTCATGCGTGTGCGTGTTCGTGTGCGTGTGCGTGTGCGTGCGTAAGTGTGCGTGTGCGTGGTCTGCTTGCCAGTATACTACCCCGCCCCATGCTTTACACATGCATGCTATTCCCTGCTCGAATTATCCTGCGCAAACATACATTCAACTGGCAACGAAATGAACAATAATTTTCCGTAGCAAATCCCCAATTTAATCATCTTTTCCGATTGGTTTTCTATTTCTCTTCAAATAAATTCAGAAATGCGATACAACTTGTGACACCTTTTGATACACTGAGTGAGAGTAGATAAACCATGCCAGATTGCCAGATCGAGTACACAGGTCATTGATGATCAGTTTGTAACATGCAGATAGGTGCTATTTTATTCTGTTATATAGGGGTAACTAAATGTTGTTTTTTGTATCTTGATGTTTGAACTTATCTATAATTTTAAAATACGTATTATATTCCAGTTTGTAAATGTATACCATTAAAACTTATTTTCTGTGTTTAAAACTAAATAATATTTAAAATCAATAATCATTTGAAAAGCATGCCAAGTTTTTTGTTTATTTGGGTTAAGGACGCGTCAATCGTTTGGTCATAATGCACCACTCTAGCCTTAAGACATGGGGAGGAGCCCATGCTGTCAGAACCAGACACGGGTAAGGGGAGGAAGGGGGGTTTGTCACGCCGCGGTCGTCATCGTCTTTGTCATCTAATCTAAGCTAATGTTTGCGAGGTGGACTTTTTCTCTTGAATCGCCTTGTACGATTAGCAGAGCCATGCTCTGGGCCAATTCTACCCCGGGCCCAGGTCAAGACAACATTTTGACTACCCGGAGCAAAGACCTCAATGCTAATTGTTTGATTTTTTATTTGTTGCAAGGCCTCGGAATGCAATCGAAAAATTATTTATAATTGTGTATACTTATAATATAAAGTAATTATGTTTTTTTAACATGTAATTTATAATATTCCTATCAGCTACAAGTTCACTCTTTGAAACCTGATGAGTCTGAAAAATTCGAGTTCAAATTTGTAACAATTATTACACGTTTACGCATAGTTTTATAAAGTATCACGATTTCGTTGCTCAAGAAATTGAAACAATTTTACGAAAAATATTTGAAATTTCTGAACTGTCTTGCATTGTTGTGTGTCATACACAAAGAGATCAACAGACTTGGCAAAAACTTAAACAAATAAATGTTTTAACAATTGCATAAGTGAACTGAATTCAACGGCGTAGGAAATGTGCGACGTCTAATTGCCGGTGCTCAGGGTCGGTGGGGGTTGATAGAGTGGGGCGTGGGATTGGGAGGTTCACAAAATGCATAAATTATATAAATGTTATTAAATCAAATAAATAGGGTGCCACTTTGTATAGTCAATCACTACCCATCTCACGGCTGATACAAACAAAGAAAGATTAGTCGGAGGGTTTGGCCATAAAAAAGCAGAGGGGAAATCCACCACGTTGTCCTCTGATTGACCAAATATCCAGTGATACAGAAATTAATCCAGAACCTTACAAACCTAAAATCAAAACAAAAACAAACATGATGTTTTCCTTAATTAGGCCTTAACTGCCGTGATTTATGTACAATATAATACTTTGCAATAGCTGATGACTAATTATTTCAATACCTTGCATAAGAAAATGAGTAATTATCACCATAACCCAGCAAACTGAAAATCAATAGAAAAATAACCTCATCATTCCTTAAATTAAGACTTAAATGCCTTGAGATTAAAATATTCTATTCTATAATGTTTTAAATCGTGCCAGACTGTATTTTATAAGAGGTACGTCAATTCATAATCAACTATGATTCCGTGTCCACGCCACAAAATCGAGGGAAGGCGCGAAGCCGCACAAAGAGATAAATCACTATAATATATCAGTTTATACGATACCACAATTGCAGCCCTGGGTCGACAGGGGGTGTCGAAAATTCTGTGGGGATGGGGCTTATAGTGACGGTAGCTGAGGATTGGCAACAGTAACTGCCAGAATTCCAGGGGGCCTGCTTCGTAATTCGGTTGAGGTACTTCTTAATTTTTCCAACTTGCAAGAATTCTTCTTAAACATATGTTGACTGGATAGGAAGGCTCGCACACGCGACACTGTCTTCATCCAATAAGAAGCTTAATTACCAACGTAAAGTTCAACCACTAAACAATGCACTTTTCTTATGTATTACAAAACTGAGCCTGCTTACAGCAGAGGACCAGACGTCCACCCTAGACCGTTGACTAGCTACAAGTGATCGTCTCTCAATGCACTCTGAGCTCATTGCCATCAACTTAGGTCACATCACTAGCCTATTATACAATGTACATGAGTCAAACTCTGAGTTTAGTTGCATCGATCTATACCTTAACAAGGTCAAGTGATAAGGTAGGGTTATTATTGAAGTGTGGAATGTGAGGGAAGAGATAGTCATGAGTGTATGAGTCATAGTGGAGTGGGGTGAGCATGGTTATGAAATAATATTATGGATGTGATGAGTTGTCAACAAACTTGTTACAAATGATGGCTCAAAATATAACAAATGCCCATCCATCAACGCGCGAAGCTGCTTATTAGAAAAAAAGCGTGAATGCTGGCAAAGCAAACTGGCTTCCTTTCAATATGTATTGGCAGTTGATGGGTGTAAATGTTGGCGGTGTTTATTGCAGGACTCAAGTAACTTTCGACTGAGGAGAACGTGCAACTAAATCTTCGGTCGGGCACACGTTGTAACAAAGACTGCGCTATTCCTAACTTCAATTGAACAACTGTTAAAGGTCGATACTGAGACAATGCAACAGTGTTCATGCAATAATGAAAATGATTTTCCTCTCCTGCCCACCCCCCACACCCCGAAGCATTTTTAAGGTGTAGAATTTTTTAGCTTGCGTTTTGAAAGGTGATTTTTGTTTTGCAAATTTGATACTAAAAATAGTATTTTGTATAATATATAATATATATTTACAATGTATCTGACTCATTCTTGAAGAACAGGAAGTGGATATAACAAAGCCACTTACGGTGGACCTAATAATACAATCAACTCAGTCAGACAGTACACGCTCACAATATTCAGTACACTGCGGTAAACAACATTCGTAACTATAAATAATTTATAGTTATTGTGATGTAAATGACAATTTGTAACCATCAACCATGGTAAAAGGTGGTAGTTCGCTTATAACATCGTACCACCACAAATTAAGCAGTGGCTCTCGCGCTCCGATATTAAATGGCCTCGCGGGGAAAAAAATAATGAACCTTTCAATCCCTCCAGACCGGTTTACTAACTTTTCTCCTGAATTTTTGATGCACGCATTTTTTGTTGTATGTCCCACGGGTTAGACCAACTTCACCTATGACATTGTTCAGTAGAACATTGACGGTTATTGAGTCCGAAAGCAGCACCTCAAGCAGCAAGCGGGAACAGCGAAGAATAACTAGGTCGCTACCTAAGCGTCTCAAACAGTCGCGTTGATGGACGAGCGTTTTTGTAATTTTGGTTCGTGTTTGCCACTGTAAACATGTATTTTACAACAGTATATATAACTTAAAGATATCTTTTACAGCTCTCAATCAATGTTTGTTCGCGCCGTTTTAGCCCACTCTTGTTTCACGTAGTATTTAGTTTTCCACTCCCCCCGTACTACTAATGTCAAGTGTATGCCACGTGGTGGTCAAGTGTTTTACCACGTGGTGGTCAAGTATTTGTCACGTGGTTGTGAAGAGTTTGTCACGTGTTGGTCTAGTTTTTGTCACGTGGTGGTTAACTGGCAGTAACGTGGTTGACACGTGGTTCGCAAGTGGTTGGCATCGCTCTACTACATGTAATGAGTTGATATTGCACGCATAATAAATGTAAATAAGTGTCAATAAAACATATTTTACTATTTGTTCAATTTATCTTCTGAAGTGTTTATTTCCTAAAAGAGGATAAATGTTAAACACGGTTCGTCATTTTTATTTTAGAAAACAAATAACTGCTAAACTAAAAAAATATATAGTTTATTCAGGCTAACTAGTAATGAATTTAGTAATTAACAGAAAAGTTTTTGGGGCCACCATGACCTCCCAAAAAAATTGTCAAACATGACATTTTTCGAGCTAGGTCCCATCGGCAAAAATCCCCTATAAGAAATAACATGGGGACGATCTTTATGCCCCGTGACCTTGGAGGATTTTGATCCAAAAAAATATTGGCCATTATTGACGTACTCTACAGCCTTTTCTGTAAATTCTATTTATTTTGTTTTGTAATTTGAGCAAGTAGTTCGGTCAAAATATGCTGATTATCAAGATGAAGTGTGATTTTAGAATGCATATTTTTGCGTGTTTGACGGTATAAAACACCAATTTTCGCAAATTTCTGGATCAAAAAAATAGGAAAATTCGTTTAAAATCACAGTTACAATATATAATGTTTTAAACTGTCATTAAAGTGTAGCATTGTGCTATAGATCATGTGGTAAAAAATAATTTTTTTAGTTAATAGCCCCTTTAAGTAAGATGGTTTTATGTTTTCCGCGCCACGTGCCTTTGAGAGTATTTAGCTATACAGAATAGTGAATGTAATAAAACAGCGAAGAGGGATTTTGTAATTCCCGGACATAATATACCGGGACAAGGCAGGAAGAGAGCGGCTGTTCCCGGTTTTAAGGCAGTGTTGACGGGGATTGTGCGAGTAAATGAAAACAAGAGCAAGCTAAAATATGTTGACTTCTCTATCAACAGCTACAACAGGGATGTGAAGCAGCTAGGGGACATTATTACGCTGTGGTATTCTAATAACACTGCTATATATCGTTAGGTGATTTCTCGAGTGCAAACCACAATGCTATTTTTGTGGTCGTCGCATAATAATCACAGTTCAGACAGACGCCGTGTGAATGCGCCACTGCCTAGTTGCCCAAAGATATTAGATATGCCTTAAATTACCTAAAGCATATATTAAACACCTATAGTAGGCTAGATCCGCAGTCATTAATCCACTTCCGTGACAATTTGAAGCCATCTTTAATATGGCAGTTTGTATGTTAAGTAAATGGGAGCGATTTGTAGCCCAAATATTTCTCAAGATTGACGTCAGGTTGACAGGTGAGCATATTAGCCACTAACACCAAATATTTACCAAATTCGCTTATGCAATAACTTCGTATTGTTTCTGTTTGTACATTCCCATGCTGCACAAGCTAAAACCATATCAAACAATCGACTAAAATACTTGATTGCATTAAAAAAGCATAAATTAAAACGCCAAATCGCCATTTTGATTATGGCAAAATTGGCGCTTCAATTTGTTACGCTCGCGTCTGTGCTGACGTATTGGAGACTGCGGATCTAGCCTACTATAGTGGTCCCAACGAAAGAATGCAGGTGGCTCGAAATTGTTTCCCCAACATAACAACTTTGTAAATTCTATTCACGCTAGCTATGCGTGGATCTTGCACACGGAGGAACTCTGTGATCTAGCTCAGATAATTTTTGCTTACGTTGGTAAAATATATTTCTCTTTCATACACAAAGGCGACATTCCATTTACGGCGCATTCATTCTACCCCCACCACTAACAAGCATCTGCATTCTTTCGTTGGAGCAAGTATATAGGTGTTTAATGCCTACTATAGGTGTTTAATATCTATGACCTCAAGTCTTATGGGTGAACTAATAGCACTGCTTTATCGTGATTAGTCGAGCCAACTACTTCGCCATCGAGCGCTCGCCGACCAGCATGTAAAGCATTCTGCATTACTGTCAGCTGGAGAACTGTAGCTAATCACCTAATCAGCCTAGAGCCTAATACCTGGCACACTCACTCGGCGACTATCTGTAATGCGTATATAAGCGACCACAAAATTGACGCTTGTGAAATCACCTAAAGATAATGTAGCACCGTGATCTTGGCCAACAAAGAGGGTGTATTCAGTAAGTAGAAATTTAGAAGTTACTTGTCTTTCTTGTGAATTATTATTAGCGTCGGGTTTCTTAAAATAATTAAAAATTCCATTAAAATTAAATAAGATTTAAAGAAAAATTTGATAATACCAAATTCATTACTTCATATCAGTTCACCTGCAAATAAATAAAAAAAAAATCATATATTTCTTGTTTCGATCCCCACAGTCTGGGTAAAAGTTTTTGGCACTTGTTATCAATCGGCAACGGTGTCTTCAAAACGTCCTTCATGCTATTGTAATCAACCTAGGGCCAAATCTTTAAAAGTCCTTTAAAGTTGGCTGAATGAAAGAGAGACTTTAATTGGATGAGCGAAGCGAAGACTTCAATTTCACTGACCCCCCAAAAAATTTAGCTCGGGTGTTTTTTTTTTTTTTTTTTGTTTGTTCGCTCTCTACCGGGAAAACGGCATATGCGATCTTGATGAAATTTTGAGGGGACTTTCGAAATCTCTGAACTTAGAGGTGTATTGTTTTTGGGTACAATCGAAGAAATATTTCTCATGAATATCGTACTTTTACGATTTTTTTCGATTTTTAGCGCGATATTTTCGTAACATTTGGGCCGATTCTGCCCAAACGGGTGGGGCTACAACGTTCATATTTCACATGGACATTAAGGTTATGGTGATGTATTGCTTTTAGAAAGAAAAAGTTGAAAAAGTTAGCCAGAATCCATAGAAATATAGCTTTTAATATAAGTTTTTTGATTTTTGTGCGATATTTTCGTGTCATTTGGGCCGATTCTGACCAAACGGGTGGGGCTACAACGTTAATATTATACATGGACATTAAGGTTAAGGTGTTGTAGTACCTTTTGAAAGAAAAAGTTGGAAAAATTAGCCAGAATCCATAGAAATAAAGCTTTTAATATAAGTTTTTTACGGTAAATAATACCAATTGACAAAAAACAATAGAAACTTGACAACAATCACCTACAATGCGTAGGCAGCAAAACAAAGCACTTGCAAAAGTAAAGATATCCCACGCAAACTAAAAACTTAAAAAAGCTCATCCATCAACGCGGCGGGACTTTAGCGTTTTCCTAGTAAAACAAAAACAAACAAACAAATTGGGCGGCACACCACCTCACTATTGGCCATAGACGTCGTTGTTTGACAATCAGTGTAGCCAGCACATCTAGTACAAACTGAAATTTTGAGAATCACTTTTTTGGACATAGTTTAAAAACACCTTTAGCTTCAGCTTCAGCTATAAGGACAAAAAGATTTATGAAATAACAGTTGGTGTACGAATTGTTTTCTCAGACGTAACAAAACTAAAAAAAACTCACCCCTCCCCCTTGAACTAATGCTTCCATATGTTTTCTTAAAGGAAAAAACGCTCTTCTTATTTCTGCCTGTTTGCCAATTGAATGTGTAATTTAGAAACAACATAAGTCCATTTCTTCGATTTCCGGTTTTATTTTTTTTCATATTTAGATCGCCTTACGAAGTTCTGTATAGAAACAACATAATTTTCATTCACCATCATTTTTCGATAGGGTCTCAAATAAGCATTTTGAAAAGTAATTTTAGAAACAACATAAGTCCATTGACTTATGTTGTTTCTAAAATTACTTTCAAATATGTTCATTACAGTCATTTTTAAGGCGGTGTATGCATTGTGTAACAATTTCAAAGGCAGTGTGACTTTGTCATCAGCAGTGCACTTAATTAATGAACGGGACAAACGATCTTGATTGAATCAACGGCATATTAGGCTATTACTCAAAAGCTAGGACAAACCATTACCAACTGTGCAATATATGCCTTATGAATAAAAAGTGTTTTATTTTGTAATAAGCATTTTGTTTTTCATTAAATACCTGACAAATCACCCTCATTTCCCAAAAATTTAATTATAATTTTAGAAACAACGTAACTTTTGCATTAAAAAAAAAATTAAAATTTTATTAAAACCATCACTAACTTGTGCCAAACATACCATATAATTAAAAAAAGTTTTAGATAATAGCCATTGTGTTTTCATTAACTACCTGACAAATCACCTTCAATTTCAAAAAAAAATATTTATAATTTAGAAACAACATAATTTTTTAATTTTTAAATGAAAATATACATGTGAATATAAATTCTTCCCCAATTTTTTATTTTATTTTCATAAGTGTGTTTAATCCCCATATAATGATCAGGGAAAAGAAAATATTCATTTAAGACATGTTAAGAGAATCTAGAAGGTTTTATTTGATTATCTCAGAACTTACTTTTTGGACTTATGTTGTTTCTAAATTACACATTCAATTGGCAGCTAGAGCGTTTCGACAGTAGGGGTACCCAAAGTCAAATATGCAAATATAGTTTTTTATCTTTTTCCTTGTGCAAATTAATCTTTATTTCATAACTTGTTTTTATGACCTAACATCGTACATGATGGAAAAACCCTAATACAACGACGGATTTAATATCATTACACAGGGTTGTCCAAAAAGTTACAAAATGGTATGTAACTTGTGGCGACATTCTTACACCTGAAAGAATTTCTGTACTAATACAAAATACAGCATTTTGGCCATCCATTACAACAATTATGTGAAATATATCTTTTAAGTACGAGTGGTTTATTCATTTTACGTCCATACCGTCCCCACTGACGTTTCGTCTGATCTACGTCAGACATCTTCAAGGTGGCAATGACGTGAGCAAGCGCCTCCAAATTAAGACCGAGGAAGGAACGGGAAGCGAAGTCATATTAAAAGGTGTGGGGCGTCGAGGTTATATATCGAATTGAGATGTTCTACCCCTATTGACGTGAAACCTTTTTAATTCAGCTTCTTGTAAATTGTTATTTTTGCACCTGCATTGCAAGAAGGGAATCTGTAGAAGATCCTTCTTATATCTGTTGTGCCAATCCTTAGATAATACTCCAAGCTAGTTTGATAACTGCGGTAATTCTAGAGCTGATACATGCAACCAGGGTTCCGACTCGAGAGGGGAGGAACGCGCTCAGACGAATCGTTTTGCTGTTGCGCGTGCGCGCGTCAGCCACTCTGACTTCAACCATCCTGAAGTAACAGTTACCATGAAGATGTATCACGTAGTTTAGACGAAACATCTTAATTTAGTGGGCAAAAACTACAAAACGTTATGACGCAAACGTATTGAGTATTTAAAATAATATACATACACGTGCCCATGCCCCATGATTGACACTGTCAGAACTAAATTAATTGATGCTGGTTATTTCCTTCATCAGCCAATGTTATTAATTTCTACACACTATTTTATGTTGTTAGCAAATAGATAACCTGGTGATGGAAGTTTCGTTGCGACGTTACACGTTACGATTGCTGTGAATGTACCCCATAAAATTGCCCTTCTAAATATCCTTACTTTGATCCTCACATTCACTGCCTGGGACTGGTTGTAACTGCGAAAAGTTTTACACGGTAAAAGTATTTTATTTGGAAACAATTTTAAATCTCGAATGTTGCTTTCTGAAATACCCACAACTGGCTAGTGATCAAATGGGGACAATGAGTTTTCTAGAGCTTCTAAACATTCGTTGCCGAACATGTAGTTACTCCTCGCTCCTGCAAATACCGTTCACAGTGAACCGAGGACGCAGTTTTCACTGCCACTGAAGAATTTTGCTGTTATTCCCAACTCACTGTGCGAGCCGTTGTGTGTTCAAAAGTTGGTCTATTATTTGGAAAGTTTGACTTTCAATTGAGGCAACCGATGCATTTGTTTGGCTCCCAGTACTGGATTTACCTTCAGAGGTATATATACGCGCACAATTTTGAGCTCCTACTTATTAACAGCCATTCACAAGTAGGTTATTGAGTAGAATGAGTCGTTGGGACTTGCGCAGGAAAAGTGCTTACGCATTGTAGATAAACGGTCAGTATTTCGTTATTGAATGGAAATTGTTACATGGAAATTGTAACAGGCAGTGGCGTAGGAACAAGTTTTTTAGTGGGGGTGTCACACTAAAGTTGACTACGAGGTTGGGTGGGCAAACTTGGTCCCGGGGCGAAGCCCCAGCTCAGGAGGCTTTTTCGCCGTAGGCGAGTTTTTTTTATAGGTGCCCTTGATAGGTGGCCTAAAACACGTTTTCAGGCGAATTTTAATTATGAATAAGGGTTACATTTTGAAGTTAATATTGCATTGAAGTTTGATTAACTGACTGAAATCGGTCGACAGTCTGCTGGAGTTGAAAACCACTGCACACAAGATACAATGAATATTAGTCTAAAATCAGATGGCTAGTCTAGTCTCGCAAATCACGTCTTTTACTGAATCTTTCTAAAAAATGTTAACAAAAACATTCCTTTTTGTTTGCAAGCCCGACTGTAGTAAAAATCCTAAAATCACCCAACAAGTTAAAGTTAGCAAATTTGCCCCCCCCCCCCCCCACTGGGGGGGTCAAGCTCAGTGGGGGGGCGGGGGTTCCCCCCCATCCCCCCCGTTCCTACGCCCCTGGCAACAGGTGAAAGATACATTCTAGTTAGCTGCCCTCAAAAACATAGTTTGAACGAGAGCAGTTCTTAGAGGTAGGCCTAATTGTACATAGTAGGTTTAATGTTTTTGTTTTAGTAAAAGAATAACTATTTCTCAAATAATGCTATTTCACAACTATTATTGTAATTAGAAATATAAAAAGTAAAACATAAGAAGTATAAAGTAAAAAGTAAAAAGTATATTACTATGTTATTAATGTATATAACTGGTCGTGGGAAGGATTCGAACCTGTACCTCTCGAATCAGAGTACGCTTGATCCACATATTATTATATCGGTTTGACATTGTTGGCCAGTAATGCTGATAATATCAACAAATCGTGCCCGTAGCCGACTCATTAATGCCACGCTTCTCGTAAACTACAAAACCCAGGCGACATGTTTTATTATTCGAGCTGTTCACGGCCATATCATATTATCATCTAAGAGACGCTATACACGGGTACATTACCTTTCTAATCACATCATCACGAAGATGGAAATCAAACGTACACGTGTTTCCTCTTCCGGTCTGTAGAATTCGAATTATTGTTCGATTTCTCTCTTCGTTCCAGTCGGGCGTGTGATAGGTTGATAGAAGCGACCATTGATAAATTGAACCCCTATTGTAGGCTAGATTAGCAGTCGGTGGTCCACTTCCGTGACAATTAGAAGCCATCTTGAAATTCCAGTTTACATGTTAATCAAATGGGATCGGTTTGTAGCACAAATAGTTCTCAAGATTGCCGCCAGGTTGACAGGTAAGCATACAAGCCTTTAACACCAAATGATTACTAAATTCCCTTATACAATAACTTCGTATTGTTTGTATTTGTTCAATACCATCCTGCACTAGCTAAAACCATATCAAACAATCACGTAAAATACTTTATCGCATTAATAAAGCATAAATTAAAACGCCAAATCGCCATCTTGAAATGGGCCGATTTACTCTTCAATTTGCTACGCTCGCGCCTGTGCGGAGGTATAGGAGACTGCTTATCTAAATCTAGCCTACAATAGGGGTTCAATATCTATGGAAGCGACAGAGTTGAGAGGATGGAGAACATAATATCACCCGCGCATTGGACTTGTCACACAAGTTTTAAAGCAACACATACAACCACGGAGGAGGAATTTAAAAAAATGGTTGTTGAAGGGCGTTATTGATCACACATAATTAATTTCTCGATTTGGTTATTCGGGAAAGTGGAAACACACCCGTAGGCGGAACTGTTAATATTTAATACCATTCAGATATTACAAAATCTAGGGCTAAGGCGACTGCCTGGAATGTGGGAGACCCGGGTTCGGGTGGATTTTTTTATATCTGAATAATATGATATTAACATAGTTAGTTATTTTACAAAACTATGAATTATTATAACAAACTTTCAAAAAATATATAGGACACCAGAGAAAAACAGAAAAGTATCTAATTTGCCTCGCAGCACCTTTAGATTAAACCCTTGCCTGACGCGTCACCCATATTGTCTCATTCTTCTTCGTCAGGTCTTCACATTTCCTTTCTTTTCTAACCTCGTATCCTGTTAAACTGTTTCCTAAACTCGTTTCTTCATTCCACGTCCTTCTCTATAACCTCTTCCCACCTCATTCTGGGACTCCCTCGTTTTTAATCTTATTATATACTCTGCATCCTGTTCAACTTGTATCTTCGGAATCACGTCCTCCTATATCCTCATCAACAGTCCGAACCACCGCAGTTTTATAATCCCTTTCCATTTTAAAGTGATATGCATCTGCTATATTATAAAATTAGATATCATTTAGGCAAACTAGTTATTAATTTACAAAATTAATAAAACAAATATTGGGTCCACCATGACCCGAAAAATAAAATTGCTAATTGTGGAATTTGTGTAATTGCAACAAATAAAATTGAGGTTTCAGTGTATATTGGTGCATTGTTTCAAAACACATTAATTACCATTTTAGTTTTGTTCGATTTTCTAGTATTTATGTAAAACACAAAATAAACAGTTTGAAGCCGATTTAAGAAGTTCGCCATAGCGAAAATTTTCGTAAATCTCAATATATTAAAGCTTAAAATATTCGAGCAAAGTGTGGCTCGTTGGTCTTGTGGTTAGCGTATCTGTTTCCAATGCAGAAGGTCCAGGGTTCGATTCCCGCTAAAGTCTGAAGTTTTTTAACTTCTGATTTGGACTTCAGTCCATCAGTTCTTGTCTTAGGAGTTTGTAAACGGTGACTTTGGAGCCGTCCTAGCAACGAAGCACATAATAAATTTCAGAGTATGTTCTGAATCGGCCTTGTTGATGTCTGGCGTTGATTCGCGGGTGTTCGCACTGTCCATTACCACTGATTGCTATATTTCCTATTAAAAAATATCGATCTTTGTTGGTTATCGCTCACTCGTCGATTGCGTCGGGGCCTACAGGGTTGGCTTGGTCGCTTTGATTTAAAAGTCCCCCACTGAAAATCAGTTATATAACTGAGTGGGTACTCTAAATAAAATTTATTATTTATTTATTTATTTAGTTACAAGATATAGTTTTTTAATTGTTATTATAGTGTAGTTGTATGCTCTAGATTATATGGAGAAAAAAATCATTTTTGGTGTATAATAGCCACTTTCTAGTTAAAATTCGATATTTCCCATTTAATTCCTAATATTCGAGTGGGTGCATAACTGTAAAAGGCTTATATCAACACCTTTATTTCGATGATTTCCAGATAAGATTTTCATAAATGTCCATGTAAAATATGCCCTCCCTATTAGGTCAGAATCGCTGGCCAATTAAAACTGACGAATTAGACAGAAGTAGAAGTAGTCTATACTAGTAGCAGCCAGTAGTAGTAACTTGCATACTTAGTGATTTTGAGCATCTTTTAACTCATTTTTTCACCCTGAAGGAATGGTCTCCCCAATCAAATTGGGTTTGTGTTGTCATTTTCCTAAATCCACTCGATAATGAGAGTTTAAAGGTAATATCACGTTTCAAAATGATTGGGTGACACCTCAAATACACCCCAACTCTGCTTGTTGTTTAAAGTGACCAAGTGTATTAGTGCAACGCGGCTTGGCTGCGGCGCCCTAACGGGCACCTAGATTGACAAACGGAATATGTAAGCTAACGCGTAGTTTCGTTAAACCTAGAACAATACACTGAAGTAAATCAAACAACTGGCTATGTAGGATGGCAATAGGAATTAAATCATAGATCAATTTTTTAGATAATAATATTTTTATTTGTATTATTTCTTGTGGCAATAATTCAAAATGTATATTGTTAATTCATTTGAATTTGATACAAACTTTCTTTTACTGTCAGAGGGGTATTGTATTTATTTATTTATTTATCTATTTATATATATATATATTTTTTTTTGGGGGGGGGGGGAATTCTTTATTATCCATTGGATTACTAAGACGAGTCATACTCGTCCATTTTTCGGGGAAAATTTCACAAAAAATACAATTTTTTTAAAAGCTCCAATTTAAAACATTTGCTCAAAATTTGTTTTTTAAATCTTGTGAATCACATGGCTAGTGTGAATTTTGTTAATGGTCCAAAGACACAAGAGTGGAAAGGAACAAAACAGAGAGAAATCTTGAAAATCTCGATCATTTCAAATAAAAAAACATGCTTAATTTTTAAACAAAAAAATGTTACAAATTTAATTTTTTTTTAAATAACACTTCTTCATCCAAGGATAGTAAATAATAGTTTTATTTCAAACTATGACCTACGGCAAATCCTAAATTTCCCAATTTAAAAAAAAAATATTACTCCGAAAAAAAAATTGTCAGTTTATATTGTACCCTAAGAAACTGAATTTCTGAAACAAATTAAATGGTACTCCAATGGTTAAGTGTTGAGTCAACAGGCTTGCTTTTTGTTGTACACACGAGTTCTAGTAACATTCGAATGAACCAAATCTTTTTATGTGACTTCAGGAGACTTTGGAATCGTTTTAGAAAATACGCACACCATCAATTTTAAAGTGAGTCTTTTGATGACGTCCGCGGGTTATTCGTGGCCATACAGCGGTCCCTAATTGCAAACACGGACCGCTAGTTGGCCGTTATTCTATTATTGATGACATCGTGAGCTCAAGGCACGGTTATTAAAATCCCTCACTCAGAATAAGTTCCGTGACAGAATAGAAATGATTTACTTAACATAACTAACGAAAGGTGAATCCCCCGTTTTTGCTATGAATCATAAATACAACAATTCAAACAAACTCATCTTATCAAGTTGCCAAAGAATCTATGCAAAAACTCCTAAAGTAGATTATTTGAAACCTGAAACCATCAAACATGCGAAGTGCAGAAATAAGAAAATGTAAGTTTACATTCCAAATGTTTCAGAAATATGGAAACAACGCTAAACTGCAGATCTTGAATTAACAAAGAGAAGAATTAGTTGCTGTGAATGTTGTTGTTGCTGTAGATAGATGATTATACTGCTATTGTAGTGTTACTAGTGGTCATAGTGGTAGGGATAGTAGTTGTTGATGTAGTGGAAGCAGTTCATGGAGACATTGTAGTAGTATTAACGGTTGACGCAGCAATTGTTGTTTTTACAGTTGTTGAAGCAATTGTTGTAGTATTACCAGTGGTAGGAGAAATCGTAGTAGTAATGCTAGTTGCGTTACCAACTGTAGTAGTATTGCCAGTGGTAGGAGTAATTGTTGTAGTATTGACAGTTGCGGCAGAAACTGTAGAAGAATTACTAGTGGCAGAAGTAATTGTGGTTGTATAATTATATGTATATGCATAATATGGATAATTATATGGATAAGAAATCATGGAATAATTAGTGTAATTCAAATATATTGGAGTAGTAATACCAGTTCCCGCTGCAATTGTGGTAGAAGTGTTACCGCTTGCAGTATTCAGTAGAGTGGATGTTGCTAAACCAGCAATTGTAGTTCCCGGAACAGCAGTTGTAGTTCCTACAGCAACAGTAGTATTTCCAGTTACAGCAGTTGTAGTTCCTGCAGCAACAGTTGTATTTCCCGTTGCAGCAGTTGTAGTTTCTGCAGCAACAGTTGTTCCCGTTGTTGTAGAAACTGCAGCTACAGTTGTAGTACCAGCTACAGCAGTTGTAGTTACCGTTGCAGCAGATGTAGTTCCGGCCACAGCAGTTGTCGTACCAGCAGCAACAGTAGTAGTTACAGCAGCAACAGTTGTTGTTCCAGCAGCAGCAGTTGTAGTTCCTGTAACAGCAGTTAATGTTTTAGAATCAGCCGTTGTAATTCCAGAAGCAGTAGCAGTTGTAATTCCAGATGCAGCAGTTGTTCCAGAAGCAGCAGTTCCCAGAGCAGTAGTTGTAGAGCCTACAGCAAACGTTGTAGTTGGTAAACCAGCTGTTATATTTCCTGTGGCAGAAGTTGATACTGTTGTAGTTGGTACTCCAGTTGTTTTATTAGCAGTGGTTGTTTGGATGGTAGGCTTAGTTGTTGTCTTGGTTGTTAGTTTAGTTGTTTTCCCAACTGTTGTGGTTGGTCGCCTGGTTGTTGCATTCAGTTTCTTCTTGGTGACCTTGACAGAAGTGGTGGGTTTTTCTGTGGTTGTCATCGTTTCTGAAAATGAGAATTGTTTTGTTTTACTAATGTTTAAATAAAAAGGCAGAGCCATTGAATGTAGACAAATCCTAGTTACTCGGACTAACTAAAGGCTGATCTAAGAGTTTTGCCGCGAACACTTCTCAACTCCTAATCCCATCGGAGTCTTTATGGTATGGGTTGGATGAACAGTAGTCACTAAATAGTGACCTCGCCAAAGTTCATAACATGAGCGGACAAAACATCGTGTGAATGTTCGACGCGTGACAGAGACTGAACAGAGTAAAGTTATTATTTAATACAATCCAGAAATTAAAAAAGTCCGCCCCGACCGGGACTCGAACCACGGATCTCCCACATTCCAGGTGAGCGTCTTAACCCCTAGACCACCAGGACGGGTACCCGGTCGGGGCGGACTTTTTTATTTCTGGATTGTATTAAATAATAACATTTACACCTACGGGAGTGTTTCCCGATCAACCAAATCGAGAAAGAGACATAGTTGCTTTGAAGCCGCTGTATTAAAGGGACTTTTACCCCCCAAAACTATTATTTTCCGAATGATCTAGCCCCTATAGCATTATACCAAACTAAAATGACGAATCACAAATTATATCTTGCAACTGGGATTTTACACGAAATTTTAATTTTTTTAATCCAGAAACTTGCGAAAATTGTCATTTTGGGAAATTCTTTAATCTTCTTTAACCTTCTTATTTTTTGTTCCGCATAGATACTAAAGCATCGTACCAATCTAAAATGACCTTTTATAACATCGTGTCTTGAAACTGTGCACAAATATACACTCAAACACACAAAAATATCATTCCAAAATCAAACCCCTTCTTGGTAATCAGCATATTTTGACCAAACCTTTTGCCCAAAGTACAAAAGAATATAAAGATGATTTACAAAAAATGCTGTCAAGTTCGTCAATAATGGCCAATATTTGTTTGGATCAAAATCCTCCAAGGTTACGGGGCATTAAGATAGTCGCAGTGTTATTTCTCATGAAAAAGATTTTTGCCAACGGTACCTAGCTCGAAAATTACCAAGTTTGACAATTTATTTTTGGGTGATGGTGGATCAAATAATATTTCTGTTAATTCGTAAATTCATAACTAGTTAGCTTGAATAAAATATTTTTTGAATTGAACGGGTGAATACCACTTTATGAAATTCAAATTCATATAACAAATTTTAGAATTAGCCCCCAAAGAGACCAGGTGGCTTAGAGGAGGGGGCTCTACCAGAGAGAATATTGTGAATAATGGTGGTGACTGATGATTAAACCAACTAATCTCAAAACCCTTTAATTTAAACTTATATATCAATCAACTTCAATGCAAAATGTTCCCGTGTTCTCAACACATTACTCGCTCACTCGTCTAAAACTACTTTCGCGATTACTTAGTCTAGTTGGCTAAGGCTCCTTTATACCCGAAATGTAGAAGACCTGGGCTCAAACCCTCTTATAAGAAATACTTACTAGGAAAACGCTAAAGTCCCGCCGCGTTGATGGATGAGCGTTTTTGTAAGTTTTTAGTTTGCGTGGGACCACTTTCCTTTGCAAGTGCTTTGTGAATGCATTGTAGGTGACTGTTGTCAAGTTTCTATTGTTTCTTGTTAGTTGTTATTATAAACCTCAAAAAACATATTTTAAACCTTTATTTCTATGCATTCTCGATAACTTTGTCAACTTTTGCAACTTTTTCTTTCAAAAGGTACTACATCACCATAACCGTAATGTCCATGTGAAATATGAACGTTGTTGCCCCACCCGTTTGGTCAAAATCGGCCTAAATGTGACGAAAATATCGCACTTAAAGTAAAAAAACTCATATTAAAACCTTTATTTCTATGGATTCTAGTTAACTTTTTCAATTTTTTCTTGCAAAAGGCACTACATACCATAACCTTAATGTCCATGTGAAATATGAACGTTGTAGCCCTACCCGTTTGGTCACAATCGGTCCAAATGCGACGAAAATATCGCACTAAAAATCGAAAAAAATCGTAAAAGTACGATATTCATGAGAAATATTTCTTCGATTGTACCCAAAAACGTAGCAAGTCTAAGTTCAGAGAAAACGAAGGTCCCCTCAAATTTTCATCAAGATCGCATATGCCGTTTGCCCGGTAGAGAGCGAACAAACAGACAGAAAAACAAAAAAAAAACAAACAAAAAAACATTGGAGGTAAATTTTTTTGGGGGTCAGTGAAATTGAAGTCTTCGCTTCGCTCGCTACGCTCGCTACGCTCATCCAATTAAGTTCTGGATTGTATTTAAAAAAGGCATAGAACATGTTTTGAAACGTAAACAATTTGCTATGTAAAACATAGCCAGTACGAAATACGTGTAAAGATTTGCAAGGTTTACTCAATTTTCACCGGAATTTCGATACACCTTGGTCACTGCATGCCTTCACAGCCTGACAAATAAAATACAAAAAATGATCATTAAAATAAAAACGTAAAATTAAATTCTTAATATTTGCAGTCTATTTTACAATTTATTATTTCTTGTAGGATTAAATCTCAACGGAAGTTTTCTTTTTGTTTACATTCCTCATTAAACTCTTACCGATTGCTGTTTAAAATTTCACCGTATTCTGTTAAGCGATTCGGCTGGTTTTAAGTGTGCACACACAGAATCACCGAGGTGTCGTTTTTCTTGAATTGTAAGACAGTCGCTGCGCTCGCTCGTCTTATTAATGATCTTCGCGATAAAATATAGATCGTTACAAATACTCGTATTTTTTTAATGTCTACGTTTCGAAGGTTTTGGATGGGTTTCAAAGTGATTTCATTATCTATTATTGCTGTTGTAGAAAAAAAAACACATAAATCACATTCTATAAAAAGAGCTAATTGGCCCGGAACAAAATTAAAACGTAACTTAAAACTTATGACCGAGGCCACTTCTTACTTAAAATCAAATTTTCGGGCGAAACTTCCTCACCCATCATAAGGTTGATTTGCTCTGATCAACTCAGAGTTGACATCAACCCGATGATGGGTGAGGAAGTTTCGCCCGAAAATTTGTTTTTAAGTAAGTAGTGGCCTCGGTCATAAGTTTTAAGTTACGTTTTAATAAATCACATTGTTGTAGCGATTTTGTAGCGAAAAAACAATATTATAGTGAATAGCAATGTGAATAGAGAAAATGTCAAATTAAGCGTCTTTGTTATAAAGATTTAGCTTATTTAAAATTATTAATTTTAACTTTTCGACTGCCATTCCATGCTGGAGTCGTAGTATGCTAAAAACGCTATAAAAAGAGAGAAATAATATTTTATGTGATAACTAATGCAACATTCTTGATAAAAATGATATAAATGACAATTTTGTATTTGTATTTTGTAATCCACACCAGATTGCAAATAAATTTTAATTGAACAAATTTCTCACCATCGCAGGTGAAAATATCATTGTCCCACTTTCCCCCGAACTTGCAGGTGATGGTCGTGTAATTCTCCGCCCTGTGGAAGCCTAGCGGGCAGCTCTCAAAGACTGCCCTGGTGTTAGGGGGCACCTTGCGAGTACAGTCCAGGCCAAGACCACCTCTCTTCTCCAGCTTGTCGTGCCTGCACGTGATGTTCACCTCGTCTGGCTCCAGACCAGGACACCCAAACATGAAGGAGCGGAACTTCTGCAATGAGATAGAACTTGCAAGTGATGGTCGTGTAGTTCTCCACCCTGTGGAAGCCTAGCAGGCAGCTCTCAAAGACAGCCCTGGTGTTAGGGGGCACCTTGCGAGTACAGTCCAGGCCAAGACCACCTCTCTTCTCCAGCTTGTCGTGCCTGCACGTGATGTTCACCTCGTCTGGCTCAAGACCAGGACACCCAAACATGAAGGAGCGGAACTTCTGCAATGAGATAGAACTTGCAAGTGATGGTCGTGTAGTTCTCCGCCCTATGGAAGCCTAGCAGCTCTCAAAGACAGCCCTGGTGTTAGGGGGCACCTTGCGAGTACAGTCCAGGCCAAGACCACCTCTCTTCTCCAGCTTGTCGTGCCTGCACGTGATGTTCACCTCGTCTGTCTCCAGACCAGGACACCCAAACATGAAGGAGCGGAACTTCTGCAATGAGATAGAACTTGCAAGTGATGGTCGTGTAGTTCTCCACCCTGTGGAAGCCTAGCAGGCAGCTCTCAAAGACAGCCCTGGTGTTAGGGGGCACCTTGCGAGTACAGTCCAGGCCAAGACCACCTCTCTTCTCCAGCTTGTCGTGCCTGCACGTGATGTTCACCTCGTCTGGCTCAAGACCAGGACACCCAAACATGAAGGAGCGGAACTTCTGCAATGAGATAGAACTTGCAAGTGATGGTCGTGTAGTTCTCCACCCTGTGGAAGCCTAGCGGGCAGCTCTCAAAGACAGCCCTGGTGTTAGGGGGCACCTTGCGAGTACAGTCCAGGCCAAGACCACCTCTCTTCTCCAGCTTGTCGTGCCTGCACGTGATGTTCACCTCGTCTGTCTCCAGACCAGGACACCCAAACATGAAGGAGCGGAACTTCTGCAATGAGATAGAACTTGCAAGTGATGGTCGTGTAGTTCTCCGCCCTATGGAAGCCTAGTGGGCAGCTCTCAAAGACAGCCCTGGTGTTAGGGGGCACCTTGCGAGTACAGTCCAGGCCAAGACCACCTCTCTTCTCCAGCTTGTCATGCCTGCACGTGATGTTCACCTCGTCTGGCTCAAGACCAGGACACCCAAACATGAAGGAGCGGAACTTCTGCAATGAGATAGAACTTGCAAGTGATGGTCGTGTAGTTCTCCGCCCTGTGGAAGCCTAGCAGGCAGCTCTCAAAGACAGCCCTGGTGTTAGGGGGCACCTTGCGAGTACAGTCCAGGCCAAGACCACCTCTCTTCTCCAGCTTGTCATGCCTGCACGTGATGTTCACCTCGTCTGGCTCAAGACCAGGACACCCAAACATGAAGGAGCGGAACTTCTGCAATGAGATAGAACTTGCAAGTGATGGTCGTGTAGTTCTCCGCCCTGTGGAAGCCTAGCGGGCAGCTCTCAAAGACAGCCCTGGTGTTAGGGGGCACCTTGCGAGTACAGTCCAGGCCAAGACCACCTCTCTTCTCCAGCTTGTCGTGCCTGCACGTGATGTTCACCTCGTCTGGCTCAAGACCAGGACACCCAAACATGAAGGAGCGGAACTTCTGCAATGAGATAGAACTTGCAAGTGATGGTCGTGTAGTTCTCCGCCCTGTGGAAGCCTAGCAGGCAGCTCTCAAAGACAGCCCTGGTGTTAGGGGGCACCTTGCGAGTACAGTCCAGGCCAAGACCACCTCTCTTCTCCAGCTTGTCGTGCCTGCACGTGATGTTCACCTCGTCTGGCTCAAGACCAGGACACCCAAACATGAAGGAGCGGAACTTCTGCAATGAGATAGAACTTGCAAGTGATGGTCGTGTAGTTCTCCACCCTGTGGAAGCCTAGCAGGCAGCTCTCAAAGACAGCCCTGTGGTTAGGGGGCACCTTGCGAGTACAGTCCAGGCCAAGACCACCTCTCTTCTCCAGCTTGTCGTGCCTGCACGTGATGTTCACCTCGTCGGTCTCCAGACCAGGACACCCAAACATGAAGGAGCGGAACTTCTGCAATGAGATAGAACTTGCAAGTGATGGTCGTGTAGTTCTCCACCCTGTGGAAGCCTAGCAGGCAGCTCTCAAAGACAGCCCTGGTGTTAGGGGGCACCTTGCGAGTACAGTCCAGGCCAAGACCACCTCTCTTCTCCAGCTTGTCGTGCCTGCACGTGATGTTCACCTCGTCTGTCTCCAGACCAGGACACCCAAACATGAAGGAGCGGAACTTCTGCAATGAGATATGCGCTCTATACATTCGCCTTATATTACCCATTCTATTTGTCTAAACCTTACTCGGGTCTATTTCGATAAATTATAAAAATGCAAACTTGACTATTGTAAACGTTTGTGCTTTGTTTTGTGCTGGTTTGTACAGTAAAAAGTTTAGTTTGTACTGCCCTCAAACGCCTTTTATTAAGGGGTCTTATAGGGGGCGGGGACAAAATGCCAGCCCCCCTTTTCTTGATATCAACCCGAAAATGGTGTAAATCGTTTGTGCTACGTTCGTGATGAATCGTGTAGCTAATTTTTCGTTTGTGTCGGACCTTAAACATCCTCAATTAAGGGGCGTAATAAGGGGTGGTGGCTAACTCATTGCCAGCAACACCGCCCCTTTTCATTAGCATCTACTTGAAAATGGTGTCAAGCATTAGTGCTTCGTTAGTGCTGGATTGTGCTGTAAAATAATTGTTTGTGCTGCCCTCCAAACACCCATAATTAAGGGATAAATAAGGTCATTGAAATTACCCCGCTTTTCACAAATTTGCAAATTGCTATTGCAATTGTTTGTGCTTCGTTTGTACTGGTTTTGTACCGTAAGAAGTTTGTTTGTGCCACCCTTTAAATACCTTTGATTAAGGGGACTAATAAGGAAGCTGTTCTAACAAAATTCCAGCCCCCATTTTTTTATTGTCAACTCGAAAATAATGTCAATTGTTTGAACTTTGTTTGTGCCTAAATGACCCAAATTACACTGGTAAAATAATCTGACTTATGAAAGATTAAAGATAATGTGCTACACTATGATCTGGGTTCTTTTTCAAGCTTATCTATGATTTATAAACAATTTTTGTATAAAAAGTACACAGAACATGCTTCAAATAAGTTCTTTAATGAACTTGAGTAAAAATCCGCATGAAAACAGATTCAAAGGTAGGCCCACTTAAAATTAAACAGCATAGGATACTCGATCTAACTTTCCCATACATTATTCAGAGTATACTTGAGTATTCTGGCTTTATTCGTTTGTAAATCAGATCTTTTTCTCTGAGCAACTGTTTGGCTCAATTCTGGCCCGTAAGTGCCCTCTTAAGTTGTTCAGTGATGATGATGCCATGAATTTTTTCCCAAGTAACTGACGACATTTAAATAATTATAAAACCGCCCCCAAAAAAACGAAATTACAAACATGCAAACTGACAAGACAATGTGCATGTTCTGAACAGAAATTAGTGTCACCCCTAAACCCCAATAGCCCAACAAGGCACAAATGAAAAAGCCCCCTTCGATATCACCCTGAAAAGTTAATCGTGTTAACCTAAAAGAACCCTGAAAGCACTGTCCGCCCTTTAAAGAACCTAATAAGCAAAGTTCAACCGGAAAGCAACACCGCCCATAGCACGACTGAAAGTGTCAAGCACATGTCAACTAGCGAAATATATGGTCCCCTCCCAACACCCTAATAAGAATAACAGACAGAAAGACCCCCCTTAAACAATTTAAAAACACATGACACGTAGCGCCCCCTAGATAGCCTTATACACGCCTTGACACACACACCCTAGATCAAGCACTAGTAACGACCTAAACAAAAACCTAGACAAGCAATTTCACCACTAGAACAAGCCAATTATAACCTTAGTTCCCACTAGAAAAGCACAAAACTGGTCAAAAGTCACGACCCTAGAAAAACACCACCCTAGATCGATACCTTCAAGCACATAGTAACGACTAGAACAGCAACCCTGTCGACTAACACGACCTAGAACAGCCCCCTAATAAGCATAGTATGACCTTGCAGCAAACACCCGTTTCAAGACATTACAGGTAGAAAGGCCACACCCTAGATCAACACATAGTTAACCACCTAAACAACCCAATCAAGTATTAAGAACTAAAACAGCAAACCCTTTTCAAACACATAATACCCCTAAAAAGCAACCCTGTCCCACATGTCTCGTAGGCAACCCTAAATAAGGTGTCCACCTAGAACGCCAACCTAAACAAGCAAACAATTAAAAGCCATATTCTAACTAGCAAGCACCCCTAAATCAAAAACACATTAACCACAAATAAGAAACCTGAACAACGCCCTTAGAAAGACATAGTCACCACCCTGAACAAGCACCCCCCGATAGTATAAAACTTTTTTGCCATAGTATAACCCCAGAACCACCCTTCAAAGTACACCCCTAGAACAAGCACACACCCTAGAAAAGCACACTAGATCAAGCCTAGCAAACCTAGAACAAGCACACCCTAAATCCAAGCACTAGTTCACACCTGACAAGAACACCTAGATAAGCCGGCTAATAACCCTTGAAAAAGCACACACCTAGTCCAATCGACCTAGATCAGCACATTACATAAAGACAAGACCCCTAATCAAGCACATATACAACCTAGAACAAGACACACCTAGATCAAGCAAAAGGCCCTTTTGATCAAGCACATAGTACATAACCTAGAACAAGCACACCCTAAATCAAGCACATAATACACCACCTAGAACAAGCACACACCGTAGATAGCACATCAGACAAGAACTAGTACAACCACACTAGAAAAGCACACACCCTAGATTAAGCACATTGATGAAAAACCACCGGGGAACAAGCACACACCCTAGAAAAAGCACCAATAGTTAAACCCAACCTAGAACAAGCACACCCTAATCAAGCACATAGTACACATAGACAAAACACCTAGAAAAAAACACCTTAGATCAAGCACATAGTTCACCACCTAGAACAAGCACACACCCTAGATCAAGCACATAGTTCACCACCTAGAACAAGCACACACCCTAGATCAAGCACATAGTACACGACCTTGAACAGCACACACCCTAGATAAAAAACACAACCTGATCAAGCAACACTAGAAAAGCACGGGGCACAACGACAAGCAACCCTAAATCAAGCACATACACACCTAAAACAAGCACAACCCTAGAAAAAGCACACCCTAAATCAAGCACAAAGTACACCCACAAAAGAACACCAGCACACACCTAGATAAAAACCAACAACCTGGGATCAACGCACAAAAATAACACCACCACTAGAAAAGCACACACCCTAATCAAGTTACACACCTAAAACAACCCAACAACCCTAGATCAAGCACATAGTACAACCTAGAACAGAACACCCTAGATCAAGACATAGTTCACCACCTAGAACAAGCACACACCCTAAAATCAAGCACATAGTTCAATAACCAACCAGAAAAGCACCCCTTTATCAAGCACATAGTACACACCTAGAACAAGCACACACCCTAGATCAAGCCACTGCCTAAAACAAGCCACATAGTAACAAAAACCCATAGAACAAGCCCCACAAACCCAAAACAAAAAAACAACCAAAAAAGCACAACACCCTAGAACAAGACACACCTAAAACAAGCAACACCTGATCAACTTTAACAACCTGAGCAAAATCAAGACATAGTCCCCACCTAGAACAAGCACACCCCAATCAAGCACACCCTAATACAAAAACCTAGAACAACACACCCTAATCAAGCAAAAGACAATAAAAAAGGGCAAAACCCCCTAAAACAAGCCACTCCCCTAGATCAAGCACATTGTCAAACCTAGAACAAGCACACCCTAAATCAAAGCACATAGTACACCACCTAGAACAAGCACACACCCTAGATCAAGTACACACCTAGATAAGCACATAGTACATAACCTTGAACAAGCGCACCCTAAATCAAGCATATAGTACACAACCTAGAAGAAGCACACACCCTAGATCAAGTACACGACCTAGATCAAGCACATAATTCACAACCTAGAACAAGCACATGTCCTAGATCTGGCACACTACCTCGAACAAGCATTTTTTTTATGTACTAAGTCTGTGACGTAACTAGCTCTCTTTTTTTTGGCTGGGGGGAGGTTGCCTCAATAGATCAGTGGGTAGTGCGACTAGTGAAAAACAGTCAGTGGTGTCATCCAAAAATAATTTCAAGCTATACGCCCTTTCCTGGGTATACATGACTGTATAGTGTGGTGTCTTGCTCTTCAGTTAATGCGGGTCTGGGGTGCACAGCCCCGGAAATATTTTCGATATCTTTTCAGTGTGGTTGGAAAACTTGTATAAGAATTATGAAAAATTGATGAATAAGAAAAATATCTCAATATCAATATCTAATAATATCTTAATATCTTAATAAACACCTAATATCCAAAAAATGTGCCTCCCCCCCCCCCCTTCGATCTCCTGTAGTTACGAAACTTTACTTTGTTTTCTTTAGCTGTCCTTCGCAAATCAGTTTTATATTAAAACTGAATAGGATAGAAGATAAATAAATGAATAAAGCACATACTTTGACAGACTTGTACGTCTCCAGATTAACAGTAAACATTTGTTTCGTACCAATAAGTTTAAGAGATTACGCTATAGAATGATCCTAATTTGAAATTACAGTCATTTTCATATACAAAGAATTGTGAATGCTGTTTCGATTATTATATCATTCGCTATCGGGTAGTTGGGCTTTACTCTTGTCCAATTTATTTGCACTTTGAATAGTGATATCTTCTAGGACTAGACAATTAGTCGGCAATTTACACAACACCATCAATAACCTAATTTTCTAAAGTTATTGCCATATTTCACGATCTATGTATAATAATATTCAATATTCTATAAAAGGAGCTTATTGGAAAGGAACAATATTAAAAGTAATTAAAACTTTTGATAGGGCCCCAAATTACTTAAAAACGAATTTTCCGTGAAACTTCCTCACCCATCAACAGGTTGATGCCGAGAAACAAAATTCGTTTTAAGAGTGGCCTCGGTAAAAAGTTATTGTTTTATCTCATAATTATTGTTTCACCTTTCTTTACGTCCGGCAGTTCCTTCTTCTACGTATACATTTTGTATTTTTTTAATTCTTGGCAATGCTTTTCAGTTGCCATTCCACTGACTGATTGGTTCTCTTATATCAGGCCTGTCTCCTTTGCTAGGGATAACCTTAACAGCGTCGTCTAAGGTAATTTTCGAATAAGATATGTTTGATGTCAATCAACAACATTATGTGTATGCATCATATAATTTATTGTTCATTTTCCAGAAAGATTAGGCAAATAGATAATGTGCGAGCATGAACAAAATCCCAAATCATCAAAATAACCTTGATTTTAAAAATTATTTTTAAAACAATTCAAAATGTAAGAAAATACAAATATTATGTTTAACTGTTTCCGAATCTGTCTTTCAGCGGAGAAAAAATAGGTAACGAGTCAAACTTGCTAACATTTATCTGTAAAAAAACATATAATGAAAAAGTAATATTTGATAAGCAATGTGATTTGAAACTTATCAGGTAATGAGTGGTCTTACCGTTAAGATAATTGCCAAAGTTACGGCAGTAATATAGGGCATCATGGTGTACTTCATCAGGTCGAACTACTGCGCACTGAAGGAACAATATGCACTCACAAGTTATTTAACGAACTCTTATCATTAGTACATCTTTTTTTGTCATTAAAATCCCATTAGAAATTCTATAGTATGTCCCTCAATTAAAACTATCACATTCAAAACTTCTGGCTATCCGATGAACGCCTATCGATATTTTCATAGCTTCCTCTCCAGTTTAGAGTATTGATGTTTTTATTATAATAATTTTGACGGTTAACACAATTTATATCTTCAAGGGCATCAAGAAGTGATTGGATGCTAAACGTTGCGTGCTAGATATCTGATTTCGTTCATCATTCGTTGTGTTTCCAGATAGATCGACCTAGGATATCAACCATCATTACAATTGTTTGTGAATACTTTTACTCGACGCGCCTTACATTCATAATACATCCCCAAAACTACTGACAGTGTCGGTTGGCAATAGCGTAAAGCACGAGACTCTGAATCGGAAGGTCCCGGTTCAAGACCCGTCGATACCGGCACTCCTGACTGAAGGTTTTCCCGCGGATAATGCGAATTCAAGGCTTTTAGTCCTCTTAAGCAGCCCTCGGACATACTTCATTCCAATATACCTAGTAAGACACCGATGGAGAGGGGCATGCATTGCGCTCCGGGAAGGTTTTCCCACGAGGAATGTTAAATAAATTTCCATCCCCTAATCTAAAATGTTCAACAGATCATACTATTTTCTGTTTACTCAAAATGAGTTGAAAGCAATAAATTATTGGTACTCTCCCATTTTTTTCACTAAGGAAAATGAAGGCTTTTCCTAATGCACTCTTCGACAAAGAAATTTGAACGCAAGGGAGGAGGGGAAACCCGGTACTGGCACGTAGCCTACTCCTTTCGAAACGTGCCAAGGGCACCAACGGATGAACGTCCCATACAAAAGGAAGGTGTAACCTTGTCATTAATAAAGGTTCCTCCCCTAACCCGGACTGCCGAGCAAACGTCGAGGAGAACGAAGCCGTTACACTTGCTCTCGAACCATCCATCTGCTCTAACCAGCGGTATACGCGAGTTTCAGGACAGAGCGGTCACCCACTCTTCCCCTGACTATGCTTGATTCTGCTTAACTCGGTGTTCGAGTGAGAACCGGTTAAACGACCTCGGCTAAACCGTTGGCTTCAGAAAAAAAAAATCGTCGATGCTGTAATGTAGAATAAGATATTGTTGTGCTTAATTTAATTAATTAACAATGTTTGATTTTTGATTGGATATTGCTTAACGTCTCATATTTATGCAACTTGGCTAATCGAGACGAAGGGAGGGACGTTAGGGATGACGCGGGGGGACAAGGGGTGGACAGGCCTGTGCTGGTCAGAACCAGCCACAAGCATATGGGGAGGGCAGGGGTTCCCCCACGTCGTGGTCGTCTCCGTCTGTGTCATCATCCGTCTGTGTTGTCTTTGTCGTCGCCGTCGGGGAGGTAGTCAAAGGGAAAGGGTTCCCCGACGACGACCCAGAGCTCGCCATTAGTTTCAGGGAGTGAAACTCCCCTATTCACGGGCCAAACCGCGAGAAGGTGTCGAGTTGGATTTTGAAGAGATTGATTAAAGATTATCTGGCAGGTTGTTATAAACTGTTTGGTATGAAGTGTAGGACATTGCAGTGTCTGTTTCTTACAATTGTGTTGGATGTTATGTAGGTGGTGTCAACATAATTCACTTTTGCTAAGCGGTTGACATGGTTCGTCCAACAATTTCCGGCATCCGTAAACTACCGTACTTCATTTGTGAAGAATATGCAGGAAAGTGTGTGTACAATGAAAAAAATACATTACTTACTGTATTCAAAGGCAAAAGGAAAAAAAAGTAGCTGATTACACTCCCTGGTGGGATTATTCCCAAAAACACGATCAAAGTTGTAAATTAAGTTAGACTTTGGTCACATTATAAAATTTAAAAAAAAAAATGTATTTAGAGTCTATCCACTCAGTTATATAACTGATTTTCAGTGGGGAACCTAGAAAATCAAAGCGACCAAGACAACCCTGTAGGCCCCAACGCAATCGACGAGTGAACGATAACCAACCAAAGAACGATATTTTTAATCTAGGTGCCCGTTAGGGCGCCGCAGCCAAGCCGCGGTGCGCTACACACTCAGGTACCTAATACAGCAAACCGAGTTGGGGTGATTTCGAGGTGTCACCCAGCCGTCATGAAACGTAATGTGAGCTTGAAAACTATCAAAATCGAAGGGATTTAGGTACCTGACAACACATGCCAAATTTGGTTTGGGATACGAGCATTCCTTCTTGGTGAAAAAATTGCTTGAAACACGCTTAGTTACTACTGCTACAACTGCTACTGCTACGGTCTAATTCGTCAGTTTCAATCGGCCCGCGATTCTGACCAAACGGGGGGGGGGGGGGGGGGGGGGGGGGGGGGGCTACAACGTTCAAATTTTACATCGACATTAAGCTAATAGTGATATAGGGTCTTTTGAAAGAAAAAGTAGAAAAAGTTTGCTGGAAGGCTTCCAAATAAAGGTTTCAATATAAGCCTTATATAAGAATATAATCAACAAGTAACTATAGTTACTTGACAATGATCGACTACATTGTTTACAAAAAGCAAGTCTTTGGGCCACTAGATATTTTACATCCTATTGTTAATTGGTTTTTTGGTTTATTTGGATTAAGGACGCGTCAACCGTTAGGTCATAATGCACCACTCTAGCCTAAGGCGTTAAGGGGGGGGGGGCATGCTGGTCAGAACCAGCTACGAGTAAGGGGAGGAAGGTGGTTTTCTCACGTCGCGGTCGTCATCGTCTTTGTCATCGTTCGTTGTGTCATTGTCATCGTCACCGGGGGGTCGTCAAGGGAATTGGTAATTCCATTGAAATTGTATTAATTTTATAAAATTATTATATTTTAACACATAATTTTGCAATGGGACTTGAAAAAGTAATGAGATCACACCACATAAAAAAAACTTTTAAAAATACAGCCAAACCTTACACACTCAAAAGAAATGAGATCTAGAAAGGGCCAAGCTCATTCTACCCTTTCATATTTGCGAATTCTTAATTCATAAACGTACAGTGGCAAAATAGAATTCGCATGATATAACGTTTAAATTATTATTGCAAATTCTATTTTGCCAAGCTTTTCATGGATGCTTTTACGGGACACTGTACGTTTATGAATTAAGAATGCGCAAATGTGGAAGGGTATAGAATGACCTTGGCCCTTTTTTAGATCTTATTTATTTTGAGTGTGTAAGGTTTGGCTGTATTTTTACAAGTTTTTGTTATGTGTGTGATAGAAAATAAAGCAATCAGTGGTATGGACAGTGCGAACACCCGCGGATCAACGCCAGAATCAACAAGGCCAATTCAGAACAACTTTGAATTTATTATGTGCTTCGTTGCTAGGACGGCTCCAAAGACACCATTTACAAACTCCAAAGACAAGAACTAATGGGCTTAAGTCCAAATCAGAAGTTAAAAAACTTCTGACATTGGCAAGAATTGAACCCTGGTCCTTCTGCATTTGATTCTGGATTTGAATAATGAGTCACTAGGGAATATCTGGAGGAAAATCACATGCTGGTCAGAACAAGCATCAAGTAGGCCTGGGGGTAAGAATTTAGTATTTTACAGTATTTTTTCGTTAAGTTTAAGGGCATAATGGCACGTCAACCGTTAGGTCATAATGCGCCACTCAATCGGTATAAATTAATATTGCAAATTCTCTTTTGCCAAGCTTTTCATGGATGCTGTTACGGGACACTGTACGTTTATGAATTAAGAATGCGCAAATGTGGAAGGGTATGGAGTGACCTTGACCCTTTTTTAGATCTAATTTATTTTGAGTGTGTAAAGTTTGGCTGTATTTTTACAAGTTTTTGTTATGTGTGTGATAGAAAATAAAGCAATCAGTGGTATGGACAGTGCGAACACCCGCGGATCAACGCCAGAATCAACAAGGCCAATTCAGAACAACTTTGAATTTATTATGTGCTTCGTTGCTAGGACGGCTCCAAAGTCACCATTTACAAACTCCAAAGACAAGAACTAATGGGCTTAAGTTCAAATCAGAAGTTAAAAAACTTCTGACATTGGCAAGAATTGAACCCTGGTCCTTCTGCATTGGATTCTGGATTTGAATAATGAGTCACTAGGGAATATCTGGAGGAAAATCACATGCTGGTCAGAACAAGCATCGGGTAGGCTGGGTAAGAATTTAGTATTTTACAGTATTTTTTCGTTAAGTTTAAGGGCATAATGGCACGTCAACCGTTAGGTCAAAATGCGCCACTCATCCGAGGGAACATGGGGATGAAAATCACATGCTTGTCAGAACAAGTATCGGGTAGGTCTGGGTGGTAGGAAACGGGGTGTTCTCTCGTTGCGGTCGTTCCCGAGATTTTCCTCAGTCGTCAATGCGTATGCTTTAGGGATTGAGTCCACTAAAACAGCCCTCGGACATCCCTTCACAATATCAAACTCCAACATACCTATACCTAGACACCTGAAGTGGGGCATGAATTGCACCCTGGTCAGTCTTCCCAAGAAAAATAATTAAAAACTAGGACAACGACAAAGTCGTTGTTAAACGAGTGAGTGAGCCATAAGTTTGAGTACCCGGTAACATTACTTTTCTTCCCCTACCCTAGGCCTCTCTAGCCTATCATAGGCTAGAGTGGCGCTTTATGGCCTTAAAGGTGACGCGCCCTTATACCAACTAAACTTAAAAACCCTATTATTTATACGAATATAATTATCAAACTTAAATGCAAAATGTTCCCGTGTACTCAATACATGACTCGCTCACTCGTCTTACAACGACTTTGGCGTTTCCCTAGTCTAGTTGGCCAAGGCGCATTTATAGCCGAAATGTGGGAGACCTGGGTTCAACACCCTGGTCGGAAAAGATTTTGTAATTTCTGGATTGTATTAAAAAAATTTTTAAATTTATGTGTTAAAAATGCATAACCCAGTGAAGTCCTCATCTGTGAAAAAATACTAAGTGTTGCCCCGGGTTTTTCTTATTTTGTTATTTCTATTTTTGTATTTTCCCTTCATTGTTATCCCAATTTTCTGTCTTTTTTTTTCACCCGGGTTTTTCCCCTCTTTCCCCTATTTAAACCCATTTTTCGTTATCTGTTTTTTTTTGCCCTGATTTTTGCGTCAGCTGGGGCCCTCGTTGTCTGCCTCCTCCTTAGGCACAGTTTTCGTCTCTGGGCCTTTTTTAGGGGGAGCAACCTCAAACCCTTTTCATTCAAACCCCATTTTTTTCCAGTGCAAAAAAGTGCAACAGGGGATCAGTTATTTTCAATCTGTCAGTTTTTTCCCTTTACTTTAAAGGGTCCTTTCCCGGGGCCGTCTGCCACGCCCCCTTTCGATTTTCCTTTTTCCTTTTGTTTAATCCGGGCCCTCCAACATTTTCCGCAGGTTTTACTTTCCAAACCCTTCTTCTTCTTTTTTAAACCCTCGGTTCTTTAATTTTTTTTTCTATCCCCTTTCCGGGGTGGGCAACCCCCCAACTTTAGCCCACGGGGCCGGCCGGCCCCCACTTTACTGGTTTACTTTAAATCCAAGCCCTTTAAACAATTTTTGGTAAGTTTTTTTTTGTTCATTTTCTAAAATTTCAGTCCACTATTATTCTCCCTTTTCCAAGGGCCCTGGGCCCCTTAAAAACTTTTGGGCCCACCCGAGCCGAATATTTTTTTTTTCAGTTGAAGGACTTTTGGGCCTTTCTCCCCCCCCAAAAAGTTTTTTAACCATTTTTTTCCTCGGTTTTTTTTCGCGTTTGAAACTGTGTTTCCCCCCCCACCTCGTAGTCAGTTCATTGCCTTTTTGGGGTTTTTTCTCTCTCGTTTTTTATTTTTTCCCCCTTTTCCAAACCCTCCCTTTTTTGTATTTTTGTTCCCCCGTTTTTTAAATTTTTTTTAAACCAAAATTTTTTCGGGGGGGAAAATTTTTTCCTTTTGGGGGTTTTTCCCGGGGTTTTTTTTTGGCCCCCTTTTTTTTTTTTTTTCCCTTCCTTAAATTGTCAAAAAACTTTTCGAAATTCCCGGGAGTGAAAACTCCTATTTTTCCAAACCCACCCCTTGTGGTTATTTTTAAAGGATTTTTTAAAAATTTAAACCCCGGGCGTTCCCGTTTAAAATGCTCTTTAAATTCCAAAATTCAATTTTTCTCTCTTTTTCCGCTAAAACCCATAATAAAAGGCAACCTTTAGAAATTTTGCTAATTTTTTTGGAACCGGGTTAGTTTTGTTTTTTTTTCCCCCGGGGAAAAATTAAGTCAAGGAAAACCAAACGGGGGCTAAACCAAAGGCCCCCAAAGCTCCAACCCTTTCCTAGGATAAAATTCCCTAACTTTCCTGGGTGATTTGAAATTGGAAAAAGGCCTCGTTTAAAATTTCACCCTGGCCCCCAAATTCCCCAAAATTTTTCAATAGTTTTTTTTAAAAAAACCTGCGCAAATATGCTCCAGGCACCCAGGGGATTACAACCAAGTAAAAAGCTTTGTTAAAACTTTGTTCCCCGCTTAAAACACGGTTGTTACTCCTTTGAGAAAAAATTTTAAGTAGAAAAAAACGGGGCAACCAAACCGGCCCAAAGCTTTTCTTTGCCTAAAACAAAACCAATTTTCCCGGTTTGATTTTTGTTTTAATGGGACGGGAAAACTTTGTTTTAAAATTCTCTCCGTTTTGGAACCTTCCCTAAAAATCGAAAAGGGTTTTTAAAATAACCCCTTTTTGAAGGGCTCCGAAGTTTTAAAAAAAAGGGAAAAAAACTCAAGGAATTTACAGCTACCAAAAATCGGGTTTGGATAAAAAACGATTTAAAAAAGAAAAAAAGGAAAAAATTTAAAAAAAGAAAGACCTCAAAAACCCTCCCTTTTTCAAAGCCCCCCAAATTCTAAAAAAGGTGAAAACCCAAAAAAAAACCCCCTTGAGTTAAAATTTAAATTCCCCACTTGGGAAAAAAAATTTTTTTCTTCCTTTGACTTTTCCCTAACCTTAAAACCCCAAACCCAAAGTTTTAAAAAAAAGAAAAAAAAAGTAACCCCGGGGACGTACAGTTTGCCCATAGAGTTCATCGGGGAAAACAGTCTCGAACTACCGAGCTGGGGGCAGTTAGTAAAATCGCCCAAAATCTTGCCCAAATCTTCCCCGCCCAAGAGGTTTAATTTTTCACTGCTCGGGGGCCAAAAGAAGCCACACCTCCCCCCCCCGGGCCCCCCCCGTGGGCGTGTTCCCCCCTTGATATCTCACGCCCTTTTAAGGCAAGCAGCAGTCCTGCTGCCCCGGTTTGAAAAACAACTAATTCTTTTTTTAACATGCAAATTTTTTTTGGGAAGCAATCCCTCGATGACAAGTCCCAAACCCCCGCTGCAATGTTTGCGGCTTTTTTTTTAACTGAATGGGCTGGGCCCCATGAATTTCTCAGGGGCCCTTCAAAAAAGCATTTTGGCTCTACATTTTGGGACCCAATCCCCCTCATTCGTTGTTCATTCGTCGACATTTCCCCCTTTTCTCATGGAAAACTCCAAGCAAACCCCCTTTCCCTCTTTTTCGGGAAAAGTGAAATTCCCCCTTAAAACCCGTTTTGGTGTCTCGCCCAAGTTCTCTCATGGCCCCCCCCCGTGATACTCGCCCTATCCCCAGAAGTGCTGTTGGGTCCCCGTACGCCGCTTTTGGTTTTACGCGCCCTCTCTTTTGGTGGGTTTTAAAACCCTTCCGAGCGGTGGTGGACCCCGGCTCGCAGGTTTTTGGCCCTCACTCGTTTCCCCCGGGTCCAGAAGCTAAAAAGGGCCCGGAAAATTCAAACCCAGCCGTGCCGGGAAATCTGGGAATAGGGGTTTTGCAAAACCGCCCCCAGGTTTTGCGGGAATGTGCAATGCACCATTGGCCAAACCCCGCCTGTTCCGAGAAAGGACTTTTTCCCTTTAAACTCTCGTCCTTTCCCGGGCCCCTAAACCAATCCCCCTCCCGACCTTCCCACCAAATTTTTGCGGGAATTCTCGAAACCCTTTTTGGGGCCCGGGCCCTTGTGATACTAATTTTCATGTCCCCCACAAATTTGAATTTTTTATTTTTAGCCACCTTTTAAAACCCCGAAAATCCTGAAAAGGGCAGGTGAAAACGTCCGAGGGGGGGTAAACCGTGGGGGCCTCAACACCGTGTTCGGGTTTGGGGGGGGCTTAGGACCAAGGTTTGTTCTGGGCGAAAAACCGTTCTTTTTCCCATTTTCCTGTTTTCTCTGTTTCGCTTTTTCCTCAACCCCTTTAGGGGCAACCTGCGTCTTTTTGGGAGTTTGGAAAAACGTTTCCCCCCCGCCCTCCGGAAGGGAAAATCCCGAGGTCAGGGCCTGTGGCTTTATTTCCCTTGAATTTTACAAAAAACGTGGACGTCATTCTGTGGCTCTCCCCCTCCAAGCCTCCCCCTTCTACTCTCGGGGGGCAATGCGAAGTCGCACTCCGAAACCCAAACTTATTTGGAAAACGACATTGCCAAAAGCCAAACCCGAGCATGATGAAGGTTATCGTAATTTATTCAAGGGAAATGAAAAAACCTGCCCAAAATAGCCCGCCCGCCTCTACTCCCTTTGGCTAAAATCCCTTTCCCCTTTAAATTGGGTCCCCCAAAACTCACTAGCTCCATTTTCGAAATTGCGGTTGTTTTCAAAGCCTCCTCTCCTGACGAGAAGGGGGGTTTTTTTTCAATCAGCCTCTCCCGAACGAAACCCAAACTTTTAACCCGGGGCTCCCCCCCGTGTCCCTCACTACCTTCGGGACTCCCCCAGCTTTTAGGGTCTTTCGCGCTTTTTCCCCGTGATTGTAAATTTTTCCGGGGGCATCGTCGACTTCTGGGGACCCCCTCAGAAAAAAGCCCTACGCTGCTTTGCTGTTTAAAACTGCACAAAGGGGGACCAGCCCCTTTTACCTCTCACGTTGTCTCGTGCGCGCCCAAGATCAAGGTTGCTCCCCCTTTTTAAAAACCCCCGACCATTCCTAAACTGGAGCTTTCAGCTGCACTCCTCCCCACTAGGGTGCTCCCCGTTATTCTGCCCTCGCTGGGGGCCCCCCTTAAACTCCCTCGGTACATTTTTCTTCACTGACTCGCAATCGCCCTCTCGTTGGGTTTCTACTCCTCCCCCATCGGGCCCCAAAGATTTCGTCGCGAATCGCGGTATTTGGGAAATCCTTGAGAAACAAATTTACCCAGTGCTGGCCCATGTTAAACCCTTTGGAAAGGAAAAACCCCCCGACTGGGGCCTCCCCGTGGGCTTAAAAACCCCCCCCAGTTCCCTTTAGGGATCCGTTATGGGGTCTCTGGGCCCGGGCTCCTAAAAACTTTTTGCTCCTGTTTTTCACTTTTGGGGGAGATCCTCGGGGCCCCCGGTTTGGGGGGCTGGGGGACTATGAGCTGGCCCCAGCTTTAAACCCCAGGCAGTCACTCTTATCCTCATGGGGGGCGATGCTCCTGACCCTCTGTTATGAAACTTTTTAAAAGGTTTTTTTTTTCACTCCTCAAAGGGCCCCAAAAGGGTGTTTGGGGCCCGGGTGTTTCGGTTTTCTCTCGACCTTTTTTTTAGCGAAACACTTTTAAAGGTTATCACCTCCCCTTTGGGACGGGGGACCCCCCGGAATTAAAAAACCTCTGGACCTCCCTTTGTTAAAAAACAATCAGCACATTATTATGCTAAAAAGATTTCCCCCAGCTTTTCCCCAGGTCAAAAGTAAATTTCCAGGCTCGCCCCTCTCCCCAAACCTTTCCTGGGGCCCCTCTGGGTTTCTCAGGGTGGGGGGGACGTTTTTCGTCAAATTTTTTCCCCCAATGAAAAAGCGCGCCATCCTCCCTCCTCCTTCCCAAGGGGGGCCCTTTTTCGGCTCTCATTTGTGATTCCTTTTCACAAGTCCCCCGTTTTCATTCCGGTCCCCAGAACAGTTCAAAAAGGCTTTTTATACAACAGGGGCTATTGGTTTTTTTCTCTGCGTGGGTTTCTTTCGTCAACGTATTCATCCGTTTCCCCCTTCCACCAAAGTTTTGAATTTAAGGCCCCCCCTCCAGCCTCAGATGGGTGATCTTCCCGCATCCCGCGTGAAAAATTTCCCCCGAGTCTTTTCCCCCTGTCGGAACAGGGCTTCGGGCCCGGGCCTTTCATGGTTTAAAAACCCGCATGGGGGTCGGAACGCACTCCCCCCCAAAGGGGGGCTCTGGCCTTTTTTGTATGAAAGGCCACGAAAAACATTCCATTTTCCCAAATGGTTCCCGGCTTTTCCACGGGGAAACTTTCCCCGGCTTTCGTGACCATTTTTTTTTTTTTTCGGAGAGGGTACCCTAAAACATTTATTTTTGATTGCGGTTTTACCCCCCGTAGGGGCAGGCCCAGGGAGCTCCCGTGAAAATTTAAAAGATTTTCCTTTTTGCACCCGAAATTTTCCCCCTCTCCCCCGGGGCCCCTTGCCTCCCCGTCAAAGTCCCTTGGGATTTTTAAAACCCCCCTTTTGCCCCTAATTTTTGGGGGGTTCTGGGGGGGGCCGTAGTTAAATTTTTGCCAAAGCCTGCCCCTACCGGCCATTGGGACAAACCCCCCCTCACTCATGAGGAAGTATTGGGCCCCTTTTTTTTCGCTTTGCATTGAAAGGGCCCTGGGTCCCAAAGCCCCTCCTCTATTTGCCCCCCTTTCCCCAAGTAGGGGGGCCCTGCTGAAGGTATAATTTCCTTTTGTCCCTGGTAAATTTCCCATCGGTTTCTTTCCCCCCTTTTTTCTCCCCCTGAAAGTCTCCTTGGGCGAAAAAACGTCCAAGGGGGGGGGCCCGGTTTGGGTTTGTTGGGATCCCTGGTTTTGACAGCTTTTACCAGGGCCTTCTGGAACCGCTGGTCGAAAGAATATCTGCATACGCTAATGCCCCGTAGGGAATTTGGGGTTTGTGGAAATCCCCCGCGAAAAGGAAAACCCTAGTTTTTTTTTTTTTTTTCCCCCCTTAAACTTTGTCCTTTTTCTTGCCCATCGGGCGGGGGTTGGGGGAAAATTTCCCCCTTCCCCGGTCCCTGTGGTGTTTAACCCCCGTCGCCTCAATACGTTTTGGGGTCCCGGGGTTCAGACCAGACCAGGGCAATAAACTGGTAACCGCTTCCCTTTTGCCCTTAAAACCGCGAAGAGAGTTCTCGTATCGTTTCTTTTTTTTTTGTTTTTTTTTTTTGGGTTTTTTTGTATTAGTTTTAAAAAAAAAGGGTTTTTTTTCATTTTTTGGGGGGCGGTAAAGTATGCGCCCGTGTCTTATTTGTTAGTTTTTAGTTTTGTATTTTCCCCTTCTTTGGGTAGGACTTTTTTGTCTTTTTTTTTTAACCCGTGTTTCCCCTTTTTTTTCCCCCCACTTAAACCAGTTTTTTTTTACCTTTTTTTTGCCCTGAATTTTTCGTCAGTCTGTGGTCGGGTTTTCTGGGCCCACCTCGTAGGACACAGTTCGTCTCTCGCCCGTTTAAAAGAGCAACCTTTAAACCCCCCTTTTAGTCACCATTTTTCCGGGAACCGTGCCCAAAAAGTGATCATTTTTTTTCAATCTGGCAGTTTTTCCCTTACTTCAAGTCCGTTGCTGGGGCGTCTGCCACGGCCCCCCTTCGAGTTTTTCTTTTCCCCTTGCTGCCCGGCTCAAAATTCTTGCGCAGGCATTTACTCTTTCCCCATCTTTTTCTTCTTTAAACCCAAATTTTTAATTTTTTTTTCATCTCCTGCGGTGGGCACTCCCCAACTTTAGCCCACTGCGGGGGGCCCCCACTTACTGGCTACGTTTCTCAAGCCCATACAACAAAACCCGGGTAAATTTTATTTTGATTTATTTTTTTAAAATTTACAGTCCACTATTATTCTACCTCAGGCCTCGGCCTTAACACTAAGGAAACATAGCCCTTACGAAATACGTGTAAAGATTGCAAGGTTTACTCAATCTCCGAGGAAAATTTGGGGGTACCTTTAGCGTGAAAGTTTCGATAAACCTTGGGCACTTTATTTCACGGCCAGGCAAATAACAAACAAAAAATATTTTTTTTAAATGAAAACCATTGTCGTTAAAATAATTCCTACACATTGGCAGCCTATTTTTCATTTTTTTTCTTGTAGGTTTAAATCGCAATGGATCTAGCTGATTTTGTTAGCAGTTCACAGTAAACTCGTACCGGATGTCTGTTTAAAATTTTAGCGCAATCTGTTCAGCGATTCGGCTGATTTCCGATGTACACACAGACAGACTCACAGAATCACAGATGAGCCGTTTGAGTTGAATGGAGACACTCAACCGCTACCCTCCCTCGTTCAATTATATCCAAGTTTCTACATGTTAATGTGAAATAAAAACTTGCATTGTACCCAAGGAAATAAAGTAAAATTAAACATTGACAATTATTGTGCATATTATTTTATATTGTGGTCATTCAAATCTATCTTAAACATTGAATGTGTTTCTTGAATTTACAGTAGTGGCTAAGTAATGTGCAATCAAATAAGGCAATTTTACATTTATTGAAACCGTGAAAAACTCTTGATTGGGGTAAAACAATTTAACAGAAAAATTAAATCTAAAATATTCCAATTGAACTCTCTTATTTTAACGTCCATTTGCAGCCTTAGTCGAAGGCGAAGGCGTAGTAGTCGTAGGCGTAGTCGTAGGCGTAGTCGTACGCATAGTCGTAGTCGTAGGCGTAGTCGTAGTATAGTCGTAGGCGTAGTCGTACGCATAGTCGTAGTCGTAGGCGTATTCGTAGGCGTAGTCGTAGGCGCAGTCGTATTGTCGGCCGAGCTTAGCTTCTCGCAGAAAAATTCTCTATCGGCTAGATAGTCGCAAGGCATGTCGCTCAGACCAACCACAGGTTCGGCAATCTTCACGTATCTTACGCAATCGAAGTCAAGGGTTCCAGTTATATTATCAGGAATCCGCTTAAATATAGTAATGTCGGATGGTAGAGGTGAACCTAGAAACATAAAGATACATTAATCCATTAGATAATAGGTGATAGGGATTATTAATATAAATTTAAGAGGGAATAGGAGGACATATTTGGTAGTTGGCAAATAGCTATTCGCTTGGCCAAGAAGCATCCTCCATTTAAACCACTTTGAGAAGTTGTCAATAAAGCGTACAAAGATTATTTAATTTTGTCTAAATTAGCCAGAAAATAACACGAATATTGTCAATTTTGGTCTTGAAACAAAATCAAAAATCTTGTTAACCAATATATTTTTAAAATTATTTAAAAACAAATTCTAAAAAAGTGTGACTGTAGTTCTTCATTACCACTTTTGTGACAGCAAAATTTCAAATATTTGTGGCGCCAGTCAACAGAGTGAACAACAATTTGTCAAAGTGCGTGTCCTTCCTATAGGAATTACATACCAGGACGTGTGCGTAAGGTGTAACTGTGCTATGAATGCAAAGTCGAGAGGATAGTCTCTCAGAAATTAATTCATCGTAGATGTTGGGGCATTTTTGTTGGTTAACTTTAGAGTACAGTACAGGTCCAGAGAGCTGGTGTTGTGACCAGATAATGAGTAGGAAGATGAGGAGGCGCCGAGCTTGGCAGTCCGGTGATGCCCAAGATCACCCTTTTCCCCGACTGAATTATGTTGGAACAAATTGTAGTGGTTATATATTGCGATGATCAAATTCACAGTTAAATTCGTTTATTTATAGCTTATATGATTTCGTTTTTTTACCTTGATAATATAATTCCGAAAGGTGTGTACTAACCATCAAGATTTACGTATTTGCCTTCTTCTGCCTTGTCAGTTATCCCAATGAGCATGGACAAATTGCTGATTTCTTTCAGCAGAAAGTCGAGTTTCGCCTGGGCCGAAATGCTCGGCAAGTGTCCTCCGTCTGCGACGCACTGCGCTTCGGCTGAATTCCAGCTGGTCGTCATGTTGTACAGTTTGTAAGTCATTTTTCCATAAGTCAAAACACCGTAATCTGTGAAGGAAATATACAACTTGTTTCAATCAAAAACATGTCTTTGTGTGGCATTTAATTACGCCCTTGGTTATAAACAAGTTTCGTTACTCAAAGAAAAACAAGGTATTATTAATTTGGTTTAGTTTAGAGTCCGCTTCGGTTGGGGGCTAAATATAAATGAAGAAAAGCTATAGTCCCGGTCAAATCAAGAAGCCCTCCTCTCAAAGAGCAACTTATTTCCATGCTCTCTTTGTGCAACGTTGTAGACGTCAAATTATGTTGTCGGATTCTCCTAATGGAGAGAAAGGGTTGATCCATCGCTTCCAAATACAAAGTGACCTCAAAATACACGTCAGCTGTGCCTGTACCCATGTCGCGCGTCGCGCCATTTGAGTGAATGGTTATTATGTTTAATTTCCAAGAAAAAACAAACAAACAAATAAAGCAATAGAAGGTCTATGCAGTTTAGAGTGACCGGTACAACAAGGGTTGGTAAGTGGAAGACATGATTGACAGTTTATGGTCTCCAACAATACCAACTATTTCCTTTGAGCTAGCATTTTATGGGTGGTTCAGGAGAGCTTCTAGATATGAACTCAAGTTTTTAGTGTAGATTGTTGCTTATTGTCTATAAAAATTCATTGTTGCTACTCGATATATTGGTAGTGATAGTTGAGTGAGTTCAGCATTCGTAGTCATGTCCTTTAGAGTCATAGATTTTTGGACCTACGCCACTGAGCCAATCATGGACTCCAATAAACTTTATACCTTTTTCAAACAAAAAGCTGTAACGTTACACACTTTCGTCAGTAATACACGTTCGTAGCTGATACAGATCATTTTAATTGTGCAATGCATGAGAATGAATGGTATATGGTGGGTAACATTTGCCTTTCTTCCTAGAAGTTTACTAAGTTTAATTCTTTTAAGTGGGGAATGGCAAAAAAATTGAAATTTGATTCAATTAATACTCAAGGTAAAAAAGGTACAAAATTAAAATACATAATACATAAACCATTTTGGTTATTCTAACTTAGTGGGTTTTTATTTTTAAATTAAAATTAAACTTCTTTAGAAATGCATTATCCTGTAAATAATTAACTAAACATAATGTCCTGGCAATTTGGGCCTATGTGATATTTTTCTTTATTTTTTAAAATCTGTAAATTTCCTGGTTAACAATTACCTGCTGTAGGGGGTGGCAACTGTCGTTGTCGTTTGAGGTGGAAGAGAAGTATTTGCCGCTACGGTTGTTGTAAGATTACCAACAGTTGGGGTTGTTGGGGTAGACGAAGTAGGTATAGTGGTCGTACTTGGAGTAACACCAGGTGTAGTAGTGGAGGAGCCTGTACCGGTTGAGTCTGCTGCATTCGTAGTGGAGATTGTTGTTGTTGTTGTTGTTGGGATGTTGGTATTTGTCGAGGTAGGAGTTGCAGATGAATAAATAGGTGTAGATGACAAGAGCAGCTTGGGGTTTGTAGTACTAACTGATGAGGTAGTAGAAACTGCTTGTGAGGCGGCCGTAGTTGTGGTAGATGATGCCACAGAGGTTGACAATCCAGAAGTAGTTATCGTAACAGAAGCCGAAGCAGTTGCAGTAGGAGAAGGAGTTGAAGTCATTGTTTTGTTGGCTGGTTTGGTGGCGTTGCCAAGCTTTGTTGTGGTAAATGGCTTTTTTGTTGTCGGTTTTTTGGTGGTTGCTTTTGTTGTTGGTTTTGGGGTTATTTTTTTGGTAGTAGTAGTAGTCTGCGTAGTGGTGGTTGTTTCGGGTGGTGGAAGCTCTGAAAATGTTATAGGTTTGTGTTTTTTTTTTAATCTTTACATTAGTGTCTACAAATATATAGACTTATAATTATTATAAATAGCATAAACATGCAAGAAAAATTGGACTCAAAATTATGAACTGTGAAACATGAAAGTCCAAATCCAAAGGATTTTGTGGATGAGCACAATTCCTTTCAAGAAAAGATTATTAATTATAGATAGTTTTTTTGATTCCTAATTTAAAAGTTTCTAAGTGCTTGTTAACATGTTGTTTAAGTTAGTTTAAATACTTTGATTATGTTCAATGAACAACAGGTACTAATAATGGTGTAAGCTGTTGTACTTATTATTTTAACTGGCTTGGTAGTTTTTTTCGTTTCATTTCCTCGTCTTCATTAAATGTACGGCTGATTAGAATAAATCCAACACAATTAAAATCAGCCCAAAATGAAAAAAATGTATCGACAGTAAAATCCAACAAAATTACTGTTGCTGGAACGTTCCGCACGTAGGCCTAAATGAGATTATGGCGTCTTAGGAAGTGGAAAAGGTGTACTGTACAGATTGGCACACAGAAGTCTGTTTTAAGGGATTAAGGAAAAAATCATTATTTCCATTGTTATATAGTATTTTCAACTTTTAATGAGGTAATGTATTAAATTGCTTACCCCATTATTGACGCACTCTTTCCACGACATTATGTATTTGCAGTTACTATAAGTTCCATTTTGGTACATTCCTACATTTTAAGTAGATTAACGAGACAAAACCCAAATACAGCATGCTTGGAATAATTTTTTTTTTCATATTTATGTCTTCTTCTAAAAACGTTTGGCTTTCAAGTGAGTTTAATGTTGCAAAACAGAGGGTTATCAATGACTCCAATCTTATAATTACGCTCACAGTATAAGTAAGTAAGTTAAATAAACATAACACGAAATATATTAGAAAAACAAAAAATTGGCACTTAAAACTGTTATTAAAAAATATTAAAAAAAACATTGTCTAAACCTGTATTAACCTCACAGTGTGATTAACCTTCACAGGTCCAAAAGTCGTTATCCCAGTTCCCCGGGAACTGCAGGTGATGACCTTGTAGTCCTCGGCGACCTGGATTTGGGTTCGGACAGCTCACGAAGGTCATCAGGGTGTTCATGGGGACACTTTCCGTGCAGTCTACTCCGGATCCGAACTTAGATTCCAGCCAGGGTTGTTCACAGATGAATTTTGCATCACCAGCGTCTACCCCGGGACATCCAAACGGTATTGACGAGACTTTCTGTAAAATGTTATTAAATCTATTTGTAAATATGAATAGGAACACTGAATGACTTGCTCCCATCAATATCATATAATTGGAAGAGCGTAGCGAGCGAAGCAAAGATTCCATTTCACTATACAGAAAAAAAAGATCTCGATTTTTTTTTCCTTGTTTTTTTTTCTTGCTTTTTTCTTTTGTTTTGTATTTTTGTCTGTTTGATAACACGAATCCGGCTAAACCGATACTCCAATTGCGATGACATTTTCTGGAGGTCTTCGAAATCTTTGAACTTAGAACTGCCACGTTTTTGAGCGCAATCAAAAAATTATTTCTCATTAAAATCGCAATTTATATTTTTTTTGCGATTTTTAAAAAATTTCTTCGACTTATAACATCTACATGCTTTATCCGATTGTAATGATTTTTTCACAGAACCTTAATATATGAATTAATAAATTGGTGTGAAATTTGAGCGCGGTTTTACGCTTTTTTTCGTTTAAAAAAACATACGCTCATCCAACAACGCGCCTGAAAAAGCGTTTGCGAAGCTTCCTAGTTAAAAAAATAAGATTTCTCGTAGAAAAATTCTTCCATTGGACAATCTTTTATATGACATCTCCAGGTGCAAAACTAGGTATTTTAGAGTTAGGCAATTCAATGCAAATATGAAACTATTCACCTCTATTACAATGGTGTGATAGGAAAAAAAGGGTGCACGATAAGGGAGAGACCAACTTACCTGCACGCCAGTTTTCAAATCCTTTGGGTCCCCCAAGGTTTTCCGGGCCCCGTCCGTAGAGTTCTCTCCCCAACATGATGTCGGGGAAAAAAACCTATAAAAAATAATCACCATTTTACGATTTTATTAGTGAAATAATTTTACACTGCTGTAGGCCTAGGTGTTGTCGGGTCCCGTTGACAATAAAGATCAAATTATTATAATATTTAATAAAATCTAGAAATGACCATTATACGCAATCTCAATGTCCGCTCGGCAAGTGGGATATCTGGGTTCAATACGATTAGGGCGCTTAGGCTCTACGAGGACGTGGGTTCGAGTCCCGCATGTTTTTTTAATTGGCCTTCATCGTCATCTATCACCACTCATCGTCTCGAATAGCCTTATTGATATATATTTTATGCAGCAAAAACAACCACCACCATACTACACTTAACATTTTACATTTCAATAAGATTTACTTTGACTACTGTACCAACCTTGGGCTGTAAAGTCGTTGTCAGTCGTTGTCAACGTCATTGACGGCTCGTGAAAGCCTACAATATCTCAAAAGTTATATTTTTAATTAAATAATTACAATCAATATATTTCTTTTACACATACATATTATATGATTATGTAAAAAGAAAAAAAAAATACAACAAATGTAAGAATGGGAATGGTGAGTTATAACGACAGCTAAGTTAGATATTAAAGGAATTGTCCTTGGTTTGCATAACAAGCTCCTCAGAAGGTGCCTTGATTCAATTGAAGAACAATACAACAAAATCCAGGTCGCTGAGACTTATGGAACCCAAATAATCACGCTTTTACTAAAGCCCTGCACAGCGCGTAGTCCGCCTATGGTGACGTCACTGCAGGGCTACCTGCTAGGCTGGCTCCAGCCGAGGAAGGCCTCGCTCAAGCTCGCTGCCGTGCCGTAAGCGGCCGCTTATGGCGAATTTCCTATAGGGGTGGCATTGCCGCCCTGACACTTCTAATAACCGATTTTACATGTTGAAAGAACAAGATAAATATCACTGTTTCTGAATACTTACTTAATTAAAGTTTTTATAGTATAACAAAAATGTAACATTCAACACTTTACCAAACATTGACGTTTCACATGAATCTGTACTCCCGTATTGTCAACTCTCAAACGCAAAAGGCGGCCAAAAGACTCATTCAGATGATGGAAGTTCAGATCTCACATTTTCGATGGTTTATTGTTTGATTTTCTCAATTTCATTAATCGGTGAACACTGCCGTACGTAGGTGTAATTGATTTTCCCCGCAGAGATGGATTTTTTAATTTCTGGATTGATTTCCATAATAACCGGGGGTGGGGGTGGGGAAGGGGGGGGTAACATATTTAACTTTACGTGCATTTTAAAAGTTTTTAGATCCGAGTGCAGGAAGTTTAGTTTTAGTTTTTGAGGTATACATTTAAGTTATTTCAAAAATGTCTTTATTATTGTGCAAAACTTACTTTTATACACATGATGGTTTAGTTAGGCAATCAATAATTGACATTTTTTTACGTCCAAAATCAACTTAGTGTATATCCTTCATAAACAAAACTGAAATCCCTTGACTTGCCATTTTTTCAGTTAAAACATGACGAAAAAACTGTAGTATGGATGGTGTAATTTATTTTTTCAAATATCGTTTACCTTTAAATAATTTTTGGATGACACCACTGGGGGCGGCCAAATGTAATCTCGCTTACGTTGGCCCTGAACACAGATATGTAACTATTCACACGCGTGTCACAGTTTGAGTTATACAACACGAAATAGTAGTTTTGAATGTAAATATGTAATTATTACAAGTTACAACTTGCAACTACTCAGGCTTACACAAAGTTGAACATTGCCACTAAAAACTCGCTCAAAATGTCGAATTAAAACACTAGTGCTAATAACTAAAATAGCGTGACAGAAACGATGATCAGCGCTAGTATAAATATAAAACACGTATGATATGAAACTACAATTCTCATTTACAAAACTAAACGGCAAACTAAAGAGTTCGGACGTCGGACCTACACACTGAATAGCTCGCTCCGAAGCAGGTAGCAAGAGCGAGGACCGTGCCCAGCACTGACGTCAAAACTATTTCGCGCGGGTTGAAAAAAAACCCCCGTACGACCCACACCACCCCAATAGGCATTTTTTGCAAATACATTATTTTTTATATAATGTGAAGAGTTATTTAAAAGACCTTGTTGGAAAACCCGGACAATGCCTTTAAGAATGCTACATAGGACAACAAGACCCGCGCACGTCTGGGCCCGCGGGTTCCTCAGCTGATCTCGTATAGGGCAAAAAATCATCTCGCAAAAATCAGCTAGTAAGTATAGGGGACTACTCAACTCCCCGCAACTAGGGGCGAGTTCTGGCACTCGTTATCGTCTAGAACCTTTTCTACCTTCTCTTACTAGGGGCTTAATCTTTCCAGAACGAAACTGCCCTCCAATTTCACATATTTATGTAATTTTAGATTTTAAACATGTTGAAGCCCCCACAAAGAAGAAAATTTCCCCCAAAAAATAAGCATTTGTCGATAAGGGGCCCTGCCACCTCGACTTTGCAGAGAATTATTTTTATCATCATTAAGGTGCCCACAGGCGTTAAGCATAATCTTGGAGATGAAACGGACATGGGTGAGGGGATTGCGGGGAGAGACGTGTTGGAGGAGGGCCTCAGAAGTTCCGCTCAAAATATTTTTATTTGTCCCTCCAATAGCGAGCCGTATATTTACGCGAGGCAGTGGGATCTGTTTGTACTGCAGAAAGGTTTTGAGAGACGCGAGGATGCGCTCACCATTGCCCAAGGTCGCACTGGGGATCAAATATCACCATTCACGAGCTGGCGTAAAATGACGTGTCGTCCGTCAAGTATAAGATGTGTTTACATTCTCACATTTTGTATTGAGTGTTACGAACCCATCACATAATGAGAGGAAAACCAAAATAATTCAATTAATGTTTAGTTTTTGTCTCTATGCAATGATCATTATTCTATGGAATGAGGGATTGCAAATAAGAACTTACGCAACATTTGAAATAAGTTAAATGTTATTATTATTCGGGAAAACAGGCTAGACCATCAACATAAAAAAAATTTTTGTCAGTAAAATGTGACGCGACTTGGGTTCAAATCCAGAACAATCTGGTCACAGGATACACACCACTCAACTGCTATAACCTAGACCCGGGTAAGGATCCCCGGTCAGGACACAAGTTTTATAGCCTATTATTGCTATCACTGCATTATTATAATATGGTAGCATACGATACTACATAATAATCGTACTACAGTAAATAATAATCAGGACGTTTTGTTACGATTCAGAACCCGAGACCTCCCGATCAGTCACCATTGAGCCAACACTTGTCCAAGTAGATTACATACATTGGCGTAATACTTGCCCTATTTTTCGCAGAGCGAACATTGGTTTTATCCTCCAAAGATCAATGGTCAGCACAACTATTGAAAGGGATTGTATTACACTGGTAACAGTGAGTAGTCAGTGTTATCATCCAAAATATTATGGGTATACCTCTTTCCTGGGTAACGAGCACGTTTGGGAACATGTGGGGTCGAGGGGGTTGGCCCCCCAGTTGATATACGGGTGCGAAGCGCACAGCCTCCGCAAAATTTCGATTCTAATGTGTGATAGGTATATTTTGACAATTTTGTTTTACAAAAACCTTAAAAAAATAATGAAAAAATTGCAATAACACAATGTATCAACATTTATATAATATCTACGAAAATAATTAATTCAATAAAGTTGCGCTCCCCCTGGCACCCTCTGACCAATTCGCCCTCCGTAGTTACGCCCACTGATATATGTAAGTGAGTTATAGACAAATAGATTAGGTACTTTCACAGTCCCGCAGCACGCAGCACACAAGTCTTTATACTGCTTTCATTACCGGTGTTATACCCTTATTTATTGATGTTGCAATCGATGCTAGGACGACTCCAAGCCCAAGTCACCGTTTACACATTCCTAGAACTGATGGACTGAATCCACATCAGACCTCTAAATAAATCTTCCTACGCGGAATCGAACCCTGGACCTTCTGCATTGGAAGCAAGCCTCTAACACACGCCAAGATTTCATGACTTTACGTATGTAGAAACCAATACAGAAACTTGTGATGTACAATTGAAACAGTGGTTTTTAATACTAATTGGGTTTTATAATATATAGGCTATATAGGCGCGTTGATGGATGCTCCCGCTCTCTTTTAGTTTTTTACGAGAACGATTCTCTGTGATTTATCTTGAGTTTTTGAAGACTCTGAAATGCAAGTTTTATGATAGAGAATATGTCTCCCTCTTACCAACCAACCCAATGTGACAGATAGCGTGTGGACCCTAATGTGTGAGTGAGTGTGTCACACTCGTTTTTCTCGCTTGCGTCAGTGTGTGCTGTTCACTTCTCGCCGCAAAGACATACATTGCATGCGATTGTTGGCATGTGTGGGGGGGGGGAGGGGCGATGTTTAGTGAAAAGTGATCTGGTCAAGCAAAACATTTTGTTTTTCAGAGTGGTAAGTGATTATTTTGTTTGAAGTTCAACCCGTTCGCAAAATCGCTGGCCAATTGAATGTCGGATTGTCGATATGCTTACTATCAATCCCTTTTTACCAATATTTTTCTCCATAAATTATTTTGGTACTGCAACAAATGCATGTGTGCCATGTAAACAGACCACCCCACTCAGGACACCAAAATTTGAGCCCCAGCATTCATTAAACATCAAATTATTATCAAATAATTGTATACTTTTTTTTACGGATACACCCATGTAACAATCAATCCTAAGTGGAATGCATTTTTACCTCCCTTCCCCAAATCACTAGAGATTCAGTGCCCTGCCCTAAAAGGTATAATACGGTTTATAATTGAACTATTGTGTGATGATTTCAACCTGAATATTTATGGGATTGCTCGTTTAAGTTGCAACAGATTGTTTTATTTATTTGGAGAAAGGGCGCGTCAACCGTTAGGCATAACTCATACCATGATTTTGAACTTTGTTTTGTTTTTGTAGTAGGTATTATGTATAAGTGGTTTTCAGTGGCGTTCCAATGGGGCGACTGGGGGGGGGGTTTATGGGGTTGAAGCCCCCCCCCATGCCCCCCCCAAAAAAAAACAAAAAAACGAGTGTGATAATCGTTTGAAGAAAAATATAAGCGTAGGGAGCAACCTAACTATGATTTTACATAGGTAATTACAATTACTTACAAGGCCGACTTTGCACATAAGAATTGTTATGAATTCTCATAGCACTTTAGGTATGTATTGACTCTACACGTGTTTAGAGGCTTTGAAAATGTCAAAATACGAGAATTCGAAAAGGCCTCCGGCGCTGCCTTCGCCAGACACCGTCCCTGTTTGGCATATTGAACAAACCACCTACACCCCCCCCCCCCCATTGGACATTTATGGAATACACCACTAGTGTTCTTTATTCATTACACTAGTTGCTATTTTCATAGTCAATACAAAATATGGGTAATGCCTACATCAAGATACTATGGATTAATGCAAGCTGACAAATATTAATCTAACAAGCTACTAATTATGTTCCATCCCACACGCACACAAGTCACGACATTTTAAATACTGTGAAATTGGCGTATTTAATTTTAAAAGTTGTAATATTTTTAAGTATTCGAAGCAAATGTTTATTTCCAAATTTTCCTTATTAGGTATCATGTTTTTATAAATTTAAATAAGTTAATTTTATTGTTTAATAGATTTTTCCTAATTTTATGGCGATTGACAATTGTGGACTAAGTAAGTTCCAGCTGAACTGCGGAAGACGCATTACGCAGTATAATATATTAGTATTATATAAACACATGTGTAACCTGATTTGTTTCCATATTTTTACATTGTCCTGTTCTGTTTTGTTTTCCGATGGTTATATATCTCTTTATTGTACTCTTCTTTACTGCCACCTAATGATTCTCAGTTTATAGTCAGAAGATTTCATCGTAGTAACCTAGTAACCGTTTTACAAAACTTTGCTTCGGAAATTATATGAACCTTTTCCGTCATCAGGTACTCAGGTCTTCACACCCAGAATATAATTACAAAAACATTCAAAGCAAGATACTAGCTAGATAGAAGGCAGATTTGAAAGACAAATTATCATTATGAAGTTGATAAGGTAATCTTAATAAATTTTCTAATGACGATGACGTGGCAAATCTACGAATGTTCCGTCGATCCGCTATTATGTCATCCGTATGTTGGTTTAGATACTTGCATGGCCAATAAACAATATTCACAAATAACAATGATGCTTGATTGGATAACACGTAAAAAAAGTAGATACTTGTCAGCATACATTGTCGGAGCCCGCTTTACAACCGAGCATGGCCTTGAAATAATATCTTACTATTGCAAAGAATGCTTGCTTGCTGAGGGGGGTGGGACAGCTGTGGACTAATTTATTGCGTTACCAGGTCGTTTCTTGAGGCACAACAAAACCAAGAATGATATCTTTCATGTGTAATAGGTATATGCCCTTCGAATACAGTTTGTACAATGATCGGCTTGAGATTTTTCCTCACTGATGAATATACCTTAACGTTCTGAATTTTTTTGGTGTAGTGCCCACCAATGTTCACCATTTGTTATTGATTATATCGACACTTACTATCACACACCAATAATAAATAATAAAACTACCAAATAGACTGAATCCATGACGCCGTTCCTCAATGCTCATTTGGTAAGAGCATCCGCCCCGACGCCCGGACAGCGGGATACCGCCGGGGTTTCTATTCCTCAGTGGGGACATTTTATGCAAATATATTTAGATATTTCGTATTGACAGTCCGTGTAATTAACACAGACGACTCCAACTGGAACCCTATTTTACTTTTCCTTTTTACATGGCCTTGCGGGGCAATTGAGTCCGAGTACTTTGTGAGTGGATACTCCAGCTCGCGCGAAAGAAACGCGCGGATAGAACCGAATGATCCGGGTTCGACCTCCAAACGAGTAATTTTAAATTTAATTCTTTGTCTGTTATAATTTGCCACGTAATCAATATACTATACTAACAAAGAATGCGTTTCCTTACATCTATAAAGTAAATATGTTTTCACATCATGTCAGGCGTATCCTAATAATGAACTATGACGATTGCAGGTCAGCTATAATTAGCATTTTCCATCATTTATATCGTATGCACGAATTATATTATGCTTGTGTACTTTTCTTATTGGGCTCAGCGAGAAAAAAATGGTTGATTCAAGCTAAACAGCTTTGCACAAATAAAATAATGTCTTCCTGTGCGCGTGTTCATAGCAACAGTAACATGTAGTATGGATTGAGTGGTGTTTCGCATTAGCTGAACAGTTTTACTCTCTGGCCATGAAATTGTTATTTCGCACATCAATATCGCTATCCTGTCACTCAAAAGTCGTATCGCCAGAGTGCGCACTTGCTGTGGATGAAAGGCCTAAAATAGCGGCAAAACATGCATTCGTAGTTCAGTATTACGGTAACTACTCACACGATTTTGTAATATTTTTGTTTTTATTTTGAGATAAATGTTGAATTAGGACTTGTGTGATGTACATTTTCCATAAAAAGTTTTGAATTTTTTTTATAAAGCTCTAAAGTGAAGGTAATTTTCAAATTTGTCCAAGTTCGCAATTTTTTTATAAGCCCGTTTTATTACAATTTCGAAATCGACATCACACAGTTCTTGTAAATTTTCTCGTGAAAGATTTAAAGAAAAAATTATGCCGAATACGACACGTGGGCCGAGTTCCAACTGAAATGCGGGACCCGGGCATCGCGCCGATATTATAGCTACTCCTGTGCAGCCTTAACAGCTTACACAAATAACATAATGTCTTACTGTGCCGTGTTCATAGCAAACAGTAAACATGTATTATGCATTGAGTGGTGTTCTGCATTAGCTGAACAGTTTTACTCTGTGGCCAATGAAATTGTTATTTCGAACATAAATAACCATCCTGTCACTCAAAAAGTCGTAACGCCAGAGTGCGCACTTGCGGGGCTGAAAAGGCCTAAAATAGCGGCAAAAACATGCATTCGTAGTTCAGTAGTTTAGCGGTAAACTACTCACACGATTTTGGTAATTTTTTTTTTATTTTGAAGATAAATGTTGAAATTAGGACTTGTGTGATGTACATTTTCCATAAAAAGTTTTGTAATTTTTTTATAAAGCTCTAAAGTAAAGGTCGAAATTTTCAAATATAGCCCCCAAGTTCGCAATTTTTTATAAGCCCATTTTATATACAATTTCGAAAATCGACATCACACAAGTTCTTGTAAATTTTATCGTGAAAAGATTTAAAAAAAAATTATGCCGATATGACAATTGTGGGCCGATTTTCCAACTGAAATGCGGGGACACTGCATCGCCCCGGGATTTTATAGCTACTCCTGTGCAGCCTTAATCAGCATATCGCCACACAATATCAGAGTGGCTTGTTGGTCTTGTGGCTTGAGGCTCGTCTTTCAATGCAGTAGGTGCAGGGTTCGATTCCTGCTTAAATTAGAAGTTTTGTAACTTCTGATTTGGACTTAAGTCCACCAGTTATTGGTTTAGGAATGTGTAAACGATGACCTATAAGGGCGCGTCAACTGTGAGGCCATAATGCGCCACTCTTAGCTAGGGATTTAAAGAACCATCCAGCCCTAATGTGGGGGAGGAAATAAAAATGTTACCGGATACTAAAACACATGACTCGCTCACTCGTGTAGCAACGCCTTTAGCGTTTTCCTAATTCATAAAAAAGAACACCCAAAAAAGGAGCGAAGCTCCCCAAACTTAATCATAATGTGGTCAATAAAATAAGAATAAAACTTATACCTTTTTCTTTGCTCTCTAATCTCGTTGTTTAAGGAGGTGCCGAGTATAAAGAGGGGTAAAAAAAAAAATTGTTTCCTCGCTTGTTCCAGCCTCTACTAGAAGTACAGAAATATTAAAACTATTTTGAGGAGAAGGCCCTCCCCCCTCCCCCCAACTATCATCCAGATTCAGCCAAGACTTTCAGTTTTTTTATGACAATCGACACGGCGTATCCTAACAGCCAATTTTGAAGAGCAATATCAACCAACAAATCGCATGCCAATCGGAGGTCACGATTAGTTAAACAGTTAGTTAGTTCCAAATTAACCTTCTACAGCTTATCCGTGTTTATTTATTTTGAGTTTTGTTGTTTGTGATGATTTTGCAACTAAATAATTTGGATATTTAGTATGTATACATGCGTATCCCATAATTCAACGCAATTATTACGACACTGTTTACAGTTTTTGTGTTGACCTAAACTGCTGTTTGAAAATTATATAAAAACTGAGTTTTAAGTAAGAGAAATGAGAACATAAATTGTTGTCACACAACTGATAAGTTGTTCATACTTACCACTAACACCACCGAAGCTGCGAACATTCTCATGATGGAAGCTGTTGATTCGTATGGGAACTTGTCGATATACTGACAGAAGTTCAAGTTTCGCCGGCTTTTAAAGGGACTTGAAGGATGGAAACGTGACGTCAGTTCTACCAGTGAGATGTTGTGTGGCTCTCTTATCTTAAGGTCATCCAGCCACCTATTGATTTGAATTCCGTGTATTTAGATAAGCCACCATCTGAGAACTTTTATTCATGAATCTTTTTCGAAAAAAATTCTACATTTTCAAAAATATTCGTCCATACAAACATACGAGTATGATGTGATACGATCAGAGTTATATCTTTATGAAGAATATAAATATGACGCATGGCTAAACTTTGTACATTTTGAAAGGAATATTAATAAAATATTGACATTTGAAAAGTACGGAAACTGATAACAATCACAATTGTAGGCGGAACGCTTTTGAAAATAGTGTAGATTCAATTCTATAGAACATAGTCAATGTCATGGAAGAGAGAGACACATACTCAAACACAACCTCACACACTCAAACACATCCTCACACAAACTCAATACACAACCTCAAACACACTCAAACACAACCTCACACACACTCAAACACACCCTCAAACACACTCGTATGGACGGTCAGAAAAGTGATGCATAAAACACTGATGTGAGCCAATTGTATTCATATATCATCCCATCCTAATGCTTCAAATATACACTTGAGAGGTGATAGAAGGGAAGCAAGCTCCCCTTCCATGCAGCAATTTCCTGCCCGTCCGTGTCTTTTGTTACGTCTTGCTTAAGGCATAGCCGATTGGCATATGCGTTTATTGTTGTCAGCAACATTCAACCAGGGTGATCCATAATGTTTTGGTGATCTTTGGGATAAGGCAAGAAGGATTTGACCCCAAAAAGATGAAATATATTTGTTCTTGGCACTTCTATCTTGGGGAGATGAACGCTGGAACAAAAGGGGCAAACTGTTCTCACCACTGCCTCTTAGGCAACATCTAGCAGGCAGTGGTTCCTCACTATTTCGTGTAGTACCGTACTTCAAAACCGTACAACTTGTGGGGTATGACCGAAATGTCTGTGTGTTGTCGATAGTTAAAGCTGTCATTAGTCCTGTGGTTTATGTCATGTAATTATTTCACTAGTTTTTAACTACCAGAAACATTGTGTATGTGTGACATGGTTCAATTGAGAAAAAAATTATATTAATGACATCATGTGGAGTGGAAATGAAAAATTTCTTGTGAAATATGAGTCATAAATAATTAAATACACATCTATCAATCAATGATGATGGTGGTGATGTTTATTGCTATTCTATAAATCAGAAAGCAATTTGAATGTCAATATTATATTATAAAAGTAAATGAATAAACGAAGTGTGTGAAGAAGAAAGAGGGACATCATGGGAAAGGATTAACTAAGGAAGATAGGAGGACAAAATAAAATGGAGGAAGCTTGTTGAAATGCCAATCATAGAAGACAGCTAGAAAGACGAAGATCTGCTGAGTCTTTCTAGCAAGCACTTTAAGAACAGTCCGTGGCCCAAAAAACTGGTGATGCGTTACCCCCCGGCCCAATTTATGTTAAAAACTGATGTTTATATTAATATATATATATATATATATATATATATATATAAATAATTGATTGAAGAACAGTTGCCGGGTTAGAGCCTCTACTTTCAATTCAGAAGATCCAGGATTCAATTCCCACTTTATACAGTTTTTTAACTACTGATGTGGACTAAAGTTCATCAGTTCTTGGCTTAGTATTTGTAAACGGTGACTTTATAGCCGTTCTAGCAACGAGGCACATAGTTAATTCTAAGGTTGTTCAGAATCAGCTTTGTTGCCTCTGGCATATCGTGTCCATCATAAGACTATAAATACGAATGTATTTACGTATATATTATATTTATACGAGGCAAATTTCCATATGTTTTTTGGACGACTGTCTCGACGACGACCTTACAAATAACTCCTATTTGTTTAAGGATTGATAAATCTACTTTAAGGAAGGATAAAGATGGAAACCAGGAATTATGCGGCAAACTTTTTCAAATGGGCAACTAGAAAAAGAATGAAATAAGAATGAAATATGTATGTGCAATAAGTTGTGATTGAAAGGAGTAATATTAAACACTTTATGTTATAAACAGTGATTTGAAAGATTATTCATATGAATACGTTTCCCCAGTTATCTAAATACAGCTATGACTAGAAATATGTCAGGTTTTTTAAAGGTTTCAGAGTTTTTTATTAATAGTAAGGGACTTATCAGCAATTAAATATTCAAATTGTATTAAATACGACCTAACGTTTTTCCCAAAGTGAAGGGTGGTAGGGAACAGTGGGAGAGAAATATCGATTGCCTCCCGGTGGATTATTATTTTTCATATTATTATTTACCATCATGCCAAATTTCATGCTGGTAACTCATTAGGTGCCATCATGGTGAATGCTGGAATTCAAGGTAAAAATAATATAAACTAATAAGGATAGGTGTTGAAAACATGTGGTTTATGAAATGAGAATAGGCCGATTGGGTTAAAACACATTAAACTATTTTAATAACAAATTTGAATAAAAATTCAATTTTGGGTTAGAGCTATGAATTATTCCAAATTTAGGGGATGATTTTAGGGGTGTTGGGTGTAGAATATCGCTTGCCTCACGGCGGATTATTTTTCGTATTATTATTATGTACCATCATGCCAAATTTCATGATGGATAACTCATTAGGTGCCTTCATGGTGAATGCGGGAAATTAAGGTAAAAATAATATAAACTATTAGGGATGGGGGTTGACCAAATGTGGATTATATAATGAGAATAGGCCCATCGGGTTTAAACACATTAAAACATAATTTTAATAACTATTTTGAATAAAAATTCAATTTTGGGTTAGTTAGAGCTATGATTGGATGAGCGTAGCGAGCGTAGCGAGCGAAGCGAAGATTCCATTTCACTACACTGGAGAAAAAAATCCGGAATGTTTTTTGTTTTTTTCTTTCTTTCTTTTTTTTTTGTATTTTTGTCTGTTTGTCCACACGATTCCGGCTAAACCGATACCCCGATTGCGATGAAATTTTATGGAGGCCTTCGAAATCTCTGAACTTAGAACTGCCACGTTTTTTTTTCAATTTTTAAAAAATTTCTTCGACTTATAACTCTTACATGCTTTATCCGATTTTAATGATTTTTGCACAGAACCTTTATTTTATGAATTAAGATATTTTTGTGAAATTTGAGCGCAATTGAAAAAATATTTATCATAAAAATCGAAATTTTACAGGTTTTTTCTTTTTTTAAACAATTATTTGACTTATAACACCTACATGCTTTATCCGATTGTAATGATTTTTTCGCAGAACCTTTATTTTATGAATTTATATATTATTGTAAAATTTGAGCGCAATCGAGAAATTATTTCTTATAAAAATCGCAATTTTACGATTTTTTTAACAATTACGATTAATTAAAATAAAATAAAAAATTAAGTTAATTTTTAATTTAATTTAATTTAATTTTAAAAAAATTTCAACTTAGTAATGATTTTGCCACAGAACATTCTCATAACACATGGCAGCTCAATGCACCAATTACGCTCATCCAACAACGCGGCGGGACTTAAGCGTTTTCCTAGTTTATTCCAATTTTAGGTGATGATTTAGGGGGTGTTGGGGATGGAATATTGCTTGCCTCTCGGCGGATTATTAATTTTGATATTTTGATCTACCCCCATGCCGAATTTCGCGCATCCCATATGTAAGATTTTTATTAATGTTTTAAAAGGTTTAAATGGTTTTGGTTTTGGTTTAAAAAGCAAAGGTGTATGAGTATGAGGTACATCTAAGTGTAATCCAAGATTTATAGTTCTAAGATGACCGTTTTCTCTGAAGGCTCTTATTCCTCTCTCCGTCAGAACCCCCAACCTACCAACCAGCCAAATAGCCAGCCAGCCAGCCGGAAGGTTTTTACCTATGTTGAGATAATTTTTAAACACAGAACAGGTTATCGGATCGATCTGATTTTTTTTTGTAGGTCACGGACCACATATCAGGTCATATACTGGGTTTTAAGATTGTTAATCTTTCAGGGCGGCGTGTGCAGACAGCTAAAAACCCCCAACTCGGGTAGTAGTAAACAGAGTCGAGTGAGTCATCGCCTTCTAGCAGTCGCGTGCGCTTGGCTGCGGGCGAACGACCGTCGCCCTAGATTCTATAAGTTGTAAGATTAAAGTGTTTTGCACTTTCGTTGCAGGTCAAGCTATGCTGAAGAGAACGTCCGGGGCATCGCGACGCCCTATAACGTTGATAAAGATGCATTTTTTTATCTCGAGCACTTTTCGTGATAGAGTATTGCGGAATACAAGAATAAAATAGAAAATAATAGCATACAAGATTTTTGCACCCACCTTGCAGCAATTGTACGCTTCAGAGGGCGTCGGGAGCGTCGCGACGTTCTAAAACAAATTTTTTAAGAGAGATGATTTTTTATCTCGTGTGCCTTTCGTGATAACGTGATTTGAATTTGTATTCTATTATTCTCTATTCTCTATATTCTCTAATATCGTGATTTGAAGTTGTATTCTATTAGGTAATAGCATGCAAGTTCTTTGCACTTTCCTTGCAGATCATGCCATGCTGCGGAGGGCGTCGGGAGCGTCGCGACGCCCAAACACGTTTTTTGAGAGGAATGATTTTTTATCTCGTGTGCCTTTCGTCATAGAGTACTGCGGTAAACTGTATTCTATTAAGTTATAGCAATCAAGTTTAAGCATGTAATGTTACGTACCTACGTACGGACCAATCAACCATTAATTCCGATAATCAATCAATTAATTGCTATCAATGCTATCAATTGCTTTTCATCAATTTCAAAGTATTTGTCATACCAGTCTAATTAATTATTAATTTATTAATTTAATTAACAATAAAGTCAGTCAATAAGCACCAACAAAACAACCTATATTAATTGTAATTTTATTATAATTTTATATTCATCATTTATATTTTCATAATTATAATTGTTAGTTTTATATTCATTTTATTCATCTGTCAGTCAGACCAGCATATAAGAACGTAGACTAAGTCCCCCAGTCACACAGACAAGTTGTCTCAAAGCCTGGCAACTAGGGTGGTAATATAAACAAATATGTAATCTAAACAAAACCCAGACGAACAGACAGAATCGCCCACGTCGTGAGAACGTACCCAGTCACCCAATTTGAACTCGGGGTTATCGCAACTACTCCAGACAAACCCTTGAGCGAGCGTGAGAAAGTGAACCGTGAGACTCAATTTATAAACACAAAGCACCCCAAGACACCACCCATGCGATCTAGCGACGACAATCAATACCAAGCAGCGACCACAGCATCGAACGCGGACACTACTGTTATCGACATATCGACCGATCTATTGAACCACAAACCAACCGACGCCATCTAGCGGCCAAGCAACACAACACAATGCAGACAACAAAGAGAGGGGTTTACCAACGACCTCCAAGTCTGGCTAGAGGTCACAGCTAGCAGACACCCAGTCAGTCGAACTACATCTTTCAAAACAACAACACGACAATTCGAGGCGAGGGCGGAATTCGTTGGGCGAGATGGCTTCAGGCGTCATAACAACTTAGGCCTAGCCTAGGCCCTACTACAACTGCTGCTGATATCCCAATTCTTCTTCACTCTATCAACAAGATTTAATAACTACGATTTAAAAACCCCAGACAATGGAGTGAAGGTTGGAACTACAATGGATCAACAGTAAGTAGGCCTAAAGCTGGCCACAACATCAAGACTTCGCACCAGGTAATAACATCATCAGACGAATTTAACCCACCCTACACCACATCAACGAAATGCGTGTGACGTTCTAGGCCTATCCTACCCCCTTTTGCAATCAGAACTCAACGAACTTTCAACTTCAAACAAATTTTAAATTACCTAATGTTTTTAATTTACTGAACTATAATCACCATGCAACCAAACGAACTTTCAATTAAAAAAAAAAGAAACTTTACTGACTGACAGTTAATTCTAACCTCAATTTTTTGTATAATCAAATGTCATTGTAACTTGTAACTTGTAACTTCCATGTTAATTATATGACCATATTTTATTTCAGTTTTATCATTTGAGTAACCCTCAAAATGTGCAATCCTCTCACTCTTATCTCACTAATAGTTACTAAGTTAGGCCCTAGTAGGCCTACCACTAGAATCTAGGCCCTAGGCCTAATCTAAGCCTAAGCCTAGACCGACAAGTGCTGCTGCTGAGCTGAGCTATGCTGTGTGGCCACCCCAGACTCACAGGTAACTTCTATATGTAAATTTAACTTGTCTGTTTTTCTTTTATTATTGTGCTCTTATTTTTCACCTTCAAAATTATTCTTCCAATCACTTCTCTCAACATCCGAGTTGTTAGAATGGCGCCCAACCCGTGGTGCTTTCGATACTTTTTCATGACCGGGATTGATTAACTTCAATTCAGTTGTTAGAATAGCGCTCAGACCGTGATGGGCATGATAAACGTGTTCACAACCCCGATAAATAAAACGATAGAGTGAGAAACACATTTTGAGAGGTAGGCCCTAACTAATTGTTTGTAAACATCAAATTTATACAATGGCTAATAAAAACTTGGAATTTTCATGTAATCCTACTGTCACTGAACTGAACGCAGAGGACATGGACAACCAAGACAACCAACAAAACTTAGGCCTACATCGCAGGGGACAGACGACGGAGTACAACACCTTCGTGACCCCAACCCGCAACATAAGCCTAACGACTCTACTCACACCACCCTACACACCAGAGGTGAACCAGCCTACAGAGTCAGGTATCTCAACTCCTTTGATTACTGAGCAGATAGTAAAGGGTGAGTCAAACCAAATATTAAACATATTAGAACAAATAAAAAGTGATATGACAAAAATGAACGCGCGCTTTGATACGTTTGATTCAATGAGAATCGAACTCATTAGCGTTAAAGACGAGATAAAAACATTAAATCAAAACTTCACAATTCCCTGTGAGAATAATTTAACCAATCCGATGAACCGAATAAATGAAGAGGTCAAAAACGCGTCAAAAACGTGCCATGAAATTAAAAATCACACTAGTATTTCTGAACAACAAAAACATACAAAACCAATAAAAATACATCCAAACAAAAATACACAACTAAACTTACTAAAGAATGAAGAAAACAAAAATGATAAACAACTAAAAGTGAAAGAAGATAAACAAATAATGACAATAAATAAAGAAAATTTAAAGAAACTTCTAAAAGAATTTGTAAAGAAACTAAGAAAAATGAAACAAAGTAAGAAACTAAGAAAAGAAACCAATGAAACTAAGCTAATAAAAGAAACTTTGATGCTAGAGAAAGAAACGATAAACAAAACTAAAGATGAAAATCACACACACTTAAATTTTAAATATAAAAACAAACATTTTGACACCCACACGCCATGTGACAGGCCAAAGCCTAAACATCGGCACAAACATTTCAAGCGAACCTCATTCACATTCAACAAAATAAAAGTTAGGATGAAACAATCATTATTTCAAACTGGCTACATAATCACACCCGAATCACAAACATTTTTAACATAATCTCACATTTTAATTAAATTTAAACTTTCAACATGATTAAACGACGAAAATAATTTCCACACGAATATGACTTACGTACACGTACAAGGAATATAATTGCTCGGGGGGACTCGGCAGTTACCAGGGGGACAGGGAAGGGATAACGAGCTGGAAATTATGTCGACTTACGACCGCTAAGCGTTCCAGACAAATTCTTATTTTTTGACTCCTGGCCTGTGACGAGGTCTTCTCGGATAGCTTCTACGATTTCTTCACTGAAAGCGTCACGATAGCTTGAACACGATTATGATCACGAATGTACAATCAATACACGAACACGGATAGGCGTGCAATGATTTCTCAAGGATGCGCTCTAGCCAAGACGAGAGGGTCATTCGCAACGTCCTATAGAATAATAATTAATACTATCATATTAATCGCATAATATACTCGCATATACTCACCTTTCGATGTTCAGGGAACACGAACACACCAGTTGCTAGGTTACTATGTATCGATGACGTGCCCCATTGTGGACGAGGTGCATAGGACTAGTAGACTATTTGATTTTTTGTATTTAGTAATTAGTTAACAATAGGTGGTGTGGTTCGAGATACCTTTTTGCTCGGACTCGCCTTATTAACGAGGACATAACTTTGTTATAGTCTTCACCTAATAAACTTAACGGAGAGAGAAGGAAGTAAGATAGCGTAAGAAAACTGGGGGGGTGGGGGACAAGCTAGGGATTTAATATTTTTATAAGGAACATAAATTAGGTTAGTTCGATTCATACGGAATCAGCCAATGATTGAGGTAGGTAGGTAGAATGCTCAGTATATCACCTCCTATTCTCTAACTTCCTACGACCAACATGTCTGACACTGACATCCTGACTCACGGACACAATCAACATAATCGACACCACAACAAATGACGATGACAATGACACGAACTTTCTTTTCATTTTATTATGTATAACATATATTTTTGTAACATTGTATAACTTTATGTAATTTTGTAATAGCAATTAATACCATCACAACCACAGAATTATTCATTCTCGTTTATAAGATTAAAAACGATCATGAATAATTGGGGACTAATGTAATGTTACGTACCTACGTACGGACCAATCAACCATTAATTCCGATAATCAATCAATTAATTGCTATCAATGCTATCAATTGCTCTTTCATCAATTTCAAAGTATTTGTCATACCAGTCTAATTAATTACTTAATTTAATTAACAATAAAGTCAGTCAATAAGCACCAACAAAACAACCTATATTAATTGTAATTTTATTATAATTTTATATTCATCATTTATATTTTCATAATTATAATTGTTAGTTTTATATTCATTTTATTCATCTGTCAGTCAGACCAGCATATAAGAACGTAGACTAAGTCCCCCAGTCACACAGACAAGTTGTCTCAAAGCCTGGCAACTAGGGTGGTAATATAAACAAATATGTAATCTAAACAAAACCCAGACGAACAGACAGAATCGCCCACGTCGTGAGAACGTACCCAGTCACCCAATTTGAACTCGGGGTTATCGCAACTACTCCAGACAAACCCTTGAGCGAGCGTGAGAAAGTGAACCGTGAGACTCAATTTATAAACACAAAGCACCCCAAGACACCACCCATGCGATCTAGCGACGACAATCAATACCAAGCAGCGACCACAGCATCGAACGCGGACACTACTGTTATCGACATATCGACCGATCTATTGAACCACAAACCAACCGACGCCATCTAGCGGCCAAGCAACACAACACAATGCAGACAACAAAGAGAGGGGTTTACCAACGACCTCCAAGTCTGGCTAGAGGTCACAGCTAGCAGACACCCAGTCAGTCGAACTACATCTTTCAAAACAACAACACGACAATTCGAGGCGAGGGCGGAATTCGTTGGGCGAGATGGCTTCAGGCGTCATAACAACTTAGGCCTAGCCTAGGCCCTACTACAACTGCTGCTGATATCCCAATTCTTCTTCACTCTATCAACAAGATTTAATAACTACGATTTAAAAACCCCAGACAATGGAGTGAAGGTTGGAACTACAATGGATCAACAGTAAGTAGGCCTAAAGCTGGCCACAACATCAAGACTTCGCACCAGGTAATAACATCATCAGACGAATTTAACCCACCCTACACCACATCAACGAAATGCGTGTGACGTTCTAGGCCTATCCTACCCCCTTTTGCAATCAGAACTCAACGAACTTTCAACTTCAAACAAATTTTAAATTACCTAATGTTTTTAATTTACTGAACTATAATCACCATGCAACCAAACGAACTTTCAACTAAAAAAAGAAACTTTACTGACTGACAGTTAATTCTAACCTCAATTTTTTGTATAATCAAATGTCATTGTAACTTGTAACTTGTAACTTCCATGTTAATTATATGACCATATTTTATTTCAGTTTTATCATTTGAGTAACCCTCAAAATGTGCAATCCTCTCACTCTTATCTCACTAATAGTTACTAAGTTAGGCCCTAGTAGGCCTACCACTAGAATCTAGGCCCTAGGCCTAATCTAAGCCTAAGCCTAGACCGACAAGTGCTGCTGCTGAGCTGAGCTATGCTGTGTGGCCACCCCAGACTCACAGGTAACTTCTATATGTAAATTTAACTTGTCTGTTTTTCTTTTATTATTGTGCTCTTATTTTTCACCTTCAAAATTATTCTTCCAATCACTTCTCTCAACATCCGAGTTGTTAGAAGCACCTACCAATTGTAAGTCCTGGTACGCTTTAGAGGGCGTCGGGTGCGTCGCGACGCCCTATAACGTTGATAAAGATGCTTGATTTTTTTATCTCGTGTACGTTTCGTGATATATTATTGCGTAAACTGTATTCTATTTATTTTGCTAGATTTACCAGAATTCATATAACAATATTGAATGACTGAGTTAAAATATTTGGAAAGTAAAGCATTTTTAAATCAGATACTTCGTGATTTTTATCTAGTTCCTGCCATCCTTATTTGCGATTGTTATGAATGACATGAGATAATGTTAGGCCGTTCAATGGTGAGTATTGAGCGTAACGTAATGCCATAGAATATTTTCCATTTGATGATTGTGAATCACATGGCGTGTTGCGTGTATAATACCTTATGATACACATCTCAGGTGAGTCTGTATAGAAAAATATCTATAACAACTTCTCGGTACGGAGATGGTGGTCAGAGTTACAAGGATATTATATTTGGATGAGCGAAGCGAAGACTTCAATTTCACTCACCCCTCAAAAAATTAGATCGGGCGTTTTTTTTGTGTATTTTTGTCTGTTTGTTCGCGCTCTACCAGGCAAACGGCTTATGCGATTTTGCGATCTTTATAAAAATTTGAGGGAACCTTCGAAATCTCTGAACTTAGACTTGCCACGTTTTTGGGTACAATCGATTAAATATTTCTTATGATTATCGTACTTTTACGATTTTTGGGGGATTTTTTATGAGATATTTTCGTGATATTTGGCAAACGGATACTCCGATCTTGAAGAAACTTTATGGAAACGTTGACAATCACTGAAATTGTATATGTCATGATTTTAGAGACATTTAAAAAAATATTTCTTATAGAAATCGAACCTTTACGATTTTTCAAAAGCTCATCCATCAACGCGTCTGGAAAAAGCGTTAGCAAAGCGGCCTAGTATTTGCTAACTAAAACAACAACTTGTCTATCGAAATTGGCAACTATCAAAGAACCCCCGCGCTAATATTATTTGCTTCTCTGGCATGCAAAAATGGCTGACTAGTGACTAACAAGGTGTGGACAGAGCGCGCGCTTATACCTGCCGTTACAGCGGTTGAAGACGAGCTGAGAACTGAGAAGAGAGAGTGAGAGAGGGAGGGATGGAGCGATTTTCGAAAGTCGTTGTTACGTACAGTAATTTCGAGGACTAGTTTTAGTGAATCTCTCGTTATTTTCGAGAATGTAATGTTTTATACAAATGAATGATGCATATTAATTCCTTGGGACAACACATCAAAGAAGTTCTTAATATTTTATTTTAACCATATTCCGACCGAAGTTTATTTTTATGTGTATGGCGGAAATATGCCAGATTTCAACATCTTCATCATCTCTACTATACATCTATATTCACGGAAAGGAAATGTTTTTTTACATGGGTATTCATCAGCTAAACTAACAAAAAAAATCAATTTGACTATAACTAGCTATGAATTTAAGTAACAGAACAAATATTGATCCACCATTACCAGAAAATCTTCCGAATTTGTTAATTAATGATGTATTTTAAAATATCGCATAAGATTTAACATGGGGTCGATGTTTGAGCCCCGTAACCTTAGAGGATTTGGTATAAAATTGGCCGTCATTGACGTACGGCTACGTTTTCTGTAAATCGTTTTAGGAAAAATATGCATTATTACCAAGAGAAGGTATTATATTGGAACGCATATTTTTGCGTGTTAAGAGTGTATATTATTCGTGCAATTTTCTAAATGCCTATTTTAAATTGGTATGTTGCTATAGCCATAGTATCTATGTAAAACCAAAATTAAGCAGGTTGAAGCGGAATTCACCAAAACGCTAATTTTCGCAAATTTCAGGATGAAAAACTTTTTTTTATTGGTATTAAGTCAGATGTAAAACATATAATTTGTTAACTGTCATTTGAGAGAAGAAGCCTCTATTATGCTCGATAACTAGACGGCTCTGCGAACGCTTTTTCCAGTCGCGTCGATGGATGAGTTTCTTTTATACACCTGTAAAAGACTTATATTAAAACATTTATTTCTATGAATTTTGACAAACTTTTTCAGATTTTTCTTTCAAAAGGCACTACATCACTATAATTTTTATGTAAATGTTAAATATGAACGTTGTAGCCCCACTTGTTTGGTCAGAATCGGCCCAAATATCACCAAAAATATTGCATGAAAAAACGGGGAAAAATCGTAAAAGTATGATTTCTATGAGAAATATTTCTTCAAATGTCTCTACAAGCATAACATATATGATTTTAGTGATTTTAAAAGTATTCATGAAGTTTCATCAAGATCCGAGTAGCCGTATTCCAAATATCACAAAATATCTCATAAAAAATCGGTAAAAAAATTAAAATAAATAGTAAAAGTACGATAATCATAAGAAATATTTGATCGATTGTACTAAAAAAACGTGGCAAGTCTAAGTTCAGAGATTTCGTAGTTCCCCTCAAATTTCCATCAAGATCGCATATTATGCCGTTTGCCCGGTAGAGCGCGAATAACAGACAAAAAAGTATCTTAATTTTGTTGGGGGGTCAGTGAAATTGAAGTCTTCGCTTCGCTCATCCAAAAAATACAAAATCTATCAAAAACCCAAGAGGAAGGTGAGGGTTGAAGGGGAGGGGAGGGAAGTGCGAATGCGAGTGCGAGTGCGAGTTTATTCAGAACATGTTTTACCTAGAAATTATGTGCATTGTGCATATCTAATAATAGGGTTCTCTGTAATTAATTAAATCACTAGAAAGTAATTGTATATTGATATTGGCACAAGACGCCAACGTTTGGCGCGACACATATTATGACATATTCCACGAATGATGTATCATCCAGTATTGACGAGGTTTTAATTTCTCTTCACTAGACTCTGTGAATAATAATTGGCATCGCAGAACTGAAACGTACGGGTTTTGAATCAAAAAATTCCACACAGCTTCCAAGTTAATCACAATTGCGAACAAACGTGGTATCGGCGTAATTGACGGTCGGAGTACACTAATCAGGCGGGCGGGAGGGCGGGGGCTTAGGTTTACAGCGGTGTTGCGTAATTAGTATTCTAGTTCCAGGGTGACTGTGTAATCATTAAAAATCTGAGCGGGCTCTTACTATAGTATATTATATAATATACTTGTGTTAATTTTGGTGAACAAGGTTCATTGGAAACAGACCTTGACAAATAAACCAAATGATGATTCAAATAAGAGATTGAAATGTTTCTGGTGGACAGAATGCCTCGGGCGTAACGCTCGAGACATTCGGGAGGTCCTGATTTAGATACCCGCCACCTGAGATCGTGACTAAAAGCGTAAAGTGCATACTAGGCCGCTTCGAGAACGCTTTTTTAGTCGCGTTGATGGATGAGCCTTTTTGTAAGTTTTTAGTTTTCATGGGATCTCTTTACGTTTTCAAGTGCTTTATGAACGCATTGTAGTTGATTGTTGTCAAGTTTCTATTGTTACTTTTTAATTGTTATTATATACCTTAAAAAACTTACATTAAAACCTTTATTTTTATAAATTCTGGCTAACTTTTTCAACGTTTTCTTTCAATAAGCACTACATAACCATAACCTTAATGTCCATATAAAATTTGAACGTTGTAGCCCTACCCGTTTGGTCAGAATCGGCCCAAATGTCACGAAAATATCGCACTTAAAATCGAAAAAAATCTCAAAAGTATGATATTCATGAGAAATATTTCTTCGATTGTACCTAAAAACGTGGCAGGTTCAGAGATTCAAGGTCTCCTCCAATTTTCATCAAGATCGCGTATCCCGTTTGCCCGGTAGAGCGCGAACAAACAGACAGAAAAAATAAGAAAAATAACATCCAAGCTTAATTTTTTGGGGGTCAGTGAAATCGAAGTCTTCGCTTCGCTCATCCAAATATATCATTCAATGCTGAAAGTGTCTTCCGAGGTCCCTAGACCTTTCCCTCGCGGGTCCCGTACGGGTTATCCCATGACTTTCCCATTACTGCAGTTTACCCACACTTCCCATTGCTTTCCCGCGTGGGACCCGGAGTATCATGCTTGTTGGGGTGGTACTGGCGCAAAGACATGGGCAAAATACTCACATTTGAAGTATTTGAAATACTAGATACAGATACTTGAGATTTGGGAATTTGGGAATTTGAAATACAAAATACAAGATACATCCACGAAACATGTATTTAAAATACTAAATACAAGATAGTATCTTAAGATACTTTCTGAAAAGATACATTTTAAAATACTTCGTTGTCGAAAAGTAGGGTTAGGCTCGATGCCGTCGACGTTGACGCGTTTTGCTTAACTCACCGCTGTCAGGATGTATATGTAATGGTACAATTTTCGGCGATGGGTACACTACCTCTTCCGGTGTAAGTCGATGATAAAAGTCGAGTCGATTCAAGGTTTAGCTTTAGATCGCGCGAAATTACCATTTTAGTCTGTATAATTCTTTAAAAGTATTTTTTTTTTAAATGCAATGAAAAGATACAAAATAAAAAATATAAGATATATTTGGGAAAGGTATTTGAAATACAAAATACAAAATAGAAATATATTTTAAATACGTATCTTAAATATATATATATATATATATATATATATATATATATATATATATATATATATATATGTTGTAATTGTCTTCCGGGACATTCCGCCGCTTGTTTGAGTTTGCTGCTACAGATCACAACGTCGAGTGCCAGGCGACAGACAAAGATCTGTAGCAGCAAACTCAAACAAGCGGCGGAATGTCCCGGAAGACAATTACAACATACAATACGTCCGCGAAAACTTAAGAACAAATATATATATATATATCTAGATACTGCCCATGTCTGCTGGCGCACCAGCGCACAATGGCACCAATGAGAGTCGTCACTGGCTGAGCTGAGGCCATTTCCCGGTCTCTCTCTGCGCGCGTACGACAACATGTGAACCGCTGTTCAACTCATTAGGACAGACTCGCATTCAAATGACGTCACATCGACCGTGACTCTGCACGCGGACAAATTAACAACCTCAGACATCGCCACTATTCATTGGGAATCATAGTTTTTACAGGAGTTAATTAAAATGAAGAAGGAAGTAAAGAGTTTCAATGCATCGACCAAGTAAGCCCAGATGAATGCGCGACCATGTTTGTACCATTCGTCTTTGTAATGCTGCAATGATTAAATGAACTACGTATAGGTATACCAATCTACAGCTCGTATGTGATTCCTATGACCCGTCCACTTAACCCCTGAAGAAAAGATATTCAAGTGAAATAGCAAAGTGTATATTTTCTATTGCCTGGCATGTATGCAGTAGCAAGAGATTTGCCCAAGCATATGTGTAATTATTTTGTGTGTCACAAAAACAAAACTTTAGCACATCAGAATCAGAACTCGCCGACCGATATCCCAGGGTCATAGTCTGAATTATTACGAGCAATACTATTAAACATTTATTATTTGCGTTTGCGTGCAAGTGTAAGAGATACAGATAGCTCAAAGTGAATTGTTTTCAAATCCTCTGGTCACTTATAATACCACACATTCTATGGTAACGCAGATATGTAAATGAAAGCCAAGTTTACAACTGAGAGACACGGATCTCCCGGTATCTAAACCCGGCCGGACAACAGGTAAACAACTCGTTGCATCCCCCCCGGGACAAAGAGACAATATCGTTGCCGCGGCGCCTGGCTTAACGTCGACTTAATTCAATCTCCTAAACTTCTTGGTGAACGGAATGCAGCCTAGGTATAGATAAATTGAAATCCCTGATATCCGTTGTTATTGTAACGATAAGTACTTACAGAATGGATATTATGGTAATATAATCTATCTTTTGCTTTGTATTATTTCGAACATTGAAAGTAGATAAAAGCAATCCGTACACTGCGTATGAAGATGATATTTTATAGAACTGACAGTGTTGGCACGAGCGTTAAGCGCACGACTCTGATTCGGGTGGTTCCGGATTCGAATCCTACCGTGACCGGCAATCATGACTGAAGGTCTTTCCTAAGTGTTCTTCAGTCTTTAATGCGAGTGCAAGGATCGAGTCCTTTTAAGCACCCCACGGACATCCCTTCACAATTATCCTAATTCCAAGCTCCTGAAGTATGTGGGACATATATTGCACCTTATATGACCAATTTTCCTCGGTTAAAATTACAAATTTAATTGTACGTTATTTATAGCGAAATAAGTTTTGTATGTAACAGAACGTTTAATACAACCACATGTTAACTGATTTCCCCCCATATACAACATCGCAACTCAGATTCACACCCAGTCGCCAGGGTAACTTAAATATAGGCGCTTACTAAAACATGATCGTAAGACAGCGTGATAGTATAGTAAAGTATATTTATTGGGTAATAAATACTATGAGTTACTTGTGTATTAGGTGACAGATACAAAGAATGTCCTGTATTTTATTTATGATTATCAAACCATGGAGTTATAAATAGTACTGTCCATTGATCAAACACAATAAAAATAACAATGATGAAAATTTCCAGCATTCAGACAAATTAGATAGATTGAAGGTTATGATTTAGCAAAACAAATCGTGTTTTACTGCTGTATTTTTGTTTGTCTAATTAATTTATTAGTATTATAGAAAGGGTTTATAATGATATACCGTTACTCTTTTAGTCATTAGGCCCTTTGTTTGCTTGGGAAAGATTGTTAATTTTTTAAATGAAGTCCGATCCAAGCTGTCCTATTTCCGTTTTGTAGTGAGATTGATGTGTAAACATTGTGCTTGTGTACATTTCGTTTTGATACACAAGTTGATACTCTACAACGTTTTGTCTAAGTAAACGATGGGAAAACTAAGTGAATTTGTAAGTCATAGGAAAATATTGTTACATTAGCTTCGTTTGTTTGTCCTGTTTCAATTACACCAGGTACAAGTTTTTCACGAAAACCCGTTTTTCTGTCCTGGTGTAAATGTACCTGTCACAACCCAGAAACGTTTTTTATCCTGTTGTAAGTTACCACAACTGCGACTGGAGTAAGAATTTTACACCTGCTTCTTTAGCAGGAGTGGGTGTAAAACGACAAAATTTTGCGCCATTTTTAAAGTTTGTAGTGGCTTGGTTGGTGAAGTGAAGCTAAGAAAAAAGCTAGAAGTTAAAATGGAAAAAGCCGGGCCGTGCAATATCTTTTCCTGACCCTGTTATTATATGAATCTTCACGGCCTTTCTTAAAAGGGACAATGCCAATTAATCAACCGTTAAGCAAAAACCTTAGCCCAGGGCCGACATAACCTAAAACAAGGATAGGTCTGCTTGAAAAACGTTTAGCAATATTATGCACAACAATGTACTTGAAACCTATTATCTAGGCCAAAATATTGAAAAATATAGTTAGGCCCTAAGCCTATCATCGTGTGGTATATAGGCTCTAGCCCTTCGTTGCCTCGTCAAATGTCAAAACTGGGTGCATATATGTTTGTTTGTCCAACTGGGCGTAACGTGTACTTATTACTCCTATTTCCGGTTTTATGACGTACATCCGGACGATTCCAGGAGTAAATATGTTAACCTGGTACAGGACAAACAAACAAAGCTATTATACGCTTGTAAAGAAAAGTTGTCGAAGGGGCCATGCATAAACTTGTTTAGGTGACGCAGCCAAGCATCGGTGCGCACCCCGCCTACATGTGAACCACTCCGAGCAACAACCAAGCTACCATCCCCCGCCCCCACCCGCTAGTGCACCCACAGCGCTGCACCAAGCTATGTTAATTAATGATTTCCGACCCAACAATGGAATAATTCACTCCGCGGAGCAAAGTTTGAAGTTTAAAATGAGAATGGTTTTGTTTCCCATGAATCGAATAACGTTTTTCTGATTTTAATTTATCTCTTTCAAATGCACAGTCTGAAAACTTGCCGTATAAACTGTTTCCGATAAGGTTGTTATTCTATGTCTGGTGACCCATTTATTATGAGTAATCCTTATCCGAGTAAGAACTCAAAATTAATCTACCGTCATCGATAAACAGGCGATTATTGAATCACTTTTTTATGCATTGGCGCAAACTATGATTTAGTCGAAGAATACAATAGTTAACTATCTACTGTGGGGGTTAAACTATTATTCTTTATTGATACCTTGACTTTCGTAAGGAGAGACTTAACATCGAGTTTTGTTCGAATACACTGTTCTTACCACTGCGCAACCCGAACCTAACCAACTCATTGTCAGAGGAAGATGGCTTGAAAGTTGTCTGAATAAAAGAGGAACTGAATGTCACAGTACATTTTAATTTTTATTTTGGGTAGGATCTTACCTGCCTGCCAGTATGTAAATTGAGGGAAAATAATGTGCCCAAAATTAGATATCAATAATAGACAATTGTTGAAATATTGCTTGAATATTGATTGATTGATACAAGATTTTGTTCGAAAATATTTTACATCAAACGTTATTTCGGATTTTCAGGGCAGGTGATCATAATATTCCCTTATGCAAGGGTGTAAGACAATCAATCTATATTGAAACATGATTTACTTTCACATCATCATAAGTTTTTTTACTTCTTATGTCCTTGGAATGTGTTAGACGGTGACTTTTAAGCCGTCCTAGCAACGAGGCACATAAATTCTATAAGGTTGTTCCGAATTAGCATTTGTATATTCTGGTGCTGTCCGCGGGTAGAATCGTACTGAAACATGCTCGAAATCTCCAAACATGCAGGTCTATACAAGGTTTAGATTTTGCATGGACAATAACATAGCCTATGTACTTCTGATAAAAACAGTTAAAAAATTAACAGAAATGCAACAAATCAAGGTTTTAAATAATTCATTTATTAGTTTAGATAAATATAACTACATAAGAATAACAACAAGGAAAACGCTCAAGTCCCGCCGCGTTGTTAGATGAGCGTAATTGGTGCATTGAGCTAACATATGTTATATGGATTTTCTGTTATGCTGTGAAAAAATCATTACTCAATCGAAGATTTTTTTTAAATTAATATAAATATAAAAAAAATAAACTTTCATCTTTAATTTTTTTAATTAATCGTAATTTTAAAAAAGAAAAAAATCGTAAGATTTCGATTTTCATAAGAAATAGTTATTCGATTGTGCTCAAATTTTACAAGAATATCTTAATTCATAAAATTATGGTTCTGTGAAAAAATCATCAAAATCGGATAAAGCATGTAGGTGTTATAAGTCGAAAAAATTTTAAAAAATCGAAAAAAATCGTAAAATTGCGATTTTGATGAGAAATAATTTTCCGATTGTGCTCAAAAACGTGGCAGTTCTAAGTTCAGAGATTTCGAAGACCTCCATAAAAATTTCATCGCAATCGGAGTATCGGTTTAGCCGGAATCGTGTTAACAAACAGACAAAAATACAGAAAAAAAAACATTCCGGATTTTTTTCTCCAGAGTAGTGAAATGGAATCTTCGCTCCGCTCGCTACGCTCATCCAATTATTACATCCAATTTTATACATCATATTAATTAAGCATTACCTGTTGTAGGTGTAATATTATGTCAAAGTGAGTAAAGATTTAATTTATCTATCTTATCTGATTGAAAATCAATCTTGTGTGTAACGTAACGTGTTTAATAAGTATGTACATAATTGTTAGAAGAAATCACCCATTGCTCAGCACCCGGCGATACCAAACGTAACAGTACATCATTCTTCTAAGTCCAACTCTATTACAACACTTAAACGTTTAATGTGGCTTATAATCGCATACAATCTCGATTCTAACCTCGAACTTGAAACGTTTCTTCCCCAATTAATCACTTTCATTAGAGTTATCTCAGTTTAATATTGCCACCGACTTTCCTCGGACCTCTATAGGTTTCCCACCCTCCCCCTTTCACTAACCAGCCCCTGATTTATGTGTTGTCGTCTGCTCGGCCGTGATGACGTCATAGCCCGGGGGCCCTGGGCCTATAACTCCGGTGTGTCAATAGTGAATACGGCCTATAACTTGTTACTTGTCACTGACTCTCTCTCTGCTCTAAGACCGAGGAGTCATTCAGCTGGCACAGGGGTGGGGAAAGTCCAGGGAACTAATTAGGCTTGTACATGTGTCATAGTCTTGTTATAGTACGTATTATAGTTCTTATTATAATATACTTCAATACTAACTATATATAATAGGTACTTTATACTTTGTACCATAAAGCTATAATACTGTTATACTTTCTACATATACTTCACTTGATACTACATCACGATAATACTACACAACTTTATATTTATATTTAGCCTACATGTGATTCTATATTACTAGGAAAACGCCAAAGTCGTTGTTAGACGAGTGAGTGAGTCATGTGTTGAGTACCCGGGAACATGTGCATTTAAGTTGATTGACATAATAGGTATAAATTGATAAGATTTTGAGTTAGTTGGTATAAGGGTGCGTCAACTGAAATGCCAAAATGCGCCACTCTAGCCTATGATGGGCTAGGGAGGAAAGAACCATGCTGGATTCTGCACTAGGTAGTGGAAAGACAGGGAATGTTACCGGGTACTCGACACATGGCTCACTCTCTCGTCTAACGACGACTTTGGCGTTTTCCTAGTTATATAATTATGTATAATTATTGACGATAAAGACTTAAGACCAGTTGAAAAATAAACAAAACTTATAGTTGTTACTAAAGAATAAATTATAGGCATTGGGCATGATTGAGCCACGAGAGTGTTTTTTACCACTTGAATATCACATGCAGCAGATTCTTTCTGAGTTTAGTCCATTTATTTATTAGTTAGGCACTATATCGGCCTACATTAATTAAAATATGCATTTCACGTTTTGAACCTTGTAACGGTCATAAGTGTAAACTACAAGGGTGGGGGTGGATTGGCCGATTAATCTACAATCACTCTTATAATTAATGCTTATGACCGTTACAAGTTTCAAAAATTCAAGTGCACATTTAAATTAATGTAGGCCGATATAGTACCTAACTAATAAATAAATCGATTAAACGCAGAAAGAAAATACTGCATGTGATATTCAAGTGGTAAAAAACACTCCCATGGCTCATTCATGTTAAAAACTAATAATATCAATAGTAATGTAAATAATTCAGGTTTAGGCTTATTATGGCTTTAGCTAGGAAAAGGATAGACGTTGAAGAGAGAGAAAGAAAGAAAAAATATAACACCCAACCCTTGCAGGCTGTAGCCTCTGTAGATACAGAAAAAGTTTGGGCTGTACGGCTGTTCCTAAGCAAGCGTTTCTGTCACCACAGCCTGTTACGCTTGTATTGAAAATACAAAATTCTTTGTTCATGTCCCGCAACGATATGTTTCACACTGTGAGTATTATTTGTACTAGAATATACTACTGGTGTGCGGGTACCCGAAGTTTCGGGTCGGGTATTTGGGGGCAGACTTGAACGTCGAAAAAGGAACCCGCATCGTCATATCTGTACCATGTAGCTCATAGGCTAGAGTGGCGCATTATGGCCTTACAGTTGACGCGCTCTTTCACCAGCTAAACTCAAAACCCTATCGTTTAAACCTTATATATCAATCAACTTAAATGCAAATGTTCCCGAGTACTCAACACATGTCTCGCTCACTCGTCTAACAACGACTTTGGCGTTTTCCTAGTAACTAGTAACTAGGAAAACGACGTTGTTAAACGAGTGAGTGACCTATGTGTATAGTATCCGGTATCATTCCCCATACTGGGCTAGATCGATCGTTAGGTAGGCCTATATGGGAGAAAAGGCGATGTTCCCGGGTACTTTGGCGTTTCCCTAGTTATTTAAATTGAACATTTAAAATGCGAATCATGTTCAAAACGTATTAGCGTGAAACATTACCAAATTTCCAAGATAAAACAAAATCACCTAAGTTTTACTACCCATTTAACACCCCTCAAAAATAATATGTGGGTGTAAAAATATAAAAAAGTTGGAGCTAATGGGTATCGAACCCCAGCCCTCCGTTCGGTAGTCTAAATGCTTACCAATAGGCCATGCAAGCCACGTAGTTATCGTCCCACTAGCTGCTACTAAACAAATGCTATAGATATTTTAAAAATCACATTTTAATTTATTGTAGGATTAAATCGCAATGAATCTAGCTGATTTTGTTAGCAGTTCTCAGTAAACTTGTGCCGGATGTCTGTTTAAAATTTCAGCCCAATCTGTTCAGCGGTTCGGCTGATTTTCGACGTACAGATAGACAGACAGACAGAATCATAGAATGAGAGCCGTTCGAGTTGAATGGAGACACACGGTCGCTCCGCTCCCTCGTTTAATTATACTGTGACACATATCTAAACTAGGGAAACGCCAAAGTCGTTGTTAAACGAGTGAGTTAGCCAAGTGTTTTGACTTCTAAAACCGGACCGTCTGGTCACCTTACAGGAACTCACTCTGCTTGCCACAATAATTATTTAAATTGAACATTCAAAATGCGAATCGTATTCAAAACGTATTAGCGTGAAACATTAACAAATTTCCAAGATAAAACAAAATCACCTAATTTTTATTTCCCATTTAACACCCCTCAAAAATAATATGTGGGTGTAAAAATATAAAAAAGTTAGAACTGACAGGTATCGAACCCCATCCATCCGTGCGGAAGGCTAAAATATGGTTACCACTAGGCCATGCAGGCCACGCCAAATGCCATTGATATTATTAAAAAAATCACATTTTTATTTATTGTAGGCTTTAATCGCAATGGATCAAGCTGATTTTGTTAACAGTTCTTAGTAAACTCGTACCGGATGTCTGTTTAAAATTTCAGCGCAATCTGTTCAGCGGTTCGGCTGATTTTCGACGTACAGACAGACAGACAGAATCACAATGAGAGCCGTTTGAGTTGAATGGAGACACTCGGTCGCTCCGCTCCCTCGTTTAACTAGGGAAACGCCAAAGTCGTTGTCAAACGAGTGAGTGAGCCAAGTGTTGAGTACCCGGGAACATCCCCTTTCCTCCCCTATACCTAAGGCTAGATCGAGCCCAGTATGGGGATTGATACCGAGTACTCAACACATGACTCACTCACTCGTTTAACAACGAATTTGGCGTTTCCCTAGTTATTTAAATTGAACATTTAAAATGCGAATCGTGTTCAAAACGTATTAGCGTAAAACATTAACAAATTTCCCAGATGAAACAAAATCACCTAATTTTTATTTCCCATTTAACACCCCTCAAAAATAATATGTGGATGTAAAAATATAAAAAAAGTTCGAACTAACGGGAATCGAACCCCAACCCTCCGTGCGGTAGACTAAATGCTTACCATTGTGCCATGTCAGCCACGCATATCAAGTCCCGCTAGCTGCTACTAAACGAATGCTATCGATAATATAAAAAATCACATTTTTATTTATTGCAGGCTTAAATCGCAATGGATCAAGCTGATTTTGTCAACAGTTCTCAGTATACTCGTACCGGATGTCTGTTTTAAAATTTCAGCTCTACATCTGTTCAGCGGTTCGGCTGATTTTCGACGTAAGACAGACAGACAGAATCACAGAATGAGAGCCGTTCGAGTTGAATGGAGACACTCGGTCGCTCCGCTCCCTCGTTTAATTAACAGACGCCTTTCAAAATTAAAAGCTTGCTCGATGGATTTGGATTGGTTATGTTTTGGTTAGTCAATAACGACAATCAAGTTAAAAATTCATCGACCAAGCTTTTAATTGTAAATGGTGTCTGTTAATTTAGATATTTCCACATGTAAATGTTTCAATAAATTTATTTTATATTTTATGTTATTTTAAAAAATATATTTAAAATATTTATTAATTAATTAATTAATATTTATTTCATAATTATAGTAAGATATTGATATGGATAGTAATATTATTAATTTGTCATATAATTAATAAATATATTTTTTATTTTACTCACCACTTTATGCAGTTGAGCCACTTGTATCTTCCTCGTTTTCGGCTTGGGCCCTTTTTTTTTTGCAAATTTTTGCATTTTTGTATAGTTTAATTGCTTCCTCGGTGGCTTTCCTCGGAAAACTACTATTTTTAATATAATATTTTAAATTAAACGCGTAATGGAAAATATTGGTTGTTTTCGCACATTAATGTGTGCAAATTATTATTGCAAATCGCCTTTTTCACAACGTTTACTTCCAGTAGCGAATAGAAGCTGGATGAGAGCGTACCATAAGCCAGATCGCTGATAGGAGATGTATAGGGGAGTTTTCTGCAGCCGAGATGGTATTAATCCCTCGTTTCAACCCTAACCCCGTCCAAGGCCACAATCATCCCTTATCACCATTGTACAGGTCAGCAGCTAGACCAATGGATTAGTTGAGATGTTTTTTGTTGACATTTCAATCTGTAGTGATGTGTTAAAGCGGGAGGAAGATAAATGTTTTACATGGACTTATGACTTAACACACTCTATTAGTGAGACCATTTTAACAATGACGGAACAATAATTGCCTGGTTTTTAAGTGACTTTAACTCGCGTTAGCTTACCTAAGCACTAGGCAAGAGGTTGTAGTCTAGAAGGTCACCAGTGTCCGCAGGCCAGCGACAATAATATCTGATGATTTTCACAAGTATTAAATTAAGTAATACAAGATAGAATTTGTTGGACCCAGTCGCTCATCTTTTACAGATGGTCACATTTTATTAAGCGGGCTTCCTTAGTATTCTCAATATGTAGCAAGGTTCTAGTAACAGTATCATTTCAAAGCAAGAAGATTAATATCCGTGTTATCAGACCTATTATGTCAGTAATTACATATTTAAATACGATTTGGTTCCATGAACATGAATCAAAACATTGTTTATAATAATACAATAGAAATTCAAGTTATTGAAAATGTTAACGTACGTTTATACATATTCGAAATAAATTACAACGAGAAGTAACTAGCTCAAAAACTGATCAGTTCTATAATTAAATACGACATTTTATATTAATTGTTATATAAAAGTGTATTTTATACTGTACTACATAAGTAAGTAGAGATTTTGTAGGGAAATATAGAGTTACATTTTTGTGATGAAAATGTTAATACAAGATTAAGGTAATGTTCGGAATTATTGAACGAGTGAGCGTAGCGAACTGAGTGATCTCCATTCGACTTAAACGGCCCTTATTGTTTTTCTGCGTGTGTGTGTGTGTGTGTGTGTGTGTGTGTGTGTGTGTGTGTGTGTGTGTGTGTGTGTGTGTGTGTGTACGTTGAAAATCAGCCGAATCGCTGAACAGATTGCGCTGAAATTTTAAACAGACATCCGGTACGAGATTATTGAGAACTGCTAACAAAATCAGCAAGATTCATTGCGATTTAAACCTACAAGAAATAATAAACTGAAAAATAGACTTCCAATGTTTAGAAATTATTTTAACGACAATGTTTTAGATTTTGAAAATATATTTTTTGTTTGTTATTTACCTGGCTGTGAAATGCCGTGTCCATGCAAGGTCTGTCGAATGTTTTACGTCAAGTACCCCCAAATTCCGCTCGTAGATTGAGTAAACCTTGCAATATTTTCACGTATTTCGTACTGGCTATGTTAACCATAGTAGGCCCTATTGCCATAGATGATGGACTACACTGCGTTATATGCATTTCAAAACATGTTTATTAATTTTTTAAATACATCTAAGAATTACAAAATCTTTCCCGACCAGGGGATTGAACCCACGTCTCCCACATTTCGGCTATAAGGACGCTTTAGCCAACTAGACTTGGGAAACGCCAAAGTCGTTGTTAGACGAGTGAGCGAATCTTGTGGTGAGTACCCGGGAACATTTGAATTTAAGTTTGATAATTATATTCGTATTAATAATAGTTTTTTAAAGTTTAGTTGGTATACGGGCGCGTCAACTGAAGGCCATAATGCGCCTCTCTAGCCTATGATAGGCTAGGGAGGCCTAAGGTAGGGGAAGAAAAGAAATGTAACCGGGTACTCAACACATGGCTCACTCACTCGCTTAACAACGACTTTGGCGTTTCCCTAGTTTATTGGAAATTGACAGGATTTGAAGAAATAAAAGTTGCTGCTGTTATGATTTAACGTACCTGTTTGTGTGAGGTTACGTACATTATTGAACGAGTGAGCGTAGCGAACGGAGTGATCTCCATTCGACTTAAACGGCCCTTATTGTTTTTCTGCGTGCGTGCGTGCGTGTGTACGTTGAAAATCAGCCGAATCCCTGAACAGACTGCGCTGAAATTTTAAACAGACATCCGGTACGAACTAACTGAGAACTGCTAACAAAATCAGCGAGATCCATTGTGATTTAAACCAACAAGAAATAAAAATGTGATATTTAATTAATTTAATCGTAAAAGACAAGGAAAGAGTAAGTGCATCTCGCAAACATCAGCTGGTTTGTATAAAAGATAAGTATATATTACTCCCCGAAAAGATGCGACCACTGGCAGTCGTCGTCGGGGACTTCTACCCCTTCCCCGACGACCTCCTTGACGACGACGACGACGACCATGATAATACGAACGATGCCAAAGACGATGACGACCACGACGTGAGAACCCCCTTTTTTCTTTCACAGCTACCCGAGGCTTGTTCTGACCAGCATAAGATTTTCCTCCCTATATCACTAAGGCTAGAGTGGCGCATTATAACCGAATGGTTAACGCACCCTGAAACCAAATAAACTAAAAAACATTTTCTATGTTCACCTATAGGTCTAAATTGTCTTTAATTTTTCATAAGCCTGCATTGACGCTGGGGGTAATCGTAGGTCTACACTAGCTGGCCGTCCCATTTAGCCTGGCGTGTATCAGTTGAACAAGAGTATGCGACCACAAACATTTGTGCAATGATTATACTAGGGAAACGCCAAAGTCGTAGATAGATGAGTGAGTGAGTCATGTGTTGAGTATCCGGGAATATTTGCATTTAAGTTTGATGATAATAATTGTATAGGTTGGCCCATAATTAATAGGGTTTTGAGTTGAGTTGGTTTAAGGGCGCGTCAACTGTAAGGCCATAATGCGCCACTCTAGCTAATAATAGGCTAGGGAGGTCTTAGGTAGGAGGAGGAAAGGGAACTTTACCAGGTACTCAACTCAACACATAGCTCACTCACTCGTTTAACAACGACTTTGGCGTTTCCCTTGTTATATCTGAGTGGAACAAAATACCTGAGAGAATTGCTGAGGTGTTTGGAGGTGTTGTAGATGTTTGGAGGTGTTGGAGGTGTTTTTTTAATGTGTAAAAATAATAATATAAAAGTCTACGTCATTTTTTAATCTTATTATTCTACGTTGTCACAAAAAAACAGTTGTTAATGAATTTATTTACATTTTTACGACTTTTCTTTGATTCCTTTCGGGATTTTCAAGGTAGGAATAACCAAAAACATTTAAATATTATAATGAAATAAAAGCATGAATTTCTTCTTCAAAATGCTGAAATCGAAAAAAATGTTTCGTGGGGAACCTTCCCAAGGGTGCAAGAAATGCCTCTCTTCAGGTGTCTACACCGAGGTATTTTGGAATTTGGACAATTGCGAAGGGAATATCCTAGGGCTGTTTTATTAAGACGTGTCAATCCGTTGCATTCCCTTTCTGAAGAAAACCTCGGAAATAACTTTCAGTAATGAATTGCCTGTGATAGTATATCGAACACATGACCTCCCGAATCAGAGTTCCATACACTCAGTATGCACAAACCGCCACTGTCGGGCCTAAGTAGTCAAACGTGATTGACTAATATCACCGAGGTTCTAACGCCTCGCCTCTTTGGTGTTGGCTCAATGTTTATTGTAGCCCAAGAAGTTAATTGTTCTTTAAGACGATTTACACACAAGACACAGCTACATGCTCTTACAGTTTACCAAGTTTGCTTTATTATCATCATGCTGGGAAAGCGTTACGAGCTTAGTTGACATTAGATTGACTAGCCAATGAATAAAAAGCCAATATTGAAATATGACATTGCGTAAAACACCCACTTGTTGACAGACTTTAATAGCCGCTTATTAGAGTTTAAACATTGAATGAAAACATGATAATATGTTGTGACACTATAGATAAAACAATCACAGACATGGATTTATTGTTTTTTTCTCTCCTAAAAATGGCAAAACGAAAGAAATGTTATTGTACAGTACACTTGTTAATAAAGAAACATTTATAGAATGTAAGTATATATTTAACTTTATTTCCAACTTCATTGTTCAGTCCAAATAACCAATTACATTATTAACCTTACCTGCTCTAAAAGATTCATTTTTACAATAAAACGAAAGTACATAAACAACAGACAATATAAAATTCCTAACAATCAACGTGAAATTAAATAATTTGTGTTAATGAAATATTATCATGGACATCTCAAGTAAAAATTAAAATACAAGAATTAAAATATGATTTTCAATGTGTCTTCAGCGGTCACTCTCGTGTCTGTAGTGCTGTTTCTTCAGCTTAGACATCTTACAGCTCTGTGCGCCTTGTAGTGCGCACTTCTGCCTCCTAACAACTCATCCACCTGATTCGAGTCCGCATATTAACCCGTTTTTAGAACACTATTGAGGGTTTACTTCTTCCACGAAACCCTGTTTTCATTCGACAATGAATTCTAACATTGTCTTTGAGAAACGTCCAGCATGAATTAACGACTTGACCTCAAACGGGCCGTGAAAGATTCAATCCCCAGAAAAGTGCGTAGAGCTTCATCTCCCAACCCACTCGCACATTGTGAACAAGAACGCCTTTCCGCGCCGTAAATCTAAACCTTTATCTTTTATTTCTTTCCAAACAACAGCTTCCTTTATTCCTTTCAATAAAGTAATCTCTTAGTTAATTTAATGCCTGCGACCCGGGGTCCCGGCGAATGGCTCTACGCTGGCGGCCGCGGGGGGCTTCGCAGTCCGAACGGCAGACGCTCGCATTCATAGTGACCATGGCGACGAGAAAAACTTCCGGCCCATTGATTCTGTGACTCCGCTGAAATATCGGACAGCATCAAGTAAAGATGCTGGGGCTAAGCGAGTAGTGAAGAGCAGAACTGATGACTTGATGTAACGTTTCGTCGAGTGTATGCATAACTCTGAATATGCGTGTTAATTATTCAAACTGTATTTACTGTGTGATGTACTGTGTGTGTTTAATTAACATCATCAAATAAGGGCTAAGAGCTTCCATTCGAAGTTCTCAATCAAAGTACATCAACTGGACAATAAAGCAAATCTCTTTTCTCACAATTTTCTAGGTAGGGCATCAAGAATTTTACATGTAAACTGTATAATATTAATATTATTCTGTAATGCTTTATAGAAACCCACAAATAAATAAATAAATAAATAAATAAAAAATAAAATAAAAAAAATACGCCCTTTGTCACCTTGAGAAGCAATTAATGTTGCTTTGTTGTAAACGTGTGAACAGATTCGTTTAAAAAACATTTTGATATAGTCAATTTTTGAGAATAAAGTTTAAAATAACTATTTTTTTAAATAGACAATTCAGAAACAAAACTGAGCAAAACTTTTAAAAAATTTAGAAAGTGATAAAATAAGACATCAAAACAAAGATAAGTAAATGGTATCATAAAGAATGTGTTTTTATTTAATAGTTGCACTAAGATTTTTAAATTCGCGTGTGTTTCATAGATTTACATAATCATAAGAACTAAGCATAACTTAGAGAATTGCTGGATGTAGAGAAGTTAGGTGAGGAGGTGAGTAGGACATGGTTGACATGGTATGGACATAATATAACTAATGGTGGTTGAGATGATGAAGAAGATAATGTATTAAAGAAAGTTTGAAGAAGGAAGAAGATAGGGGGAGGCCAAGGAATAGAAGAAAGGAGACCATAGCAAAAAATATAATTTATTATAAAAAATGTACAAAAATATATTTGACATAAAAATTACTTAGAAATAATTTTAATAAGCGTTTGTGGTGTATGTGTATGTAGATACAAGTATAAATTAAGAATTTCAATACATTTTGGTTACAAGTTCATCTATAATGATAAGTATATAAGGCAAAACAATAGACCTTTCGCAATTAAAAAGTGTAAGAATCGTTGTATAAAAATGTATAATTAATACAAGACAAGCTTTAAAATAAGATTGCTTCATAGTGTAGACTTAAATATCCGGGTTAATCGCGCAATGAGTTCTTGGAGATGCGTCTTTGAATCCTGGCGAACGGAAGTTGCTCTTGCCTGGTCGTTCTGAACGTGAGCGAGTTCCTCGGCGCCTGCGACTTGATGGACTGCAGCCTCGCCGAGAGCCTGTAGTTCTCCCTGTCGATGTCTTCGTTCCTCCTCCGCTGGTTGACCGCGTGGCTGGTCGGGCACCGGCTCTGGCCGAGGCAGCTGCCGCTCAAGGACTCCACTCTCTTCGCCACCGAGCCTGCATCGCTTCTCTTGTGGTCCGTGGGGAGCTTCTTGTCTTGTGGTGCACTAGTCTGGTCTCCTGACCCAAGTTCTATGTTCGATCCGATTACAGGTGATGGGTGGCCACTTCCCAACATCTCAGCCAGTATTGACTTGGCGATCGTTTCGGCCTCTGTGACATCCTTAGCACTCTCGGTAGAGATAGTGCAGGGTTCGGTGACATTCTTAGGAATCTCGGTGTAGATAGTGCAGGGTTCGGTGACATTCTTAGCACTCTCGGTGTAGATTGTGCTGGACTCTGTAGAGGATGATTCAGAGTTCTCGTTGTAGCTGGCGAAGCTGCACTTCTCTTCCGATGACGTCACAGATAGGGCCTTAAACTTGGTGCTGGCTTCAGAACTACTTTTGTTCATAGTCACAACAAACACATTCTTCTCAGAGTCTCGCCGAATGTTCGCATTATATAAACTCATGCCACCTTGGAGTCGTTTTGATTCCAAAGTGCTTGAAGTGGTGTTGATGGCGTCTTTGGTTTGTTTCGCGTTTAACAACTCTGGAATCTGAGTTCCTTGGTTGATCTGAAAAAAGCGTTTGTTTGCGTCCAAGATCTTTTGCAGCTGATCGTGAGTGTACTGTTCGAGATTTTCCACGATCGCAGAATCAAGGTTCTTGTTTCCCATCTGCTTTCCTCCTGATTTCTTTCCTTGGGCCTCATTTCTGTTCTCTTGACAAGTGAAGATACTCCGAGGCACCCTCTTTGTTTCTGAGCTCTTTGCCTCGACCTGGACGGTCTTCTGGCCAATAGGGGGCGACTTTCTCTGCAGCTGACCGGCTAGGCTCTTGACTTGGAGAGGTTCACCAGAATCATCTGAAATCAATAATGTATTGTTTATATATTATAAAATATGATTGAGCAATTGCATTACTTTTACCTGATCGTATCTAATAAAGGGTACAATTACTTTAAGGTTTAACATTTCAAACTCGAGTGCAACATCTGGGCATTCATTTTAATCATTGTGTAGTTAAGATGAGTTCGAAACACCTTAAGAAGTAGTGAGTCAGAGCGATGATGAGTGATGTGAATTGAGATGTGAGCACTGCCAACAAGTCTTGCTCACACCACCGACATGAATTACTTAAAACAGATACTTGTAAATTGTAAGTCAAATACAGTTTGTTGTCTTGTCAGAGCACATATAAGTGTTTAACTCCCGCTGATATTTATGCATTGACGTCAAAGTTTAGTTTATTATCACAAACAAACAGGTTCCACATTAAATACAGCACAACATAAATCAAAATAATAACAACAGAAACTTGCAAGACTTCTAGTGAATGGTGAATTTTTAGCTAGATTATTACGCACACAATCTTGGTAAAACAATGTTGTATGTCTGGACCTCTTCACCGGAACATTAAAACATATTTAAGACAACAACATTATCGTATTGATGAAACCATGTTATTTTATGCGAAAGAACATTGCGTCATAAATAAACCTACGTTTATCAACAGGTGTGTTGTTTAAACGTAAACATAGTTGAGAGTAATCGACTCGAGAGATTTGTAAAGTGTCGGTGCCTGAAAGAGGGAACAGTGTTTCTCCTCAACCTGAGCAACTTTCCCCTTACCCATAGGGTTCCAGATTACACTTACATATTCAAGGATGGAGCGTAAAAGTGAACAATACACACTCACTGTGGTTTTAGGTGAGAACTCATTTAACAAAGAGCTTATATAAAATTGGTACATATTTATTTATGTATTTTATTTATTTGTGAATTGGCCACATACAGCATTTTCTGCCATTTTAGAGTGATGACCAGTAATCAGTGATGTCATGATGATGAAGAAGGGAGGAGGGGAAACCCGGCAACGGCACATAGCCTAATTCTTTCGAAAAGTACCTAGGGGACTAACAGCTTTACGTCCCATCCGAAAGGACAGTGTAACTTTGACAGCTGACGTCGAGGAGAACGAAGCCGTCACACAAGCTTTCGAACCCTCGTCTACAAAGGGCGTGCGCAGAGATTTTGAAAGGGGGGGGGCACAAAGGACAGATGCGTACCTAGGATATGATCATGGGAGGGGGGGGGGGGCGATTCGCGCCAGCATCTATAACCGTGGGAAAGGCCGGGACCAAGCACGGGGAGTGTGGGGGCCAGGCCCCACCTAAATATAGCACCATAGGCGAAATTTGTGTAAATCAGGGTTTTAGTGTTCATTTGGAGCGTTTCAAAAAAAAGTGGTGGGCTGAATGCAAAACCGAAACAATGTAGTTTGTGTGCGTTAATTTGTTATGTTGTCCACAGCATACACGCTGATCAGCAACCGCAAAAAACAAGGACTAGTTACTAGGGTGGGCCGAAAAACAACATTTTTTTTTAAAGTCGTAATACCGCGGAAAAGTTGCGAATTGTGGAGACTAAAAAATTTTTAAACAAAATTTTAAAATCGGTTCATATCTTCCGGTCGCGCATGTGCTCTAAAGTTTTCCAAAATTTGATTTTTTTTTTTTTTTTTTGTAATACCGCGGAAAAGTTGCGAATTGGGAAGACTAAAAAGGGTAAAAAAAGTATAAAAAAATCGGTTTATATCTTCCGGTCGCGCATGTGCTCTAAACTTTTCCAAAATTTTGAAAAATTCACATTTTTACGATAATTTTTACTATTTTTAACATTGAAGAAAATTTTAAATATGAAAAATTCGAGCTTTTACATTCGGGAAGAATTGCTAATTTAAAAATGCTAAAAATTATCGTAAAAATGTGAATTTTTCAAAATTTTGGAAAAGTTTAGAGCACATGCGCGACCGGAAGATATAAACCGATTTTTTTTTTTTTTTTTTAATTTTTTAGTCTCCACAATTCGCAACTTTTCCGCGGTATTACGACTTAAAAAAAAAAAATGTTGTTTTTCGGCCCACCCTACTAGTTACGCCATCCACTGCCCCTGTAGGTCGAGTTTTGTACACTGGGAATGAGAAGGTATTGTCGAATGTTGAAGCTTGCTTGGGTCTTCCTATCTAACCTGGAGTTATTATTTCACTGAGGTTTTGATAACTAGGCCGCTTCGCGAACACTTTTTCAGTCGCGTTGATGGATGAGTTTTTTTTAATCTATCTGTCCAATGATTACCACGTTTTAGTATAAGTGGGATCTCAATACTTTTTAAGTTCAATCACAAAAATATATTTTTTTTAAATGAATCTTAATAAAGTAATATTAATGTTATGGTATTACCATTAACAATAGAATTTAAAAATCTCGAGGCCCAAAAGACAAGCATTTTGAACGCATTGTAGGTGATTGACAAGTTTATATAGTTACTTCCTAATTACAACTTGTAAAAGGCTTTCATTATATCTATATATCTATGAATTCTGGTTAAATTATTCATCTTTTTGTTTTAGAAGGCACTACATCACTATTACCTTTATTTCCATGTAAAACATGAACGTTATAGGACCACCCGTTTGGTCAGAATGGGAAAAATCACGAAAATATTGCATTAAAAATCGGGGAACAAAATGGTAAAAGCACGATTTCTATGAGAAATATTTCTTAGATTGTCCCCGAAAAAAAAAACATCAAAATACAGTGCTTTCAAACGTTTCCATTAAGTTTCATCAAGATCGGAGTATAGCCGTTTGCCCGGTCTCGAGCTAAATATCACGAAAATATCGCATTAATTATCGAAAAAAATCGTAAAAGTATGATATTCATGGGAAATATTTCTTCGATTGTACCCGAAAACGTGTCAGGTCGAAGTTCGGAGATTTCGAGAGCCCACTGCAATTTTCATCAAGATCGCATACTATGCCGTTTGCCCGGTAGAAAGCAAACAAACAGACAGAAGAAAAAACACCAGAGCTAATTATTTTGGGGGGGTCAGTAAAATTTGAGTCTTCGCTTCGCTCATCCAATTAAATCGGTTTCCAATAAGATGCATTAACGACTGTTGTGCTACATGTTGGACCGGGTTTATCAAGGTGTACTTTCCCTTCCGCCTCAGTAAGGAAAACACAAGAAACCCTTTCAGTCATATTTTCTCGATTGATGTCGATTTTGCAACCGATTTATAATATATCTAAATCTCATAACATTAGTTGAAACTGGTAGATTCCCCAAAAGTGCATGATATTGTGTAGGCCTAGGTATAAAAAGGCCACTTAGACATTTTCCATTGTCTTCCATTAAACCTGTAAATAATGTTACGTCAGTAGCGTTACTATCCCTTGTTTTTCGGGGAAACGATCGTTTTTGTAACCACAAATATAAGTATGTATCCTGGTACAATCTAGGGTTTGGGGGGGGGGGGTCTGGGAAGCGTAACGCCAACGGTTTTATTTTGTTTTTAACATTGCAAATGGTGGTATTTTACTTGGTTTTAACGGGGTTTCGTCGACAATTTTCAAAATTTTGAAGAAGGGCAGTCTTATTACGAGTTAATAAAATCTTGCCGCAATATTGTGCCCCTTAACCCCTCTCGGGAGGGGGGGGGGGCTTCCCACCAGTAGTTACGCCAACGAGGTAATCAATAATTTTAATTTTACTTATTTGCGCACTATAAATACATATTGACTGCCAGGCTAAGCTTAGGGACATTGACTTTAAATACTACACAATATTTTTTACGCGCAGTTAACGTTAAATTATTATAAATGTTACATCAGCATATAACTAGTTTTTAGGTATGTTGAACTGAGCAAGCCTTAACAACACACAAACATTCCAGCAGCTTCGCTTTCCCATCTCAAATTCCATTTCCAAGAAAAATATAATATCTTAAGTTTTACGATAATCTGCAGGTCCCAACTTCCTTTATTAAAAATAAAACAAACAGAATCGAAAAGCAATGTTCAAATAAACAATATATAACTTGAATTAACGGTTAGGTTATACTATTTTTTTAAATTAACTTTGAGCACACTGAACTTTAACGTTCAATCCGTTAGTTGTAGTTGTTGTAGGTAGCTAACCAACCAACCTTGGTCCGTGTGGGGTGTAGGGTCGTCCAGCCGGACCATGCGGAGCCCTTGCGCCAGTGCACGATCCTCCACACCCTCCCCCCTCCATTCTTCAACCCCTGCTGGATCTCGTTCATGGCCTTGATCATCGTGCGCTCGTTGGGGTAGGTTACGCCAGGCGGTATCAGGAAGGAGTCCCGCGCGTGGACTTCAGCACAACACACCACACAAATACCACATGAAATATTTATTTAGATTACATACACCGGGCGTCAGAAGTCAATGTAGAGGTCTGGGTGATACCTTTCGTTATCACCTTAGCTCGTGAATATTTGGTTCTTTTTGAGTTCGTTATATTCACAGAGCCATCACTCGATGACGTCATCTAACAGGCCGTGGGGGAAAATTGCGGCGCTATTTTATTATTGCATTTGGCCATTTGGCACTTTTAAACGTTGGGCCCTGGGAGTTGTTAATTTTAACACAAGGTTTGTATATATTAATGGATTCACCAAACATTGCATTACTTTAGGGTAAGCTAGTTTCTAGTGTAGGGGGCTAGAAATAAATTAGGGACAGTTATTCTAGTTTCATAAATAGGACAAACCGTCCGCTCCTAGCCCATCCCTTTTGTGCTAGTTTTATAGAACAATCCGAGATCTGTCGAGGGAATGTCGGTGGTGTCGATAAAAGATTAGGCCCCATTGATTTCGTTCTGACGCCGTGTGTACATAAAGCTTGTTGTATAAATAAATAATAAATGAACCTAAAAACCGGTTTGGTTTATTTGGATTAAGGACGCGTCAACCGTTAGGTCATAATGCACCACTCTAGCCTAAGGGGGGTGGGGAGGAGGGGCCCATGCTGGTCAGAACCAGCCACGGGTAAGGGGAGGAAGGGGGGTTTCTCACGTCGCGGTCGTCATCGTCTTTGTCATCGTTCGAGGTGTCATTGTCATCGTCGCCGGGGGGTCGTCAAGGGAAGGGGGCAAGGTCCCCGACGACGATTGCCAGAGCTCGCCTCTAGTTTCGGGGAGTAAAATACTACCCTTCAAACTAACTGATGTTTGCGAGGTGGACTTTTTCTCTTGAATCGCCTTCTACGATTAGCAGAGCCATGCTCTGGGCCAATTCTACCCCGGGCCCAGACGGGGAACAAACACAAATGAAATTAAACCAGCTGTGCAGCTAAAATATACATTATATAAACAAATGTTTGTTTTGATTCCATAACTCAGTTTTAAGATCGAATATAAAATGGTTAAACCAACATTGTATATTGCAAACTGTGTTCTGCTACTCAAACGATCACATTGATAGCATTCGGACCGGCTTTTCATTCGGGATTTCATTGCCGGTAGCAAGGAACACGTACTGACCGGTGAGCAACAGAAGAGTCTGTCGAGGTCAACAGATCGAGAGGGACGCCTTTGATAGTAATAAATAAAATAACAATTTATTTATTTTCTTAGTCTATACCCACTTTGTACACAAATGATTTTCAGTGGAGGACATTCAATTTTATTTAAAGCAGACCAGTGTGTGGCTCGTTGGTCTTGTGGTTAGCGTATCTGCTTCCAATGCAGAAGGTCTAGGGTTCGATTCCCGCCAAAGTCAGAAGTTTTTTAACTTCTGATTTGGACTTAAGTCCATCAGTTCTTGTCTTAGGAGTTTGTAAACGGTGACTTTGGAGCCGTCCTAGCAACGAAGCACATAATAAATTTCAGAGTTGTTCTGAATCGACCTTGTTGATTCTGGCGTTGATTCGCGGGTGTTCGCACTGTCCATACCACTGATTGCTATATTTCCTATTAAAAATATCGATCTTTGGTTGGTTATCGCTCATTCGTCGATTGCTTCGGGGCCTGCAAGGTTGGCTTGGTCGCTTTGATTTAAAGTCCCCCACTGAAAATCAGTTATATAACTGAGTGGGTAGACTCTAAATAAAATTTATTTATTTATTTATTTTATAACCTTGTTCTGCGCCGACACAATCGACGAGCGAACAAGGAACAACTATTATAGACCGGCATATTTAAATAGGAAACATCGATCAAACAATCTGGACACGATTCCACCAGCAAGCGGCGCCAGAATCGACAAGGCTAGTTCGGAACATTCTTATAATTTATTATGAGCCTCGTTGCTAGAACGGCTCCGAAGTCACCGTTTACACTTTACTTAGCCAATCGAATAAGATGGACTTTGGTCCATATCTGAAGTTAAAAATCTTTTACTTATAAGCAGGTTTCCAATCCTGGACCTTCTGCATTGGAAGCAGAGACTCTAAACACATCTACGATCTCATAAAGGCCTAGTTCTAAGTACTTTAATAACCACTTGTTAGCTGAACGAGAACCACTTGTTAGCATAAAGATAAAATAAATAAAACTAGGTTTGAAAGCTGTTCAATAACCTGTGTTAGTTGTTTTGTAACCAAATTGTTAGTTATACGATAACCACTTTTTAGCATACAATAACAACTATTAAGCAGTTCGATAACATTTTGTTTTGTATCCGATAACCACGTTAGTTACTAGTTTAGTCTTGTGTGAAACCATCTTTGTCGTTGCTGACGTCATTCTTGGCTAATCGTGGCCAACCTGTAGCTTATACCGATCACTGGCTGATCATTAATTGCTCGACAATTTCGTCGATGTAGCTTTTAGATTTTTACGTAATTTAATTAAATTAAATTTAAATAAAATAATTATATTCTTATCTTATCTAACTAAGTCGGCCTACTGAGCCACATAACTGGTTACCAGTGGGTGACGAACTTAAAGTTGACCGAGCCAACCATGACGGCGCCGTCATCATCGACGTCTCCAACTCGCAAACTTCTCGTTGTTTGCCGTGATAGGGGAGTTTTTCTCCTGAACTAATGGCGAGCTCTGGGTCGTGTCGGGACTTTCCCCTTCCCTTTGACTACCTCCCGACGGCGACGACAATGACACACACGGACGGATGATGCACAGACGGAGACGACCACGACGTGGGGGAACCCCTGCCATAGCCACATTACGCTTGTAGCTGTTTTTGACAGCACAAGGCCTTGTACACACCCTTTTTCTCCGCTTCATCCCTTACGTCCCTCTTCGTCTACGATTAGCCAAGTTGCAATAAATATGAGACGTTAGCCATATCCATATCTAATATATAGTCTCTTGTTACTCGGTAGATAGACTAGAATACTCACAGTTATCATTATAGAAGTCTGCCCTGGTGAGTCTTTCAACGTTTTTCACGTCCCATTTAGTCATCAGCACTTTGCTATTACCACTAGACTTGGGTAATCTATAGCTCACTTTTGCCATGTTTCTTCAGGCTGATGGTTATTTAGTAATCATAAAAACGGTGTTGGAACGAAGCGTGTCCGTACAGAAACCAAGGTGCGTATTTGGTTAACTTTAACCTGTTCGCATTGTACGTAGAACGCGACCCGACTTATGAATTACCGGGGCAACCAAAACCGGACGTGAGTTACACGTTCTGTATTGTTGCCGGGAGTTCACTCTGTATTGAGAGTTCAGTATTATTTGTTGGTGTTATTAATTGTAGTTTTCAGACTTATTTAAGTTTTCTAAAACACAAATTAATCATAGTTACAGATAATAGTACATTATGATCATCTAACACCACCAAAACTTACTAAAATTTATTTTTGGGTTCAGTAGAACGCCCCATATTAATTATTATATTGGTTTCAATTATGTTTATGTCGGGCAGCTTATAATATGTTGTCGGTTGGAAGGCTGACATTTTTTTCTGTTTTAACACAAACTCTTGTCAAAATACCAACATACAAACTCTTCTCTTCAATATTGTGCATTTATTGAATTAACAACGAAGGATTGTATTGCAGCTTGCTCTGGCTCGGTTAACATACGCATGTACTTTACTCTCGTACAATGTTATTATGGTTCATTTAAATAGCGCAATTAGAGACGTCCTAAAGCAACAAAACAGAAAAAATATCATATAACAATACCTAGTAAAAAACAATATTTTATTTAATTGGGAAATGTATACTCGAATCGCTATTGTACTAAATGTGAGAAATGCACAGACATTCATTACATCGCAAAGAGTTAGTTTGTTCCTCGCAGTCTTCTAAGTGTACAGTACTGGAACTAGCTAGAAGAGCCCAGGGCTGGGCAAGTTTTCACCCTCAGAGAGATTGTTTCTTGGTTTAGTTTAGCTGCAGAGCTGGGGAGATTCATTTAGCGCTGATAGATCGAGCTTGAGCCGTGTCCACTGGTCAATTGCCCCGGGGTAAGTGAGCGGGTCGGGGGGGGGAGTTTGGGGCAGTGGCGGAACTTTGATTCATGGGCCCGCCCGCAAACTTTCTATGCCCCCCCCCCCCAACAGATTCACACATACATACATAAGTTCAGTGTTAAATTCAGGCTTTTCATCCCGGGCGGGATATAAAATATCTCGGGGGTATTATATAGGGACTAAGTACGGGGGGGTTGGGGGCAAAGCCCCTCAACAATAGCGCCGCAGAAGTAAACTTTGAAAATCAGGTTTTAATAGTGCGTTTGGTGCGTTTTAGAAAAAAAGTTGTGGGCTAAATGCAATTCCAAAATAATGCAGTTTTTGAGAGTTGTGTTGTGGACGCTAAAAGTTCCTAAATATCCACTAGATTTCATCTTCAAACCGCTAGATTCACAAAACGGTCATTTTAGCAACGAAAACAAATGCAATATTTTCCAAACGGGATGAAATACTGAATTTTTAAGGAGTTTTTTTTTTTAACGGGCCCCCTAAACGGCCCGGGTCCGCCCGCAGCTGCGGGCACTGCGGGAGTCTAGTTCCGCCACTGGGGGGGGGGGGGGAACTTACTTGTGCGGGGCACTGAAAACAAAACATAAATTGGACACGGTGGAGTTTTCTGCAACTTTCCTCAACAACAACAACAACAAAAGTCAACAACATGTCAGTCAATGCATTCTTCTAGGTGAGTTTTAGGACATGCTTTTTAAACAAATTCCTGTTTGCTCAGCCGACTGACACCACAGTCGTTTACAATTTTGGGTAGTTGCCAAGGAAGCGGAACCATAGGGCGCCACAGTCATACTTTTTCAAAAAATAAATAAAAAGATTTTCAGGTTTTTGGATTTTTGGATTTTCTTAAAAAGTCTACAATAATTGACCACATTCGTGGATTGATCATGACAGAATGAGTCGTAGCTTTTTTAAAGTTAAAAAATAACGATTCTATGCATCAATAGAAAAACGAAACTAAATAGCTAGGAAAAGATGACTCAATGCATCAAATTCGCTCATCCATCAACGCGAATGTGTAATTTATCTTAAGATTTCTCGTAATGAACACACAGACACACACCTTACCAACCAAGCGTTTACAGCTGAACGCAAACAAGCGTTTACAGCTGAACGCAAACACACACTCGGTGTACAAACGTGAACGAATTAAAAATCAAATTAACCCATTAAAACAAATTGTGTTCTTGCTTTATAATTTGTTTAGATGTAGACGGATTATAATTAAGGACGTTCAAGATAATCGATATCCAAATACATTTCGTTTCATAATGAATTGATTATGTTGATATAATTGGCTTGTTCACGCAAAGCTCCGCGCAGATCGCGCCACTGCACTAACCCCCAAAACCAGGGTCCACTTGATACTTATTCCGAGCTGCTTGTAAGGTATCTAGTGGACCCTGCCCTAAGACCGTGGCGGCGTTTGAAATAAACTATGTATAGCAGGCTCTGCATTGTCAAAATCTGTATGCTTCCTCGATTGTTTGTTTATGTATTGTTTTTACCTAGGCCTACTTGGAATAAGGCTACTAAGGACTAGGGCCTAGGCTTTTCTTCAGCATTAGATGTAGACCTAGGCATATCAATATCATGGTATTATAAATTATCAAGTATAGGCCTAGGCCCTACTTGCATACGCCTGATACGCCTCAGCAAAGCCTAGGGCTTAGGCCTAGCCAGTGTTGATTTGTTGACATGAGAGAGGTACGTAGGCAGGAGGCCGAAATAAAGACACATGTTCAGTATATTAAGTGTGGTTGTATTTATTTGTAGTAATAAACACGACAGTATGCCCTCCTTTCTCTTTACACGAATACACACAGCAATTTGGGCATTTTGCTTTCAACATAAAACTATGCAAACTGACAGCAATAACAGTAGGCTGCTGACAGCTATGAGCAGCCATGACACCCGAAAGTTGAGCTACCACCGCCGTCTACATCCGCCTTTACAGGCATCCAGACGGCGGTGGGGGGTTAGTACAATAGCGCAGCGTGGTGAGTAAAAGTCGCAGTGAACAAGCCAATTGCACGGTCGCTGAAACAAATGGATCAAACACGTGATTTCATATGAAGATTTGCGCATGCGTATTGCGTACAGCAACACAGCCGCTGTTCAATACGCGCATTTGTATGATCGATATTTTGGTATTTCACGGTGAAGGGAATCAAAGAAAAAGATTGTCTTGTTTTTTGATCAACAAAATTTTTATTTCGTTTGTTAGCCTAAAGCAGCGATATAATATACCACCGTTATTATAGACATTATCGATCTATTTGAAATCACAAATCATACTGCCTTTCTATTATCGTTATACCGTACAAAAAGATGTAACTAGCGATCATAAGTTTAATCAAGGGGTGTGGAAGATGTCTACCGTTATCGACCTCGCTTGTGAATATTCCGTTAGCTCTGGCGTCGCTATTCGGCACCAAAAAGCACACTAGCGCGGCCCTGTTGGCGGAACGTAGAACCCTAGCAGTAGTGATCACTCAGGTAGACACAGCGGCAAATAACGTGGAAGAACGTGTAGATGTAACTAAAAAGTTGAGTTTTCGGTGTGATACGTTTTGTTTATGGATGTTGAACGTTCGAAATAAAATAAAGAAATATTTGCAAAGATTAGTCTTTGATATTTGTGCTATGGTTATCACAAGAAAACAAATTTTAAATGAAAGAATGGGGCCTGTAGGCTGTAAGTGCACCATAAAGTGGACACCTGACGCAAGGGTTATGTCTCGAATGGTTAAGCATTGGCCTACATTTCTCTTTTAAAATACAACTCTTTACACTTAAATAACAACTTTTAAATAATCGTGATCTCAATTTAAATTTTGGTTGGGCCTACTCTTTATATAAACATTATTCTTACATTTAAGTCCAGGGATGAAGTACGAAAACATATTGTCAGAAGACAGTATGGTGTCACCCACTGAGTTTTCCCGTTGTGTTTGATAGATTATTATTTATTTATGTTCGTTTTTTTTATAATTATACTTATTGTTTTTTGCCCGTCACCGACACTCATATTAAATCGCGTCTTACAATTTCAGACAATAATTTTAATTCATGCTTATGCCAATAGGCTATCAAACCGTTCCCAATTGTTACACATACAGGCCTACATAGCACATAGGCCTACATTCAATTTGTTTCGTATGTGATGGGCTACCTCAAAATTACTACACTGTAGTGCATTTTTATCAACAACAAAAAAGGTAGGCCTATGTATAGTAATAAATTCGGAAAAATCGTTTCCCATGAAAATTTTTTAGATAAAAACCAATTTACAAGTATTTTAGAAGTTCGTCATGTTCTGAATAAAGCACACTTTGTCGATGATTACAAATTGACAACATCCGGATTTTTGCATAGATGTAGGCCTAATTTATTGACATTTTCAGGGAATGTGATGAAAATAATACAAGTTGTACTTTTTATTGTTATTACATTATCGCGGGAAAACGTTAAATATTGCACCTTGCACTTCAGCTGTTCAGTGTTATATCAATTTGTTGCAACAATTTGTTGATACAACAAATAGACTCGTTTCACTTCAAAAACTTAACATTCTAAATTCAAATTTGGTAATAATTCCTTGGACCAATACCAATTTCGGCGGGCAACTTTACTTATAGTAGTAATTAAATAATATATAATAATCTGCTTATGAATTATTTTCTGGATATCTTACGCTCAAACATAATAATATACCCAACTAATATGATGATATTATTATATGATATTTTACATTTCATCCCTATCCCAATCAGGAATATAGGAATAGGAAGGTTCAATTTTGGCTATAGTTGGCCTACCTACGCAATTACGCCTACTTGTGGTTGTAAAAGAGCACTAAAAATGCAAACCGTAGATGAAAATATACATCTTATTTTAATGCGTGTGCGAGAAACATAAATGTGAGTGAACAGATCGGAAATAATCCCCGAATTGTCATAACCGGCGCGACTAACACACGTTAGCGCCATATACGCTCCAGTCCGGAATCACAATTACGCCAGCCATGTTGTGACGTAGCGCGCCGCCAGTGCTGCGATCTACATGTCGATTTGGTGCCGAATATTCATAGAGCTATCACTCGCTGACGTCATCTAACAGGCAGTTAGGAAACATGGCGGCCCTATTTTACGTAGCATTTGGCCTATTGGGACTTTTAAATAAGGTGTCCATGGCGAAGTTAATACTAACACATGGTTTGTGTATGTTATTGGATTCACCAAACACTGCATAACAATAGCGCAGGCTTATTTCTGGTGAACAAATCAATTAGAGACAGATTTAAATGGAATACCGAAAACGAGATTAACCGTGGGAGTTTCGGTAGTGTCGGTAAAAGTGTGTTAAAGATTACCCTTGATTTACTTCTGACGCCGATTTTAAAACGGAGTGGAATAACAGGGATTTATCTTGGACTAGACACGCACAAGCACAAGCACACGCACACGCACACGCACACACACAATGACACCGACATTCAATCACTAAACGACTACCTGCAATTTCTTGAGTCCTTTGTCACAGAAATATCTAAATAACTGATTCCCCATGCCCCCCTTCCTCCCCCCACCCCCCCCACCACCCGAGCTGAGCGGCCTACGCGATGTAAGGCCACTAATTCCTCCCGGTTTCTACAAATAATTAGCGAACCATGTAGGACAACGGGAAGCTCTTATCTCGTTGAAAAACTCGCTCGCTCTGAGCTATGGTCGGACCGAAGTAGAAGATATATCTCATTCTACTAGAGTCTTACTAAACCGCGTGTGACTAATCCGTGTAGACTAGAAAACTATTATAATAGCATAGTTTTGCACATTCTTGTTGGCACGATTAACACTATAGCACTTGCAAGAATGCAAGGGAGTGCATGGGCAGAATGAGGAGTGAAGCTGCCAAATCCTTAGATTGTTGAAGGATATAAATATAAAATGTCTTCCTTCCTTCCTTCAATTCAATTTTGTGTAGGTGCCGCTTTGATAGATGAAGTTTGGTTGCGGCTAGCCCCGTCCTTTGACCACAAGGTTCACCAAATACATTTTCTTCGTATACTTGTTTATAGGAAATGTCAACATAAAAAAAATGTTGTTCAAAGGTCATTTTCGGTTTTCATTAGAGACGAAACACAAACTCCAGACAGAACCGACAGTGTTGGCTCGAGCGTTATGCGCGAGACTCTGATTCGGAAGGGCCCGGATTCGAATCCCGTTGGGTCCGGAAACCCTGACTGAAGGTGTTTCCGAGGTGTTCTTCAGTCGTGTGAATGCAAGGATAGAGTCCTCTCAAATATCCCTCGGACTTCCCATCACAATTGTCCTATCCGCAACATACCTATAGTTAAACACAGGGTAAACATTGCATACTAAAACCGGTGTTCGTTGGTGACATTCATGTACAGACGGACGGAATTTTTATAAATTATTTTAAAACAAAATTTACAAATGTGTTACTGTAGAGCCCTATAATTCCACATTTGTGACATATGTTCAAAATTTCAGACACCTGTGGTGTCAGTTGGCCGAGCGAACAGCAATTTGCCTAAAACACATGTCCTATACTAATCAACCTCCTTCATCAAGTTTTCAATGACAGTTGACAATCATTAAAAATCTGATGAAGGAGGTTGATTAACCTTTGAAATATCGCAATCTTTGTTTTATTTTGAGTAGTGTATAGTCCTAAAACATCATGATCTTAACTCAACTGACGATTCACAAAATTAAACTCTGCGTTCAAGTTGATTTTAAATGTTGCTATCCAATGTGAAAATAAAATTGAATGACAAATTTCTAGAAAGTATCAATAATTTTCCAAGTTTATACAAATCGGGTAAACTTTCGAATAAGAAAAATTAATAAGGAATGTGCCATGCTTGATGCCATAGATTGATTGTTTACTTTCGCTCCTGTGAAATGCGGGTTACAAACATCCCAGAAAACTGAACTAAAACCGACTCAAACTCACTCCGAATATTACATCCTTGTGCGACAACCGCGTATAGTTTAAGGCTGTGTGTTCACCAAAATCCAAAATCCAAAATAAGCATTGAACAGTAGTAATAGGGTATGATCATTAACCACAGTCTTTTGAAAAGATCAAAATATATTTTTTGGATTTTTTGGTCGATGCATTTTTCTCTATTGCTACTTTTTTCAACGATATTTGGTGCAAAGTTTTTCCAAAAGTATACCATTTGGATGGCTGATATTTTTATTGTAGCTTACACTCATTTTTGACTATAGAATGTGGTATTTTGAAAGGTGTTTTTTCAATACCTTACATTTTACACTGTTTTATAATTTCCGGTACTTTTGTGGGATTTGTACCGTCAAAAGAAAAAAAAGGGAGATCTTAAGATACGAAAGCTATGCATTTCAAAATATCCCATTCTATAGTCAAAGATGAGTGTACGCTACAATAAAAATATCAGCCGTCCAAATGGTATACTTTTGGAAAAACTTAGCACCAAAAATCGTTAAAAAAGTAGCAATAGAGGAAAAATGCATCGACCAAAAAAATCCAAAAAATATTTTTTGAACTTTTCAAAAGACTGAGATTATTAATCATACTCTATAAGTACTGTTTTATGCATAATTTGGATTTTGGTTTTTGGTGAACACAGCCTTAATGGTGGCTCAAACCTAGGTGCAAGACTAACTCAACGCCGAGAGTGTTCTAGTAGAAACTCTCTTATCAACGAGCCTAAATAACTCTGCGCACCATCAATAACCTCCGCCTTGTTTTTACCCCCACCCACCCACCCCCCTCTTCACCTTGTCACATTCTACTTTTTAACCCTCAGATAATGATAAACAGTTTTTGGTTTCACACTTGGCAAAACCATGTAAAGCGCTTAATTATGTTTACCTCTGGTTGTGCGGCATGACACTATCAGCTCAGCGCTGCTGGAATAGCTAATTCTCGTAACTACGTGCAGGTTGCTGTGCGTGTTGGAGGAGTGAAAGCTTTTGAGGATAAATTTAGGACAAGCATTAAAGGGGCTATTACCCCCCCCCCCCCCCCCACACAAAAAAAAAAAAAATTACAACATAATATGTAGCATATAATACTACACTAAAATTATATCTTGTAACTGTGATTTTACACGATTTTTTATCATCCAGAAAATAGCGTAAATTGGCGTTTTGGGAAATTTCTTGAATCAGCTTTAACCTGCTTCTTTTTTGTTTCACATAGATACTAGAGCATCATACCAATCTAAAATGTTCCTTTATAACATCATGTCTTGAAACTGTGCATAAATATACATTCAAACACGCAGAAATATGCACTGAAATTCACACCTCTTCTTGGTAATAAACATATTTTCACCGAACCATTTGCCCAAATTACAAAATAAAATGTAGAGGATTTACAGAACAGGTTGAAGAGTATGTCAATAATGGTCAATATTTTTTTGGATCAAAATCCTCCAAGATCACGGGGCACAAAGATCATCCCCATGTTATTTCTTATGGGAGATTTGCCAAAGGGACCTAGCTCGAAAAATACAAAGTTAGTCAATTTTTTTTCGGGTCATGGTGGACTCAATAATTTTTTGTTAACTTCTTGATTCCTAACTAGCTATTCTGAATGATTTTTTATTTAGATTATCGGGTGGCTTTTATATTTTATTTTTTTAAATCTTAGGTTTTTGGAATTATTCCCTGTATCAATTTATCTATTTATTTTCACCTGTACAAATTATATGAAACAATCTTAAGCCGTTTATTAAATGAGGTGTGTTTGTCATTTCAAATGCTATATATTATAAAATCAATTATTTTTCTTCAATTTGAAATCAATGGAAAAATACGTTAAAAGTTTTTATAAGTTTAAAAACAAAGTTGAATATTTTAAACTTAATTTGGAGAAAACTGAAATTAACAAACTTTTCAAATCAACTTATTTTAACAGTTTTGCCTGCTACACGTTCTTCTTAAACGTTTTATATTCTAGAATATGGTCGTGGTCCATGTTTATAACAGTATTCAACACAACAACACATCTGATTAAGCCATTTCTTCATCAAACGATGCGGCGTCCCTCATTTAGTAATTTAATATTAATAGCCCTATTAGACGGTTTTCGGGACATTGTACCGCGTTAATAAGAGTGTAATAATACATACCTGTGTGACTGTGTGTGCTCACAGTAGGCTGCGAAAAGTCAAGCGTGCAATAACACAGGTGTATTTTATTACACTCTAATTAACGCGGTACCATGTCCCAAAAACCGTTTAATATTATTATTATTATTACGGTCCGCGAAAGCCTTCAATCAATTTAATATTAGACAATACACGAATTTGGCTAAAAGTTAACTAATATCCCTTTAACAAAACAAATTAACAATTAAAGTGGCGGACGACATTTATAGTTAACAAAAGTGTATTATAACGTAAATACATTGATATAATTAGTGATGTGGGGTATATCCAACATTTTGGGTAACAATGTTATAGATGGTGGAGATGCCGGTCCAGGATTTACGTACCATATTGGTGGAGGTGCCGGTCCAGGATTTACGTACCATATTGGTGGAGGTGCCTGTCCAGGATTTACGTACCATATTGGTGGAGGTGCCGGTCCAGGATTTACGAACCATATTGGTGGAGGTGCCGGTCCAGGATTTACGAACCATATTGGTGGAGGTGCCGGTCCATGATTAACGAACCATATTGGTGGAGGTGCCGGTCCATGATTTACGAACCATATTGGTGGAGGTGCCGGTCCAGCCAATTTTTTTATGTAAAACACAAAATGGCGTTCAATAAAAATATAGACAAATTTGGAGAAAATCATTATGATTAATCACAAGTAAAACTCAATATTCACTTTTACATACAGTATTATAACAGACGTCTTTTGAATTCCACATTGTCAAAGCAATTACTATTTTTATTTATATGAAAATTATGATAATAAATTGGGTGAAATACTTGAGAGAAAACTTACGAAATATTTGCCTCCCTCCTAGCCTCGTATAAAAACCCGATGCCGTTCTCGGTCTGCTACTTCGGTTCGACCGTACTTGGCAACAATTCGCCCCATTAGTTAACTGCTCGCGTTTGTAGATTGGAGACGGGGGGTTGACATGGGCTGGGATCGAGCCGGCGACCCCGCGGACATGAATCAGTCACTTGTTAGTTACCCCCCCCCCCCCTCCTCACACTAGGAGAAGGAGGGTGGAAATTTAGCGGACCGAGGAAAAACACGCAGCAAAAACCTCGTCTAGAGTTTTAACCGGTTTTCTGTGTGGGGGCTTGACTAAATTCCGGGCTTGAACTATTAGGCAAAATTGTGTTGATACTGTTAAATAAAATTTGAACATGCCACTAAAATTTATCGATATTTCCACGTCACTAGTCCGAAATATACATCAAAATGTTTTTAAACAGAAAAAAATATTTACTTAACAATTCTTGCTGATTAATGTTTCTGTTTAGCAAGATTTCCGGCAAATTTTGCATAACATTTTTGGTAAAATAGTAAGAACTTTCCTGCTAACAAAAAAATTTAAAATATATCATGATAGTTTGCAACAACAGCAGAATGTCATGCTAAATTTACCAAACATTTTGCTGACTAGACAAATAACAATGTGTTTGCGGAAGATAATGGGTTTGTTTATTTGTCCGTCCGGAACTGTTTGGAACTGTTTGAACATGAAAATCGCCGTAAAAAAAATGTTCGGGTGGTGTTCATCTCTCCGAAACCTGTTTTAGAACAGACCGAACATGTTTGAACTGTTCTGACGGGAAAAGTGGAGTGGATAAAACAAAGTGGAATGTACGGCGAAAATTCGATTTACCATGGATGAAAATAAGTTTATGAGGAAAGTTTGTTGGTTGAAATGTATACTGAAGATTTTCACAAATTTTGGTTATTAAATCATCGTCAGCCATAAATTATACGCAAAATACGGTTTTAATATTAAACATAGCTTTCAATTTAAATTAGGTGACATCTCAAACTGTCTATTTCGCAGATGGTGTTCATCTCTGAAGGTCACAACACATGTTTTTGTCTGTTCTAAATCCCTTACTTCCTATATTATGTTAGGCCTCGTTTCCGCTGTGTTCCGAACTGTCCAAAACCAATCTCGGACAAGACAAATTAACAAGTCTAACATTGATGCGAGATCTGCGCGAGATTTGACGAGATACTTTAAAGGGCGCGAGGAAGAAAATAGAAAAGTGAAGCATCGAGCATCAAGCATGGCCATTCTCTTCTCCCTCATGTGTACCTGATTTTAAGGTTTAACAACGAAGTAGTTTCAATGATATAAGATATAAGACAACATGCAATTATTATGCCGTTAACTTATGTGTGACGTGACTGATAAGCCCAGATACGTAGCTATACTTACAAATTATAACTTCGTGACTAAGAACGAGACAACAACAGAAAGAGGCAAGAGTACAGAAACTGAAGCAAACTATACAGCCATTCGTGATTGTCGGGAGAAAAACGAACAATGCTGGTTTTTGTTTTTTTTTATCGACCAACTCTTGTGTGTGTCTATGTAAAGTTTGAGTTTAAAATAATTATATAATATGCCATTGGTATTTGTTAATGAATTTGTCATTGCCACGGACGTGCGATATCTGGTTTAAAACCAGCTAAATGTATTGATAACGCAGCAAAACATTATAATATTCTTTAAAGAACATGCAGCTGTAATAGCATAATGTTCTGTAATCCAGTAAAACATTGCTGTTCCAGACAAATGTTTTGAAATCTCAACACACCATTATGCGATTTCAGCATAATGATCTGTAATCCAAGAAAAACGTTTTGCTATCTTAACAGAACGTAGTGCTGTACCAGCATAATGTTAATGTAAAATTTTTTAACTTCTGATTTTTTTCCCGTCAGTTCTTGTCTTAGGAATTTGTATACGGTGACTTTGGAGCCGTCCTAGCCACGAGGCACATGTTGTGCTGAATCGGCCTTGTTGATTCTGGCGTTGATCCGCGGGTGCTAGCACTGTCCATACCACTGATTGCTATTATTTCCTATTAAAAATATCGATCTTTGGTTGGTTATCGTTCACTCGTCGATTGCGTTGGGGCCTGCAGTGTTGGCTTGGTCACTTTGGTTTACTGTCCCCCACTGAAAATCAGTTGTGTGACTGAGTGGGTAGACTCTACATACGGATTTATGAATTTATTTAAACAAAAAATTCTGCTTTCATAGCAAAACTGATTTCCTGGACTAGCAGAATGATTTTTACTGTCCGAGCAATAATCGTTCTGTTTATTAGCAGAATTATTTTTTAATAAACAGATGTTACAATTTATTTTTTGTTAAATATGATTTTATATAAAGTTTAAATTTTTTATCAAAATGTGATTTTAAATTTATTAAAATTAGAAATAATGATGAAATTAGTATATTAATTATTTGTTGACATTATTGTAACTGTTAGGTTATATAGGTTAGGTTGCTATGTCCAACCGAACGTTCTGCTCTGGTGCAGAACGTTAATAAATACCTGATGTAAAATATAAATTGTGCCCCCCCCCCCCTCTCCACCCTCTGACCAAATTTTGTGGGAAGCGATTTCCCCCTCTTGCCCCGTAGTTACGCCACTGTAAACCTTGATCAGGCGGGGAGTGACGACACAACGTATTAATAAGGCGGACTTCTGTGGGAAGCAGAACTACGCACTAAAATTCAGACAAACATTGATATGTCACTCATTGTCATATGTCAAGATTAAAACAATAAGACCAGCTCTAAGGTAGGACCCCCCCCCCCCCCTCCCACCCCCTGCGGTGAAATGGAGACCCATATAGTATGTTAGGGTGGTTATTTTGGAGTAGAAATACACTTGTTGGCCAGTTGACCAGTGGTGAGTGCGGGGTACAGGGGTGCCCAAAAGGTCAATTATGAAAAACGTTTTTTAAGTATTTTTATTTTTCTAGGGCCAAATCAATGAAAGAAAGAAATTTTTGGCTTTTGATTCGTGTAAAAAGTGGTGAATTGAATTGTATGCATATTTAAATTTTCTTGTGTGTCCCCCCCCCTTTTTTTTTTTTTTTACTTTTTCAAAATAGGAGTCGAGCTGGTCCCAATTTGTCCGTTTTGGTTAACACATAATATTCTGAATGTCAAAATATGTATTTCCGGGACATACAAGAAAATATGCATAACATTCTTACCATTCCTTACACGAATCAATAGCCAAAAACTGATTATATTCTACAATTTGGACTTAAAATATTAAAAACTTTTTAAATCAGCACAATTGACCATTTGGGCACCCATGTTCCCCGCACCCACCACTGGCCAACTGCCCAACAAGTGGATTTCAACTCCAAAATAGCCACCCTAACATATGGGTCACCATTTCTCCGCAGGGGTGGGGGTGGGGGGAGGGTCTCACTAATGGTGGGTTCCGGTTTAAATATTATTTTGTCATACGATAATTACATACATTTTCAAGATTGACTAAGCTATAGAAATTTGAAACCATTCCTAATGAAAATAAATATTCAGTTACGAAATAAAACCCCAATTTTGCAATATTCTAATAAAACAAACAAATAAACAAATGTACCTGTCCTGTGTCTTTTGCCATTGTTTGTCCGAAATCTGCAAAAAGTTCCACCAATATCCGACAGGTAACACTAGTGCAGAAATCTAAAAATAGACTCCAGGCTTTGGTAACGATATAGATGCAAATAAACAATAATTGATCAATTATCAGAAAATATGTTATAATATTATAATTTTTATAATCTCGGACTAATTTTACTTATTGTGAAATGAAATTTGTATAGGGTAAATGTAAATTAATTTTAATTGTTGTTATTCTGTGTCTTAAGGCAACTTTAAATTTAAAGACAGAGCTTTGTTTAAAAAAAGAAAGTTGTACTACTATTAAATCACATTAAAATACGAGTGCAGTACAACAAAAAAGATGAAAAGGAAAATGAGGCCATTATTATGTGTTTTAAACTTGTCGCCTGTTAGACTCTGCCTCTCCACATTTCTTATGTTCCTGCCACAGAGAGCCATTACCAACCCAACAAAACCACGATAATCGTCTTGAAATCAGGAAAGCAACCAGCTTTGAGCCACGAAATATCTCCATTGCCACTAACATAAAAATAAAATGCTTTTATCGTTTGATGTTGGCTAAAGTGTACCTCTTCTGCTCCTGGCTTTGTGTGTTCGTATTATTTATTCACGTATTCTAAAACGCGGTTTACATCAAACAAACGTGTTTTAACTTGGCGCAATTACTACGCTGCCGCCCGCTCTCGATGTGCATAGCGCATGTACTTGTGCACTAATTCAACTGAAGCGATACCACTAGAGCCGCATACAAAACTGGACATCAAATGGATTTTGTTCTACATGAATATTTAGTTTGTGCAATTATTTTATCAAAAAAATTCCATTATACATTTCTTAGTTGTCGATTCATTGAATATAAACTAGATAAAATTATTAATTACAAAAAGTATGCAATAGTTCGGTGAGAGATGGATGAAACTTGTCACTACTAAGTAGTTCAGTACACAAGACAAGTAGACAAGTTTTGTCTACTTGTCTTGTGTACTTGTCTTGTTGTACTTGTCAACACGCACAGTGTGCTATAGGTGTTGAATAACTGAAACTTGTCACTACTTGTCTACTTGTCTTGTTGTGCTACTTGTCTTGTGTACTTGTCTTGTTGTACTTGTCAACTAGTACATTCACACGTACAGTGTGCTCTTATAGGTGTTGAATGGCTGAAGGTTATGATATCGAATCAACAGCTGGATTTGTAAACATAAATACGCTTCTCTTATCTTATAAAATCATCTGTACGTAGAGGAGGAGGTTGCAGACGAGGCGAAATATGAACACTAAACATCATATTATTGCAAACGATTATTTTTTTAAATTAAGTTCCGATTTATGTATTTATTTATGGATTATCTTGGCGTCCACCTTTGTCAGGTTAATTTACGTCAGTATTGTGTTATTCTATATTCGGATCGGATAGGATCCGAAACGATCTGCATGAACCGTCGGGGAAAAAATACGTAATATGCAAGATGTTGAGGATAAAACATTTCCAAGTATATGTTATTTAAACAAGAGTATGTGTTACAAATAAAACTTAAAGTTAGCCTTCAAACCCAAAAATTATTAGCAGGAATGTGTCCATGGTATATGTCGATTGTTAAGAACCAAAACCTTCTATCTAAAAAAAAAATTAAATGTTTTCTTTTTGGATTGTTGAAAGTTTTACCTGTCTTCGATCAACCCATCAAAAAGTCGAAATGAAATGAATGAAACAAACAGCTAAACTCCAAATTACTGTTTGTGCTTGTATGCCATGGTTTCCCGCGCCGCTTTGCCTGGCGCCTGTCTGTGTTAATACGTGTGTGTGTGTGTGTGTGGAGCTCAAGCAGCGTCCAACAGCAGCATCATTTACAAATGTCCACTAATGATTCTCCGTCACACAGCACAAATATTATACCAGACTAGAAATTATTGAATAATCAACGGTCTATTCACCGAGTTCTATTATGAATCAATGATTAATGGAATGCGCCCCCGCAGTCGCAGCATATGTCTATACTGTACCTCACTGCATGCACCGCACTGTGTTTGTGTGTGTGTGTGTGTGTGTGTGTGTGTGTGTGTTTGTGTGTGCGCGCGCGCGTGCAGTCGCCTCAAAGGAAGCCACTAGGCAATACATCTTCTTTGACGTTTGCCATGTTCTGTATTCCGAGTTCAGATATTTTTCAAGAAAAAAATAAATTAATGGATTCTACTTCATTGAACGAGACGTCGCAAGGGTTTTTCTCTTTAGTAAGGGTAATTAATTGCCGACATTACTTTGTGTTTGAATGGTTCAGGATTTGTGGATAAAAGAGTTTGCATAATAGTTTGTTTTCTCCAAGCCACGCAGCATATGGTGGATTTCTGTTTGTTGTGAGTGCCTGCACTGCACCCTCAGGTCGCCTGAGGCTGATCCGTGCAGCTCAGGCCAGTGCACGGTTTTACGGGTCCACTTTTCATGTCCGTTCCTAGACTAATATTTGATTTTTGGATGAGCGAAGCGAAGGCTTTAATTTCACTGGCCCCCCTAAAATTTTAGCTCGGGTGTTTGATTTTCGTTTTTTTTTCGTTTGTTCGCTCTCTACCGGGCAAAAGGCATATGCGATCTTGATGAAAATTGGAGGGGACCTTCGAAATCTCTGAACTTAGACCTGCCACGTTTTTGGGTACAATCGAAGAAATATTTCTCATAAATATCGTACTTTTACGATTTTTGACGATTTTTAGTGCGATATTTTAGTGACATTTGGGCCGATTCTGACCAAACGGCCGTGGGGCTACATCGTTCATATTTTACATGGACATTAAGGTTATGGTGATGTAGTACTTTTTGAAAGAAAAAGTTAAAAAGTTAGCCTGAATCCATAGAAATAAAGGTTTTAAATATAAGATGTTTGAGGTATATAATAACAATTAACAAGTAACAATAGAAACTTAGCAACAATCACCTACAATGCGTTCAAAAAGCACTAGAAAATTTAAAGAGATCCCACGAAAACTTACAAAAAAGCTCATCCATCAACGCGACTAAAAAAGGCGTTAGCGAAGCTTTCTATTATCATTGACATTATTATTACATGAGCGCACTGAGTTGACAATAGACACCCTAGCTTGCATTGGACATTACCTTGCGACGTAGCTTATCTCATTCTGACAATAATTTGTCGGAGTCTCATATACTCATCCTTCAAAAATATTTGAGATGTTTGGAATACAAATCTAAACCTCGTGGTGTTACTACATACTTTCACATTCCTTGTTTCTACTGCAGAATACTTGAAATACAACATTTTATCTTGTAAGTCAGTCAAGACTGAAGGCGTCACGATGCCACCGACGTACTGTGCATGTTCCTCGAGATGACAGCAAGGGGCGCGCGCTATAATTGTGTGGAATCTCGGAAGATATCAACTTTTACCTATACTATTCAACGATTAGATGTTGACTCTTTCAACATCTCTGTCGGCCAGTGGTTAAAATCCCGGTCCGGTTTGATTTGTTAGTTTTGTAATTAAATATAGAAAAGTATACAACATAATGTTATAATAGGTATAGAAAAGTTATCAATACCAACTACGGTAGTGTTCCAGACCGTGCACATTGAGAAAAGAAAAACTTCGGTATTAATACGATCAACTTTCTCTTTGACCATGGCAGGCGGTACATATTACATCCGTAAAAGTCTGAGGCTTAACGTAAATGACCTCTGCAAAGAGTTTAGCGATGTAATGCGCAAAGAACTCAAACCGCTACTAACCGCTTAACTTCTAACTCTGCCTTTCAATGCTTTTTATTCCACGCGTCACTTTCTAAAGCATCCATTCCCGGTTTTATTGAACCCCATTTTGTTCCACTTTGCACCAACCATCCCGAGTGCATTGACGAGGAATCCACGCAAAGTGCCGCTGTATATTTCAAAATATTTTCGTTGCGAAGGGAAGGAAGTCGGACCGGTAGGGGAAGGGGGGGGGGGGGCAGAGGCAGAGAGTAATAAAAATGTGAATTTTGAAAGCAGACCGTGAAGTGGAAAGACCTTGCCCGATTTATGTTTGACCACGGGTCACATAAAATACACGTGGTTTTATTTATAGCCTTGTGATCGAGGTAGGGATTCACCGATTGCCGCGCTGTGATTGGTCGGCGAGTTCAATCAAAGAGCGGGATTAGCAGACGGGAGAAAATATGGTTAATGGGGGAAATACCGACACAGTCAATAAAAACATCTGCGGGTTTCAATCATTGATTCCATACACAGCGGTTAGCGGTGATTCAGAGGGGGCGGACGTCAAGCAATCTAGCGTAGGATTGAATAACATTGCTCAAAGCATCCAGCCCTATATTAAAACTGTAGTAATTTGCTGGTAGTAGATGTGTCAAAATAATTATTTTCGTATTAGTAAATGAATTTGTAATAATTTTTTAACCCAACCAGTTAACAGTTATAGATGAACTGAAATTACAAAATTATAAGTTTATGTGCCTCGTTGCTAGGACGTCTGGTGCGTGAAGTTGGCACCCCCACTTTGAGTCCTTATTCTGAGACATGTCATACTATTTAGTGCGTAATTAGTGCTTTCTAAAACACCAAACCCAAGAATTAGTGCACGGCTAGTTTCGGAGAAAATTACTAATTAGTGTTGGGGGTGCAAACTTCACGCTGTAACCCCACTATAAGCACTTATTTCTAAACATGTGCAACTAATTTATGCATAATTAGTGCGTCAGACACACTCTATCCCCTTCAGGGAAGCAGGAATGAAACTTATTGTCAAAGTTGATTTTTTTGGGTTGAATATGTTATATTGTTCATCATAATTAAATTTTTAAAAATTATAATTTTTTTGTTTTTATTGTTTATTTTTTTGACAAAATTTAATTATTTTATGTTGCTATGACAACCATCGTATATTAACGACTAAAAAATGAATGTATATAAAAAAAACAAGATTTAAAAATTTTTTTTTACAATTATTGTAAGCAAAATCTCCAATGTGCTGAATTAAAAAAAAAAAAAATATCTCTAAGTTGAATACCCTCCGAAAAAATGGTACCGGTAATGTAATTACTGCACATGAAGTACACCATATATATTAATTTTTACACCTGTTTACTTAAAACTATACTTTCTTAAACTACAGTACTTATAAATTAGACAGTTTTGAAGCTAGAGCCTTGAAATTTTCAGGACTAATTCTTTATTGTGTTTTAAAGAAACTGTGTGTGGGGAATTAAAAAAAAATATAACCATCCAATTTTAACCCAAAAATTGTTTTGAAAAATGACAATTTTCTGGATTTGTTTTCAATAATTTTTCAAAAGAATCTGGTAACCACAGATTTTCAAAATTCAAAAATCCCCACACACAGTTTCTAGGTAACAGACTAATCTAGAAGGGGAAAACCAAATTAATAATTTAATCCATAAGACTAAATGCCAGGGAGTTAATGGTACCGGAATGTAGGCAATTTAACATGCGCGACATAAGCCATTCCCGCCCCCCTTAAACAGTGCACTTCGGCTTACAAAGTTACGCCCTCTCAACTATTGGGGTTGCAGCACACTGACTTAATTTCTTTCAGATTTTTCTTTTACATATATTTAGAGCTCAATTAGTGCGTTCGACCCATCAATCTCAAATAATTAGTACACTTCCGGTTACGCCCTCTCAACTGCTGGGGATGCAACAATCTCACTTCATTTAAAAAATATATATATATTTTATAAATCTGTATTTTAGTGAAGTAAAGATGTATAACTATAGTGCAACATGTGATACAAGCATAAAAATTAAATCACCCCTTTAGGGGGAAGAACTTAATTGGTAGGCAACTCGCAAAAACAGACAACAATTTGTAGAAATTTAATTTTCTTTTATGGTTTTATATACGTAGGCTAACCTAGGACTTCTACACTGTAATTCTGAACGGTAGAAAATTCGACCGTTTCGGAGTGATCATATATTCTACCCCTATTTTCGACCAATCAACCCGTCATTTTCGGGGTCGATTGATCGACCTCCAAGGGCTAACGACGTGGGTGAAAAATTTAACCTGAAGGGTCTTAATTTCTCTTCTGAAAGGTAGATGTTATTTTTTGTATACACAAATCGAATATGCAAATTATGAAAGGCAGAAAATTCGACCCTTCAGAAATAATTTTTCGACTGCCTAAGGTTGATTATAGAATCATATTTTTATTGTTATTGACTCTAAGAGTAAAAATTAGACCTTCATTAAGACTTTTTTGTCTTGTAGGGTTGATTTTATTTCCTTTGAAGTGAGATAATAGAACCTCTAGGGTAGATATTTAGACCTCTAAGAAGACTGTTTTCGTCTTGTAAGGGTTTGGATTTATTACCCCTGATGTTGGATTAGTATAATCTTTATGGCAAAAATTTCGACCTGTACGAATACTATTTTTAGCTTCTTCAGGTTGTAGTCCTTCAGCCAGGGACCATTTGCTTACAAAAAAGGTCGACGCATTTTGACTTCGGAAAATGATAATACAAGGCTACCTTTACTACTGAATAAAACATTTAAGGCCAACTAAGCCAACCCTGTAGGTGTCGACACCATCGACGAGCGATCAATGATTGACTAGAGACCTGCATATTTTGGTATGAAACACCGATCAATGAAGCTGGACACGATTCCACACACGGACATCGCCAGAATCAACCATGCTAATTAATCACGTCAAACGTTAGGTCATAATGCCCACTCTAGCTTAGGAGATATGGGGAGAAAAATCACATATTAGGCCTATGCTTGTCAGATCCAGCTACGGTTGGGAGGAGTAGGAGGAGGTCGTCAAAGGGATGTGGAAAGGTCCTCGACGACGCCTCCCAGTGCTCGCATCTAGTTACGTGGAGTTATATCCCGTATACTTACTAAAGCTGATGTTTGCGAGATGAAATTTTCCTCTTTCCTGGCCTTTATTCTATCTTGGGCTCAGCACGCGCGTCTGAGCCCGGGGTATTTGTCCCAGATCATGGCTTTGCTAATCATAAAAGGCAAAGAAGAGACAAAGTCCATACTGCAAACATCAGCTGAATAGTAGGGGATATATTATTACGCGAAACTAGTGGCGAGCTCTGGTGGTATTTGAAGGGACCACACCCCTTCCCTTCCCTTCCTAACAGGAAGTGCACTAATTATTTGAGGCGGTGGGATCGAACGCACTAATTATGCACTAATTCGTTTCACATGTAAATGACTAAATAACGATCCGAGTACAACCAAAGTTTTTATCCAATATGTCTATCAATACATAATATAAACAATTGGAATACTGTTTTCGTGTTCTTTGATGTTGTGGATATAGGAATTAATCAAGTCAGATTTTGTATGACCTTTTTCCTTTATTAAGGACACTTTCTTCAAGGTCTGTATAAAAATTCAGCTTTCCCGGAATTTTTGACCGAAACCATCTCTAATGATCCTCCGTTGCTTAACTTATTAGCAGATAATTTCTATTGTAAGTACAGTGCTTTTGGGTAGTCAATATTGCAATAAGGGATTATTAGGTTGTCATGGGCTCATTATCACATCATAACCCGATTATAATTTTTCAAAGGGTACTTTTAAAGGTACCAGTTCTTTTTTAAACACAGTATGATACATGCCTTCAATTATTTCAATATTTAAATTACATTTACAAACCTCTATTACAAAATATCACATTTTACAATATAAATATGTGTCCATAACATACACAAACTTATTGGGCACAGACATGAAGAATATCTTGGACCTTATTTTTTTCTATCAGTTACGCCTGGCTATCAGATATTATGATACATCTTAAAGTTATTTATTTAAAGTATTCGTTGAAAAAAAGGTACCATTCAACTCAAACGGCGCTCATTCTGTTTTTCTGAACGTGTATGTGTGTGTGTGTGGGTCTGTACGTCGAAAATCAGCCGAATCGCTGAACAGATTGCGCTGAAATTTTAAACAGACATCCGGTTCGAGTTTACTGAGAACTGCTAACAAAACCAGCTAGATTGATTACGATTCAAACCTTCAATAAATAAAAAATGTGATTTTTTTAAAATATCGATACCATTTGTTTAGATTTTCTATCAGTAGGCCACAGCCTGCGATATAAATACAATTCAGATAGTCGCTATAAGAAAGTCGGTATCTTTTCATTATAGTTTTGTTGTTTATGTCATTCTTTTCAAAGCTGATGTCATTATTTTTGTTTAGATTTATTAACTAATTAATAATGATGACCATCCACAAGAAATAGTGCAATACCGCAGTGTTACGCCATATAAAGGTATAATTAAAATCGTAGATTAGACCACCTACTTTATTCTAACCTACGCCATATGGTCGGGCTTAGGCACAGAGCATGGCTCTGCTAATCGTAAGACCATCTCGCAAACATCAGCTGGTAAGTATAAAAGAGAAGTATTATATATTACTCCCCGAAAAGATGCGACCTCTGGCAGTCGTCGTCGGGGACCTCTACCCCTTCCCTGACGACCTCCTTGACGACGACGACCATGAAAATACGAACGATGCCAAAGACGATACCGTCCACGACGTGAGAACCCTCTTTTCTTCACCTACCCGTGGCTGGTTCTGATCAGCATAGGATTTTCCTCCCTATATCCCTTAGGCTAGAGCGGCGCATTATAACCGAACGGCTGAAGCGCCCTGAATCCAAATAAACTAAAACTAGGAAAACGCTTAAGTCCGCCGCGTTGTTTTGGTATGAGCGTAATTGGTGAATTGAGCTGCCATGTGTTTAGCGGATTTTCTGTTGTTCTGTGAAAAAATCAGAACTTGGTTGAAATTTTTTTTAAATTAAATCAAATTAATAAAAAATTAATTTTTTTTTTTAAATTAATCGTAATTTTAAAAAAGGAAAATCGTAATAGTTGAAATTTTCATAAGAAATAATTATTCGATGCGCAAAATTTTACACGAATATATTAATTTTAAAATTAAGGTTCTGTGAAAAAATCATTATAATCGGATAAAGCATGTAGGTGTTATAAGCCGAAAATTAAAAAAATCGTAAAATTGCGATTTTCATGAGAAATTAATTATTTGAATACGCTCAAATTTCACACGAATATATCAATTCATAAAATTAAGGTCCTGTGAAAAAATCATTACAATTGGATAAAGCATGTAGGAGTTATAAGTCGAAGAAATGTTTTAAAAATCGAAAAAAATCGTAAAATTGCGATTTTCATGAGAAAATAATTTTTCGATTGCGCTCAAAACGTGGCAGTTCTTAGTTCAGAGATTTCGAAGGCCTCCATAAAATTTCATCGCAATCGGAGTATCGGTTTAGCCGGAATCGTGTTAACAGACAGACAAAAATACAGAAAGAAAAAAAAAAAAAAACATTCCGGATTTTTTTCTCCAGTGTAGTGAAATGGAATCTTCGCTTCGCTCGCTACGCTCGCTACGCTCATCCAAAAACATTTTCACTGTTCGCCTATAGGACTCAATTTTTTTTAAATTTTTCTTAAGCCTGCATTGACGCTGGAGGCAGTATCTATGCCAAGTCTAGGAGTCGTACACTAGTTGGCCGTTCCATTTAGCCTGGGGTGTATCTGTTGAACAAGGGTCTGTGACCACAAATGTTTGTGAAATGATTATACTAGGGAAACGCCAAAGTCGTAGTTAAACGAGTGAGTGAGCGACATGTGTATAGTACCCGGTATCATTCCCCATACTGGGCTAGATCCAGCCTTAGGTATATGGGAGGAAAGGGGATGTTCCCGGGTATTCAACACACAACACGAGTACTAACAACGACTTTGGCGTTTCCCTAGTTATCAACCTTTTTTTTAAAGTCCATTTTTGACAATATAATATTATGCGTGTTCCGTGTTTGTTTTTTTTATTTAAATACGTTGTTTATGGACCATCCTGGGGAATCCATAGACCTAAATTTAATTGATAAAGAATGCAGTAAAGAGCTGATTTGTATAATTTTTTAAAATATATTCTTATGGCGGGACATAACTTCAGAATCAAAAATTATATTATTGAAATTAACCGAATCAATCCAGCTAGTTAAAAATAAAATTTTGAAAAGCGTTTTTTTGGTATAATTATTGTTTCTGCACTCCTCTATCTACAACAAAATAAAATTCAAACTGGTTGTCTGTAGTTTCTGGCTTTGCACGATTTTTTTTGTTTAAAGCTACCAAATTTAAAATTGTACAGGCAGTTTAAAAAATTCGTGCAACAGAAGAAACTAAAGAAAACCATTAATGCTTATATTTCGATTGTAGAAGAGGAGTGTAGAAAACTATCCAAAAAACCGCTGCTCAAAATTCAATTTTGAACTAGCTGGATTCATTCGGACAATTTGAATATTTTTGTTAATTCTGAGGTTATGTCCGGTAAAAAAAAATTCCTCCAAAAAACGTTCTTTCATTCTACTTACTTTTAGACGTCTTTACTGCATTCTTTAAAAATCAAACTAAGGTATAGGGATTCCCCATATGTTATGAAAGAAACTCGTGTTTATAGTGTAGCTCATTATATTTAATAGTTCAACATTCAGATCATTTATACAAGATGTGTTTAGACAAATTTAATATCATGTGCATGATAGGGCGAATGTGCAGTAGGAAGAGCCTTCTTAAAACTTTCGTGGATGCCTTTTTTAAACAAAAAGTTAGAATTAGGTAAATAGCTCCAAGAAAACAAAAATGTTATTAGCAGGAAACTGAATAAAGTTCTGATAGTACAATAATAGACTTAAACCATGTCAAGAACTACTACCTCAACTACTCATCTACTTCCTAACATATTTATAATCCGTAACATGTTTATACGTTAACAGTATAGATAGGGGAATACAATGTAAGTAATATTAAAACATAATTAAAATCACACTGTTATTTCAGCGAAACACCTGGCCCAGTACGAAACCACAAGTTTATGTCAAGTCTCTTTCTAAAGTATGCACCACCTTTTAAACAAGACAACCTTAAAATGTTTTTTTCTACTCATTTATTTTCCCCAAATTAGAGTAGGATTAATACTTCACACAAAATAAAGATTATTAATTGAACAATTTCCAAAATAAATAACAAAGTGGTTCAATGAATAAAAAAAAATAAATTATTTTACCACCATAATATTTAATTGAAACTGTGAATAATGTAATCAAGCGAATTCTCTTCATTTTGCATCAAAAAGAATAAGTAGTATTAGTAGTGAAATGTTAAATACCAAGGTTGGCCTAGGCCTATATGGCGATTACAACCAGCGTACGCATTATGCGGGCTAAACCAATAGAAGGGCAACCTTAATAAACAGTGATTTGTGACAATGTTGGTCCTACCTAATTCACAACTTACATTAAGATGCTAGCAGCGTTTAGTTTTTGAAAGTGCGTGGACGTTTCTAACAGTTTTTTTTAAGAAGTCTTCTACGGGAGCCGTTTGTGGACATTTTAGAGCTAATTTCCTAGCGGACATGCCGTTTATATCTCGTATGTTAACGTATTTGACCACATCTTCATCTTTCAGGCTTTTGACGAGTGTTCTGACCGCATCCACATTACAATGCTCTGACTCGCAAATCAACATTAGCAGAGTTTTCCGCGTGGTCTCAGTCAGCTCCCAAACATCTCCACCCTTAGAAATTAGAAGTTGCATGACCTCGGCGTTTCCAGCTATAGTGGCGTACTGGAGAGAAGACATTCCGTCCGAGTCCTTTATCGTAATGTACTCCTTAGTAGAGTTACCGTCAAAGCTTTCGACGAGTGTTCTGACCGCATCCACATTACAATGCTCTGACTCGCAAAGCAACATTAGCAGAGTTTTCCGCGTGGTCTCAGTCAGCTCCCAAACATCTCCACCCTTAGAAATTAGAAGTTGCATGACCTCGGCGTTTCCAGCTATAGTGGCGTACTGGAGAGAAGACATTCCGTCCGAGTCCTTTATCGTAATGTACTCCTTAGTAGAGTTACCGTCAAGGCTTTCGACGACGGCTGTAGCAATATTAATATTACAGTTGTTGGACTTGGAAATCACGAGCAGTGGAGTTCTCTTATCGTTGTTGAGTTCCCAAACGTTGCCACCCTTATTGATTAGTAGCTTGATTGTGCTCGGGTTGCTCATCTTCGCGGAGTAGTGAAGCGGAGACATCCCAGACGAGTCCTTCAGGTTCATGTAGCTCGCTACCTCCTCCTCCTTCAGACTGTCCACGAGAGCGACGACGCCGTCCACGCTTTGATGGCAAGTGTCCAGAAACTCAATGTAACAATGTAATGGCGTTTGTGCTTTGCTATTCAACGCCCACCTGTCTCCACCTTTAGAGATCAGAAGTTTTATCACCTCCACTAACCCAAATGTAGCGGCGTAGTGAAGGGCGAAATTACCCTCGTGGTCCTGTGCGTTTACGTATTTAGCAATAGCTGACGAAACACGGCCACAGTTTTCAGAGCTTAACTCCAATGAACGCGAACTCTCAAGTGATGTGCGTTGGTTCGTTTTAACATTCAACAGTTTCATGTTGTCCTCAATGCATGTTATGAGTTCTCGAGCTGCAGCAAGATTCCCCTTGGCACATAAAGTTGGCAACAGAGTATCGTTTCCTTTAATGTGGAACCCCGAGGAGCGTCTATGTTGGTTTGTCCCTGACTCCTGAAGCCCTGGTGGAAGCTCTTCAATCGCCTTGAGTGTTTTATTGCCTTGGTACAACAAAGTGAACTGTGCATTCAGGTATTCGAAAACCCGCCATGATTCTGTGAAGATGGCGTATTCCAGCACGTTCCATCCGAGAACGTTGTCAACTGTGAACCAATCTGCGTCGTGATCTAACAGGAGCTCTACCATGCTCGTGGACGCGAGGGAGTGGTTCTGATCAGCTGTTCTCAACACGGCCCCCAGGTGAAGAGCAGACCGACCTCCAAGGTCTCTTTTGTTGACGTCTTCCAACCCACCAGACAAAAGCAAATTCACACTATCCAAATCATTCATGAGCACGGCCGTTAGCAAATCGGATTTCCTTGCAAGCATCAAATCAAACAATTGTCGAATCAATTTGAATTCGTCTGTAAATAAATATTTTCGAAGGAAATCACGGTTATTGACAAAATTTTCGAAAAACCAGAGAGCTGTGAAATATTCGATAAACGTCCTATGCAAAAATTTTGGCTTATTTTTTACAACTTTGACGATAATTCCAGCCTTACATTCACGTTCATTGATTTTGACCATGATATCCGCATATCGTTGTATAACCACGTCGCCATTATAAAGGTCGTTAATTCTGTCCGTTCCAAGTAAAACATTTAACGAAGCATACATGTGATTCTCAGCAAGCACTTTCTCATGTCCTTCCGTTATCCAGATATTATCCAGTTTAAGTTTGGACTCGTAGATTTTAAATTGCTTTTTAATTACCTGCTCAAAGATTTGATTGATATTGAGTTTTGAAGGTATAGGCGTACTTTGATCTTTTATGTTTTCCTCGAAGATTTCTGCGAGCATGAATATCAGTAGAGGAGTTCCCATGAATTCTCGACTTCCATCTTTAGGTATAAAGCGCAATAGCCGTCTGACAAATTCTTTGCATTGATGTTCTTCCTTCACGATCGATTCGTTTCTTGTCAAAATCCTCAGAAAGAGCGTCTCTTGGTGCGTAACATCGAACGGCTTAAGAGTGAATTTCAATGTGGACAAATGATTTTCTAGATTTGCCCTCATCGAGGTATGCCTGGAAGTGACGAAAATCTTCTTTGCATTTGTCTTTAGCAAACTTGTGAGTAACGAAAGTCCCTTTGCAGTGCAATCTGGAGCGACCTCATCGAAGCCGTCGAGCAATATGACGCACTTCCCGCTGTTCATCATCGCGACGAACAGGGCATTCTCCGTAGCAGACTTACTGACACCGAAAACTGCGGCGAGAAACTGAAGCACGTCTTCTCCCGACTTCTGGAGCTCCTCAGGGTGATCCTTCAGATCAACTCGAAGGATCAAGATAGAGGGGTTGGATTTCTTTGTCTCCGCAGAAAGATAAGAAAGAAAGGTGCTCTTGCCCATTCCAGCTTCAGACAAGACAAGAAACACTCTGCCGTCCAGGTCAAGAAGGTTTTTAAAGTCGAATTGATTAGGATTTTCTTGACGTATGAACTTGTTTATTCCTTCAATATTCCCTTTTGTTGAGCACCACTTAAGAATCCCTTCAGGACACATTCTTAGTTCATGCACCTTGTTATTGATTTTATAAACTTTGCGAATATCTTTGGAGCTTCCCGATCCTACCACCAGGAAGCGATGCGGATCCGTGGTGTAGTTTGCCACATAACCGACGATCTCCCCCAATGGAACCAAATCCTGCAACTCTTGCGCTGTAACACCATGGACAATGAACACGTGATCAAAGTTCTTAGACTTAAGGATATCTATATTCAAGGTATCACGTCTCTCCAGAGTGCGAGGGATGTAATAATATGGGATTGTCTTATCCAGTTGCAGTTTAGGAGTGTTGAGGAGTGATATAGGCTCATTAGCGACCACTTTTTTTATTAAGTCGTCGTTCAATGCGCTATTTTCTAAATCTTCTTCTTCTCCCAGGAGTTCACCTAATGTTATTGCTTCACCCTGGAACGTAACACGAGTACTTTCAATGCGATGCTTTGATTTTGACTTGAGTTGTTTAGTATCAAAACTGTCTCGGCTCACATTAAACTTCCCGAGCAAACTAGTCTTCAGATTGAGTGTAAACGCATCGTTCTCGGCGGAGACAACGATTATCTTCTTTATACATAAATCTTGATTATACTTCTCCAGGTGCTGACACAACTTGTTTCCCAAGTCTTCGTGCTTCTCAGTGGACTCACTGACAATAACCAGTGTGTGCTTCTTAGAACTTCCCCAATACAACATCACTTCATCCGTTTTATGCAACAGATTTTCCAAGCCCAGTAATATATATCTAGATTTGTCTCTCTGCAGAGTCTTGACGAGCCTAGTGCAACACAGCTTAGCGCACATTAATGAGTGACACACGTGTTGCAGTGGTTTATCATCAAGAATAAACATCTCCTGGAATTGTATGGTTTTACAATTAAAAAAGAAATCCTTTTCATTTTGAGAGGTCAGTTTGCTCATTTTGAAATCAGTTAAACTAATCTCTAAGAGATCACTATCTCTCGCGAGTGTGTGTTCCCCCTTTTTCCACCATTTAGTTATTGCCTCCATATACAATCTGAAGAGTTGATCAATGTCATTTTGACCCATTTTAGTTACTTCAACCAGACATTGTTTTACAATATCCTCCATTTGCATCACAGAAGGTTGTCCAGAACAGATTATGAAATTCTTGATAAACTCTCTGGTTTCGTTAGCGTTGGGGAAGTTTTTATCTTTCATGTTATAATCGAAGACAGCTTTGTCACATTCATCTTCTTCGCTTAAATTGAAAATTTCTCCCTGGTTCCAGACGGATTTAACAAAGGAGCCAAGAAGCCCAAAACTGCTTGAGCTAGCCCGATCTCGAAAACCTTCCTCTAGTTTAGCATTAGTGTACAAAACAAACGAACAGTTTCTCATATCACAACCGTTGAACAAAGGATCTTTATGAGAAGCTTCTATTCTTTTTTTGATAGACAAGTTCGAATTTAAAAATTTCGTCATGTAATTATCTTTCTTATTAGTGAACCACTTTGCATTAAGATGAGCTTTTACCCTGTGTTTTACTTGCACAAAGTATGATTGCCAAGCGTCACTGTCAACACCCGCAAGCTTGTACCTAACCATGACGTCATCCAGTGCACCAGCGCCGTCCACGTTAGTGGCCAGGTGGAACTCGCTGACGATCTTGCTGTTCTTTAGGCGGAGGAAGAGCAGCGCGAGGATGGCCACTTCGTATTCACCTCCTTCCATTGTGTTCTGTCCCTGGGTTCGAGCGTAGGTGATCTCTGATGAGGGAGCGGCAACACTGTAAACACAAATTACAATGAGCAAGTTGCATTGAGATTTTTTTAAACTTGTATTATATTTAGAATTTTTTTCGTTGATGTGGAAGTATTTTTAATGTTTTATTAATATTATGATGTGTTTATTTGATATGTAATTTTAACATGATACGACGTTCTTTTATAATGTATGGATATTGTATACCGAGGGTAACAGGTACGAAAGTACTACTGGGCCAATGCTCTATCTGTGAGGATCTTTTAAAGCTGTACCGTCAGAGTGCAGCACGGGAAATGACGGTCGAGAGAAAGCTCGATGGTCGAGAGTCGGAAAAGGTCAGCTACTGAAGCGGCGTAGCGTCCATACCCGCCAATATATTGTCAAGTTGAGAGGTTGATTAGCCCTTGGTTATAGATGTTATTTACCAAAGTAACTATTGTTCTGGGGGAACGTAGCTGTTGTTTGTTACACAGACTAATCTTCCCAACAGTGACCGAAATCGATAGGTATTTAATGAGGTGGTTTTCTAGGACATGTATAGAGAGGATTATCACAAACAAGAACACAATCTCAACAAAAAGAAGGAGCACTTGTATTTAACCACAATCATCCTAATTAGCCTGTTAGTTAAGCTTATGCATTTCACCTGATTGAACGTGAGTTCGAACCCCCATGTAGTGAGTGACTTGACCTATAGTAATGAAACCATGTCTTACTTTAAGTCCCCCCCTCTCTCTGGTTTGGTCCTGGATCAGCCGTGACTCAGTCTCGGACGTGGGAGTGCAGATGTTCTACCTTCTTCTGACTTCTTGCCTCTTGATCGGCTAATCCATTCGATACTCGATGTTTCCAATGCACTGCTAACTAATTACTCTTCTTGTCAACAATTCTTTGTCAGAACACCATTGTACTGCTCTCGAAGACGACTTGTTCGTTCGCTGGTCAGATTGTCACTCCCCCACTCAACCGGGCTTACGCCTCCTCCGTCCCGAGTTGATTCAAAGACCAAATTAATTAGCAGTAATTGCAGTGTCGAAACGCAAAGTCAGCACTATGTCGCCACTAAGTTCCCCGAGAAGGAGCGCGTGCGAGTCTATTAACTCATGTAACAATGCTTAGACCAGCAATTCAAATACACCTGGTATTGCCACAAATAACAATAAAGTGACAAAATAATCCATCTGTCAGCAACACACGTACGCCATACACGCGCGCAATGGTCATTGCAGCAACAAGCATGACCTCCTTATACTTGTGACATTCGTAATGCAATCACTGTCTTGCCACAAGCAATAATCAATGAAATTATACCAGTAACAAGGGTAGAAACTACCCCAAACATGACATGTCACGCCTCCATAGAAGATTCGACCCGAATCTTGTTCAAGATGTCTTCATGTGCATCACTAATACAGGAAGATCGACTGCCATCTGGATTAAGAGTTTCCTCCGTATATCAGTACCGTTCATATATAATCAACCTGTTTCTTCAGATGCTCCTCTTATTCTCTCTTGATGTTTCTTCACTACCTTGAAATCTTGATGTCCTCCTCAAACTTGCAATCTTCCTCCTCATCAAGAAGACGCGATACACCATCCACCCTTGCATAATAGACCAAAACCAAACCAGAATCCTAACTGAATACTACTTGTATACAACTACTAAATAAAACTAAAAAAACAAGCAAATTGAAATAAAACGAACCTCTCACGCTCAAACGAGACCAAAATGCAAAAACTCACCTTCCAGGTAGTACAAGCCAGGAAACATAATATAACAAAGTTTGACTCGAATGACAGTAATTCATCCTAAACAACCTTAATTCCTGCGAATTAGGATTAAATAAATTGATCTGAAAATCCCTATATTTAATCTAACACAAGCAATCTTAATAAAAATTAAGTCATAAAACAAACATAAAAATATCATTGCTTGTGCATAAAATAAAAAAAAACGACATAACATTTAAGAATTACTGTCTCAAAATTCCCTGAATAAATTCATTCGGAACCCCTGGTAAAGTTCCTTAAACCTAACTCCTTTAACATTGATGTGCTTCCTCCGACAATTTGACGTAGCTTATCCAGACAGCTCCTGGAAGCCCGCCGACGTATACTGCAGGTAGGTACTGCATACGTAATGGCTCACAATGTCCCATCTCACTGGACCCGCACAACAACATGAAGCCAGTTCACTAAAACATAAACAAAATCTCGACAGACAATGTACATAATACAGTCAACACAAGTCATCAATAGTAAACAAAGCCCAAGTGTAAAACTGCTGACGAATGTATACACACTGGACCTGGACTTGAGAAATGCCATCATAGCAACCTTGAACTTCAGTAGTATTTAAAACTGACGACTTAGTGCTACAGTAACACATTTACCATTTACATAATCGATAAATAAAATGCAAAGGCGACAATTTTTAACTGAATTGAAGCATGTAAACAAATAATAATATGAAAGCACTATCAAGAAAATATTCAACAAATATTAATTATAAATTTAAATTTAAATTACATTACAACGACCCGAAACATATTGAATTATTTATTAAAATAACTATCCATTTATATTAAATTTGAAACAGAAAACATTTTATTATAATCCACAATCAAGCAAAATTTCTTGAAACAAATAACTAGATTACATTTACTGCAGTTCTGATTGATTTAACAAAAAAAATATATATATAATAATAATAATAATAATAATCAATTTCAATGATATAAAACATAAATGAATTACATTAAATCAAATGAATTAAGCCATTGCATAACTATATGCACTTACACATAGGACTGTGACACCACCCTTGGTTCCTCCACCCCTGAAGCCAAGTGCAAATGAGACAGCATTTCCACCCCATTTGAACCCAATAGCTAATTGTAGAGCAATGCTACCACTCCTTTTGAACTTAAGAGATAATGGTACGTCAGTGCCACCACTTTCCATACTAGGGTATGACACCCCTTTGGCGCTCCCCTTAACCAATGCTGCGTAGGACAAGGATGTCCTACCGCTCTCCACAATAGGGCAAAAAACCACATCTGGTTCCTCCCTATCCTCACAAGACGTAGGCACTGTTGTACTTCTGCCCCCGTCACCACAAAGCGACACCACTACTTCATCTTCTACGTACTCATGAACAGTAGACAGCGAAGTACTACACTCCCCACCTAGCAGTGACACCCCGAAGGCATCCCCTACTTCCTCATGAGCGGCTTCACCACCCTCTTCACCTAGCAGTGACACCCCCAAGGCATCCACTACTTCCTCATGAGCAGCCTCACCACCCTCTTCACCTAGAAGTGACACCCCCACGGCATCTCCAATATCCTCGTGAGCAGTTCCACTACCCTCATCATCACCATGGGACACCAATACATCCCCTATACCCTCGTGAGTAGTAGATACCATAGAACATCCACCCTCAATCTCAGAACTCAAAACCACAGAAATTACCTTGTCATTGCTATTAGTTGTCACCGAAATGTCACTACCCCTAACCACAGGAAGCAAAACCTTAGAAAATACCTTGTCATTGCTATTAGTGGTCACCGAAATGTCACTACCCTTAACCTCAGGACATAAAACCTTAGAAATTACCTCATTTTTGCAATTCATTTTTCTCATTTTTTTTCTTGGCACCTCAGTGCTACTACTTTCCACGACAGGGCGCTTCAACGGTGTAAACAGCACAGAAAATGGTAGCATGGGGGGGACGCTAGGTGTTAACGACACAGAAGATGACCCTTGTTCCGACGAAACAACCACAGGTACTTTCCGATTAGCCTCAAGAGATTTCAGTTTGACACAGTCTCTCTTAAAATGACCCAACTCTCTACAATAAAAACAAGTGACCTGATTATCCCAATTACGCCGATCAAAACGCTGATTCTGGCGTTGATAACAACCCCCATCGGGTACAAATTGTTGTTTATTTTTCCAACCACTCTGCTGACTCAGATCTCCGTCCTGTTGGCCCGAAACAAAATTTTGCTGCACCACACCCCCGCTGTGCTGTACTTTGCCCACTATTTCACTTCTAAGGGACTGAACCTCCCTTGACATAGACTTTACCATGTCCGCTAATCCTTTTATGGTTGATAACATACCATCCTTCCCCCCTTCCGCAGGCATAACTACCTGAACAGGAGCAACCAACATCGCACTCCTCGCCTCCTTCTCCTTTTGTAGCAGATCCATCTCAAGGCCCCGTGCTGCTTCCAACAATTCCTCCGCAGTTCTAAAATTTCTATTGATCAAGTGCACTTTCAAATCAGGCAACATACCCTCTAAGCACCAACGAGTCCTTACCTCATGCTGCATCCTCCTATCAATCTCATCACACAGCCAAATCTTAGTCGAAACATAGCCTACTACCCCTTCACCTTTCTGCTGGACTCTCTGATTTAACAAACGACAGTAATGCTTAAGCCTACGCATCCGATCCTCGGCATCATCCTCCTCCTTGTGATAAGCCATCGACGTAAAAGTGAAGCGGAATTCATCTTCTCCGATTAAAGTAATCCCTTCTATCCTATCGCTGTCAATATAGCTCATAAAACATAACAAATTATGTTTAAGATCAACCCACTTCGTTGAAAACCCCTACCATGTCAAGTTGAAACCCACTCTAACACACGTCAGAAAACCCATCGAAACCCATTTTATACCTTGTATATAAATGCACCTTCATATACAAACAAGGCGCCACCACCATTTCAAGTTGAGAGGTTGATTAGCCCTTGGATAGATGTTTATTTACAAAAGTAACTATTGTTCTGGGGAACGTAGCTGTGTTTGTTACACAGACTAATCTTCCCAACAGGACCGAAATCGATAGGTATTTAATGAGGTGGTTTTCTAGGACATGATAGAGAGGATTATCACAAACAAGAACACAATCTCAACAAAAAGAAGGAGCACTTGTATTTAAACACAATCATCCTAATTAGCCTGTTAGATAAGCTTATGCATTTCACCTGAATGAACGTCAGTTCGAACCCCCAGTAGTGAGTGACTTACCTATAGTAATGAAACCATGTCTTACTTAAGTCCCCCCTCTCTCTCTGGTTTGGTCCTGGATCAGCCTGACTCAGTCTCGGACGTGGGAGTGCAGATGTTCTACCTTCTTCTGACTTCTTGCCTCTTGATCGGCTAATCCATTCGATACCGATGTTTCCATGCACTGCTAACTAATTACTCTTCTTGTCAACAATTCTTTGTCAGAACACCATTGTACTTGCTCTCGAAGACGACTTTTCGTTCGCTGGTCAGATTGTCACTCCCCCACTCAACCGGGCTTACGCCTCCTCCGTCACCGAGTTGATTCAAAGTCCAAATTAATTAGCAGTAATTGCAGTGTCGAAACACAAAGTCAGCACTATGTCGCCACTAGTTCCCCGAGAAGGAGCGCGTGGCGAGTCTATTAACTCATGTAACAATGCTTAGACCAGCAATTACAAATACACCTGGTATTGCCCAAATAACAATAAAGTGACAAATAATCCATCTGTCAGCAACACACGTAACGCCATACACGCGCGCAATGGTCATTGCAGCAACAAGCATGACCTCCTTATACTTGTGACATCGTAATGCAATCACTGTCTTGCCACAAGCAATAATCAATGAAATTATACCAGTAACAAGGGTAGAAACTACCCCAAACATGACAATATTTATAGGTTAGAGCTGAGCGCGCGCCTGTAAATGGAACTGCCGTTGCAGCGGTTGAAGACGAGCTGAGACCTGGAAGAGGGGGAGAGAGAGGGAGCGATTTCGGATACAAGTGTTACGTACAGTAATTTCGCGTACTAGAAGTAGTGAATCTCTCGTTACTTTCGAGAATGTGATGTGTGTTTTAATGAATTAAGCATATATATTTCTTGGGACAACACATCAAAGAAGTTCTTAATTTATTTGATTTATTTTTCACCCCTAGTTTTAATTATCCAGTAATTAGTACATTAGCTGTTTGATTATAATATGTTTATTGACGTCATATCCCCGTTTCCCTCCAAATTCACTCGGGCCATCAAAGTCCAACTCGCTACCTTCCCGTGGTTTGGCCTGTAAGTAAGGGAGTAGTGTATTCCCAAAACTAAGGGTGAGCTCTGGCCGGTTGGTGGTGCGTGTTGCAGAGAGAGCTCTCGCGCAACTTTTTATCACACCTTTCTTCATTCACACAGCCTTACTCATATTTATTTTCTTTTTCACTTTTTTCTTCTCCATACTTGCCGGCCCTCTCTGCAACGAGCACTCCTCCGTTCCCACCCAGTTAAACCCACCCTATCCCACATCCTCACTCCTTCCCATTAACCCCCCGCGTCTTCCCTTACGTTCCTCCCTTTGGAGGAAAGAAAACATGGTGGTAATCCACAATTATGGAAAAAGAAAATTTTGGAAGATTCCAATACACTTGAAGTGGGCACTGATAACTCTACTGTTGAGTGCCCTAAAACAACATTAGCCTTGTTTACATGGAGGACTGAGTACGGTATTGAGTACGGTTTTTGTACTCAGTACGTCATGTAAACACGTAAAAACCGTACCGTACCGGTTGGGTTCGGTTGGGTACTGAGTAGGCCTACTGCTGAGTACTATCATGTAAACAGGTTTCTTAGACAAAACCGAACTGAAAATCATATTGCCAACCTAAACATAGGCCTAGTACTACGAAACAAATGTTGGTAATCGTTACAAATTATTTTCCCTGCACTTTCATGTGACATGTCAGTTTCTTGTTACTAACGTGGCCTACGTATCCAGATCGTTTTTATTTTTAACTTTCCTCTTGGGGTAACATCATGGCTAAACGAAATGTTGGCAGTGTTGGCAGTGGCTTTTAGTTTTGTCAGCCGCCGATAGGTAGAGTTGATGCTGAACTGAAAGTGAGTTCAGTTTTAGTTCGGTACGAGTCATGTAAACGCTTTGACACCAGATAGAATTCAACGACATCTCGGTACCGTACCGTACTCAGTCCTCCATGTAAACAAGGCTAGTAATTCACTCCAAATTCACTCATTCATATGTGAAAACAAACAAATATGTGTTTGGAACTACGAGATAAAATATTTTCGGTTTCAACATTGTATACAATATACTAATAATAATACAAAAGTTGAATACACTTCCTTCTTATACATACGTGGTGGCCATGTTATTGGTATACACTTTTCAAGGAATATACTTTTTTAGTTCGTAGGGTACGTACGTGTAGATAATCTGGGGGACGTTGGGAGGGATTGTCCAAGGGCCCAGCTTTCACCGTATTGACTGAAGATACACAGAACAAATGTTTTAGTCAGGATTGCCGGTGGGTGATGACAATGACCAAACTTTCAAAGAATGACAGTTTCTCACATAAGTCACAGCCTCATCACTCTACTTGACGTAATTTGTTTGGATATTACTTTAATTTTGGCATTCTGGTTGTGAGAACTTACTGAGTTAATATGTTTTATATTTAATACCGACAGTGTTGGCTCGAGCGCTAAGCTCTTGACTCTGAATCGGGAGGTCCCGGGTTCGAATCCCGGCGAGACCGGCAATCCTGACTGAAGGTTTTTCCGAGGTTTCCCGAGTCGTTAATGCGAATGCAAGGTATTGAGTCCTCTTAAACAGTCCTATGACATTCCTACACAATTGTCCTATCTGCAACATACCTATATTTGTCACCTGAAGAGGGTCACAATGGTTAAATCTGATGTGTACCCTACAGCGGGCATCAAACAAAATGTGTATATTTTTTGGATGAGCGAAGCGAGCGAAGCGAAGATTCCATTTCACTACACTGGAGAAAAAAATCCGGAATGTTTTTTTTTTCTTTTTTTTTTGTATTTTTGTCTGTTTGTTGGCACGATTCCGGCTAAACCGACACTCCGATTGCAATGAAATTTTATGGAGGTCTTAGAAATCTCTGAACTTAGAACTGCCACGTTTTTGAGCACAATCGAAAAAAAATTTTTCATGAAAATCGCAATTTTACGATTTTTTTCGATTTTTTTCAAATTTCTTCGACTTACAACACCAACATGCTTTGTCCGATTGTAATGATTTTTTCACAGAACCTTAATTTTATGAATTGATATATTCATGTAAAATTTGAGCGTTATCAAAAAATTTTTTTTTACGAAAATCGCAATTTTACGACTTTTTTCAATTTTTAAAATTTCTCCAGCTTATAACACCTACATGCTTTATCCGATTGTAATGATTTTTATACAGAACCTTAATTTTATGAATTAATATATTCTTGTAAAATTTGTGCGCAATCGAATAATTATTTCTAATGAAAATTTCAATATTATGATTGTTTCCTTTTTTAAAATTACGATTAATTAAAAAAAAATTAAGTTAATTTTTTATTAAATTTAATTTAATTTTTTATTAAATTAAATTTAATTTTAAAAATATCTTCAACTTAGTACCGGTAATGATTTTTTCACAGAACAACAGAAAATCCGCATAACACATGGCAGCTCAACGCACCAATTACGCTCATCCAACAACGCGGCGGGACTTAAGCGTTTTCCTAGTATTTTATAATGCACTTTTGAATCCAGAAATGGACTTGTCAAGTTTCAACATAATATACATCTAATCTGAGTATCGCCATCGAACTAGTTTTTAATTTTACATCTAGCCTCGAAAAATTGTGGGATTATTGACTGCAAAATTTTATCTCTCTAAGCCTAAGTAAAATATCTCATCTATGGAAGTATTGTAATGTTGAAATGTTGTAAGCGGATTACTGGATGAAACATTGATAATTGAAGTGCAGACGAATGTTAAACTGCAAGCTGATTAGAAATAAAAGATTAGAATTAGATTAGAAAAAGATTAGAAATACAATTCTTGTCTTATCTTATAAATGTTGCGTTCGAAAGAACTTGTCTCTCAACTGAATCGAATAAATCATACGTAATGCTTCAGCTGGAACTTGAACCTGACACTCATTATGGACTGAGGGTATGAGTTAAGTGTAAGAAATTATTAACAACACGATTATTAATATTTAATACAATTCACAAATTACAAAATATCGGGATGGATTTGTTAATTTCTGAATTGTATTAAATATTAATAATTCCACTTACGGGAGTGTTTTCCGACTGTCCAAATCGAAAAAAACACGATTCTTCTCAAATCTGTAAATATTTCCTACGCCCATACGCCAAGTTACATACTATGCCTAAGTTATACCTCTTAAAGCCACATTATAAAATTCAATAGAAATACATTTACAAATAATATAAAAGGCGATAGTATAGGGTGAACAAATGATGGTTAACAATAGCTAGTAAAGGGTGAACAATGGTATGGTACAAATAATATATAATTAGATAGTAAAACTGTGAACAAATGATGGTCAACATTAGTAAATTGTGTTCAAATGATAGTGAACAATAAATTGATGACTTCCAGCATCTTATGACTTGATTTTAAAATGTAAATGCGTTCTTATTAGGAATTTTGAAATGGTTCTTAATATCAATATTGAAATATCTGGAAATCTTCGCGTCACGTTTGAACATCGTATTGTATTCGACATTATCTTAATGGAGGGTGCAAATCATAAGAAGTCAGCTATTTGCATCCACCATCTTATAATATTATCCTGGTGGTAATACACTAATTGTTATGGGCCAAGCTCGAATTCTTACGTTTTTAAAATGGATGTGAATTGTATTCATCGGAATAATATGGGAATAATCCGTAATAAAACATTGTTTGGGGAGAGTAAATACATAATTAAATCGCATCCATGGTTTACCTGGGCGACCCGCCTTCCCCACTGTTGGCTCCTTCCGCCACGCCATCTTGCCAGTCACAGGGAACTTTTTCTGCACTACATTCAAGTGTTGGACTATTATTTGATTTCACACGAAATTTTTCCTTTGTAGATTCTCGGGTGGAATAACTTCTTGATTGGAAATTGCCTCTGCCCTTCTTGCCATCGTGAGTGGTGCTACCATCATCTCCCCTCACAAACTCGCCTGTTTCGTTGCTATGGCGAGGATTGGCTCCTCCCTTGAACAAACACGGTTTCACTCGATTAGTTATGTTGGGAACTGATTTATTAATGAATAAATAAATACCAACCTTTGTATTTAGAGTATACCGCCCAGTCACAGAACTGATTTTCAGCAAGGAGCTTAAAAGGGCCATTACCCCCCCCCATTTTTTTTATCACATAACCTTTATTACACTAAATTGTTCGTGTAAAAAATTATATCTTGTAACTGTGATTTAAAGAAATTTCTTAAATCGGCTATAACCACCCTTACGAAAAATTATCTTTGAAACTTTTAAAAAATCCCAGACTTTCTGACCAATGATTTATTGGAATAATCATCGATAAATAATTATCGGGAATAATTATTTTGCAATAATTATAAGAAATTTTTAATGGTTGGCTGGCTTTTTCAACTTTTTTTTTCAAAAGGTACTACATCACCATTACCTTACTGTCCATGTACAATATGGACGTGATCATCTCCACCAGTTTGGAGAGAATCGGCCCAAATGTTACGAAAATTTCGTACTCAAAATCGAAAAAATCGTATAAGTACGATATTCATGAGAAATATTTCTTCGGTTGTACAAAACATCTTTTTCATCATCAAGATCGGAATAGTCGTTTGCCGAAACGCGAGCTAGATATGATGAAAATATTGCATGAAAAATTTGGAAAAAACGTAAAAGTACAAAAATTGTGAGAAATATTTCTTCGATTGTACCCAAAAACGTGGCAAGTCTAAGTTGAGAGATTTCATAGGTCCCCTTCAATTTTCATTAGGATCGCATATGCCGTTTGCCCGATAAAAAAAGACCAAAAAACAAATCATTCGAATAAAGTTGTACAAATTTTTGCGCCTCTGTCTGTGAGAGACTGTCTTGTGGTTGCCACCTAGCACGGTGTTAATGTTGTGAAATAGTCAGATGACGGTTGTCATTTAAAACATTCGAATTGATCCATAATTAAATGTTCCCCCTTCTAAACGCGCAGCCAGCGGTTTAGCCGAGCTCGTTTAACCGTTTACCACTCGAACACCGAAGTTAAGAAGAATCGGGCGCGGTAAGGGGTAGAGTGGGTGAACGCTCTCTACTCTGAAACTCACGTATACCGCTGGTTAGAGCAGATGGAGTGTTCGAAAGCTAGTGTAACGGCTTCGTTCTCCTCGACGTCTGCTCGGCAGTCCGGATTAGTGGAGGAACCTATATGACTGTCAAAGTTACACCGTCCTTTCGGATGGGACGTTAAGCCGTTGGTCCCATTGGTACTTTTCGAAAGGAGTAGGCTACGTGCCGGTACCGGGTTACCCCTCCACCCTTCTGTTCATACTTCATCCTCATTTATCACCACTCATCGTCTCGATTAGCCAAAGTGCATAAATATGAGACGTTAAACAATATCCAATCAATCAATCAATCTATACGCGTGCATGATATTACGTTAAAATTAATTATAAAAAAAAACTTGGATGAACTATTAAGTTGAAATTGATAATTGCAAATTCTATTTTGCGAAGCTTTTCAAGGATGCTGTTATGGGACACTGTACGTTTATGAATTGAGAATGCGCAAATGGGGAAGGGTAGATGAGCTTGGTCCTTTTTTAGATCTCATATCTTTTGAGTGTGTAAGGTTTGGCTGAATTTTTACAAGTTTTTGTTATGTGTGTGATCTTATTATTGGATGAGCCTAGCGATCGTTGCGAGCGAAGCGAAGATTCCATTTAACTACAATGGAGAAAAAAATCCGGACTGTTTTTTTTTCTTTCTTTTTTTCCTGTATGTATTTTTGTGTGTTTGTTAACACGATTCCGGCTAAACCGATACTCCAATTGCGATGAAATTTTGTAAAGGCCTTCGAAATCTCTGAACTTGGAACTGCCACGTTTTTTAGCGCAATCGAAAAATTATTTTTTGTAAAAATCCCAATTTTACGATTTTTTTCGATTTTTTTTATTTCTTCGACTTATAACTTTAACATGCTATATTTGATTGTCATGAGTTTTTCACAGAACGATAATTTTATGGATTAACACAATCATTCGTGTAAAATTTTGGCGTAATCGAAAAATTATTTCTTATGAAAATAGCAATTTTACACTTTTTTCGTTTAAAAAAAATTACGCTCATCCAACAACGCGCCTGAAAAAGCGTTTGCGAAGCTTCCTAGTGTACATTAGGGAAACGTCTAGTCTAGTTGGCTAAGGCGCCCTTATACCCGGAATGTGGGAGACCTGGTCGGATAAGATTTTTGTAGTTAATAGGTTGTTAAAAAAAATATATATTAAACATGTTTTGAAATTTGGGGGTACCTTGAACATGCAAGTTTCGATACCCTTTTGGTCACTCCATAACTGCATTACAAATATTTTTTTCCACTGCCTCCATTGCAAACGAGTAACTTCTAAGAGGCAGTGATTTTTTCAAAAGAAAAACCTTGCCGTTAAAAGAATTCCTACACATGTTAAGCCTTTTTTTCAGTTTATTATTTCTTGTAGGTTTAAATCGAAAAGAATTGTGGTCATTTTGTTAGCAGGTCTCTGTTACCTGGTCACGGATGTCTGTTTTAAATGTCAGCTCAATCCATTTGGCCGTTCGGCCGTATGAGCCCGGACAAACAGACATACAGACATTAAACATTTATCATACAGACAATTAGTCACGACCAAGGCCCGATCGAGTAGCGTTATAGACTTTGTTTCGCTGCGCACACTCTTCTAATATTATTAAACTTGAGACCAGTGACTTTTGTGCACGTGTTTAATCAATCACTCGATACAATCGTATTACCATTCATGACCAGACTATCTCTCCGCTCTCTTATCGTACGAACGATGGTTTTATCTTATCACGTGTTTACTTTGTTTGTCGTTATGCCTATTGATGTCAATGCAAGACTTACTTGACATTCGATCATATCACTGCTGATAATTCGATAAGACGAGTCTTCTCGAAAATACTATTACCCAACAAATTGCTAAAGGCCTATCACAGATGCACAGCTTAACTCATCTACACACAGCAAGATTCAGCTATAGATTCATCTACATTCAGCTAAACTTAGCTACAAAGCTTATTGGATGAGCGAAGCGAAGACTTCAATTTCACCGACTCCCCAAAAAATTAAGTACGGGTGTTTTTTTTTGTTTTTTTTTTCTGTTTGTTTGTTTGCTTTTTACCGGGAAAACGGCATATCCGATCTTGATGAAAATTGGAGGGGATCTTCGAAATCTCTGAACTTAGACTCGCTTCGTTTTTAGGTGCAATCGAAGAAATATTTTTCATGAATATCGTACTTTTACGATTTTTTTCGAATTTTAGTGCGATATTTTCGTAACATTTGGGCCGATTCTGACCAAACGGGTGGGGCTAGAACGTTCATATTTCACATGGACATTATGGTAATGGTGATGTAATGCTTTCTGAAAGAAAAAGTTAAAAAAGTTAGCCAGAATTAATAGAAATAAAGCTTTTAATACAAGTTTTTTTATTTTTAGTGCGATATTTTCGTGCCATTTGGGTCAATTCTGACCAAACGGGTGGGGCTACAACGTTCATATTATACATGGACATTAAGATTATGCTGATGTAGTACCTTTTGAAAGAAAAAAATTAAAAAGGTTAGCCAGAATCCATAGAAATAAAGCTTTTAATATAAGTTTTTACGGTAAATAATACCAATTGACAAGAAACAAAAGAAACTTGACTACAATCACCTTCAATGCGAAGGCAGCAAAACAAAGCACTTGCAAAAGTAAAGATATCCCACGCAAACTAAAAACTTTAAAAAGCTCATCCATCAACGCGGCGGGACTTAAGCGTTTTTCTAGTCTTTGCTACACACAGCTTCATTCAGGTACATTGAGCCACATTCTGCTATACTCAGCTACACACAGCTAGACGTTTCTACACATTGCTACATTCAGCTTTACTCAGCTACACAGCTACATTCAGCACTTAAGCTAACGTATATACACAGCCACACTCATATATATCAGCTACACACAGCTACATCACTACACAGCTAGACGTGTTTACACACTGCTTCATTCAGCTAAACTCAGCTACACAGCTACACTCAACTACAGTAAGTTAAACGTATAAACGTGAACAAAGCAAAGCAAAAGCAAAGAAAAAAGCAAAGCAAAAATTTGTAGGTGCTGCCTGTTAACATATTCAGCAAAAAATGTTACGATTCTAACGTACAAATGAACTGAAAAAAGTCTGAAGATGCGTATCATTTAATTCATTTTTATTCAACGCCAATGGCTTTTGTTCTTCAACAAATATTTTTTATCGAATCATGTTTTTATTGTCAGGCGGTGATTGCATGGCAGTAATCAAGGTTAATTTTTAATTAAATTCAGAAGTTAAAAAATTCATCCCAATTGGGGATCGAACCCGAGTCTCCCACATTCCAGGTAGGTACCTTAGCCTTCTGAATTTTACTAACTATTAACCATTCCACCTACGGGAGTGTTTCTCGACTAACCAAATCGAGAAGTAATCAAGGTACGTTACAAGTCACAACGATCAAGGTACCTCAAAATTCAACTAGGATATTAAGTAAACCTTGCAATAGCTTGTTGTTGTAAAGGGCTGTCTTTTCTAAAGTGTTATTCGTTGAATGAAAGATTTTATGTAATGGCTTTTCATGGATCGCATGATCACGTTTAATTGAGAGTTAAATGAAATTCCCAATTGTTTAACTTTAAGCAACAACTGTCCAATGCAGACTTCCAAAACTCGATCTCTTATCTATCAACGACCTTGGCGTTTTTTAATAGCACTTGGCGAACGCTTTTTTTAGTCGCGTTGATGGATGAGACTTTTTTTAAAGTTTTTAAACCTAAAAAACGTGTATTAAAACCTTTATTTCTATGGATTCTGACTAACATTTTCAGTGTTTTCTTTCAAAAAGTACTACATTACCATTATATCTTAATGTACATGTAAAATATAAACGTTGTAGCCCCACCCGTTTAGTCAGAATCGGCCCAAATGTCACGAAAATATAACATTAAAAATCGAAAAAAATCGTAAAAGTACGATATTTATGAGAAATATTTCTTCGATTGTACCCAAAAACGTGGCAGGTCTAAGTTTAGGGATTTTGAAGGTCCCCTCTAATTTTCATTAAGATCGCATATGCCATTTGCCCGGTAGAGCGCGAAAAAACAGAGAGAAAAAAAAAGAAAAAACGAGCTTTTTTTTTGGGGGGGGGGGGCGGGGGGTCAGTGAAATTCGCTTCGCTCATCCAAATAATAAAATAATTGGATGAGCGTAGCGAGCGTAGCGAGCGAAGCGAGCGAAGCGAGCGAAGCGAAGATTTCATTTCATTACACTGGAGAAAAAAATCCGGAATGTTTTTTTTTTTCTTTCTTCTTTCTTTCTTTTTGTATTTTTGTGTGTCTGTTAACACGATTCCGGCTAAACCGATACTCCGATTGCGATGAAATTTTATGGAGGCCTTCGAAATCTCTGAACTTAGAACTGCCACGTTTTTAAGCGCAATCGGGAATTTTTTTCTCATAAAAAACGCAATTTTACGATATTTTTCGATTTTTAAAAAATGTCTTCGACTTATGACACCTACATGCTTTATCCGATTGTAATGATTTTTTCACTGAAGCCTAATTTTATGAATTAAGATATTCGTGTGAAATTTGAGCGAAATCGAAAAATTATTTCTCATGAAAATAAAAATTTTACGGGTTTTTTCTTTTTTAAATCAATTCTTTGACTTATAACACCTACATGCTTTATCATATTCTAATATTTTTTTCACAGAACCTTAATTTTATGAATTAATATATTCTTGTAAAATTTGAGCGCAATCGAATAATTATTTCTTATTAAAATTGCAATTTTACGACTTTTTTCTTTTTTAAAAATTACGATTAATTAAAAAAATTAAGTTTATTTTTTATTTAATTTAATTTAATTTAAAAAAAAATTTCTACTAAATAATGATTTTTCACAGAACAACAGAAAATCCGCGTAACACATGGCAGCTCAATGCACCAATTACGCTCATCCAACAACGCGGCGGGACTTAAGCGTTTTCCTAGTACATTTAAATCCAGTGAACTGCCCTAGTAGAAACTGTCTTCTAGCATACTTTTGCTGTTCGATTATGTTGTTACTAGGAAAACGCTAAAGTCCCGCCGCGTTGTTGGATGAGCGTAATTGGTGCATTGAGCTGCCATGTGTTATGCGGATTTTCTGTTGTTCTGTGAAAAAATCAGAACTTTGTTGAAATTTTTTTAAAAATTAAATCAAATTAAATAAAAAATTAACTTAATTTTTTTAAATTAATTGTAATTTAAGAAAAGGAAAAAATCGTAATATTGAAATTTTCATAAGAAATAATTATTCGATTGCGCACAAATTTTACACGAATATATTAATTCTTAAAATTAAGGTTCTGTGAAAAAATCATTAAAATCGGATAAAGCATGTAGGTGTTATAAGTTGAAGAAATTTTTAAAAAATCGAAAAAAATCGTAAAATTGCGATTTTCATGAGAAATAATTTTTCGATTGCGCTCAAAAAGGTGGCAATTCTTAGTTCAGAGATTTCGAAGGCATCCATAAAATTTCATCGCAATCGGAGTATCGGTTTAGCCGGAATCGTGTTAACAGACAGACAAAAATACAAAAAAAAAGAAAGAAAGAAAGAAAGAAAGAAAAAAAAAAAACATTCCGGATTTTTTTCTCCAGTGTAGTGAAATGGAATCTTCGCTTCGCTCGCTACGCTCATCCAAAAAACTCACTCGTGCAGACGTTTCCTCCTTGCTCTTCTTGCTCTTCTTCCCCGCGTTGTTTCCCATGTTGATGTGCTGACACCGGCGTGTGTATTTAGCACCATGACTACTCCAGTGCAACCCAGTGCATGTCCTCGAGTGTTACACGTCTGAAGAACATTAGTGGCATTGCGCCACTCTGATTCAGTGACGTGAGCTACTTCTATCCGTACAGGTAGCCCGCTCTTTATACGTAACACACTCTCAGGAGGACTTGGGTTCGACACTCCTCTCGCTGCTTGGGTTGTGCCTCGGAGAGAGGATGTTATTGCTGAGCTACTCTCAACAAGAAATAATTATATTTATTTGCTCATAATCCATTTATTACAAACTCTTACAGGTTCGCGTTTAATTCAAGAAGTTAATCCATATTACTATATAGTTGTATTTTGGATCGTTTACGAAGCCTCATGATTAGTGTTGTAATTTATTTCGAAGTTTGTAGATATTATGACCATATGTTTTTAATTTGACATTACTTGTAGAGTCTGCACTATATTATTAGTTCTGTTTCAAAGAGAATGCAAGTGTCCCGACTTTATTATTGCTTTTTGTGAAAGTTACCCCAAAGTATAAACGAATTCAACGGTACTGTCCGGCAAAACTCTTAGTCTGAACTCATTACCTTCACATCACTATTATAACAAACATGTTCCGAAATGGACTGTGTCCGAATTCGGGTCCCGAGCCCTCGTCTCAGTTAACCTAAGACACCACCGGGGACACAGTCCTGGACTGAGCCGAAGACACTTGAACCATAACAAGCCCACAAACACAATAAATATGGTGGGTGTATTGATACTACACACTTGAATTGTTAATCGCAACTGATATCTGTTACCAAAGCGCTACAGTTTATATAACAGCACGTAGAACAGATACTGGCAACATCGAATTGCGTTGAGCTTGATAGATTAGGAGTCCAAGCGTAGAGAAAGTGAGTGTAGTTATCTTATTCAAGTACTCAAACAATAGAGAATACCTACACTTTTGCGCTTCTAGTCCAGAAGCTGTTGTCGCCATTTTTCTTCTGCTCAATAATTTGAATACAGGCCAACCACACATATATATAAAAAACTTCGTAACTAAATGCTGAAAAAGTTCTGCCCAGTGTCCACTTTGACAGCAGCGACCGGAAGTCGTTTGTTGTTGTTGTAGTAGATGTCATTTACACATTTGTACACCTTTTAGATGGTATATTCTACACTTTAAATTAAAATTCCACAATTCTTTTTTAATTCGTCTTATTGTGCTTTATAAGATTTTATAAAATAAAACTTAAATTTATTAGCCTTTTTACGAAAACGGTCAGTGTAACCATCAATAGGTGTTGACAATAAGTTTTTTCTAGTAGTTTTTTACGAATAATTTAGGAACCTGTGTTATACATCCAAACATTTTTAAATATCTCAACAAATGGCCGAGATATAGGTTACAAGTTTGAATGTTAGCTCCTGTATGTTGAATCCGATATGTTATCTCTAAATAATTGCTCCGAGTATTTAGGGGGAAAAGCGTAAAAATTAGGCAGTAAGTGGTACAGGCAACGAACATTTCCAGTTTAATAGGTATGACTGAGGGATCAATTTTCGGGGAAGCCTAAATTGAGGACCCTATTGAGTGTCCTCCAGTGAGATTTGTATTTCCATATTTGAATATTTTTAACAGAGTTTCTAAGCGTTTTTTTGGCATAATACTAAATTACATACGGGTAGGGATACGGTTTAACATATTGTCAAAATAATTCCAAAATGTAAATTCTTAAAAAACAAAATGACGGCCAATTGATTTTTGGGACAATATTTTGTCTGGTAATTTAAGACTAACTGTTATAAATCCGCACAAAATATTTTACACGCTAATGAATATGACGATAACAATCAGTTTTATTGGGGTGGACCCAAAATGGCGTTCCCATTTTATGACCTCTAGTGATGTTTTACTTATTTAAAATACAAAGTGATAAATCTCGATGGAAAAAAGATTTACGGCTAAATAATAACAATAAAGTCATTTTTGAAACTAAGTTAAATATTGCTAATTGGATGAGCGTAGCGAGCGAAGTAAAGATTCCATTTCACCACACTGGAGAAAAAAATGCGGAATGTTTTTTTTTCCTGTTTGTATTATTGTGTGTCTGTTAGCACGATTCCGGCTAAACCGATACTCCAATTGCGAAAAAAAAATTTATGGAGGCCTTCGAAATCTCTGAACCAAGAACTGACACGTTTTTGAGCGCAATCAAAAAATTATTTCTCATGAAAATCGCAATTTTACGATTTTTTTTATTTAAAAAAAAAATCTTCAGCTTATAACACCTACATGCTTTATTCGATTTTAATGATTTTTTCACAGAACCTTAATTTTATGAATTAATATATTCGTGTATAATTTGTGCGCAATCGAATAATTATTTCTTATGAAAATTTCAATATTACGATTTTTTCCTTTTTTTAAATTACGATTAATTAAAAAAAAAATGTTAATTTTTTTATTTCATTTGGTTTAATATAAAAAAAATCTTCAACTTAGTAATGATTCAAAGAAGAACAACAGAAAATCCGCATAACAAATGGCAGCTCAATGCACCAATTACGCTTATCCAACAAAACGAATTACGGCATACAAAAGCTAACAAAATCCAACATTGCAGCCTATTACTTATAAACGGATTACGGCATACAAAAGCTAACCAAATCCAACATGGCGGCCTATTACTTATAGTCCTGCGGCATAGCTGAGCATAACCTACAGGACAGGTGATTCAATTCAATGGTTTAATTGTGTTGATTTTCATTTTATAAGCCTAATTGCAGGTGCTTAAATAGATATTTGAGGTTAGAAATAATTTTTTTGAATGAGTGAGCGTAGCGAACGGAGTGATCTCCATTCGACTTAAACGGCCCTTATTGTTTTTCTGCGTGCGTGTGCGTGTGTACGTTGAAAATCAGCCGAATCGCTGAACAGATTGGGCTGAAATTTTAAACAGACATCCGGTACGAGCTTATTGAGAACTGCTAACAAAATCAGCAACATTCATTGCGATTTAAACCTACAAGAAATAATAAACTGAAAATAGACTTCCAATGTTTAGAAATTATTTTAACGACAATGTTTTAGATTTTGAAAAGATATTTTTTGTTTGTTATTCGCCTGGCCGTGAAATGCCGTGCCCATGCAAGGTCTGTCGAATGTTGCACGTCAAGGTACCCCCAAATTCCGCTCGTAAATTGAGTAAACCACGTATTCATATTCATTCGTATTTCACGTATTTCGTACTGGCTATGTTTACCATAGTAGGCCCTATTGCCACAGATGATGGACTACACTGCGTTATATGCATTTCAAAACATGTTTAATTATTTTTGAAATACAATCTAGAAATTATCAAATCTTTCCCGACCAGGGGATTGAACCCACTTCTTTCACATTTCGGCTACAAGGGCGCCTTAACCAACTAGACTAGGGAAACGCCAAAGTCGTAGTTAGACGAGTGAGCGAGTCATGTGGTGAGTACCCGGGAACATTTGCATTTAAGTTTGATATTAATATTCGTATAAATAATAGTTTTTTAAAGTTTAGTTGGTAAACGGGGACGGGTGCGTCAACTGTAAGGTCATAATGCGCCTCTCTAGCCTATGATAGGCTAGGTAGGCCTAAGGTAGGGGGAAGAAAAGTAATGTAACCAGGTACTCAACACATGGCTCACTCTCTCGTTTAACAACGACTTTGGCGTTTCCCTAGAAAAACTATTGAGCGCAGCGAACGGAGTGGTCTCCATTCAATTCAAACGGCGCTCATTTTGTGAGTCTGTGGGTTTGTACGTCGAAAATCAGCCGAATCGCTGAACAGATTGCGCTGAAAATTTAAACAGACATCCGGTACGAGTTAACTAAGAACTGCTTACAAAATCAGCTAGATCCATTGCGATTTTTACCTACAACAAATAACAAATTAAAAAATAGGCTGCCAATGTATAGAAATTGTTTAACGACAATGGTTTAGTCTTTGAAAAAATATTTTTTGTTTGTTATTTGCCTGGCTGTAAAATGCCGTGTCCAAGTTATATCGAATGTTGCACGTAAAGGTACCCCCAAATTCTTCTCATAGATTGAGTAGACCTTGCAATATTTACACGTATTTCGTACTGGCTATATTTTCCATATTATTGTCACAGATGATAGACTACACTGCGTTATGCATTTTAAAACATTTAATAATTTTTTAAATACAATCTAGAAATTACAAAATCTTTCCCGACCAGGTCGGGAATTGAACCCACGTCCCCCACATTTCGGCTATAAGTGCGCTTAAGTTAACTAGACTAGGGAAGCGCCAAAGACGTTGTTAGATGATTGAGCGAGTCATGTGTAGAGTACCCGGGAACATTTGCATTTAAGTTTGATAATTATATTCGTATAAATAATAGGGTTTTTAAGTTTAGTTGGTATAAGGGCGCGTCAATTGTAAGGCCATAATGCGCCACTCTAGTCAATGATAGGCTTGTAAACACAAAAGTGAGGCATTTTAACGTACCCGGCACCTCCACCAAACCTTTAAATTCACATTCATTTTATTTGTGTTCTTCATCAATCTGTTGATTAAGTAGTTTCGCTCCCTAATGTTGGTACTCCTGCACCCATGCTTGTTATTATAATGATGTTTGTATATCTTAAAAGTACGTTTTACTTTTATTTCGATATAATTTTATTACAATCAATAGTGCAGAGGTGTTATCTGATAAAAATGTTATGCTCTGAAATGTTATAGGTCACGTACTAGAAAATCTTTACAATGATAACGTTATACAAGGTTGTTCAAGATAATAATATCAGTGCATTCGACACAGATTACGTAAGTCAAGTGCTATTTAAATACATAATTGTACTTTACGCAACAAAGTACACTTGAAAGAGTAGGGTTGTCCATGTTTTTTATTTAATCTTGTCTAAACATTTTATCTAACGTTGCAAATCAAAACAACAACTAACTTAGCTATCATTAGTAGAGAGATAGTATTTTTATCATGGTACATTTAGGTAGGATAATAATTTAATATGTATAATTAATAGGGATTTGAGTTTAATTGGAATAAGGGCGCATCAACTTTTAGGCCATAATGCGCCACTAGCCTTTGATAGGCTAGAGAGGCCTTAGGTAGGGGGAAGAAGGGGAATGTTACTGGATACTCAGCACATGGCTCACTCACTCGTCCAACGACTCTAGCGTTTCCCTAGTATAATGAATATGACTCGATAAAAGATACCTCTACCCACGTTCAAGCTACAGTTGTATTTCTGTGGGGAACGATATCTGCATCCTGTTCACGTTAAAAGCTTCGGCTGACCAATCTGTATCAACGTGTAACCGAATCAAATTGAAATAAATAAATAAAATTAAAATAAATCAGGAAGACCGTGGCTTGAGTCAAGTTCGTCTAGATCCCCTTGCGATATTGGGTAGACCTTGGCTTGCAGTCGTCAGCTGTTTGCAGTCTTCTGTTGTTATTTAGATAATTAACAAAATTTCAAGATCTTGAAAGTGACGCGTTCTATTTGGCAAGATGCCTCCCAAAGTGTGCTGCTTTTGTATTGACTTAAAGCCAGGCGTTATCACAGTCGCAATATTATGCTTAATTTCCACTTTTATAGAGTTAATAATTGGCATTATCTTTTTGGCTGATCCCAATATATTTTTGAGCCAAGGAAATGGACATACCTCGGGACGCTATGGGGGCGTCTATGGGCCAAGATATCATAACGGAGACTATGGGATGGATTACGGAGGAGATCAGTCGAGGCCCAAACACTCTGCCCAGGACCCATTAAAGGTACGTAGGCCCTACTGGTAAAGTGTCCTCAGTGTTGGGTCAGTTCTTTTTTAAAATGAACTTTTAAAAAGTTGAGTTCACAGCTCAAATAATGAACTTTTAAAAAGTTCAAGTTCTTTTATAACATAAAATTTTGAAAAGTTCAAGTTCGTCTAAAATATGAACAATTAGTTCTTTTAAAAGTTCTTTTGTAAAAAAATCACTATTTTATTAAAGGCTGGTGTAAAATGAAGAAAAACACGAGGAAAAACATTAGAGGTGTTCGAATACCAAACTACGCGCGAGTTTGAGTCTAACGAAAGTGTTGAGCTGTTTTTGATCGTGTTGATGATTTGTACTACATTCTCGTCGACCAGCTTGTAAAATTATGGCAGATTATAGCAGAAAGAAGAACTTTCAAATGAACTTTCTAAAAATGAAAAGTTCCTTCTCTGAAAGAACTTTTAAAAGTTCAAGTTCATTCATTTAAAAAAAGAGTAAGTTCACTGAAAAGTTCACAAATAAAGAACGCGTTCGCGAGAACGCGTTCTTTTTAAAAGTTCCTTCCCCAACACTGAGTGTCCTCGCAAAGAGGCCGACCTGCTCCGTCGTGGGGAAGGTAGCCTACCTACTGGTACTATGTTCTCCACTAGAAGGCGACCTGCTCCGACGTGAGGAAGGTAGCCTACCTACTGGTACTATGTTCTCCACTAGAAGGCGACCTGCTCCGTCGTGAGGAAGGTAGCCTACCTACTGGTACTATGTTCTCCACTAGAAGGCCAGTTGTGAGGAAGGTAGTTTAGGTAGATAGATAGATAGATAGATAGATAGATAGAATGAGATAGATAGATAGATAGATAGATAGATATTTTTATTCACTTAGACTAGTACAGTGTACAAGTATAACTCTCTGCAGAGAAAGTGAATATTCTATAATTAATAATTAATAATAAAAGTGATCATAATTATAATGATATACACAATGTTAGAAGAAAGAATAGTTGGATATAAAGCATAATTGATAATTGATATGGATATTGATATTGATATGTATGATGATTGATAATATTGATATATATATGCATGATGATTCATTTATTGATTAATAATGATAAACACAGTGTTTATTTTAAAGTAGAGTAGATGCAAAACAATAGGATGCCCTACTTGATTAAGAACTCATATAGAATAAAGAAAAGTTGGATATAAAGCAATAATTGATAATTGATATGGATATTGATATTGATATGTATGATGATTGATAATATTGATATATATATATATGATGATTCATTTATTGATTTATAATGATAAACACAGTGTTTATTTTAAAGTAGAGTAGATGCAAAACAATAGCATGCCCTACTTGATTAAGAACTCATATAGAATAAAGAAAAGTTGGATATAAAGCAATTGATAATTGATATGGATATTGATATTGATATGTATGATGATTGATAATATTGATATATATATATATGATGATTCATTTATTGATTTATAATGATAAACACAGTGTTTATTTTAAAGTAGAGTAGATGCAAAACAATACCATGCCCTACTTGATTAAGAACTCATATAGAATAAAGAAAAGTTGGATATAAAGCAATTGATAATTGATATGGATATTGATATTGATATGTATGATGATTGATAATATTGATATATATATGTATGATGATTCATTTATTGATTAATAATGATAAACACAGTGTTTATTTTAAAGAAGAGTAGATGCAAAACAATAGCATGCCCTACTTGATTAAGAACTCATATAGAATAAAGAAAAGTTGGATATAAAGCAATTGATAATTGATATGGATATTGATATTGATATGTATGATGATGATGTATGATGATGTATGATGAGGCTATGCTGGTAGTCTGTTCTCCTCGAAAATCCCGTCTGCCCTGTGTTCCCACTAACGCTATCTGCTTCCAGTGCTTCAAATTCCGTAATTCGTCAGTTTGTCCAAGATTGTTGTTTGAAATCACCTACTATTACCCATTCTATGGAATATCCATCACACCATACTTATTCATCAATGCATATTTTATTATTTGCAGATTATCAACTGCATTGCAGGAGTTTTGACATTTGCGTTTGTCTTATCCTTTATTGCAAGTATACTTCTCTTGATTGGCGCTGTTAAAGGCGTCCGCGGAATGATGCTGCCTTGGCTATGTTGGTGCCCTATAATGCTCATACTTCACATCGTAATCTCCACTTTTTTCATCTTCGAGGGAACAGAAGGAGCCGTTGCATGTGCCTTTAATTTGGTACTTGGCGGACTTTTCCTGTACTTCATCTACAACGTCTGGTTCTACTTCTGTACCGATTCCGACACGTCTGAAGTGTAGTGTTTAGATACATACTTTTGCTCTTTATTTTACTCTGTGCATCTTTTAAGTTGTATACCGGTAGTGATTTCATTGATATTTTAAAATTTATTCTTGTACTAAACAAATACAGTTACGAAATTAAAAATATTATTGATTAACGAAGCTACATTATTTAATAGCACCTTTCCGCTCTGTTGTTGAACGTGGACTTTAAAACATACTGAGGAAAATGAAGACGAAATGTGAAGTAAAACAGAGTTATTAAAAGTATTTCTATAAACTACCACAAGTGTAACATGGGAAGCGAGTTCGGTGATTTTCAGACGATGGAGCGCAGAGAATAAGTCTTACGATTCAACTCAAACGGTACAATATCTGTGTTTTTGTTTGTGAGTGAGTGAGTTCGCATGTTCGCTCCAGAACGACCGAACGCCTAAACGTATTGAGCTGAAATTTCTAACAGACATCCGGTACAAGACTTTAATTTACAGTTAACATTTTGAGCAAAATTCATTACGATTTAAATTCGCGATAAATAATATCTATAAAAAATCGACTGAGAATGTCACATTAAATTAAACGATAACGTTTTTTGTTTATAAACGAATCATTTATTTTTTAATCGTATATTTTGCGAGGTGTACCGAATGTTGCACAATCAAGTTTACCCAAACACTCGGAGATTGAGTAAACATTGCAATCGTTAGTCATATTTTTTACTGGCTAAGTTTTCCATAGTATTGTATCATTTTAAAACACGTTCTATAATATTGCAGAAAAATTAAAATAATCCAGGAATAAAAAAGTATCCCAACCGTTGTTTGAACCCCGGTCTCCAACATCACGGGTATAAAGACGCCTTAATCAACAAGACTAGGAAAACACCAAAGCTGTTTTTAGACGAGTGAGCGAGTCATGTGTTGAGTACTCGGGAACACTTGCATTACATGTATTGATCTATGGTATGATAGAGTTTGAGTTTAGTTCGTTTTAGGGCGCGTCAACTGTAAGGTGATAGGCTAGGGAGGGAACACCCATGCATCTAGATCCAGTCTTAGGTAGGTGAAGAAAAGGGAGTGTTACCGGGAAACCGGGAACTCAACACATGACTCGCTCACTCGTCTAACAACGACATTGGCGTTTTCCTAGTTTATCAATCGTTTGTATCACTACTGTAAAATATGAATTTTTAGAGGAAGAAATTATCAATAAGCTGGATTGTTGTAAAAACCTTCCTAAAACACCTTATTTAAACAAGATACTAAAACTCCCTTTTAATGGGATTGGAGCTTTGGCCGCCACATTGGAAAATGGCGGCGGAAAGTATTTGTTGTCGTATATCTTCAAAATAGTTGGAAATAGACAAAATGTCGCAGTGGCAAAATAATTGTGTAGAAAAAAAATATATAGAGTAGAAAATTTTTGGGAGAGACAATAGTTTAATAAGTCACTAAATCGTAGTTTATATGTAAATTTAAAGAGTACCACTTCAGTCACCAGTCGTCTCGAATAGCAAAAGTGCATTAATATGTGACGTTTAGTAATATCCAAATCAATCAACCAGCTGATTTCCTCATTTTCACGCTCAGCATCAAACCATGTCCGGTAAATCCGCGAGAAATCGTTTTAAACACAAAATATCTTTTGTACGGTGTCCATAAAAGATTCCAATATAATTTTAAAAAGTCAGGTCTGCGAAATCGGATTTCGCATTTACCCGGAATATCGTTTTTTTCATGGTTGGCATTTCCTCAAAAATGCCATGATTGTCTGTCCATTATTAAAGGGGACATTACCCCAAAAAACTATTTTTTACCACAAAATCTATAGCAAAATCTATAGCAACGTGGCTCATTGGTCTTGTGGTTAGCGTATCTGCTTCCAATTCAGAAAGTCCAGGGTTCGATTCCAGACAAAGTCTGAATTTTTTAACTTTTGCTTTGGACTTAAGTCCATCAGTTTTTGTCTTAGGAGTTTTAAACAGTGACTTTGGAGCCGTCCTAGCAAAGAAGCACATAATAAATTCAAATTTGTTCTGAATCGGCCTTGCTGATTCTGGCGTTGATCCGTGGGTGTTCGCACTGTCCATACCACTGATTGCTATATTAACTTTTTTTAAAAATGTCGGTCTTTGGTTGGTTATCGCTCACTCGTCAATTGCGTCGGCGCCTACAGGGTTGGCTTGGTCGCTTTGATTTACTGTCCCCCACTGAAAATCAGTTATGTAACTGAGTGTGAAGACTCTAAATACAATTTATTTATTTAATAGTAACTACACTAAAATGACCATTTTAAAAATTTTACCCGAATGTTTCAATTTTTACCACGAAATTTGCGAAAATGGGCGTTTGGGGAAATTTTTTGCACACACATAACAAAAACTTGTAAAAGTACAGCCAAACCTTACACACTCAAAAGAAATTAGAACCAAAAAAGGGCCAATTTCATCTACCCTTCCACATTTGCGCATTCTTAATTCATAAACGTACAGTGTCCCGTACCTTGAAAAGCTTGGCAAAATTGTACTTGCAATTTTTAATCTAAACGTAATAGTTCATCCAAGTTCTTCTTATCTAATTAATTTAAACGTAATATCATGCAAATTCTATTTTGCCAAGCTTTTCAAGGATGCTGTTACGGGACACTGTATGTTTATGAATTAAGAATGCGCAAATGTGGAAGGGTAGATAAGCTTGTCCCTTTTGAGACCTCATTTCTTTTGAGTGTGTAAGGTTTGGCTGTATTTTTACAAGTTTTTGTTATGTGTGTGATCTCATTACTTTTTCAAGTTCCATTTGTAAAATTATTAGTTAAAATATAATAATTTTATCAAAGTTGATTTAATTTCTATGGTATTACCATATAACAATAGGATGTAAAATATCTAGTGGTCCAAAGACTTGCTTTTTGTAAGCAATGTAGTCGATCATTGTCAAGTAACTATAGTTTATTGTTGATTATTTTCTTGCATAAGGCTTATTTTGGAACCTTTATTTGGAAGCCTTCCAGCAAGCTTTTACGTTCTATAATTTTTTGGATGAGCGAAGCGAAGATTCCATTTCACTACACTGGAGAAAAAAATCCGGAATGTTTTTTTTTTTCTTTCTTTTTTTTTTATTTTTGTGTGTCTGTGAACACAATTTCGGCTAAACCAATACTCCAATTGCGATGAAATTTTATGGAGGTCTATGAAATCTCTGAACGAAGAACTGCACGGGGGGAAAAATCGATCGAAAATTTATTTCTCATGAAAATCGCAGTTTTACAATTTTTTTCGATTTTTAAAAAAATTCTTCGATTTATAACGTCTACATGCTTTATCCGATTGTAATGATTTTTTCCACAGAACCTTAATTTTATGAATTAATATATTCGAGGGAAATTTGAGCGCAATCGAAAAATTATTTCTCATGATAATCGCAATTTTACGATTTTTTTCAATTTTTAACATTTCTTCGACGAATAAAACCTACATGCTTTATCCGATTGTAATGATTTTTTCACGGAACTTTAATTTTATGAATTAATATATTCGTGTGAAATTTGAGCGTAATCGAAAAATTATCTATAAAAAATCGCAATTTTACGCTTTTTTCGTTTAAAAATAATTACGCTCATCCATCAACGCGGCGGGTCTTAAGCGTTTTCCTAGTTAAAATACAATCCAGGAATTAAAGAAACTTTCCCAACCGGGGATTTGAACCCAGGTTATCTACATTTTAGCTATAATGGGCCTTAACCAACTAGACTAGGAAAACGCCAACATAGTTTTTAGACGAATGAGCGAGTCATGTGTTGAGTATTCTACATTTGCATTTAATTTGATTGATAAAATATATGGTATAAATTATAGGGTTTCGAGTATATTAAGTTTATGGGCGCGTCAATTGTAATTGTCTTTAATGGGGCACTCTAACCTTTGATATGCTAGGGAGGGAAAACCCATGCTGTGCAGATCCAGCCTTAAGTATTGGGGGAGGAAATGGAAGGTTCCCGAGTACTTGACACATGACTCGCTCACTCTTCTAAAATGACTTTGGCGTTTTCCTTTTATATTACACTGTGACTGTAGGTTTCTGACAATCTTACGGGTGGCAATGGCAAGCTGAACTGACTACTAATAGTACGGACGCTAAGACTATTTTATAAAAAGCAAGACACTTAGCACAAGTGTTCTATCGACCATAAACTATGCCTTATTAGGCCGATCTTGAGGGGAAGCCATCTTATTACCCCGTGCAGTGTCCATGGTAGGCAGGTAGCCTACCCCTGCTGGGTAAGAAATACAAAATAATATTTTGTTTTTGTTCAGAACGTCTTCTTTCGTCGTATCGTATAAATTTTCTGTTTTGAAAGGCGGGAAAAAGCTTTTATGCACCCTGATGGCAATGAATTACCAACTTAAAAGAGGAAAAAGACGCCATGATATAACGCAAACTTGTTTTTTTATCGGGCATACCTAATAAATAAAAACTTTGGTTTTATGTTATTAGGTAATCGACTCCAAACTGATTGATGATTGATTTAAATCTTCTGTCAATCAACCTAAACACGTGGTCAAACACGATCGAACTCGAGCTTCCAGTCACCAACTACAAATAAAACACGCGGTACCAAATAAAGTGAATTAAAAACATTCTGCCAACACTCAAAAACCTTAATCGAAAATTAACTCGGTTTGCCTGCAATGCATCTCATTAATATTCGTAGTGTTCAGTTGGTGGGTGCAGTTTTAGTCTAGGCCTGAAGTTCTGAATCACCCTCTCTCTCCCCCTTGAGGGATATTAGCATGTTCACTGCACGCCATTCATTGACGGCCGTGGCCTGAATTGTTCATTATGTGTCATAGGAGTTGTCAAAACGGCCACGCTCCAGTCACAAATGTCAATAATTACCCTAGTTTGGACCCATACACATTTAGGAACGTGCAGAAAAAATTCATTAAAAATTTACAAACATGCGTTATATTCCTAGGCGGTAGTTTAATTTAATTTTCTGTCCCGTCGGGTGTTGGGATGTGTGTTGCGGGGGGGGGGGTCCGTGCCGCACTAGCGCCCGCTGTCTGTAGCGGCAGTCCACCGAAGCTTTGCGTCACAAAAGTAATTTAAAAAAACAAAAACGTACGGTTTAGTGGGGAAAACCGTGGTTATAAAGTAAGTGTGTGAACATGAATATGGATGGTGGTAGTGTGGCTAATAGTCGAGATGGGCGTGCGAGAGAGATAGAGAATGCAATTATTTTTCTTCATGTGGTTTTGAGTGGTTAATGTGGAGACGTGAGGAAATGAACCGCAAGGGAATTATTTTATGGACTGTGTGTTGAGAAAACATTGGCCGCGAACTACGATACAATGATAGAATACACTAGGCCGCTTCGCGAACGCTTTTCTTAGTCGCGTTGATGGATGAGCTTTTTTAAGTTTTTAGTATGCGTGGGATCTCTTTACTTCTTCAAGTTTCATTGCAATTTTTTTTAAATTAGAATAATTTTTATAAAGTAGAACGAATTGCTATGGTAATTAGAATATTTAATATCTGTAGGCCCGAAGATAGCTTATGAAAGCATTGTAGGTGATTGTTGTCAATTTTCTATAGTTACTTGTTAATTATTGTTATACACCTCAAAAAACTCATATTTCAACCTTTATTTCTAAGGATTCTGGATAAATATTTCAACTTTTTTCTTTTAAAAGGTACTACAGCACCATAACCTTAATGTCCACGGAAAATATGAACGTTGTAGCCCCAACCGTTTGGTCATAATCGGCCCAAATGTTACAAAAATATCGCGCTAAAAATCGAAAAAAATCGCAAAAGTACGATATTCTTCAGAAATATTTATTCGATTGTACCAAAAAACGTGGCAGGTCTATGTTAAGAGATTTCGAAGGTCCCCTCTAATTTTCATCAAAGATCGCATATGCCGTTTGCCCGGTAGAGAGCGAACAATCAGACAAAAAACAAAACATAAACAAAAAAAATCATTAGGGATAAATGTTCTGGCGGTCAGTGAAATTGAGATCTTCGCTTCGCTCATCCAATTAACTTACCGTAACACAAACAGAAACACATTTAAGTCAAGCACTGTGTTTCAGTCACAGGATTTACACATCCTTAACGTGATTTAAATTTTAAACTTTTTCATTTTATTCTTCTACTTTTTTTGTATTTTTGTGTGTCTGTTGGCACGATTCCGGCTAAACCGATACTCCAATTGCGATGAAATTTCTAGAGACCTTAGAAATCTCTGAACTTAGAACTGCCACGTGCGAAAAATCGTTCGAAAATTTATTTCTCATGAAAATTGCAATTTTACGATTTTTTCGATTTTCTTGTTTGTTTCTGTTTGTATTCTTGTATGTTTGTTAACACGATTCTAGCTAAACCAAAACTCCAATTTCGATGGAATTTTCTGGAGGCCTTCATAATCTTTAAAATCTTTGGAACTGCCACGTTTTTGAGCGCCATCAAAAGATTATTACTCATGAAAATCGCAATTTACGATTTTTTTCGCTTTCCTTATTTTTTCTGTTTGTATTTTTGTGTGTTTGTTAACACGATTCCGGCCAAAACGATACTCCGATTGCAAAACAATTTTCTGGAGGCCTTTGAAATCTCTGAACTTAGAACTGCCACGTTTTTGAGAACCATCTAAAAATTATTTCTCATTAAAATCTCAATTTTACGATTTTTTAAAATTGTCTTCGACTTATAAACACCTACATGCTTATTCGATTGTAATGATTTTTTTTTACAGAACCATTATTTTAAACATTAATATATTCGTTTGAAATTTGAGCGTAATCTAAAAATTATTTCTCATGAAAATCGCAATTTTTCGCTTTTTTTCGGTATAAAAAAAATTCTTTGCCTTATAAAACCTACATGCTTTATCAGATTGTAATGATTTTTTAACAGAACCTTAATACTATGAATTAACATATTAATGTGAAATTTGAGCGTAATCAAAAAATTATTTCTTATGAAAATCGCAATTTCACGTTTGAAAAAGCGTTTACGAAGCTTCCTAGTCTAATTTAAAATAGTCTAACAACACTAAAAAAAATTGGTTTCTGGCTGTATCTTTCGAATAATTGTAACAAAAAATCGTATTTAGAGTCTACCCACAGTTACATAACTGATTTTCTTTGAAAGACTTTAATTAAAAGTAGACCAAGTCCCCCTGTTGGCGCCGACGTCGTCGATGAGCTAAAAATAACAATCGTAGAGGGCAGTATTTAAATTTAGTGTGGCTCGTTGGTTTTGTGGTTAGCGTATCTGCTTCCAATGCAGAAGGTCCAGGGATCGAGTCCCGCCAAAGTCAGAAGTTTTTTAACTTGTTCTTGTCTTAGGAGTTTGTAAACGGTGACTTTGGAGCCTGTCCTAGCAACGAAGTCACATAATAAATAACAGAGTTGTTCTAAATCGGCCTTTTTGATTCCGACGTTGATCCGCGAGTGTTCGCACTGTCCTTGCCACTGATTGCTATATTTCCTATTAAAAATATCGATCTTTGGTTGGTTATCGCTCACTCGTCGATTGCGTCGGGGCGTACAGGAGTGGCTTGGTCCCTTCGATCCACTGAAAATCAGTTATATAACTGAGTGGGTAGACAGACTCTATAAATACAATTTTATTTTGTTTCATTTATAGGAAACGCACTAAAAAAACTGTGGGCGAAACCGTGTTAGAAACAACACAATAATTTTACAAAGATATGTGTGGATGAACAACTGCACCGTTTAGTCGTTAAATTAACACATCCCTATTATTTACTACGATTCAGAAATTAAGAAAGTCCGCCCCAACCGGGATCCTGAATTGTAGTAAATAATAACAATAACACCTACGGGAGTGTTTCCCGACTAACCAAATCGAGAAATAACACAGCCCTATTGTGTTGATTTTTAGTATTGAGTTCAAGTTGGTGAAATTTATTACACAATTTTGCAGTGTAGACTAGATTTTCAACTAACAGATTTATGGTGTAGATGATCAATATGGTACTGGTAGGTTAACATGAACATTGAAGAAGAGAAAATAATTTGTACCATTGGATTGTACAAATAAAATAAGCACTATGCAGAAGTAATGTTTAATAGTAGTCAAGACTTAATAAAATTTACGTGAAACTTGAAATAAAATGTGAACACAATTTGGAGAGTTTCTGTCGATCGCGAGGATTTGTGACTGAAGAATGTTAATTTTGATTGAAATAGTGACTAATTTGTCACCCATACATATGCAATGGAAGATTCGCAATAGACTTGTATCTGTTTATTGTAAATACCTTGAGAGATTGTGCTTACTTACTGCACATGTTAGTACTAGGAAAACGCTCAAGTCCCGCCGCGTTGTTGGATGAGCGTAATTGGTGCATTGACCTGCCATGTGTTATGCAGATTTTCTGTTGTTTTGTGAAAAAATTATAACTAAGTCGATTTTTTTAAAATTAAATTAAATTAAATAAAAAATTAACTTTATTCTTTTATTTTTTCTTAATCGTAATTTTAAAAAAAGAAAAAAATCGTAAAATTGCTATTTTCATAACAAATAATTATTCGATTGCGCTCAAATTTATACGAATATAATAATTCATTAAATTAAAGTTCTGTAAAAAAATCATTACAATAGGATAAAGCATGTACGTGTTATAAGTGAAAGAATTGTTAAAAAAAAAAAAAACTGTAAAATTTCGATTTTCATGAGAAATATTTTTTCGATTGTTCTCAAATTTCACACGAATATCTTAATTCAAAAAATTTAAGGTTCTGTAAAAAAATCTTTAAAATCGGTTTAAAAGCATGTATATGTTTAATTCGAAAAAAATTTTTTAAAAATCAAAAAAAAATCGTAAATTTCGATTTTCATTAGAAATAATTTTTCGTTTTCCCCAAAAAAAAAGGGGGCGGTTTTTAAGTTTAAGATTTCGAAGGCCCCTAAAAAATTTCATCGAAAAGGGGAGTTTTGGGTTTTTAACCCGGAATCGTGTTAAAAAAACAGCCAAAAATACAAGAAAAAAAAAAAAAAAAAACATTCCGGATTTTTTCCCAAAGTGTAGGGGAAAGGGAAATTTTCGCTTCGCTCGCTACGTCACCCCAATTATTAAAATATTATTTTGTATCATTGATATTTACTTTTGATTAACTGTTTCTAATTTAAATAAAAAAATAAAAAACTAAGGGGCTTGCGGAGGGGGGGCTCACAAAATTTCCCTAGGGGAACTTGTTTTAGATTTTGGCGGTGGGGCAAGAAAATTAAAATTTGGGGTAAAACCCGGTTTTTAAAAATTCCCACTAACCCCAATAAAGTAGCTTTGGGGGAAATCTTGGAGAAGACAACCCGAATGACTAAAAAAAACGCACTGATTAAACTCAGGTTTTTGTTTTCTGTTTTTTTTCCCCACCGAGTTTGATTTTACACCTCTTTTGGATTTTGATTCCTTTTTTTTTTTGATTACGATGTAAAAACCACACCACCCTGACATGTGTCTTGGGCATCTTTTTTTTTTTTTTTTTTTTTTTTTTCTTTTGTTTGTTTAAAACATCAGTTCGGTTTAAAAAAATCGCGATGTTTTTAAAAATTTTTGAAGTTTTTTTTCTTAGCGAATCAGGGGCCCTTTTTTTATTTGTAGACAAATTCAAACATATTAGGGGGCGGTCTTTTTAAAGTGTAAATTTATGTATATCTTGTAACAAAACTATTAATTATCTGAAATGTGGTGCAAAAATACCCTATTTGGGTTGCTAGGGAAGGGGGATTTTAAAATTTCCCGGGGCCATCTGCCTTGCCAGCTTGAACCGTTTTCGGAAAAAGGGGAAACCTCGCACGCCCCACGTTTTTGGTTCTACGCCTGCATCACACAATCAGGGTTAAAGGCAAACAGCGGGAAAAGCCAAAAAAAACACAATCATGTGACGGATTGTTGAAAACGAACAGGAAGATCGAGAAAAAATATTTTGGGTGATGTGGAAGATGGGGAAAACAGATTTCCCAACCTCAAACACTGCTGGACCAAACAAATCAGAAATTTTGGGCCAAAACAGTGAAAAGGCCTGCCCCCCGGGGTCTAAGCCGAATGCCCCTTTGGGACTACAGGTGAGTACTTGGCCCCGGGCCCCCCCCCCCATATAGACCGAACCCCCACCGTCAGCACCAGCCCCAATTTCATTAGCCAGCACCCTAAATTGGGGGCACCCCCAGCCCATCTATCAAAAACTTTTAAATCGATGCCGATCGTGACAATGGCCCAATACCTTCAAACCTAAACCCAAAGGGTTTTTCCCGGGCCCTTACTGCCCAAAAACCCAAAATTTACGGGCCCAACCAAAAAACACGGGCCCCTACAGGAAATTTGGCCCTAGGGCCTAGCCCATTGACAGGCCCGGTAAAAATACAAAAAACATGTCTAGGCCTACTGCTCCAATAATTAACGGGCCCAACCTTTCAACACGGGGTTTCCAGCAGGAAAACCGGCCTACCCCGCCCATCTGGGCCACAGTCAAAAAACAAAACATATCTAGGCTAACTGTTTCCAACAACAACGGGCCCAAATCTTTTCAACCGGGGCCCCCAGCAAAACGGGCCTAGGCTTACCCCCCGGGACTGGACCACAAGTCAAATACAAGAACAAGTCTAGGCCAAACTGCTCCCTTAAAACGGGCCCAAACATCAACACAGGGCCCGGGCAGGAAAATGGCCTATGCCTAGCCCATCTAAACCGCCAAGCATAAACAAGAAATATCTAGGCAACTGCTCCAACAAAACACCCCCAAATCATCAACACGGGGCCCCCGGGCAGACAACGGGCCTGGGCTTACCCCACCTGCCCTGGACCACAGTCAAATACAAGAAAAAGTCTAGGCCAAATGCCCCAAATAAAAACCGGAAAACCTTTAAACACAGGGCCCAGCAGGCAAGGGGCCCTAGGCCTACCCCATCTGACTGGACCACAGTAAAAATACAAGAACATGTCTAGGCCTCCTGCTCCAACAATAACGGGCCCAAACCCATCAACCAAGGCCCAGTAGGCCTGGCCCGGGCCTAGCCCATGCGACCAGCATCAATAACAAAAACAGATGTACAAATCAAAATAATAGTAATACGAACATTGTTTCCCCCACTCCCACTAATTGCATCGTCATAAAGTGCCCCATTTTTTGTGGGTTGCGGGTTCATTAGGACCTAAACCTAATAAAAGTCTCCCAATACGAAAAAAAACCCCGGGAAATCCAACCCTATCAACTAAAACCCAGCTTGAACCCCGCCCCAAAAGGGAACGGGGTGCCACGATCATTCTACATTGTGGAACAACACCATCATGCAAAAAGATGCCGGGGAAATTTCTAAAAATGACATTTACGACCCTCTTTTTAAGATCTTGCAAAAAAAAATTCCCCCAAGCACTGTCGTCTATACATCCCATTGTTTTCCCGTACGAACATTGGGGGTGACGACAAAAGTGGTGCAATTCAACAAGGAGATAAGAAATGCTGTAACCCCTTGCAAGCTGTTTTTGTCGGGGACAAAACTCCTGGCTTCTCCCAAAGTCAACTTTTCAAAAGGTGGTCCCCTACACCCCACCCAAGCAAGGCAACAAGTCGTTTTTAACAATATGGTCTCTGAAATCGCTCAACCTTGAGCTGGCGCCCCAGGGGCCTAGTCCCCCCCAAAATTCCCCGGGCACCCCACCCCCAACACAGCAAAACAATTTGAACCCAAATCCCCACTATTATTCCCCATGGGGGCCCAAACCATGTCCCCGGGCATTTCTCCCAACACCCACAAAAAAAGCACTCCCCCCTGCCGCACCCCTACGGTAGGGGAAAAATGGAGGGTAGCTTTTTTCCAAACCCCCCAAAAACCCAATCCCTTTTGCCCACTGTTTGGCGGCGGTTTTCTAAGTATCCCAAAAGGGGGTTTGCGGCAAGCATAAAAGGGGCAAATTGGGGCCAATTCGGGGAAACCTCGAAAACCCAGCAAAAAAGGGGTTTTGTGAGGTGGCAACCCTTCAAAAAAAAAGGGGGAGACTGTTTTATTTACATGAAAACCCGAAATTACAATCTACCACAAACCACAGGTGCTGCCCTACAAAAATGCACTAGGGAAATTTGCGAGCTTTTTTCAACTTTTACCCTTTCCCGACTAAAAAGCCATGCCACGGATTGGGGCTGGGGCCTCGATCAAATTTAAACGGGCCATTATTTCAAAAAAAGGGATTAAAAACTTTCTTCAAGAAAAAAACCCCCCAAAAATCCTAGTATATACACGTAGGCAATCTCCAACCCCCTGTACCAACCCCCCCCTGACGCCCACAGGTAATTCAACCCACCTAAATTATCATCAAATGCTGACCCCCTTTTTCTACCAGTAAACCCACAAAAACCATGTCAGCGGCCCAAAACACGGCCGGGTCAGCCATTCCCAAACCCGGTTTTCCCAAACCCTTCTCCGTTTCAGGGGGCCAGCCGGGGCACAAAACACTGGGGGTATCACAAACGGCCACCCCAGTAAAATTCAAGGCATTTCCACCCCCGGGCCCCTATTGATATGCCACAAAAGGCAGCACAAAACCCCCTTTTAATATAGAGTGGAAACCTTTTTTGGGCCCCACCCCCCGCCAGGGGGGCCTTTTTTGGAATCCCCAAACCGCGGCCCTATGCCCCCAGTGACCACTCCTGCCAAGAGAGCCCATTCCAGCGGCGGAGCTTACCAATACGAGTCCCTCCCAGCAATGAAAAACAAACCAAAAAAAAGAGGGATCCTCCCAACCAGTCCCATGCCATACCAGGTGCCAAGATGACCGGGAAGAATTTCCCCCAAGCCAAATAAACCTCCCATTAAAAAACAATCAAAAGCCAAAAAATAACAAGGCCATCAACCAAACCATGGTCCCTGACTGATTTTTGGGGAAAACTCCAAAGCCTAGACCCCCAAAATTCAACCCCTTTTGGACTTTCCCCAAAAATCCCAAAACCCACATCGATACCCACCCTTATTTTAACCCCCTTCTAAAGGCAGAAAGTGCTTGGGCCCAAATATCCAACCAAAAAAATTCATAAACTCATTAAAGAAGTCCAATAACTAGTGTTTAAGTAAAAAATTCCATGTTTTGCTGGTTGAAATTTTCCTCAACCCAAAAACCCAATGGGACACTACACAAAAAGAATTCTTTGCGGGTTTGTTCAACTTCACCAATTTCTAAGTCCATCTACAACCGGTCCCCAAACCCAAAATTTGCGACAGTGATTCTTCACTGGGGGTATAAATTTGTTTCATAAGAGGGAAAGACCAAAAGGAAATTGGATCAGGTGTACCAGTTTAAAACATACAACGCAAAAAAACGTTTCCCAACGCAATTTATCGTTTTCATTAGCTTTTCTATAGAAGCGAATAAAAAAAATCAAATTTTTGGGCAAAAGCCAACAGGCATCAAAAGGGCAGCCGGGGAACTTGGACGTATACGTTCCCAAAACCCGCCATGTGGTTAAATGACGCCGACATCTCCATTGACGGAAAATTTCCCCCTAACAAAACCCCGGCAGTCTCAAAAACCCCCAACATGGGTTTAAAAGGGAAAATTTTCACCCCCGTTACATGGGCGGCCCTTCCACCCCCCCCCCCCCCCAAATCCAAACACCTGAAAAAAAAAACCCCTGAAAAAATTGCCATCAACGATGCTTTGCTCACGATCCACCCTGGGAAAGCCCAAACTCTCGGTAATCCTGATGGTACCAAGGAAACCCTTTTGTAAGCCTAGAAGAGTGCCCCCCCCCGGTCTATCGGGAACATCGTCTCATCCAATCCCGATGGACTACCATCATGGGCTGCAGCCAATCCTAACGCTGCAGGCACAAAGTCTCCAGTTGATCCAGTCCATTTGGGGTATGACACCCGGGCTACTAAAAACCCAAAATATTTTTCCAGGATCAGAATCATCTGTCTTAAAATTTCCCTCCCCCTCTAAAAGATGGGTTTGTTAGACACTCAGCCCCTGGTTGGGCCCAAGGACCCTGCTGCCCGGGGTTTTGACCAGCCCTCCCCCCGCCCAGATATCTACCCGAAAATGCAGTTCAAACATTTAAGAATGGACAAACAAATCAGGCCCCGCCGGATTTTAACAATCCCCCAGGCAGATCCAAAACAACAAAAATTAAATCCTATTTTACTTCCCCCCCTAAAACAAAAAAGATAATGACCACGTAAAAACCATTCCGTCCCGATTTTCTAAAACAAAAAATAAAATCATACCCTTTCCCCAAATTTTTAATTAATCAAAAGGTCTCAAGAAACCCCCATAAATCCCCCCCGTAGACCAAAAACATTCTATTCAAAATCCTAAATTCACAAAACTATCTAACAAAAAATGACCTAATCAATTTCTCAGCATGTATCATCACAAAAAAGGGCCCCCCCTAGATAAGGTCCCTTAACAATTTTATCTAAAAAAATAAAATTGATGAAGTAGAAGTGTTTTTTTGATATTTAATCGCCAGACCCTTTTTCTGTATTTCGGAAAACTGGTTTTTCTGCCTGGAAGCCTTAAAAATTTCAATTCCCCAGTACTGTACTTCCAGCTTTACTGTAGAAACCCCTCCATTTTGGCGGGGGTTTCAATATTTCAAAAAACATGGCTTTTTACTATCCTTATTCCGGCATTTTTGATTTAAATTTAAATTTAAAAAATGTTTGGGGTGTTTCTGGAAAACTTTTTGGAGAGGAGTTAAATAGAAGGTCATCCTCTCAGTTTTTAGACCACCCCCTACCCACATCTACAATTTTTTGAAATCAGAAGCAAAATCTTATCCGGTTTTCCAAAAATTCATCCAAATGCAGAGTTATGGTCTGCGGTGACTTCAATATTGAAACTTCTTTTAAAACCCTCAAATAATACTGTTTCCCCCCCCAAGAAATTTTAAAACCCCTTTTGGGCTAATTTCTTTAGATTCACTCCAACACGGGACAACCTCTACCACCTCTTTCTTTTATAACAATAATTTACCACGTTCAATTTAGGACCCCCTTCAAAGGGGAAACTTTACCCAGTAGACTCGGTTTATCAGACCATTTTGCACTCTTTTCCTTTAAAATTTGAATTTTCCAAAAAAACTGGGGGTGGTCCAAGCTGGACTCAAAACGAAAAATTTTAAAGAAAGGGAAAAACTTTAAAATTCCTTGAAAATCCTTTTAAGTAAGCTCTGGGGTTTCTGCTCAAAATATATATACTGTCAATGAGGGTTTTTTGCATTTTCCCTTCACAATAAAAGTGTATTCTTTAAAAAAGCCTTTTCCCGTTAACAAAATGTAATACTATTAAACCATTTAAAAACAAAAAAATGGATTACAACTGAGATTCGCCCAGGGTTGCCGACCCCAGGAACCCACATGGGACTATGTAAGAAAAAAACCACTTTCCTTATTCATAAAGGGAATTACAAACGTTTAAAAAATCTTCACTCTAGAAAAAATTGAAATAGCCAAAAGAAAAAATTTTAAAGAAAGCATTATTTTATCTTCCACAAATAAAAATTTGGCATCCTGGAACCCTTATTTAGATCAGAGACATTTATCTCTACTTCACCTATAAACATGGCAAAATTTCGGTGATTAAAAGGTCGATAATCCTTTTGAGGTTGCTAATAGATTCAAGTGTTCTTTAAAAAAAATTTGTGCTAAACCTCTTTTTAAAACTCCTATTGGGGTCTGATATATTGAGGGCCAAAAACAAAAACATTCTTTTTAATCCAACAACCTACCCGAAATTTGGGGAAACTAATGAAGAAAGTAGGCCCCCTAAGTACTCGTGGGGGACCCTGATGGCCCTACCTGTGCCCTCCTAGTGAAATCAATTAAAATCATTGGGATTGCTCTATCCAAAAATTATAAAAAATGGGCGTTTGAAAATGGGCACTTTCCCCACAATTTTGAAGCAATCAACAACTCCCTATACCAAAAAAAGGAAAGAAGGATATTTTTGATAACTACGCCCCCAAACTCGTTACCTCCCTCGTTTTTCCCAAAAAATTTTTAACTCGTAAGTAACAATCGACTTACCTCCTTTTCTCAATAAATATCACATTCTAGATGACGTAAACATGGCTTCCCCTTTTTGGGAAAAAACTAAAGACGACAAACTATTTTTTAAAATCTTAAACGCTTTTTTCTGGGGTTTAGACAAGGGGATCAAACCATTGGGGGGTCTTTTTTTATAGAGGGAAAGCCTTTTTTATAACAATTTATCATGGAATTTCCTCAAAACAAACATTTCCCTTTGGCCCTTTTCGGCCCACTGACACAGTTTGGGTAACGTAAAATTTTTCATAACCCCCAAAAAAACGGGGGGAAAAAAATGTCATCGAAATCACCCCATTCCCTTCCCAAAATCTGACCCAAATCCCAAATAAAAATATGGGGTCCCCCCCAAAGGGCTACGCTTGGCCCTTTTATTTTTTATAATATTATTAAAAAGGGCTTTCCCCAAAAATTTTTTAATATGGAAAATTTTCCCGGACATTGTAAAATCTTCCTCACCTTTATTCCCGATGACAATTTAACTCCCTCCCATAGGGCCCCCCTAATGTAAAAATTTATGTTGGGTAACATCAAACTGCAAATTCTCAAGTATCACAAATATCATCATAAGTAAGTCTATTTGACTGGCTATCCAAACGATAAAAACAATTTTTTTAAATTTTCATAATAATGCAAACGCAATAACCCCCTTTAAACCCCCTTATTCGTCTGGATGGGAAGAGTATAGCAAGGCAACCACTGCAAAAAAATTTTAGGGCTTAAATGTGGTGAGTCCCCTTGACTGGCTTTCCACATATCCAGACATTGGCACCGCGTTTTGCTAAGTGGTTGTTTAGCTTCGAAGGCTAAAATTCTTGTTTAGCCCTTCCACGTTACTCATGGGATATCATTTATAAAATTCAGCCAAAATTTTCTATACAGTTCTATTTTGGGGCATCTCAAGTCATGCTAAACGAATATTCATAATACAAAAAAGGGCGGTGAGAATAATCGCCGGTATATCAAGGCGACATTCATGTAAGACACATTTCACTAATCTTCATATATTGACTCTTACATCCGAATTAATTTGTCAGCTTCCACATTTGCACACTCTCATCCTGAACTGTTTTTAACAAATGCAATAAAACCACTCTCATAAAACGCGTACTAACTCTAACATATTCATTCCTACTTTCAACCATTCACTATTTAAAAACAGTCCAAGCTACCTCTGTAGTAAAATTTACAATAAATTTCCACAATCCATCAAAAACGATACTCCAACATCATTTAGAATTAAAATTAAATCTTTTCTCATTCATAACCCTTTTTATTCCTTAGAGGAATTCCTTATTGCAAAAATTGAATTTAACTAACACATTTTGTGTCCCATCTTCCTTCTTGTCCATCACATAACGTATGTATGTTTATCTTATCTATTCTTATTAATTGTTCTCTTAAATATTTTATTGTATTACTATTTATATTCTAATTCTAATTACTATGCTAGTTATTCACTCCCTCTCTCTCAGGAGAGGGTATATTTTTACTATGTAAGAATCTGTGAATAAAGAATGAAATGAAATGAAATGAAATATTAGGAAAGGATTTCATCGTTCCAGTGAGAAGTCATGACGCCCGAAAAGTTGTCAATTTCGAGAACCGATCACGAAGATCGAGCTGTCTCTCATGTACTCTTCCTTGGCCAAGACTGGCGAGTGGTGGCCTTCTGTCATAAGGTCTCTCATGTACTCTTCACTACAAAAATCATTTTCAAAACATATTCTTGAGCCGTCATCAAATTTAAAAACTTAAATTATTTTTTGTGAAAAAAATCAAAATTTATTAAATTATATCACGGCTTAAGAATGAGTTTTGAAATTGATATTTGTAGCAGGAGAGTAATTGGATGAGCGAAGCGAAGACTTCAATTTCACTGACCCCCAAAAAATTTAGCTCGGTTGTTTTTTTTTTTTTTTTTGTTTTTTTTTTGTTTTTTTTTTCTGTTTGTTCGCACGATTCCGGGCAAACGGCATATGCGATCTTGATGAAAATTGAAGGGGACCTTCGAAATCTCTGAACTTAGACGTGCCACGTTTTTGGGTACAATCGAAGAAATATTTCTCATGAATATCGCACTTTTACGATTTTTTTCGATTTTTAGTGCGATATTTTCGAGACATTTGGGCCGATTCTGACCAAACGGGTAGGGCTACAACGTTCATATTTCACATGGACATTAAGGTAATGGTGATGTATTGCTTTCTGAAAGAAAAAGTTGAAAAGTTAGCCAGAACCTATAGAAATAAAGGTTTTAATATAAGTTTTTTGACTTTTTGTGTGATATTTTCGTGCCATTTGGGTCAATTCTGACCAAACGGGTGAGGCTACAACGTTCATATTTCACATGGACGTTAAGGTAATGGTGATGTATCGCTTTCTGAAAGAAAAAGTTGGAAAAGTTAGTCAGAATCTATAGAAATAAAGCTTTTAATATAAGTTTTTTGACTTTTAGTGCGATATTTTCGTGCCATTTGGGCCAATTCTGACCAAACGGGTGGGCCTTCAACGTTCATATTATACATGGACATTAAGGTTATGGTGATGTAGTACCTTTTAAAAGAAAAAGTTGAAAAAGTTAGCCAGAATCCATAGAAATAAAGCTTTTAATATAAGTTTTTACGGTAAATAATACCAATTGACAGGTAACAAAATAAATTTGACAACAATCACTTACAATGCGTAGGTAGCAAAACAAAGCACTTGCAAAAGTAAAGATATCCCACGCAAACTAAAAACTTTAAAAAGCTCATCCATCAACGCGGCGGGACTTTAGCGTTTTCCTAGTTTAGAGACTTCTGAGGAAGAACTATTCATTGTAGAGTCCTGAAACAGGAACTCATCATGTTCAATATGTTCTCGGGCTCGGAGTACGGAGTACAGGTCGGGAAGCAAGCAAGCTTCTAGTTTATCCGTAGGATTACGTTCCAGATTGTTTCATAACAGATGATTGTGTATCCAAATCAATTAAATGGTGATTCTCGCAAACACAAACAATGATATTAGGCTACATCGCCGGTCTTCAATACGTCCGTACAGGCGAGCGTAGCAAATTGAAGCGTCAATCTGACATAATTCAAGATGGCGATTTGGCGTTTCAATTTATATAGGCTTTGACATTGTCAATTGCAATTAAGTATTTTTTCTGGAATGTTTTGATATGGTTATAGCTTGTGCAGCATGGGAATACCCAAACAGAAACTATAAGAAGTTGATTTAGTCATCATTTGGTGTTAATGGCTAATATGCTCACCTTTCAACCCGACAGCACGCTTAAAAATATTTGGGCTACAATAATCACTACAACCTACTTTACGTTACATACTGACCTATTCAAGATCGCTTCTAATTGACACGCCAGTGAACCATTGACTGGGGAGATGTTAAATATCATTGCACGTAAACAGTTTACTTTGCGTTGTCCAACATTTGGTTGGTGATTTGTTACCAGAATCGATTAAATTCAGAAATAAATTGTTAGCTGTCGAACGTTATAGATAATAGGTCCACTTTTCATAGTAAGGGCTTTTACATTAAACATATCTCAGTTAATTGCTTCGTTGGACCGATTATATATTTCAATAATCTATAACATCGGATGTATTCTTCTAATACATCGAAGCCTGTTGAAAACACCGTGTTGAGGAGATCGCGTGCAGATGATGATGTCGGGTCAAGGGGAGTGATGACGCGGAAGCTTCTGAAGGAACGCACAGCACAGTCGGTGGCTTTGACAGACTTTAGTCATACGTTCAACCGTAGTGGGAGTTACGCCTCGTGCTACTAAGTAGGCCGGATGATACTGATTTAGACATTTCATTAATCTGGAAAAGTCGAATCAGAGAATTAGTGCTATAACTGCTTTGGAAACTGAGGCACCCATGACCAAAACTTGGGCTTGGTATTGTAGATACAGAGCTAGACCCCCTGAATAACTTACCGTTGATGGTGTGTGCAGCGCACTTTTCAGAAGTGAACGCAGGTTATATGTTGTGCAGAATAATTATAACTTGAAATTATATATTAAATTGCAATATTGATCGATGTTGATGATTATGAAGATGACCACGTGATTGGAGAAGATGAGAAGTAAGTAAATATCTGTGGTGTGACTTGAGACATCGAGCGCGGAACTGCAGCACCCAGCTCGACACTACGGGGCGCGCAGAAGGGACAGGCAATTGCAAACGTCTTCATATCATCTACAAGTTGTGTACAGGTCAGAAACAAATTGTCCACATCCTTCAGCTAAAGCCCCTGTGTCAGTCATCCATCCATCCATCCATCCATCCATCCATCCATCCATCCATCCATCCATCCATCCATCCATCCATCCATCCATCCATCCATCCATCCATCCATCCATCCATCCATCCATCCATCCATCCATCCATCCATCCATCCATCCATCCATCCATAGTCGCCATTTTGTTAAAATAACGTTTTTCCTCTATTCCAATTTTTGCGGACTTTGGCTAGGTTATTTGTGATTTATTTGTTTGCACATTGCAATTTGTTTCATTTTAGTACTATTTTCCCCTCGCTTTGTGCATTTTTCACCGTATATAAATATGTCTATGCTCCTTATGTCAATATTTACAACTACTTCTGGTCTTTACTTCCGTTTGTATTTGGTCTTATTTTACAGGAAATGACAACAGGAAAAATAAAGGAAAGTAACACAAATATTATATCTATGAAGGGAGAGTCAATATTTTAAGACTCAACCGTAAAAAAGTTAGATTAAGACGTCATTTTATAAAACGATTTCCGCCGACTTTCACTAGGTTGTTTGTGATTTTTTTCTTCACGCAATGCAGTTTATTTCATCTTTGTACTATTTTTTCCAGATCAATACATATATGTGCCTATGTTTGCATGTGACATGATAGTATATTATTCTTCACGGTTTGTCACGATGTCTTTCTGTTTAACCTGATCTGGGAATCGATCATCACACAACTTCATGAAGCACCCACAGCACTACACACACACATTAAGGAGTGACATAAAGGAACATGATCAGGATACACAAAAAAGTCATAGTATAACATAAAAAAACAGATTTTATGTGGTTTCGAATTTCAAACATGCACTATCGATTGAAACCATAATTTAATGTGAATCAACAGTGTTTTTAATTTTTCTTATATATGCAACAAAGTGAAATACATTTAATTGAATTATTGAAACCTGGCTATTAGAACATAATTTAAAAAATCTGATCGCCGTTTGGCAGATAATGCCGCTTTAAAAATAATTTACAACTTTTTTTTCTTGAAGGTGTTGAAGAAAACATAGGGACTATTTTACAACTGACTAACGAAATTTATCGTACTGCGGAACAAATTGGTACAAAATACCGGTTACACCGGTGATTAGTGTGAGGAAAGTGATCAACCAAGGAGGGCGGAATGTCTCACGTCGTCGTCGTGTCCACCCCAGATGCGGCGAGGCATCGCTTACTTGAGTTCTCCATCAAGGTCATGTTTCACCAGGGTGAGTAGCCTCTTACTTCTTGATCCTACTTGCTCCGTGTCCACCCCAGATGCGGCGAGGCATCGCTTACTTGAGTTCTCCATCAAGGTCATGTTTCACCAGGGTGAGTAGCCTCTTACTTACTTGATCCGACTTGCCTTAAGAGTATATCTTGGCCAGAATTGATTACTAAACTTTGCTCACATAAGAAGGTTTGATTCTGATCGCCAAATGACTAGAGCCAGAAGACTCAAATCAACTCTGAATTGTAAGGCAAACTATTCTCATAAGCTATTCAATTTACGTTACATTTGATTCTTTAAAAATTTCAATTTTGAACAAATGTTATTCATGTTTGGTGCATTTCTATAAATAAATAATTTATAAATAAACGTCTTATGAGCATGCAAGTATAAAAATTTAGAAAAAAACTCGTGTACAGTAGTAAGATTTTTTTACCTGAGTATGTTAAAAAAAAACATGTGCAAAATAGGGCGAAAGTGCAGCGGTAAGTGTCCCCTTTATAGTAATTAGTGATGATCCTGTTCAATATAATTAACAATGTGCATATTTCAGGTTTGTGGCACGAGGATCCAGACCCCGAGCTAAACCAGGACCTGTATTTCTACGGCCCCCGACTGTCTCGGTTTGTCGTGCGTCACCCGTTGATCCGAGCCTCTCTGAGGGTGGTGCGCGCCTGCTACCCTTGGGCGCTACTGGCGGAGACCATCCCCGTGCTGGCGGCTCACGGGGTTAGAATCTACACGAGCTGGGACCACAAGGAGAAAGTCATGGTCAACTGCATTGACGTACTCATGGGCACGGTCATTCTGATAGCGATATTCATCTTCTACCGCATGAAGAAACAGCTCAAGCCATTCATGGAGAAACTGGAAACCTGTACAGATTATCTGGCTGACGACTACGAAGAGAAGAGAAGGGTTTATGAATCTAAGCGAACGAGCAATAAGGTGGTGAAGCGTTTCACCTCGGGATTCGTGGTTTCCTGTTTTATTATATACATGTTTGTGTTTTTAGTTGAGTTAATGCCCAACAGAAAGATTATTGACGAGTAAGTATTTTTAGCAAAATAATAAGTAGGGTGGTTAATATGCCATTTAAATATAAATACGTTTGGATTAGAATCATTGTACAAAGTTATTGACCGAGTAAATTAATTAATTTCTTGTGACATTACCTAACATTAAATTAATAGTTCTTTTATAATAATAATGATTGTAGGAAGCTTGCCCAGGGTGCAATTCATGCCCCTCTTCAGGTGTCTAACTAGGTATGTTGCAGATAGGACAATTGAGAAGGGACGTCCGAGGACTGTTTAAGAGGACTCAATCCCTTGCATTCGCATTAACGACTGAGGAAAACCTCATAAAAAACCTTCAGTCAGGATTGCCTGTCTCGATGGTATTTAAACCCAGGACCTCCCGAATCAGAGTCGAGCGCTTAACGCTCGAGCTAACACTGTCGGTATGACCAAACGTAGGCTATATGGCACACGAAAATAAATACTTCAGTTATGTCATACACCAGTGTACAATGTACTACAGCAACCCCTTCAATGTGGGACCGTATGATTTGACATTAAAAAACAACAGCAAATAAATGACCAAAGATAAATTTCTATTCTTTATGTCAAATCATACGAACCCACATTAAAGGGGTTGATGTTAGTTATTTTAACATAACTAAAAATATTTATTTTCGCTTGCTATATTTTAAGAAAAATTGTTATTTTTCTGGGACTAATGTATTTTGTGCGGTTTAAGCCTTATCTTATGGAAATAAATGATTACACAATTACTTGCAACGATGTAAGATGTAGCTCTCTCCTGTCAGTTAAGAAATAATTAATGGTCAATGAACTCAAATCGATGTGTGTGTGTGTGTGTGTGTGTGTGTGATGATGTGCGTATAGTGGTATTAAATATTTCGTGTTGTTTATCAATGGTTTTATTGTAGGCTACTATGACATTCGTTCGATGGTATTTTAATTATTGTTTCTTTAAATTACCAACATGATACTAATGATATCCGACCCAGTTATCCAACAATGAAGTCGGGTAGGGGATGGGAGGATCAAACTAAACTCTTGGGCCTCGGGACTATCGAAGTCGGCTAGCCATGACTTCCTTCTTTTCATCTCTTTATCCTCTTCAGGTCTTCTCACCTGGTTTCTCTCTTCTTATCCCTGCATCCTGTTCAAATTTTATCTTCGGAATTCTGTCTTCCTTCATCCTCGTGATGTGTCCGAACCACCGCAACCTTTCTCTTCACATCGTTTACATAAAATACATCAATATACAAAAATAACATTATCATTGTTACTTATAATAATAAGAGTATTTTTATAGGGCTTTTTTTTTGCTCAACGAAGCACGAGACAGATAACAATACGGGTACTTGTAATCTGATAGGGTGGTTTATTTTCAGAATTCTGTTCCCGTATGACGTTAAGCGGTCTCCTGCTTTCGAAATCTCGACGATCTTCTTGTTTACCTTTATCATCCAACAAATGCTGGGATTCACAAGTGTAGCACCTTTCGCTATCTGTGTTATGATTCATCTGAATATGCTATGGGATATCTTTGACTCCAAACTGCAGAACATTGGTTCGATGTCTTTACAAGGTGATCTGATTACAATGAATAACAAACCAAATGTGCTGACCTCAGAAAAACTACAAACTAATCCCAGGAAAACCTTTGTAAATGGTAAGTAGTATATTGGTGTGTATTTCGTAAGATTGTCGAACTAATTTAGGGATCAAAATAATATTTTTTCTGCTCTGATGCTTGCGGAAAGGTATCATCCGACAATTAATGTCGAAAAAAATCACGCAAGGAGTGCAAATTGTCCTGCCTCGATGAGCAGTGTTTGGACGAGGCTTTATTTATTTTTATTTCTTGGAGTCCACTGACATGTGCATAGCACTTATATGGGACAAATACATAAAACATGTTAGTTACAATACAAAAAAATTATAAAAAAATACAGAAACAAAATACAAAATATGAATTACAATGCTAATGCATTTGTTGTCCTCCTTTGTAAATGTTGTCCTCCTTTGTAAATCAGTTTTTATAACTGAATAGGATAGATGTTAAATAAATAAATAAAATAAAATAAATAAATAAAATAAATGGCTGTAGTATTTTTGGTTTGACATTTATATTTATTTTTTAAACAAAGCCAAAAAGAAGGGAAGAAAGGGAAGAAATAAAATAAAGAGATTTCAGAGTATTTTAACTCCAACACTCTTATTGATGGTCGTAGTAATGGATCAAAACAGAAAGTGTGGAACCCATTACAGACAAAAGAGACACAAGAATCGTGTTTCCCGTCGATGTTTTGATTTGGAGTTGGGGTGTTGGAGAAGTGTCAAACAAGGTAGACATATAGAATCAAGTTGAAACAGAGTCGGCCTGATGTAAAGAGAGACGAAGGACATGCACATTAAAAATCAGGAGAAGTTATAAGACGTCGTCGAAAATAATGAGAAGAACAATATGCATTATTAAAGTATTTGGGAAGTATCTTTTACAAAACATGCGAAAGTGAATAGGCAAGTGACAACTAGGGTACAAACAGAAGGGATTTACCAGTATGCGTGAAAGCTGATTTAGTACAAGCTGTTCCACAAAGACGCAAAGTCCTTTTCTACTCAGCTTTTAGTAACGTTGACTTACTGGAGCAAAGGAATAGAGTCAGCTGGAAGCAGTAGAAATACAATTGTTAAGAAAAGTCAGTGAGGAACAAATTTGGTAAATATAACAAGAAATAAAATCAGAAAGGAATTAAGATCGGTGAAATTATGATTTTAACTTGGACCTGTACGTTTAATATTTAGTATATTTAATATTTAACAACATTTTGAAAATGGAAGAAGACAGTCAAAACAATGGGACCAAGAGAAAAGCTGGGAAGTTTGTTTGAAGTTGGAGTACCTAGTGACAGAAGAAAAGCTGTGAGAAGACAAGGAAGATTGGGGTGAACTGGTTGAGAGGCAGATGAAAGACGATGGGCCCGGCAACTTGGCACACATCAGTTTTATGCCCATGGTAATATGGCAATATATGAGAATCTTAAGCATCAGTTAAACTTTGTGTTAAAACAACACAGCGTGAAACTTCATGCCACGTACGGTGTATTACTATAGTTACGAAGTACAAGTAGTGTCATGTTTTAAATAGGAGCGCATTTACCTTTCTACAGTTTTTTTTTTAGATTGGCCTAAACGATTAATGTAATGTTAACGTATTACTTCACGTGAACGTCAATCACAATCTTTTGGATTCAGCACTAACATTATTTTATAAACAAGGATTTTAAATTAAAAAAAAAAAAATCTCAAAAAATTCCTCGATTATAGTAAATACTTCAGCAATTAATTCCAACCGTATAGATTTTTATAAGGTTTATTATCGTCCTGGATAATGGATCCCAATGTCCATAATGATCAAATTGAACAAGTACGATAAATTTGTAAATCCCAAAAAGTTTATTGTCACACTGATTTAGGATTTACGATTTTAAATTATTCTTGGGAATATATCTTGCAATGATTGTTCAATTATAATTTTTCGCAAACTAGTGTGGATATCAAGAGAACAGTTCTTCATGAACGTTCTTGGAAATAAAGGCACATATAAGTAACCGTTCAGCAACAATCAACTTACAAATCGCGTATACTTTTCCAGAGCTACTAAAAGCAAATCCACTAAAATATAAGAAATTGGATAATCAACATTGATGTGAAATTCATGTTGCAGCTGATCTGATATTTCAAACAATAGAAGATGAAGACGAGATACCGAGTCAGTATCAAGGCCAACTGGCGAGCGTCCACGCCGCCGGGGAGTCCCAAGACACGGTAGTAGGACGCGTTGAGGTTGGGGGAAGTGAGAACACGCCCGGACTTGAGTCGTACGATGAGAGCTTCAACCCGGCTGTCGAGCAGGGGATGCAGACTCAACTAGCTACGCTCGTCCAGCGGCATAGCATGCTGCTCAGGTAGGCATAGCATGCTGCTCAGGTAGGCATAGCATGCTGCTCAGGTGGGCATAGCATGCTGCTCAGGTAGGCATAGCATGCTGCTGAGGTAGGCATAGCATGCGGCTCAGGTGGGCTATCAGTACATAGAGCTGGAGGTTGTGTGTTCGAATCCGGTTGGCGCAAATCTTTGTCGTAATAGCTATTACACGCTCCATTTATAAAACATGTGATGTGTAACACTACGTAAATAAACACGCGTGACAATGATGCGAGATGATTATCAATCAGCGAGACACATTTTTATAGCAGCGTTGTTTTCTTTGTAATCTTTGTAATGAAGTACGAATTATGTTGATAACATATTCTTCTTCTTACATAATATAAAATATACCTTATATTACCAGTTAAACATACTTTTGATTCCAGCTTAACATACGAACTACCCCGAGTCTTCAACGAGATGTTGTCAACGTGCATTGCCCTGTACGCGATGCTGCTCGCCGCAACGGTGTGGCTGTGTCTCAACCTGGTAAGTGCTGCTATGATCTGCGCATCATCACACTATCTATCTAGTTTAGATTATGACGTCATATCTTATGTTCGGCAGAGGGGTGACTCCAGGCTGCCCGTGTGCGTGTTGTTCGGTGCGGCGGTGTCGGTCGTGTTCCTGGGGATGTGCTACCGGGCAGACAACATTACCAGACAGGTGGATACTTTTTACAACGCTTATATTAGCTTCATGTGTTTGTCTGTCTGTCTGTCTGTCTGTCTGTCTGTCTGTCTGTCTGTCTGTCTGTCTGTCTGTCTGTCTGTCTGTCTGTCTGTCTGTCTGTCTGTCTGTCTGTCTGTCTGTCTGTCTGTCTGTCTGTCTGTCTGTCTGTCTGTCTGTCTGTCTGTCTGTCTGTCTGTCTGTCTGTCTGTCTGTCTGTCTGTCTAGACGGAATCTTATAATCGATATTTCACCCACTTCCCAATGTCCGATCGAGCTGAAATTTTTCACACATACGTATTCTTGATGACAATAGATGAATCAATTAACAGATTCACTAATTAATCAATTAATTCATCGTAATTAATTAACCAAACAAAGTTCATATGGGAAATTAGTCACAGCTAGTAAGGATGGGCCAACCAGATGCAATGTCCGATCGAGCTGAAATTTTTTCACACATACGTATTCTTGATGACAATAGATGAATCAATTAACAGATTCACTAATTTATCAATTAATTCATCGTAATTAATAATTAAATTTTATATGGAAATCGATGTTTCACCCACTTCCCAATGTCCAATCGAGCTGAAATTTTTCACACATACGTATTCTTGATGAAAATAAATGAATCAATTAACAGATTCACTAATTAATCAAATAATTCATCGTAATTAATAACCAAACAAAGTTCATATGGAAATTAGTCACAGCTAGTAAGGATGGGCCAACCAGATGCAGAAATTCGGACACGTCCAGTGAGCACATATTGATTACAACATTTGTTAAGACTAAAAAGTATAAAATAATATTATATGAATTTTTTTTTTTAAAACAACGCTTAGGGTTAAAATGTACTAAAAAGTAAAAAATAAATTTTCGCCCAACAAATTTCTGCCTTACTCGGAAATTAAAAGCGTTGGGCGCTTACGGTATTGACATAGATTACAGAATTTTGTTGTTCATGGAAGGAAAGCGCCCAACGCTTTTAATTTCCGAGTAAGGCAGAAATTTGTTGGGCAAAAATTTATTTTTTACTTTTTAGTACATTTTAACCCTAAGCGTTGTTTTTAAAAAAATAAAAAAAATCATAAAATATTATTTTACGCAAAAATGTGGGATGACGTTGAATTGATTGTGCAGGTACAATATGGATATGAATCTAGCTTTAGCTTTTTTTGTATGTGATATGCTTCTCTGACCTGTCATATTAATGAGATGATTGTGGCTTTATCTCACTTCACGTATATAATTAATTAATAGCTCACGAACAATAATAATAAAGGCTATTCGACCGCGTTTTTCTATTTTCCAAAATATGCTACCAAGTCAAAATATAGTGAATGGCTTTGAAACCTGGCTCTTCTAGAAAATCAAATATATACATATATATTTTATTTTCTGATCCGGTACACGGCCAATATAGCAAACTCAATATAATTTCTAGCTTGAAATCGCCTAGGCACACCATTCAACGTAGGGTGTTGTGTTTTTGTGACAGTAATTTTCAACTAGTTTTCTATTTTTTAATAATATAAATTATTAGTGTCTGCACAAAAACGACGCCCGTGGACCAAAGCGTCGCGACGCCGGGTTTCTCATTCACGTCACATGAGCGTTGTCATGGCTGAGAGATTTTTTTTTTAACAATTGTCTTTCCTGCGAATTTTTTCGTTTGGCGGTAAAAATCGGTAAAAAATACCGCCAAAAGAAAAAATATTGATAGAAAAACACAATTTAAAAAAATATGTAAAATGTTTTTTTCATTTGGAATTGGAACACTGTTCTAGAGCTGTGCGGTTTGCCAAACTCTGTACTCTTGTGACTGGCTGTCAGCCTCAACGAGCTTCAAGAAGAATATGCTTATTATGATGACAGCAGCCAACGTTCCAGTGCAGATTAAGCCAACTGGTCTGGAAGCCATCTCGCTCAAGTTGTACGCCGAGGTCTGTACTGTATAATTACGTAGAAATACATTAATTTATTGTTGAATATTTACAATTTTATCGAAATATTTGTTAGGTCAGGTCTGTTTTACCTTGTTGATCTAATAGTCCCTACTATTCATACTATTCAAAGTTATACAATTGACGCATTGTCTAGAGCAAGCCAACTTATGAAATTGTAATATTCATAATATTTCTGTTTAGTAAAAATTCTAGCTGATAAGCCTCCATGCATGTGACATATTATTAAGTCTCTGTCAGAAAGCCCACTTGTAAAATTGAATGCACGATTTTCGACTGAACGCAATATTTTCCTTAATAACAAAATTGTAACACTTATCTAATATAAAAAAATCTAATTTAATTACATTTTTTGACCTACGCAGTTATATTGTTAAACGCAATAAATAAATCAAGTGTAATTACACAAACATTTTGCTTCAACAATAATGCAACATATTTCTGCTGCTTCTTCTCAGTCACATGATTACAGGGACGCAAAAAATGTATAATTTCCGGTTCAAACTTATTTTCACGGGATAAAGGAAGGAAATAAACATGTTGTGCATAAACTGTATGGCGCTCTTACATTTAGGTATCTACATTATATATTTCTGTATAATTAAAATAATGTCTTACTAATTGATTGATAATATTAATGATAATTAGAGATATTGGAATTTCGTATTGAGCAATAAAACATAATTCTGTTATTTCCCATATTTTTTTTACAGCAAATATTCATGTATCTCATTTCAAAGAATTCCAATCTGATCGCGTAATAAAATGACTGCAATTTCAGCAAACAAAGTAAAATAACAGGAAAAATGCATTCTTTTCAAACAATCTGTAAAAAAAAACGTTTAAATTTGCGCAGTTTTGATATCCGGTTCCAGAAAACTATCAAAATTGATTGAATTGAAGACTTCAATACGACTCACATGACAAAAAAAGGCTGCGTTATTTTTTGTCAGTTTGAATTACTAATTAGAGTGGACCATTGAAATTTCTGACTTAGTTTTCGGGTACAATCGAAGAAATATTTCCAATGAATATCTTACTATTACGACTTTTTCGATTTTAAATGCGATTTTATCGTCCGGGCTCACGACTATTCAAAATCACTGAACTTCAACATGTGATTTTAGGTACGATCGAAGAAATATTTTTTCATAAAAATCGTACAGAAAGGGCAACGATTGGTCAATATGACCTCGCTGCCCCGCTCATTTTCGCGGCTACAAGGGACAAAGGCGAGCTGGAAAATGTAATATGTGATCAAATTCAATCAATCAAATCAAATAATTGATGTTAAAAAAGGCCGAAATTCATTGACATTTTTGCTAATGAATTTCGGTCCTTTTTACCGTCAATTCGGCATCTCACAAATCATTTATCGGATAGTTAGTCTTAACTTTTAAAACAAATTAATTATTTATGGTTTTATTAACTGTTTTGTTCTTTTTATACATATCAGTAGTTTATAAATCATCAATTCATCATCGTATATGTTCGTATGTTTTTATAATATAATTTTAAATTTATTATTCTAGTAGGTACCTCAATGTAAAATGGCAGCAATGCTGTATTTAGGTGAACAAATAAATAAATCACTAATTTATACAAAGAAAAGCATTACGAAATAAATGTTGGTAAAATGCAAAAATAATAATTGTAAAGTGATTTTTACCCCGAGAGTGCAAAACTTGAGTAAAAATCTATCACGTTTTCAGTATTTAAAATTCCAGGGTTACTTAATTCACTTACTACTTTTTTACTTTCTTACTTAAATAAGGCTGCCATAAACATTTAGGTACTTATCTTGCCTGAAGGTCTGCTTTGAAAAGTCCCCAATATCGAGCACTACCGTCGAAGATAACTATTGTACAAAAGTTTAAAACTTGTAAGTGCCAATCAATAATCAATATGCAAGTAAGTTTATTTAGTTGTTAATTTAAAACAAGCTTTTCCTGTATTCTAGGTCATCAACAATGCGTACCAGATGCTGGCTACAATACAATCATTCGCAAAATAACGAAATATCAACATGTGAGGCTATGCGAAACACATCACGGTTGTGTGGCTTGCAATACAAGGCGTCGGGAAGCAAACAAACCATAGTTGCCGTATGTAATGTGAACGAAGGTACTTCTGAATATAAATGCTCAGGTTCATTAATTTATTCTCATAATCAACACAAACATTAAAACACAAATACTTCTACTTTTCTTATTTATAATTAAGAAATATTTAAACAAAACAACAAAATGTAGCAATTACATTTGTACAGTTCTGACCTGTCTACACTGTTACCACCACACCTTCAATATTGTTGCGTATCTGCATGGAGATATCTGGACAGCCGCTACCAGTGTTGGGGAAGGAACTTTTACGCGTTCTCGTGAACGCGTTCTTTTTTTGTGAACTTTTCAGTGAACTTACTCTTTTTTTAAATGAATGAACTTGAACTTTTAAAAGTTCTTTCCGAGAACGAACTTTTCAGTTTTAGAAAGTTCATTTGAAAGTTCTTTCCGTGCGTCGAGCAGCCGTCGACTCGCCACCGTCGACGCTTAAAAACAATAACAAATTGTTGTTCCATCGTAGGCCTAAGTATCTGCCATAATTTTACAAGCTGGTCGACGAGAATATAGTACAAATCATCAACACGATCAAAGACAGCTCAACACTTTCGTAGGACTCAAACTCGCGAGTAGTTTGGTACTCGAACACCTCTAATGTTTTTCCTCGTGTTTTTCTTCATTTTACGCCAAGACATTTATTCTACAAAAGAACTTTTAAAAGAACTTAGTTCATATTTTAGACGAACTTGAACTTTTCAAAATTGTAGGTTATAAAAGAACTTGAACGTTTTAAAAGTTCATTATTTGAGCTGTGAACTGAACTTTTAAAAAGTTCATTTAAAAAAAGAACTGACCCAACACTGGCTTCTACTCGGTAAAATACAGGAAGGTTTTTGTGAGAGAGGCGAGCGGCTGCAGTGGCGCTCCTACAATGTTTGACATCATGTTACTAACGCTAATTTTGAAACTATCCGCCCCCCGCCCCGCACCTGTAAGGAGAAACATACACCACCATCAAGGCCGAGGATCACCACTTATATTAAAACCGCGCGAAATAATCTAATAATTATCAGTAATATCTCTCAAACCGAAACGTAAAATCGAAAAAAGGGCTTCTAGGTCTCACGTAGTTTCGTTAGAACTACCCTGCAAGACAAATTATTCAAATATATGTAATCACTAGCGTTTTTAATTACGGAATTCATTAATTTAATTTAACCTTGATTAAAGTCATTACTTGTTTCAAAATTTGAAAAAGGTTTTATGCCAGATATAGTTCTAACTAAACCACATGAGACATAGTATCAACCTTTTCGTTTTTGTGTAGCGTTATATGAGTTATTACTAAAATAAGGTTATTTTGCGTGTTTTTAATATTGGCGGTAGTCCTTTACCTTAATAAAATGAATATCAAGGGTATTATAACCAATAAACATACCCCCGCGTACAACCTCCCTCTTCCTTCCACACGACAACCCCAATTTATGAAATTTATAGTAATAGGGTTGTTATAAAATAACAACAAAGTATGATCAACTTGCCAGAGGACCTAACTTACATCACCCCTCACAATACTAAACCACCCTTATTTAGATTTATAAATAAATACAATAAATCACTAGTGTGAGTAGCACACAGTAGGCCTTTATGATAGGAGGAACTATAACTCGCATCACCTTCACATTCCCCAACCTCCCAGTTCAAAATTGTATTTACATATTAATGTTATTTAAAATGTTTGGTACCACTCCTAGTTCATATGTAACATAACTCTCTAAATATGTATAATACGTATCTACGGTCGACGATCCTCTCTCAGACGCACCATTAGCATTCATTCGATTATCACAGGATCATAGCAATTGTTTGACTCGGACGTTTCCGCTCAATATTGCAGGTTTGAAGTTCTACCGCAAGCGCGTGGCACCAGCCTGTCTATTGTTTCGTCAAAGTTTCAAGGTGTGTTATCATATGATACCGGATTTTGTTGTTAAAATTTGCAAACGTTTTAAACTAAATGCAAGTTTTATTTGTGACTTGGTGCTCCTTGCAGGGATCCATTTTGATTTTTAGAAATCACCTATACGGCCAAAGGAAGAATTCATAAATAAATATTTTTTTTTACATAAAATTCACAAATCATACTTCACACTTAATTTTTAACTTCATTCCAATTTTTCATAATCTGTTACCAATTTTACTTATTGTTAAATGTAATTTGTAAACATAATTATTTTTATTTTGTTATTCTGTGTTCTAAGACAACCTTGATGTAAAGGCAGAGCTTTGTTTACAATAAAATAAAGTTGTACTACTAAAAATAACAAAATTAGCTTTGAACATTTTATTTCATCCATGCATACTCCCAGTATAATTGCTTATTAAAAACATTGTGTGGATCAAAACTTATACTAGTTTCATGGCTGATATTTTTACCATAGTTTACACTAACCCTCGACTCAGACATGTGATGTTTTGAAATGTGTATCTAATATCTTGCTTAAATTGAACGGTTGTTTTTTTCGGTACAATGAGAGTATTCGTACCGAAAACACAGAAATTCGTACAACGCAAGATATTAAGATAAGATTTTCAAAATATCAGATATCCTAGTCACGAATAAGTGTAAACTTTTGTAATGGTAAAAATATCAGCCATCCAACCACAAAAATTCATTAAAAAAGCCGTAATATTGGGATTATGAAAGAATGAAGAATGAAGAATGTTCAAAAATAGTTTTTGTCTTCTCAAAACACTCTTTATGATGTTGGTATTCCAAAACTACTATTTTATAGTTATTTTGGAAAACATATATTTTCATGCCCGTACAGCCATAGTGTATACGTTATTATTCCTTAGCTACCATCTATTTCTTCGTCCCTTTCTCTCTATAATGCGCCCAAACATTCATAAGAGTTTCATACAATAGTCCTAATTCGTCCATTTCCATTCAGACACTCAAATAAGACTGTTAGCTCATCACAGTTATTGGTTTGAAAAAGAACATTTTGTCATGGATTTTAAACAACATAACATTCCAGGATGATTTACAGTTATTATCAGTTTTCGTTTTTTCCCCGAACCTGTATATAATAAAATAAAACATTTGATTTCTCGAATGTGTGTTTTATTGATTGTATGACAACTAATAAATGCATTTTCGCAGAAGTGTTTACTGACAACTGACCTTGCAGGATATTGATAACACCCTACAACCCAACACACAACACCTGGAGAAGAATCTGTCCAGCACGGGTCTGTGCTTCCCTCACTCCCTAGGATCGAGTGGCGTATTTTGACCTAGTATATGACACCTGTAAACCAAATTAAACTGCAATTTTTTTATTATTTTCGTTACATTTTGATATTTTTAACATTGGATTGTTTTTATGGAGAGCAATCCAGAAATTACAAACTCCATCTCAGCCAGGTATCTAACCCGGGTCTCACAATTGCCGGTCGGGTGCTTAACCCCTAATGTTACCAAGAGGGTTAACTTCATAACATCTGGATTGTTGGTGAATATTTTCTTCATTGGTTTCCCAAAAAAGCCACTATACCCGCTGGAGTGTGTTCCGATTAACGAAATTGAGAACTATAATATAACTACTTCTAAATGTAGTGTCAAGTTATGTGCGTTTACATACCAATAGTTACAACAATAACAAAACTGTATATTGTGATGACCATTATTGTTTATATAATGAATAAAATAAGTTCCTCGCATTGTGATTATAATAATATGTGGACAGCAAATAAAGTGGCGTAGACTGTAAGTTATCGAATACATGTGCATTATACACTCAGGGCCTGATGCAGATGTAGGGCTGCTTGGTCGTGCTGCTGGCGTCGCAGCTGCCCAAGAAAGACTCGTGCGCTTGTTCCGGGTACACGTACAGAGCACAGGCGGTTCCTTCTTGAGGGTGGCCGAAGACCCACTCGAACCCGGAGACACTATCCACCGCGACGCCTGGAACATAAAGCATGCATAATAAGTAAATCAAGAAATATTCATAGTGCATATTTCATTTTGCACCGTGTGGGCCCATTCGAGAGCCTTTTTATATAACTTTAAATTTTTTTTGATATCTTTATCGAACTTAAGAAAATATGGGACAAACGTTTTAATATAAGGCTCTTAAAGTGGTATTCATCCGCTTAACTCAAAATATGTATTTAATTCAGGCTAACTATAGTTATGAATTTAGAAATAACAGAAACATTATTGCGTCCAACTTGACCAGGTAAAAAAAATGTTGAACTTGATATTTTTCGAGCTATAGGTCCCATCGGCAAAAAACTCCCATAAGAAATAACATGGGGGCGATCTTTATGCCCCGTGACCTTATGGAAAATTTTGATCCGAAAAACAATACTGGCCATTAATGACGTACTCGACAGCCATTTCTGTAAATCCAATTATTTTGTTTTGTAATTTGGGCAAGTGCTTCAATCAAAATATGCTGATTACCAAGAAGGGGTGTGATTTTGTAATGCCTATTTATGCGTGTTTGAGTGTTCAGTTTCAAGGCACGATGTAATAAAGGGCCATTTTAGATTGGTATGATACTCTAGTATCTATGTGGAACAAAGGAGAGGCAAGCCGATGTAAGAAATTTACCAAAACGCCAATTTTCGCAAATTTCATGATCAACACAATTGAAAAATTCTTATAAAATCACAGATACAAGATAATAATTTTTTAACTATCATTTAAGTAAAATATTATGCTATAGATTATGTGGTAAAAAATTATTTCTTGGGGTAATAGCCCCTTTAAGTAACACTTTTCAAAAAAACATTTTAAATAATAAAACAAACAAGAAATTATTTTCGGAATTTTTGATTTAGTTAAAAAGCCCAAAAGTTACCATATTCGTGAATTATTGATTCTGTCTTATTAACATAATATATTATAATATATTGCATAGATGGTCAAGTATCCTTTTTTGGGAAACTATGTAAAGTTAAATATATCTCGGATTCTTCCTGGCCGAGCCATTAGCTATGTGCCAACTGACAAATATGTCCTATTCTCTATTATAATTACTTTATGGCCTACATTTATTTTTAATAATACGTAATTGATGTGTTAACCTGTCAAAAGCAGGTAATGTAGTCGATATGGTACCAGATCTTAATGCAATACGTAGATTGTAAACTGAACAGTAAAAACTACAAGTTTGAACTCTCTAAACGATGTAACTTTACCTTGCTGCTTTCTCCAAGCACCGTCTTGAAACTGTACTCCGACCCACATATCGGTGTAGCTCTCGGCCGGTGACAAGTCTGTCGTGTCGAAGAGAACCGTGACCCACTCTTTCTTTGCTTCTGAGTCGACATCAAGAAGATAGGCGCCATCTTTGTTGCAGTCCTCTACCGCCATCGAGTAAGGTAGAACTACAGGGGAGAGCTTGATCACACCGACGTCCGGAACAGCAATGTACCCGGGAGGAACTGAAGCCAACACCACCACATGTGATGTAATATTATCCGCATAACTGACTACGTACAGAACTATACTTCAATACACAATGATTTTACCGAGTTTGCAATAGCGTTTTATATTGAGAAACTGAAGTGACATAATATGAAATTATTCCAACTCGCAACCTTCTAGTGGTTTGGCCCGTGATTAGGGGAGTTTTTCTCCCTGAAACTAATGGCGAGCTTTGGGTCGTCGTCGGGGAACTTTCCCCTACCCTTTGACTACCTCCCCGACGGCGACGACAATGACAACACGGACGGATGATGACACAGACGGAGACGACCACGACGTGGGGGAACACCTGCCCTCCCCATACGCTTGTGGCTGGTTCTGACCAGCACAGGCCTGTCCACCCCTTGTCCCCCCGCGTCATCCCTTACGTCCCTCCCTTCGTCTCGATTAGCCAAGTTGCATAAATAGGAGACGTTAAGCAATATCCAATCAATTAACAGCAGTCAACAATATTTCAGATGTTCCAACCAGCAAACAATAGCACAAATGACTGTCGATGATCTTACTTCCTAGACATTTTGTGACGTCAAATTTTAACACTTGACCAAGAAACCTACGGGTATTACATGATAATATTAATGTTTACCTTCAAAATTGGGCTCAACCAGCACGCATCCAGCTTTCACCAAAATGGTGGCGTAAGCGCAATTTTGGTGATGTAGGCGTGCGTGTTCAGGGATACATCAAATATGCCATAATATGTACATGCTGTAGAAATTGACGCTTTTGGCCCAAATGTTTGAACTAATACGAATTGCACATGGTTCACATTCAATTTACCGATCCCAAAATAAGTGAAAGTGACACCCTAACAGTACAGAATAATAAACAATTCTTTATTAAAGTAAATTTTACATTCTCCAACCACTTTCTTTAATAATTCACGCCTCTCACCCCTACACGATGAACTGCTGCACGAAATATTTTAATTTACAAATAAAACACAAGAGAGGCTTGCTTGCATCACAAATTTATAGCCATGTCTTTTGTACATATGCCAGACAGTTAGCCGATTGTCCAAAGCATATTCCCATTGACAGAAGTGATATGCTCAAATTAAAGATATTTTGTTACAAGAATAATTACTCACGGACTGTTGATGAAGGAATCGTAGTTGTATTAAATGTACTACCGTCAGTTGGCATGCCGGACGTAATATCGGTTGCAGAAATTCTCATGTGAGTGGTTGTTGTTGTCGGTTCTTGTTCTGTTGTAGTCTCTGAAACCAATTACGCATTGTTTGTATAAACAAAATTTACTCCAGAATGAGAAGGTTTGGCTACATACATCTACAAGTGATCTTCGAGTGAACGAGTTAAGTGCGTCTTTATAATAAAAGTTAAGCCGTCGTGCTTTACATAAAGTAATATACAAGGTGTTTGGAGCTTTGCGTGCAATATGAATTATGGAACATACACAACGAGTGAGTTCGAGACATTCGTGAACAAAGAATAACCTCACTTTCTAGCAGAGAGCGCGCGAAGCAGGCCTCTCTTTTTAGGTATAGTTCACAGGTTGAACCATCTTTGATAGTACACTACAGCAGTACTGTATCCAGATCATTTAGGATGAAGGCACACTAAATATTGTTATCATGTGTAATCTAGTGAACCATGAACTTGTTACAGTTTACTGCTTCACGTTTACGAACTGTGAATAAAAGTATTCGTGCAAGAATTTATAAGTGTCATTGTTGTTCACTCTATCTGGATTGTCTTTCCATTGCAAATGATGAATCAATATAGGTGCTGTTCTGGTTGCTCACTGGGTTAATTCGTCGTGTCTAATGATGGATGAATGGATCATTAGTCCTGAGGAAGCCACCAACATGGGTGGTGAAACGTTGAGCTGCAACTCCACATCGACACGACGAAATAACCCAGTGAGCAACCAGAACAATTCTACGGGTCGTGAAAGCCTACAACATATTATCAATATAGGTGCTATTAACCACTGTTAAATATCAGCCTACCCTCGCAGGTGAAGACATCTTTGTCCCAGTTACCCGGAAACCTGCAGGTAATGACCTTGTAGTCCTCTACCACCTTGAAGCCCGGTGGACAACCAACGAACACAGCCTGTGTCCTGAGCGGCACCCTGGCAGTGCAGTCTACTCCCTGTCCCCGTCTGTACTCCATCCTGTAGTGCGTGCAGGTGATGACTGCGTCTCTCGGGTCCAGACCGCTGCAGCCGAAGAACTTCGCCCACCTTGCCTATAGGGATAGGGGACATCGTTAGTGGGTGATAATTGTGTAGATTCAAGCGAGCAGACACATATTGTGTAGCCAACATCTCCCCCTCCCCCCCTTCCGCCATTTTACCACAAACAACGGATTTTTGAATATTAGTGTGTATTGACATATTGTATTGTAATATAATACATGCAATCTATAATAATGTTTGAGAGTGAAACAGAATTGAGACCTTTGTGCTGTTGTGCCACTGAAGTATGCCTGTACCATTCTGACAGTTTAAATTTAAAAAAAGGATTGAATCCTTTCTAATTTAAAAGTATAGTGATGGTTGGAAGTTGATTTGATGATTCAGTTGATCGTTGAGGGTTTTTATGAAAATGAAATGGAATGCACAATTTTAAGAAGACAAAACCAAAATATTGCCTCTAACAAAGGATTAACATAGTAGGGGTCGTCATCATTACAGTTCCAGACTACAGAGGAACATGAAAATATCTTGAACAACCCTATAAGGTATCCGCACTCCGCAGCTGCTAGCGAATGATCATTTGGAGGGAATTTCGATCACAGGACGACTTTGGCGGAATGACCTTTGGTAGGCCAGTGTTCGCGTAAATGTAGGTGTAGCAACACTCCACTCCACTCTTGACACCTCTTTCCAAGTAAACCTAACGATCGTCTAGGCCGAGTCGCTTCAAAGAGGTTATTTTATTTATTATTTATTATTTATTTAACGTCTATCCTATTCAGTTATAAAAACTGATTTACAAAGGAGGACAACTAAATAAATCTAATTACATAGATGCAGAAACAACAATAAACTACATTTTCGTAAATATTTGAAATTCTAGCATTACAACAATAGGCCTAATGCATTAAACTCAACAATAAAGGTAACAAATAAAAATTATATTATATGCATTTAATGAATGAATCAAATATCAAAAAGGGTGGAGATTGAAAAGAAAAGAAAAGAATGAAAAAAAAAACATTAAAAAAGAAAAACGAAAAGAAAAAAACTGATTTATTAGACGATCCCACCCAAACGAATGAGGTTTGCCAAAAATCAGGAACAGCAAATCAGGGAGTATAATCAAAAAATTTCGCGGAAGAAACCACCGAACACGAAATCTTTATTATTGTGTTCAAATCTTGATAACATTTTAGTCCAAAAAATCTTGACTCATATATATATAGGAAAACGCTAAAGTCCCGCCGCGTTGATGATGAGCTTTTTAAGTTTTTAGTTTGCTGGATATCTTACTTTTGCAAGTGCTTTGTTTTGCTACCTACGCATTGTAAGTGATTGTTGTCAATTCTTTGTTACCTGTCATTGTATTATTTACGTAAAAACTTATATTAAAGCTTATTTCATGGATTGCTGCGAATATTTTAACTTTTTCTTTTAAAGGACGACTTCACCATACCTTAATGTCCATGTATAATATGAACGTTGAAGCCCACCCGTTGGTCAGATTGCCCAAATGCCACAAATTTCCGCCCCAAAAAAAAGTCAAAACAACCTTATATTTAAAATTATTTTCTATAGATTTCTGGCTAACTTTTCAACATTTCTTTCAAAAAAGCAATTACATCAATTACCTTAATGTCAACAAGTGAAATATAACGTATTACCCTAATCGTATTGCAGAAATCGTCCCAAATGTCTGAAAAATATCGCACTAAATGAATGAAAAAATCGTAAAAGGTGCAGATATGAGAAATATTTCCGATTGTAACCCAAAAACGATGCAACGTAATAAGTCAAGATTTCGAAGAGATCCCAATTCAAATTCATAAGATCCATATGCCGTTTGCCCGAATCGTAGCGAAAAGCACAAAAAAAAAAAAAAAAAACACAAACAAACAAACAAAAAACATACCGAGCTAAATTTTGGGGGTCAGTGAAATTGAATTTGTCTTCATCTTGATAACATCCAAAAACTATATCATATCATAATTATTTTAAAATTGTTTATGTCAAACTGATCACAGCAATGATAAGGACACCTAATCAAGTTGCAAGCTCCATCAGTGGGCGGCAACCAGACAATCTAGGCAGAAAAATATAATTGAAAATACATTGTTTATATCATAATCAAAGCAATAATGATCAAACAAAGAGAAAAGTAAAATCATTAATAAGAATTTATGAAGGTAAATTAACATTACACAAACACACAGACAATAACCTACAAATAAATAGTAAAAATCAATTCTTTGCTCTTTGATTCATTATCATAGCTTCAATTTTTTTTAAATTGTACAATTCCTAGATCAGTTAACTGGCTTCTAATATCATAAGAAATTGAATTCCAATAGGATACGCCTCTGTACATAAATGACTTTCTAAATGCTTCAGAATTTAATCTAGGAACTTCCAATGAGTTTTAAGTTTAAGTTTAAGTTTATAGAGTAACATTCGCTGTTTGCATTACCCTTTCTGCTACAAGTAAAATATCCATTTGTGAAATTACACCACTGATCTGGAAATTGTACCTTTTAGTGGAGATCTCCAGCATAAAATAGGGACTTATCGGAATCTCGAATTAGTATTCTGGTGTGATAAGGAATATTTCCCAACCTGTCTCAGTTTACGTTCGACCAACATGTTCTGAGCTTATAAAACCTTCTACGTTTGAGCTCTTTAACTAAGGTCACTGTTATGTGAGGAATTAACTGTTTTAGGATTAGAAGAAATCACAGTTGTATATTTGTTCTTTGTTTCAGAGCGCCCCTTTAAATTACACTCGTCGCTATGATTGGATGCCGAATGAAATCTTACCTGGAAAAACGATACTACAGGTCTGAGACCACCTGTATCCACGTTACTTCGTGCATTCAGATGGTCCGCTACTGACAAGACCGGAAGAAGTAGAAGAACCTAGAAGGATAGACAGAAAATGCCATTTCAGCAATTAGGGTGTATTTTGGTCAGCTACTCTCCTACACCAAGCCTGCTTTCTTTCCAGTGTGCTTACTACCCTGGTTACTGTTATCAATCCTGAAAGTTTAAGACTTTCAGTCTTGAAGAAAGTGTTATGTTCATCTAGGAATTGATTTGCTAACTAAGCCAAATCAGTTCATACCGAACATTTCATTTCTTCTAAATGATTGTTATCTATTTCTGCTGCATCCCCCATCCTAGTCAGCAGGCGAGGTGGAAAGTCACCACACGTCAGTTCTTGGCTAGCAGACGAGTGCCAAGTACTGTTTCAGACGTACACTTATAATCTTCAAAAATTAAATGTTTATTTGAATCTAAACTAAATGTTCGAATTAAGAGAGTTCACCACCCCTTTGACAGTTAGTAAATAGCGGTTTGCTCGGCCAAAAAGCATCCTACGTACATACAATTTTGCAAACTTGTCAACAAAGCATACATGGACGTTTTAACAGTCATAGATTTTCAAAATTTTGACTTGATTAGCCAGAAAAAATTCACGAATATAGTCAATTTTGGACTTTTTAACAAAATTAAAATTCGTGAAATCTAATTTATTCTTTATAAATTATTTCAAAACAAATTTTAGGAATGTGTAACTATAGAAACCTTTATTTCCACTTTCTTGAGATATGTTCAAAATCTCTAACAACTGTGATGTCATTCAGCCGAGCAAACAGAAAATTGCCTAAAACGCAGGTGGTGAACCCCTTCAAAGAAATTTTCCTATTTTAACATGTTGATGTTTTCTACTCGTAGTACAAGCATGACAAATAAGATAATGTTGAAAACTGTGTGTATTTGTTAATCATGCATGCAACTAAAGTACTTTTAGTGCAGAATGCGAACAATTTTTGCAATTTTATAATATATACTTTTTGGAAGACTTAACAAAAATAAATCTATATTATTTTGTTAATCAATAAATGACAATAATGTTGAAGTGGTGTGTGTTCGTAATTCAACAGGGAGACTGAGAAAATAAGAAATTAATACGCATGTCCGTAACATATTTTACTCAACCCGAACCCAGCCAAGTTATAAGGAGCTAATAAGGTCCACTTCCACATTCTTCTGACGAACATTCCTTGACTCAACAATGCCCTAATACATTCCATGTATACTCTGCAACCAGCATTCTGCCAAAGTGACCGTTAGTCCGTCCTCTGTAAATATATATCTATACTTCCACAGCCGACAGTCTCTTTATTCCATCGATAAGATTGTAAGGATCTTATTATTTTGAATGCGTACTTTGGAGCGGCCCTGTCAACGAAAGCCAAGAAAGATGGTATTTTTTAATTCAGGATCTTTTGTGGGGGAACTCTTCCCAGAAACTCATCAACTAGAACCGATACACGGATTGATATAGTACAGCGGACTTAGAATATACGTTTTAAGACTGAAATTTCCTGAATCCTGATACATTTTGCATTCATTGAAGTCTTGGTGTCATTGCTGGTGTCGATTGAAGAATTTTACCAACATTTTTTTCACTCAAAAACAAAGTGGACACAAGGACCATGTACGTTTAAACAACCCTTCGACATTTGTTCATCCCTATAACCATAACCCTTGTAGCGTGATAGGGGCATGAATTAATCAACACGTACACACAAATACCTAACTTAAACTTATTTCTCCATCAAATTCCAACTCGCAACCTTCTCGTGGTTTGGCTCGTGATTACGGGCGTTTTTCTCCCTGAAACTAATGGTGAGCTCTGGGTCGTCGTCGGGAAACTTTCCTCTTCCCTTGGACAACCTCCCCGACCTCGACGACAATGACAACAAATACGGATGATGACACAGACGGAGACGACCACGACGGGGGGGAACCCCTGCCCTCCCCATACGCTTGTAACTGGTTCTGACCAGCACAGGCCTGTCTACCCCTTGTCCCCCCGCGTCGCCCCTAACGTCCCTCCCTTCGTCTCGATTAGCCAAGTTGCATAAATATGAGACGTTAAGCAATATCCAATCAATTAATATTTCGAAGCATTTGAAAACTGACACACGCTACACACTCAGTACTGCTTCGAGTAAGACCTAAGACCTAACTACCGATACACTGGAACCCACTGCAAGCCGCAGTACACAACACAACCCTGTGTCTTCGGTATCCAGCACAGACTAACTCCACGCCACTCTCAGCTTCCCGTCTCCTCCTCGAGCCTTCTTCAGGCGGTCGGCGCCAGAAGCTGTGGCAACTATTATCTAACACTGATAATACTTCTAATATCTAAGTGTCGGTGGAGACAACCACGGCCTCCACTTATAGTTATAGCCAAGGGCTGTGACACCCTAAATGATCACCTGAACGGGGTGAAATTTCCTATTGTTAGCTGTTTACAGCAATCTTAAAACAAATTGGGATCAAATTGTGCTGACGGATAAAAATTAAAGAAAACATGTTTTAAAATATTAGATCGTGGTATCTTACCATCAGAACGAACAAAGACAACTCGCAAGCCATGTTTTCCTTTGGACCAGTGTGAATAGGAACTGAAGCCGTTGGCCACGAGCTGGTATTTAATATAGCCACCCGGTCGGCGGTACGGAAGCGCTTTTAGTTTCCGTTTTCGGCAAAGAATTATAAACTTTCAAGTCGAAATGCTTATCTTTATTGAATCTCCATGTTCCAGTTGAAAAATTTTATAGGACACCATCAATCGAAAGCCGACCAATTAAAAGAATTTTAACGGTTTTTGCATGTTGGTCGACTGCTTACGAATTTGTTATGCTAGTTTCTGTTACCTTTCTTCTACTTTATCCTCTGGAACGAAAAATCTATTGGAGAATCAATTTATTTCATCAAAGGCACCGTTTGTGGTGGCGGCAATTAAACGGAGTAACAATCAAAATAAAATATGACGAACTGCAGGACATCCCGTACACATCATCCGGTGTCATGTGTAGTTGTCTCGAGGTCGAGTCCAACGGTCTTCGTCAGTCGTCATGGGTGACGACTTCAGACTTATCCCCTCCCCGCTCTCACAGCCAAACTCTTAGTCGTGCAACCACTGCATGTATTTATTGTTTGACACATGAATGCGTTATATATTGGCACAAATTGAAGTCTATATAATTATAATTGCAAAATATTTATACAGCCCTACAAAAACTAGAACATGATTCGCTTTAGTTTTTATTACAGATTCGATGACAAAATAAACTCTGTCGTAAGGCCTTCCATGTATAAAAGGTTAATAATTCAACTATTCTTTTAATTAAAATTCACAATTTTGGACATAAAATCGTTTCTTTAAAGTCTAATTTTTTAAAACTATATGAACACATCTGTTAGCTTTTTAATGTATACACACATTTAGACCATTCCTTGCAAAAATTTTATTTAAATTGTGCTTGGAGTACTGTACTTACCAAAATCTTGCTCGTTGAGTGATATTAAAGGGGATATTACACTAAAAAAATATTTTTTACCACTTAATCTGTATCATAATACTACACTCAAATAAACATTACAAAATTATATCTTTTCAATCGAATTTTACACGAATTTTTCAAGTATTTTAATCCTTCAAGTGGAAAAAATTGGCGTTTTGGGGTATTTCTTTAAAATCGGTTTTATCTTGCAAATTTTTTGTTCCACCTAGCCCCTAGATACTAGCCTAGAGCATTGTACTAATCTTAAATAGCCCTTACTAACATCGTGTCTTAAAACTGTGCGCAAAAGTGCGCAAAAGTGCATACTTTTGTGTTAATCAGCATATTATTTTGACCCGAAAAACTTGACCAAATTACAAAACAAAATATAGCGGATTTACAGAAATGGCTGCCGAGTACGTCAATAATGGCCATTTTTTTAAATCAAAATCCTCCAAGGTCACGGGGCATTAAGTTTGTCCCCATGTTATTTCTTTTTGGAGATTTTTGTCGATGGGGCCTATAGCTAAAAAATTACCATATTTGACACTTTTTTCCGGGTAATGGTGTACCAAATAATGTTTCTGTTAATTTATAAATTCATAACTAGTTAGCCTGAATGAAATATATTTTTTGAGTCTAGCGGATGAAGTAGTAAATTAATGAAATTAAATTTTGGACCGTCCTAGATAAATTATTCTAGGATTTTAAAACTTAAAAAAAAACATAATATAATGTCTTCAATTGTAATTTACATGTAATTTGAATGTTTTGTTAAAATTTAGAACTGGAACAACGTCAAATTTCCTAAAAAAAAAATCTACTTTGGGCTCCCCTAGGTGCCACAGTTGTTACTTATTGAAACAAAAACGAGCAAATTAATAATCGTGATTTTCTCTAATAAATAATGTTTAAATAATTTATAATTAATGTTTAATATAATAATTGTTTTTAAATATTTTTTTTTAATTTAAGAGGAACGTGACCTCTGAAATTTAGTACGTTACGCTATAGAGAATAAAAGATACGAGTACATCAATAATAACACCTACCAATATTTTTTCTGACCAAATTTAACCAAGGCCACGGGCCCTGAAGATCGTCGCAATGTTATTTCTTATGGGAGAATTTTGACGAAAATAACCAAGTTGGAACATTTTTCTCGGGTCACGATGAACCCAATATGTTGTATATTAATTTCTTACTCCGTAAATTCAAAACTATTTAGCCTGGAAGAAATAGGTGTTTTGAGTACAAGGTGGATAAGAGATAAAACTTTCTCTCCAACACAAATCATTATTCTATATCGTATTTTTGTTTACGGAACCACTCATCAAGTTTAACGAATATCTAGAGTAAAATCTCATTCATTAGTGCTTTAACTAATATTTTCCCTCTAAAAAACAATTTTAATCACTTTGTGAATTTTCGAACGTAAGTCTCCAATCGGGTTTAAACTTTGAAGCACCTGATACGAAAATAAGACTTAAGGTCACTAATTAAAAGAGTCCGAGAGATTTAATTCCACTTTAAAACGATTAATTGTTAATATATTTCGTTTCTCTACCCTACTCAGTCATAATACATCCTGTTCGGATATGCACTCAACTGTAGAACAAGAATTGTAACAGATTAGTGTAAGTATGGACTTGTAATTTTAACGAAGAGATAATAGGATTGGACGAGGCTCAAACACGACGCAGAGAGTTTCGACTTTGGTACTTTTTGGATTACTTTGTAGAAAAATCAACAAGTTGTTGGTTCTGTCTTTTTATCTGTTAGAAAACTAAATTTCCATTTCTCATACATCTTTCTCTCGTTTAAGGGCCATCTTTTCCTTACGAGTCTAACGAACTGTTCACTTTCATTCAATGTTTGAAATTATTTTTTATGAAAAGGGATCACATTTTTTATAAGGGTTAGGATTTTGATTGAGTTAACCATTTTGAGTTGGCAAAAACATAGCTTGATTGCTGTGACGATGTGGACGTAGTTCGAAAAGTACGAACGCACATTTTCGGTAAGGTTCGTGGCGTTCCTGTGCTGATTTGATTGGGATTAGGTAGAATTTAATTAAGAAACAGATAAAAGAAATAAATGCCGCAATATCTGTTCATTAATGACAACAAAAAGATAATGAATAACGCGCGATACTCTGATTCGGGAAATTGGAAGAAGAAAAAAACAATAAACTACACATAATAATACCTAGATTGTGAGCGTCCTGGGTAGACTTTTGCTGATTTTAAAACACAATATATACTTTTAAATTGTTATACAAATCGATTTTAAGCTAAATATCATGCATTGTTATAATTTGTTCTAACGAGAAGAAACAATACCATGACACTTGTAACAATACAAATACTACGTGTTTTCGGGGTATCCCCTTCTAGATGTTACCTAGGAAATCCAGCGGGTGGATGTCAGGAGTATAGTTGATTGACGTACTTTAGCCCTTGCCTGAGTCAGTGCGTGGACGGAGTAGAGTATAGAGAGGTATTCCTTCTGAACGTCAGGCCCAGTTGATCGGCTCTCCTAGAAGTATGCTGAGTAAACCTATGAGGTCTCCCGGGACTCCCGGGCCGAAGTGGGACCGACTGGTGGACGACAGACTGACCCAGGCGGACTTCTACGACGACCTCCGTGAGTGCTCGAGATAACTAGCTCTCTATACTAGCCCCAACGAAAGAATGCAGATGCTTGGTAGTGGTAGGGGTAGAATGAATGCACGGTAAAAGGAATGTCGCCTTTCTGTATGAAAGAGAAATATCTTTTACCAACGCAAGCAAAAATTATCTGTGCTAGATCACAGAGTTCCTCCGATGTGCAAGATCCACGCTAAGCTAGCGGGAAAAGAATTGACAAAATTGTTATGTTGGGAAAACAAATTCCAGCCACCAGCATTCTTTCGTTGGGACCACTATAGCGCATCACATGCGAGGCGGAATCTGAGAACATCTTCGGCTGTGTGAGGGGTGGGGGGTAACCAGGTATGGTACGAAGGGGTACAGGGCCAGAGACCCGCCGGTGGGGGTTCAGGTCAACGACCCCCCATTTATGTGAAATTCATCCCTACCGGGGTTTGAACCCGGGTCTCCCACATTCCAGGTAGGCGCTTTAGCCAACTAGATGACCGAGACGGTAACATTTAAACTTCTGAATTGTAGTTGATTGATTTGATTGGATATTGCTTAACGTCTCATATTTATGCAACTTGGCTAATCGAGACGAAGGGAGGGACGTAAGGGATGACGCGGGGGGACAAGGGGTGGACAGGCTTGTGCTGGTCAGAACCAGCCACAAGCGTATGGGGAGGGCAGGGGTTCCCCCACGTCGTGGTCGTCTCCGTCTGTGTCATCATCCGTCCGTGTTGTCATTGTCATCGCCGTCGGGGAGGTTGTCAAAGGGAGAGGGAAAGTTCCCCGACGACGACCCAGTGTTCGCCATTAGTTTCAGGAAGAAAAACTCCCCTAATCACGGGCCAAACCACGAGAAGGTTATAGATCTGAATGGATGGAATAGATTTGAATGGATGGATTCCAACTACAATTCAGAAGTTAAATAGTTACCGTTTCGGTGGTCTAGTTAGCTAAGGCGCCTACCTGGAATGTGGGAGATCCCGATTCGAAACCCCGTTCGGGATAAATATTTTAACTTCTGAATTGCATTAAATATTAACAATTCAACCTACGGAAGTGTTTTCTGAATCGAGAAACAAACTTTTGAAATGTTAAAAATTAGAGAGGTTTGTGGTTGATTTTGCATAAAATCTATCGGGAAAAGAGTTGAAGTCTCCAACCGAAGAAGTTCCCGATCGAATCGTTGGTTCTGTACCAACTACGTGGAAACCTAGCAGATACTTTTTACAAGGTTTTCTCCACTCTAAGTCATGCCAGTTACCTCCTCGAGGTGTGATTCGGGAATGATTCTTCCGTTCTGTTTTCCCCAAAGCCGTATGCTGTGGCACATACGCTGGTCTAAAGCGTATGACTCTACGATGACGTGGAGTCGAATTCCGCATAAGGCATGTTTTTTTGTAGTCGTCCTTCACTGTCATTTTATCAAGTGCTATCGTCTCGAATAGCCTACAAAAATCACCATCTGTTTTCCCAAATCCACTTTAATGTTAGATGGGCGCAAAAAAACGAATTAAGACCTAACGTTTGATGCGCTCTAAATCAAATTAGCTAAAAATATAAACATGCAGGGGCGGCTCGTGAGTCATTATTGTGGGGGTGCACATAATTTCGAAGTCTTATTCTGCGGGAAACAAAGGGGTCTGGGACGAAATTTTTTAAGACACTAATGGTCTGAAGTACCCGGAAAACGACTTAAGAGTATATTTTTCGAATTTATTGGTCGGGAAAAACTCCCCTGTGTGTAATTGTTAATTATAGAAAACCATCCAAAATAATAATTATTAAAGGCCTATGGTTGTTTAAAATATTACATACCCGAATAATGCCCACCCCTTATGTTGTCACTTGAATTATATCTAATTTTGGGGTTGGTCGGCCTCGTGATTTTATTTCTAATTGTTCGTCTCAGGGTCGTTTTAAAAAACTGTTTATTTTTAGATCGCTAATTACCGAAGTCATATTATAATTTCACTTCACTTCACGGCACGATAATAATTTTAACACTGTTCACTCACTTGAAAACTGCAGTTAATCAACCCTGTCGCAAACAACTTTCAGCGATTTCGGAAGAGGCAAGGATGGTAAAGGACACCATGACAATGGAGCTTGATACTGATAGGAAACAGCGGGAATCCAGGGAAGGTCGATTTTGTCCATTAAAGGGGTATGAGACGGGCATTGACGGCATAAGAGGTGAGCAAACTTGGGATTTTATACAAGTTATAAACCCATTTCCAAGCTATTGTCGTCAAAATAATTTATTCATCGTATATTTTTTTATACTACAATTGGCTAATAAAGTGGTTCAAATTATGTAGCTCAAATTATGAAATGCGTTTTTTTGCCGAGTGTCTACGATCAGAACTGACCGAGATACGGATCATTGTTTTATTGAATGTAGATATTTGACAAAGCTTACAATAACAACAATTGTCTATAAATCGGTCAGTTTTGATCGTAGACAAACAGCAAAAAAACGCATTTCTTAACTCAGGCTACATATTTGAACCACGTTATTAATTAATTGAAATTCTACAAAAAAATGTCCAATGAATAAATTATTTTGATCACAATAGATTGGAAAAGGTGTAATGACAGGTAGAAAACCATCACCCTGCTGGGATCAGCGCTACCATAAATCTAGGGGATGCGGGCGAGCGAAACCAATGCCTTTGAATGGAAATAACTGGTTTTGACCCATGTGCACGTGCACCTAACCGGGCTATACCAGACGTTTAAAAGCAAAATATAACCTGAGGCTGATTCTGACCCGATACCGTGAAACGGAGCCATCGAGTGACAACCCAGCGGCATACTTACTGATTGCAATTCTAGTTATTGACCTTTCAGGGCATGAACAGCCCAGCTTGCTTCCGCAGACGTAAAAAGATGATCATGAGTAGAATGCATGTGTTGGACATATCCACCTCTCTCAATCTTCATCACCTATAAACTGATTGTAATGACCTTTCAGGGGCATGAAACAGCGCCGCTTGATTCCGCGATAGTTGAATGGATGATCAAAGTCATGCCGTTTACCTCTCGAGGTGATTCGGGAATGATTCTTCCGTTTGTTTCCCAAAGCCGTAGCTGGGCACATCGTGTCTCAAAACAGATAAAAGTTGATCTACGATAAACGTGGAGTCGAATTCCGCAAAGGCATGTTTTTTGTAGTCGTCCTTCATGTATCTTATCAAGGCTATCGTCTCGAATAGCCTACAAAAATCACCATCTGTTTTCCCAAATCCACTTTAATGTTAGATGGGCGCAAAAAAACGAATTAAGACCTAACATTTGATGCGCCCTAAATCAAATAAGCTAAAAATATGAACGTGCATGGGCAGGCAGGTCTTTTTTGTAACTGTAGGTCTACGCTTAGTCGGGAAGGAACCAAGTGTTTTCTTATTGGAGTCAGTACCAGTACTTGGATTCGCTTATTGGTTCTGGGAAATATAATGACAAACTTTCTGTGTAAGCCTAAGGAATTTCGGTTTTGGGAAATGAACATTGTGATTTCCAGAATTGTAGAAGTGTTTCCTTTGGAGATTATTTATTATATATTATATTAATTATATTATTATTTCTTGTATATTATATACACACTATAGCTTAGGGGATATGGAGAGGAAAATCCCATGTTGGTCAGAACCAGCCACGGGTAATGGGTAAAACTGTGAAAAGGGGGTTCTCACATCGAAGTTGTAATAGTATTTGTCATCGCTCGTGTTGTCATTGTCTTTTCCGTCAAGGAGGTCGTCAAGGGAAGGGAGGATTGTCCCCGACAACGATCGCCAGCGCTTACCTCTAGTGTTAGAAGAACTTTTTCTCTATTGTCGCCTTTTATACGATTAACATGTTCTCGACCATACAAACAAGTGTGTAGTTGACCTTGGCACGCCCGAAAGCACTCAAATTCAAATGTACAACGCTCTGGAGAAAAATTTAATCGATATATATGAATTCTAAAATGTACAAAATACAAATATTTTTATGCAGAAAAACAAACAACAAACAGAATTGGTTTATGTTATAAACCCTAGTGTTCACCATTGTTAAGTGTAAAGTCAACGCAGCGGCAACAACCTCTTCTTTTTCCCGTTGCGTCGAGCCTTAATCCGACCTATAATAAAGACCTGACTCATTCAACCAATCAATCCTTCCTCAGTGTTCCCGCGGGACGGGTTCCGCCTGGATGCCGGCGTGGGATACTCCAACGAGCAGGCGATGCTGTTCTCGATGAACACCTTGCACAAGGCCTTGAAGAGGGGAAGCGGGGAAGAGTGGAGAATCATCCCTCAAGAGGACGGCTCGAGGGTCGTACGACTGGTCAAGCCGGAGACACAGAGACAAGGTACTTTGCTGCCAATACTAAAACAACGATCAACACCTCAAAATAATGCCCAGGATTCGAGTCCAAGATGTCTTCAATGTAGAAGATTGAGCGCAAGACCATACGCGTGTGCCATAATTGATCGGTAGAGAAAAGGGTTCGTGCGGGCCATGGTATACTTGCTCCAACGAAAGAATGCAGATGCTTTGTAGTGGTGGGGGTAGTTTGAATGCTCGGTAAAAGGAATGTCGCCTTTGTGAATGAAAGAGAAATATCTTTTACCAACGCAAGCAAAAATTATCTGTGCTATATCACAGAGTTCCTCCGTGTGTTAGATCCACGCTGAGCTAGCGTGAATAGAGTTGACAAAGTTGATATTTTGGGAAAACAATTTTGAGCCATCTGCATTCTTTCGTAGGGACCACTATATACCTAGAATTTATTCTCGCGAAACCTATGCAATAAGAAAAATGCAAAGAAACATTCTCAAAATCACTTTAAGGAAGTTTAGGTGCCCGTTAAGGTGTCACACTCAAGCCGCATGACGAAGTGAGTTTGAAAACTTCAAATCGGGGATTTATGTACCTGACAACATCCCAAATTTGGTTAGGGTACGAGCTAGCATTCGTTCTGGCTAAAAAGTGTGTTGAAACTGTGAAACACACTTAAAATCACTTTAAGGATGTTAGTTACTACTACCTTTTAAACTACTACTGTCTAATTCATCACTTTCAATTGTTCAACAATTTGACAAAACAGTAGGCTAAGCGTAATATTTCACATGGAATTAAAGTAGCGGTATGTAGAATTGAAAGAAAAAATGAAAAGTAGCTGGAAGGCATGATAAGTTTTATAGCCCTTTTACAGGTTATAATAACAAGTAAATTTAAACTTGAAACTATCACCTGAAGGCATGAAAAAGCCATGTATTTTGCCCAAATATTAACACCTATTGAAATGGTTTACCATGTAATAAATAAAACTTTAATTAAAAATAATTCTATTTAAAATATAATTATTTTAACTAGGTCGCTTCGCAAATGCTTTTTCCAGTCGCGTTGATGGATGAACTTTTTTGGAATATTAGGCCTAATGTCCAATGATTACGGTTTTAAGTGGAATCTCATTACTTTTTCTATAGGTACTTGATATTACTAACACCTGTAAAAGGCTTGCATTAAGACCTTTTTTTCTATGAATTTTGACCAACTTTTTCAACTTTTCTTTCAAGAGGTACTACATCACCATAAACTTTATGTCAATGTAAAATATGAAACTTAAAGCCCTACCCGTTTGGTCAGATTCGGCCCATATATCACGAAAATATCGTATTAAAAACCGGGGGGAAAATCGTAAAAGTACGATTTCTATAAGAAATATTTTTTTTCAAATGTCTTTAAAATCATAACATATTATTTTAGTAATTTTAAACGTTCCCATAATGTTTCATCAATATCGGAGTAGCCGTTTGCCAAATATTACGAAAATATCTCATTAATTTTTTTTTAAATCGTCAAAGTACGATAATCATAAGAAATATTTGATCGATTAAACCAAAGAACGTGGCAGCTCTAAGTTCAGAGATTTCGAAGGTCCCCTCCAATTTTCATCAAGATCGCATATGCCTTATGCCCGGTAGAGAGCGAAAAACAGACAACAAACCAACAAAAACAAAACACCCGAGCTATTTGTCTTGGGGTAACGTAAGTTGAAGAATCCGAAAGTGAAATTGAAGTCTTCGCTTCGCTCATCCAATAAAGTTAGAAAAAGTTGCAATAGAACTGGAAAATAAATTTTTCTCCCAACCCAATCATAGCCTACAGTGGCCCATTATGACCTTACAGTTGACACGCATGCATGGCAAGCATGGAATGGAAAATAGAACATGCATGAACTATATCGTTTCAATTACTAGTTGCAAACTGACTAATTAAATCAAATGATGTATAATCGTGCTTCGCAGTAGAAAGTTGATGAAATTAGATTATCGAGATTTATGATCTTTATAAAGATAAAACGATAGTTAACTGATAAGTTGGTGGAAAAAAGGTGTCTGATAACATTTGAATGTAACATTTGCCATCTAGTTATAATCCAATGAATTTGAATTTTCTCCACAGCATACAAGGACAAAACGAAGTTGCCACCAAGATTGAAAGAATTCCAAACTAAGTTTGATACTAGATTACCGAAACACGAAACTTGTCGAGGAAGCAAAAGTTCTGGCCACGAGTTTGTGGTTGGAAGAGGCAGAGTTCCAAACGCAAGTGACGTCAACTTAAGGAGCAAACTGACCATTAAAAAGAAACGTTTGATTGGGAAGCTTCGGAAAGAACGGAAAGATGATCCCACCCAGTCTGTGTCACTGTCGGATCTCACAGCCGAGTGGCAGAGCCGAGACGTGAAAAACAAGTACGATGCAGAGCAGAGGTTCCTTCAGAGTGGACACTTCGAACCGTTCTCGCCGGGTGAGTTGGATAAGTTGACAGCAGAGAAGAAGAGATACCTGGAACTGGCCGAGCTACGAGAAGAAAGGATGGTCCCGGAGGTTGACAGGGAGTATACGGGGGCTAAGATCATCGAACTTTTCGACTCGGAAGGAGATGGAGACGATTCAGATTCGTCGGCCCCATCGTTCAGAACTAGAATCATACGTCATGCTGCACCCAAGGACAAGGAGGGTCAATCCGATACGTCACCGACTGACAGATTGTTCATTAAAACCGATGATGACGTCACGATTAATCGGAAACTTTCGGACGATGCCGACGTGGCTAATCTTGATGAACTCAGCGAAAGCGATCTTTTACATGTGACAGAGCAAAATGTCGTCCTCGACTCGTCCGAGGATGTGAAAGTGATTGTGGATAACTTTGCTTTTAAGAACATACCATCCAAAAATTAAGAGCATCCAAGCAGATATCAAGGGCAATCTTGAACCTGTTGAAGTTGGGAATTGCGGGCTTTTGGTAAAACCATTGAAAATTAACACCGAAATCGGGACATCGATTCTTAGTCGAAACGCCTCTAAACGAACGACGTTGGGGATTCTTGACAGGAGTCAATGGCACAAGGATTTGCGGATAAACAACGACCATGTCATGAGTCGACAACTCCTGAAGCAAAGCTACGATCTGAAGACGCAGAAGGAGACAAGCGCCCGTCTGTCAGTACCGAGACACGGTCCCTTTGCCATCAAGCGTCAAGTCGTGAAGCAGACCGAGCAAGACCACACGGGAAGTGAAAGAAGAGTGCACCGTTCAAAGCAAGTTCCTTCTTTAGGTTCGACAAGTCCCGGCGAACAGTATTTAAAACAGAACGCTGAAAGTGTTGTTGCCACCGCAACAGCAAGTTGTTCTACTTCCAGAAGGTCCAGACGCACGAGATCTTCTTTGGTTTCCGAGGTCAAATCAGCCGGACAAGGTGACTGCATATCCAGGTCAAGCAAGAACAGAAATACTATTCCGTTAAGATCCCAATTCAATCTTCGTACAATTCAAGGGCTATATGACTCTTCTTCAAAAGTCTTTGCTCACAGTGAAGTGGGCGTACTTTCCAAAAGCAACAAATCCCCGTTTCCATACTACGCAAAGCAAACTGGGTGCGGGGACGCAGTGTCAAAGGGCAGCAAGAATAGTTTATGGAGTTCTGATAAACCAGATTTTGACCTTCGAACATCCGTAGGAATACACGACCGGTCTAGGCCCGTAACCCTCGGAGAAACCGGCTCCCATACGAAACTGAAGTACACGCGAAGGATGGCACCGATGGTTGAGACCACCGTCGTTTCCAGCTCGGAGGTCAACCGGAAGAAACAAACTCGAAACATCGATCTAGAAAACCAACGAATCATGGCGAGGTTGAGCGAGATCCAACACGGAGGTCGAGTGACGCAGAGAAAGATCTCTTTCCGAGGGACGAGGCGAGAAAAGCTTCCGCTGGCTCGCATCCAGAATCGGGCTGCCACCAAGTAGAGAAGATATCATCCAGAATCGGGCGCCCATCAACTAGGCGATATCCTTCAAAACACTAATCTTTATAGCCACATTTACAATACAGATTTTATTTCTACGATAATGTTTTAGTTATTGATAACTGTAACTTAATGATTACGTTTATATATAATTTATTCTATGGTTACATAAAGATTGGGTAGACATTAATAAATTGAAATGTTGTAACAAAATGAGACTTGTCTTCTTGTTTGTGTTGGTACCAATGATATTCAACATCTATAGAAGGCTAGATCCCCAGTCATTGGTCCATTGGCGTATCAATTAGAAGCCATCTTGACTAGGTCAATTTGTATTTTGAATTAGGTTGTAGCGATTTGTAGACCAAATATTTTTCAAGCGTGCTGTCAGGTTGACAGGTGAGCATGTTAGCCATTCACACCAAATGATTACAAAATTCCCTTATGCAATAACTTCTAATTGTTTCTGTTTGTGCATTCCCATGCTGCACAAGCTAAAACCATATCAAATCAATCCAGAAAAATTCTAAATAGCATCATCTAAAACATAATGTCAACCATAAATTGAAACGTCAAATCGGCAACTAGAATAGGTTTGATTCACTCTTCAATTTGCCACGCTTGCGCCTGTACGGAAGTATTGGAGACTGGGGATCTAGCGTAATATAGATGTTAACGATTTTTGGCTGTCACCAAGTTGTCTTGCTGGTATGAGAAAATTCTCTATTAAATAGAGAAAATAAATTTTCTTTTAAATCATCACATCTAAATTGGTTCCTAAAAGAAACCAAGATTTCTAATGTATCAAGCGGGGAACGTTCTGTTTTCTGTTTATATTTCACGTAAGTGGCAATTGGGATACAAGCCTTGGTTTCAAATTAACGTTTTTGTTTTATTATTTATAGAACACAGTTAACTGATCTTCACAATCGAAAGAAATTTTTAAAAAAAATAGATCCGTGGTAACAACGGGTAGAAATTTATAGGGTTTTGAATTCCCGCACCAACGATCGCTGATAGGCCGTGACGTACGTTCCGTGCATTACCTACGTATATCGCAGCATGCTCACCATAAGGCCGCTTCGGTAAGCGTTTTGAAATACCGTTCAAATTAATTCGTATTTAGAGTCTACCCACTAGGTGAATAACTGATTTTCAGTGGGGCAAAGTAAACCAAAGCGACCAAGACAATCCTGTATAGGCCCCGACGCAATCGACGAGTGAACGATAACCAACCTAAGATCGATACTATTTTAGGAAATTTAGCAATTAGTGGTACGGACAGTGCGAACACCAGCGGATCTACGCCAGAAACAACAAGGCCGATTCAGGTCAACTTTGAGTTAATGATGTGCCTCGTTGATAGGACGGCTCCAAAGTCACCGTTTACAAATTCCTTACCCAAGAACTGATAGACTTATGTCCAAATCGAAGTTTAAAATCTTCTGTCTATAGCAGGAATCGAACCCTAAACCTTCTGCATTGGAAGCAGAGACGCACGCACAGTCATACAATTAATTGTCGATAGTCAGTATAATATAGGATGACAACCCTTTTATGGATGAGCCCCGGGGCTTTGAAGTCACCGCTCTTAGCAACAGATGAGGAAGCACGTCGTCATTGACCTACAACAAAAACCAAACAAGTATTTTTTTTAAAAATTTGTATGGCTCATGGCGGCATTAAAAACACACCAATTTGAAAGAAGTTCCGTTGCATGATAACCAAATTTTTTTTTAATTTTTTTATTCAACATCGCAAATTATGAATAGGGCTTTAAAAATATGTTATCTAAAATCAATGGAACTGGAAACTACCGATTTCTATTCAGATTTAATATCCTTGACAATTTCCTAGAGAGAACTTCTTTTTTAACAATGAATTTTACAATGAAAAATAATTTGTAATTAATATAAAATTATATTGAAATCGTAGTTCAAATGCTTTACTGCAAATGCCGCAACGGAATCATGCTCCCTCTGATTGTAGAAGGTATAAACGACTATGGCAAGGTGGAGTGCTTCAGTCATTGATAGTTTGCTGGTTCAGAGGGAGCGAAGCAATGTTGTCTTCTGCATTAGCTGCTTTCGTCTTAGCGGTAAGTCCTACAAATGAATACAGGACTTATAATTTTATCACAAAGGTTAAAATAATGTTTTAATAAGATACTATGGATGGAAGAGGCACCCCTCACTATATGATTTAATTGGTGACGAAAAGCAGGATTAATAATCTACTTGCTCGGGTGTTCAATGTTGGGACACCTCTAAGTATTTGTTAACATGTCAACTTTCTTTCAAAATACATTGGAAGACTGGGATAATCTTCTTAAGGTCGATTAAGCTACTTTGTATTGTTTCTCAATATTGAAATTCGGTATGTAAGTACCCACAAATTCAAAAAAACTTGTAAAAATACAGCCAAACCTTACACACCCAAAAGCAATGAGATCTGACAGAATGGCCTAGCTCATTGATCCCTTCTACATTTGCGCATTGATAGTTCATAAATGTTCACTGGCCCGTAACTATATTCTTGAAATGATTGCCAAAAAAACGTAAAAGCTAATGCAATTTTTATTTTGCTAAGATTTTCAAGGATTAAGTTTCGGGGCAATTAAAAATGCGTAAATGTAGAATGTTACATGAGCCTGGCCCTTCTTTCGTATCTCATTGCATTTGGGTGTGTAAGGTTTAGCAATATTTTCGTTTTTTGTATATGATCGCATTACTTTTTCAAGAACCATTGCAAATTTACTTTTCGTTAAAATAAAATCATTTTTTCAAAGTAGTATTAGTTGCTATGGTAATAACAATTAACAACAGCGTTGTGACTTATCTAGATAAAATCATCTAGACAATTTATCTAAAGTAAGTAAATAAAGTAAGTAGTATTAATTGCTATGGTAATACCAATTGAATGTAAAATATCTCGAGGCCCAAAGACTTACTTTTATACGCATTGTAGGCGATTTTCACATTTCTGTAGTTAATTGTTTATAGCATATACCTGTAAAAGGATTAAATCTTTTTTTCGATGCATTTCAAGGAACTTTTTCAACTTTCTCTTTCAAAAGTCTATCACTATTTCCTCAATGTCAATGTAAAATATGAACGTTGTAGTCCCTCCCGTTTCATCAGAATCGCTGGTCAATTGAAATTGACGAATTGGTATATAGAAGTAGCCAGTAGCCAGTAGCCAGTAGCCAATAGCCAGTAGCTAGTAGCTAGTAAAAGCTTACATCCTTAAAGTGATTTAGAGCCGGTGTCAAACCATTGTTTTACCCAGAAGGAATGATCGAACCCCAATCAAATTTGACATGTGATGTCAGGTACACAAATCTCCCCAAATATGAGTTTTCAAGTTCATATCACTTTAAATGATGACTTGGCGACACATTAAAAACACCCCAGCTCTGCTTGCTGTGTAAGGTGTCTGAGAGTGTTAGCGCACCGCGGCTTGGCTTCGGCGCCCTAACGTGCACCTAGATTGTACATGGACTTGAAACCTGGCGTAATTAAAACATCCATTCGTTTTAAATGTTATAATATTTCGCATTTTATTCAAATATTTCGTTGATAAAAAAATATTTCACCTAGAAAAGTATTCTGCGTTTATGGCTGTGTTTCTACGAGTACAATGTTAAACTCTTTTTCTTCAGTTTGACAACGAAAAAATGGGATTTGATGAAATAGAACACAAGGCCATATTTACAGTTGGCAAATAGCTATTCGCTCGTCTAAGAAACATCTGACTTGCCCAAATGAATGACGTACTTGTCAATGAAGCATACATGTACAGCCCTAAAGTAGAGATAATTAATATTTTTGTTAATCAGCCACAAAAATTCACGAATTATGTCAATTTTCGAATTTTACCCAAAATCTAAAACAGTGAAGTTTTTTTATAAAAATGTTTAAATTATTGTTAGAAAAGCATGAACCTAGAGCCCTTCATTACAACTTCCGTGACATCTGTGTACAGTTTCAAACAAGAAACAACTGTGACGTCAGTCGGCCGAGAGAAGAGGGATTTGCCCAAAACGCATGTACACAATCAAAATATGAACCCGTACGTATTAAGAATTTGTACCAGCAAACGGAAAAATTCGCAGAAAACACGAAATATTTTAACAAATTCATTTGTTTATCATTGCACCTTTAACCCTCTCGCTACTGGCGTCCTCTATAGTGGACATCAACTTCCAAAATTTATATCCGGGGAAAAGATAGTTTTTCAATTTGACCCCTTTTTCAAATTTTTTCTCCCAACCATTAAAAATAAATACTTTTTTTCTCCATCCTGATTGGACAAAAAGTGCCTGTTTTAGAGAAAATCCAAAATACACATCTGCAAAAAAGACTAAAAATGGGAGAATTTTGGTTTTTCCCGGAAAAGTAATATATTTCTAGTATTGCTACCATTTGAGATAAATTTTTTTAGATATGCCAAAAATTCTGAAAAAATCTTGTTCTAGGAATGTACATCAAATTTACATATTTACTTAAAATGAAGCTTTAGTTCAAAATCCAAAATTTCCCAAAATTCCTTAAAAAACAAGGAAAAAAATATTTGAAAAACACCAAAAATCTAAAAAAAAAATTATTTTGAAATAATTGATTAAAATAACCTAATTTTGAAAAATGTAATCTGGTAGTGAAAGGGTTTAAAGGTCTGTCCAAGCTGCCACGCCAATCATATTCTCACCGTGAATATCTAACCGCAGCTGCAACGAGCTGCTAGTGGGCTCGACATTAGTCAACAAGTCTATTTAGGAATTTTAAAATATGGCAGACCCTTAGGTGTGTAGAAACTTCAATAATACGGTACATTTTACCATGCGAGACGTGATATATTAGGGTGAAAGTCCCAAAGGCAGAACGCATTAACTCAATGATGAAGGTCAGATTCATTGTTAAATATTAATGTTCCAATAACCAGGGAGACTTTTTTTTTAAATGTACATAGAACGGTATAGTTCTCATTCGACGATAACTTCATCAATGAGTATTTTTTATTACAAATTCACAACTTTATAACGTAAGACGAGCAACATGTTAAGCGAGATTTGGCAGTAATTGCATCAAGTGAATCAAGTTGAAGTCCAGTTCTTCTCATCTACGGCCTCCAGTAGTCTCATCGTGTGCCGCCTCTGTCCTAGGTTGTGCTCCCAGCGTCCCTGTCAGCCGGGGATCGTCACGGTACAGGAGGAAACCTGGACCCGCACGGATTCAAACATGTGCAAGCTGATGTTCAGGTAGGATTGAATATTATTTGAAGAAGAGTGGGGTGAGGAGGTAATGATTCTCTGATAGCTAATCAGCATGGTCCCTTGCCACATTAGGGCGCACTGAGTGTTCGGTAGGAGAATGAAAGTTAAGTTTGTAAGCCGACAAACGATAATTTGAGCTGAAGAGAAATTATGATGTATTATAAATTAATTTAATAAAATTACCATGATATACGACGTGTGTGCTGATCCAAAACTTTTGTTTTCCACAATTCGTGTTGTGCATAAAATATTCAAATTCCTTTACGGACAGAGGTGGCTCATGCCTAATGTGTAAGACATTCGCGAGGTCGCGAGGGCAAATACAACCACCGGCAATCCTGACTGAATGTTTTCTGACTTTTATTTAGTAGTGCCTGGTGGTCTGGTAAAAAGGGTGTCAGGGAGTTAGCTATTTCTGTGTGGTAGACGGTCTTCCGACTAAGTACTAACTGAAACACTAGCCTCTGTAGCCCAGTAAAGCCTGGTCGCCTGGGCTTGGGTTCAGGTTGGCCGATGGTGAAACCCCGCACGGAGTTGGCCTCTTAGGGGCAGAAGATCTGGAATGTGGGTCGATACGAAATAGAGGTCTGCAAGTAAACTCTTTTGCATAGAAGACAACGACCCAGATGCTTGAGGAGCTTGATCAGGGGAACAGGTTTTGTGTCCCGAGTCTGAGGTAAAATGGAATGGTGGCAGGCGCTTGAGGTGTCGGATCAGGATATATTCTGAACTTGTATTCAAGCCTAGCACGTAGAAGTCTGAAGGAGAGGGCCGCACAGCTCGTAACCGGATGGCAGTGCTCGGAGTTACTGGGAATGGGAACTTCCACTTCACGAAGGGGACGCAGCGGCCGGCGCTTCAGGTGTCTGTTCTGTTTGTACCATTGGTTCTTGATTGATTCCAGTGATAGCCGAGGTCCGTCAGGGAGTGGTGTAGTGGTACCAACGAAATAATGCAGGTGGCTCGAAATTGTTTTCCCAACATAACAACTTTGTCAATTCTATTCACGCTAGCCCAGCGTGGATATTGCACATGGAGGAACTCTGTGATCTAGCACAGGTAATTTTTGCTTGCGTTGGAAAAATATATTTCTCTTTCATACACAAAGGCGACGCTCCTTTCACCGCGCATTCATTTTACCTTCACTACTACCAAGCATCTGCATTCTTTCGTTGGAGCAAGTACTAGTAGTATGAGCGCGAGAAGCCAGGGAAACCTCCCCACCAATCTAAACCCTACATAGTACAAATTATAAACGACAAACAATTCTTTCTCATCTTGTTCTCCCCAGGCAAGGAAGTCACGGCTCTTAGGGTGCACTGGCCTTGACGTGGGGGATGCCAACGTCACCTGCTCCCACCAGCGACTCGAGAGCAGGTGGGGACAGGGAGTAGACTGCACTGCCAGGGTGCCGCTCAGGACACAGGCGGTGTTCATTGGTTGTCCACCGGGGTTCAAGGTGGTTGAGGACTACACCGTCATTACCTGCAAGTTCCCAGGGAAGTGGGACAGAGACGTGTTCACTTGCGACGGTAGGTCGACCTTAGGATCATTTTATGGGAATTAAGGGGGAATTTTCTGCGTAAATTCATTGATATTTGAAGTGTATTATGCTCTAAATATGTTCTTCTCCAACCTTTAATGGCATACTTTCAAGTTCACCAAATTCATTTAGGGTATTCACATATAACAGAAATGAGTTATAAATAATTATATATTTTCGATTTATATACGAAATGGAGCAATCAATTTATAAATTTGTATATATTAATAAGCATGAATATTATATACTTATTTCCCTAACTTCTAAAATTGTGTACGTTTTATTAGTTTATTTATTATATCTCCATTGTTATATTTTAATATTATCATTGGTTTTTAAAAACTAGGAAGTCAAGATTTTCTTGGAAGTAATAGCTGCGTTAAAAAGATTATGTTCTTGGCGGAATGTATTTTAAGACAATAGAATTTTGTCAGTCAGATAATCATTTTCGTTGTCAGAATGAGTTGTTTGTTACAACTATCTTCTCATATTATTCAATTCAAATCTAAGAAATGATGAGATTATATTATACCCCGAAGCATAAAGGTTTGCCCTCGACCTGTAAGTGCTCTCTGCCTAAGTAGGCCCTCCTGGGTCACAGAGAGAATTCTGTTCTAGTTGATTCGTGCATTATTATCAATTAACGTCAACAACAACTCTTCACGAATCACATCGAAAGGTACTCGCAAAAGCCAGCAATCTTTTCCGGGGAGAAAGTCTGGGCGAAGTTCCAGCCTCCAGAGGCGTCTGGCCTTAGGTGATAGTCCGTTATTTATTTTTGAACGTCTGTATGACCCCGGCAGCAATTCAGATGGTTTTTTCAGGATTATTTTTACAAGTGATGAGTGAAAATGTATTTGCACTTGCAGCTTGTTTCAGTCGATCCTATATCATAACTGAATAATTACATCAGTTAATTAACGAATAGTCTGTGCATTAAATCTCATCTAGCACACTAGTAGGCATGCTGCTACTGATTCGTCGGCTTCCCCCGGCTTGTATTCAATAAAACAAAGATGGGCCTTATATTTATTTCAAAGTCATGTAAATAAAACTACACATTTGTGTTTAAATATTAACAATTGTACTACAAACCAAAAAATGTACATATTAAATCTAAACAAATTTTCAAAATGCAGAAATGTGCCATGTATATTGTATAATCCCTATTGAAATAAAATGTTGGTGGAACTATTTCGGTATTGATAAGTTGAAACTCGCACCCGCGAGGTACATAGGAACTTAATCCACAACACAACTTTACAAATATTTGACGCTACAGTCGAACAGTTTAAAGTTCTCTTGCTTCGGGCAAGCTGGTTGAAAACACACATCTGTAACTAATATCAGCTTCTTCTCCTTTGATTCAGAGATACCAACTACTGAACCAACAACAAGTACAACAACTACAATGAAACCAACAACTACACTCAGTAATGCCACTACAACAAAGAAGACTAACATAACAACCACATCAGCAACAACCATGAAGCCTGCTAACGCTACCACTACATCGTTCTCTCTTACGACTCTTCCTACGACCCTCGTTGGTGCAATCTTCAAGTCCTCTGCAAACGACACCACGGCAACGACAGTAACAACTACAACACTCCACAAGATAATATGATCAATCAGATAATGCATTAATTAATGTGTGGTCGTGATTGGTAATTTTAATAATCAAAATGTACTCTGCTACTCTTGTGATTTAATTCTACAATAAGACCAGAATCTCTAGGCTTTAACTTAATAGAACGTCTGACATAAAATCATATTAATATAATAATCAACAAGTTTATTTTATATATTGATTTAGATATACTTATTATGCATGTTTCTAGAAATATGATAACTAAAACTACTTGTTTGGAGACCATCAGCGTTGGCTCAAGCATTAAATGCAATACTCAGATTCGGAAAGTCCCGAGTTTAATCCCGTCAGACCAATCCTGACTAAAGTTTTCCCGAGGTTTTCTTCAGTCGTTAAAAATAATGCAAGGGATTGTGTCCACTCAATCAGCCCTCGGATATCTCTTCTCAATTGTCTTACTTCTAATATACCTAGTTATCACCTGAAGATTGGGCACTCATTGCACCATCGGCAGGTTTCCCACGAGAAATTTAAACATTTTTACTCTGAATAATTTTGAACCTTATGTTTGTAATTTCCCTATAAAGTAATAAGCGGGTGTTGTATTGTTGATTACGCCCCAATCCACTGCTAACTTTAGCACCTATTGTTGTAATTTGTTTTATTTTAATAAACATTGTTTCACTGATTATTATAGAATATCGATTAGTTAGTTGACATTGTCCATGTCATTTATGTCCATAGGTGTGCGCAGAGATTTTCCAAGGGGGGGCCACAGGACAGTGCAAATCTAGGACATAATCATGGGAGGGGCGATTCGCGCCTGCAATTATATCCGTTGGAAAGAGACCAAGCACGGGGGTATAGGGGCAAAGCCCCCCATATATAGCGCCGCAGGCGAAATTTTAGGAAAATCAGGTTTTTAAGTGCATTTGGTGCGTTTTGAAAAAAGTGGTGGGCTGAATGCAATACCGAAACAATGAAGTTCGTGTGCGTCAATTTGTTTTGTCGTCTTGTCGTTGTCGAGCTTACATACATAGCAACATATTAACGTTTGAAATTTCAGAGGTTTGCATGATATAAACTTTTATTATGGAATAATATAATTTTTTTTTTGTATAGTATCATATTAAGGAAGGCGATCGTCCCTCCGCCTCCCCATCTGTATCCGCCACTGCCACAAGACCGCCATTCCGATGGTGGAATGGCGGTGGCGGAGGAGGGACGGGGTCTGGGGCATCCCTGGCTGCTGGGAGTCGAAACTTTTTTAGGGTTAACTTTTTGGGGGAGAGCTTAAAACGTATTTGAGAGTAAGAATGCCTTTTACTTATATAAACTTATTTTAATGTGAGACGAGAGAAAAAGGTAGGTAAAGAAAGGTTTCGGAAAACAGTATCGTACATTGTTGTCCTCCTTTGTAAATCAGTTATATAACTAAACAGGATAGACGTTATATAAATAATTTTTTTTTTTTTAAATCAATTTCTTTTAGTGAATTTTCAAGAATGCTTATCAAAATCCCCCCTCCTGCGCACGCCTATGTTTATGTTGTTTTGGTATTTTAACTAGTTTAGCCTATGCACCTGGATGTATAATTAAAACAAAATAAAGACACACATCTGTGATTATAATATCTCCGTACAAAACTTGGTTTTAGTTCTTTCAGGCATCGTCCTTGAGCCTAATGTCGGTCTGGTGAAGCCTTCCCTCACGGTTTCTTTGGAATTTCTTAAATTGAAATCCACGTTTTGGATTTGTAATTATTTTGTTCTTTTTGGACCTATATCTCGCAAAGATTTTTGATCTTATTCTTTGAAACCAAAAAAAACACCAAAAATTGTGGATATCAATAGAGTGGTACTTTATTCGTTCATGTAAAATTTGAAAATGCAATTACTAACCATTTAGCTGCAATCGTCAACACCTAAGCTCATGCATTTAAGTTACCTTTACTTTAGCACGTTCTCTTAAATCAATTGGGAATTTTTAATTTAATTATCAAAATTAATGTTCCTTGATTTTTCAAAAAAAAAAGTTCAATTCTTTTATTTTTGGATGAGCAAAGCGAAGACTTCAATTCTCACTGGACCCAAAAATTTAGCTCGGGTGTTCCGTTTTTTTTTTTGTGTTTTTTTGTTTGTTTGTTTTTACTGTCTGTTTGTTAACTCTGATACCAGGCAAACGGCATATCCGATCTTGATGAGAATTTAGGGGACCTATGAGATCTCGAACTTAGAGGTGTATTGTTTTGGGTACAATCGAAGAAATATTACTCATGAATATCGTACTTTACGATACTTTTTCGAATTTGTTTTTAGTGCGTATTTTCGTGACATTTGGGCGATTCTGACCAAAGGGTGGGGCTCTAAAACGTTCATATATATCATGGTACATTAAGGTTAGTAATTAGTACATTTGAAAGAAAAAGTGAAAACAGTTAGCCGGAATTCTAGAAATAAAGCTATTAATATAAGATTTTTGATTTTTATGCGATATTCGTGCCATTTGGGCCAATTTCGACAAAAACGGTGGGGCTTCAACGTTCATATTTACATGGGACATTAAGGTTTATGGGATAAAGTACCTTTTGAAAGAAAAAGTTGACAAGTTACCACAGATCCATAGAAATAAAAGCTTTTAATATAAGTTTTTAACGGTAAATAATAACAAATTGACAAGTAACAATAGAAACTTGACAACAATCACCTACAATGCGTGGGCAGCAAAACAAAGCAACAAAGCACTCGCAAAAGTAAAGATATCCCACGCAGTCTAAAAACTTTATAAAAAGCTCATCCATCAACGCGGCTGGACTTAGCGTTTTCCTAGTATTATTCATTTAGCATGGTTTCTTATAGTATCTATCTTCTCATCGGAACGCGTTGTCCGTGTGTTGCAATGCAAATCTCGGCCTCTGTTGGCCATAAATTACGGTTTGATGGGTGTACCAGATGATTTTTCCAGGCTGTATGATTGGAAATGGGGGGGTTAATTTGGGGAATAGCGGATCATCCGCCAGGTTATTGTACAGTGTGATGTGGGTGGGAGCAAAAATGAGTTCCCGTCTCTTCTCGTCATCGGTTAACGTTCCGCGTTGTTAGAATTTGTTATATCTTCGAGTAGCCCTGTTAACAGCGAGCTAAGAGTTTTCTAGTTGATTATATCATATGAAGTTAAAATAATATAATATATGATTCAGTATGTTCTCACTTTTACACAATTATCTATCGAAATATCGATACCTAAATGGCAAAACCCTCGTATCTGCAACTGCATACCATGAAACATTTCGAAATCGCCAAAATGACTCTAGTGATTGAAGAGAGCAGATATTTTTCGATGTTCGATTTTCGAAGAAAAAAGTGCCCTTTTTCATCACTAGAGCCATTTTGGCGGGATTTGAAATGTTGCATGTCAGTTTTGCAGAGAATGCATATACGAGGTTTTGCTACTTAGTTATCGATATTAACAGCATGATTGAATGAAGTGGATACAAAATCAGGTAGTAAGACTTTTAGTAAATTGCTTTTTAATATTAGAACAGAAACACTTTTATAAATGTAAATATAAAATATACATTTACAAGAAAAGATGACTAACGCACACGCACACGCACACACTGCTGTGTTCTCATCCGGGATCAAATCATTTACTAGACAGTAGACTGAGCAGTGAGCCGAGTCACGCAACTTTAATACACACGTCGCCAATAGCTTTCAGATACAGGTAAATAATTTTATAACAATAACCGTAAGTAGAAAAAGTGTGTTACAAAGAATATTAACACTCACTGTATTTTATTACATTTTATCAAGAAATACATAATCCAAAAGTGGTTTTCAGTTAAGAAAACATAATTATCTTGTTTTTTTATCTTATCTATACTTATTTTTCACACACATGATGATAATTTTTAAGAAAAGGTTTAATTCGCCATCGACCGAAATAACGGTTGTTCTATTGTGGCTTCTCACAAACGTAGGGCTGCTTGCAGGTTTGTAAATTGCAGTTACTGGTGTCCCAGTGGCCTATAGGGTTGTTGCAAAACCCTACGCAGCTGGAAGTTGTAGCAGCCGGCTTATTCGGCAACCATTTGAACAAAGTAACCACGCTGAGAAGGCTGCCTGTGGACACCAGACATAACTTTAAACCGTGAGACAAGGACAGCAGTACAAACATTTAGCAATTTCAAAATGGGTAGGGCCTATGAATGTAAATTTTAAAAACTTGAATTAATTGAAGCCATTTTGCCACTTTTGATCAAGACGCACGTGGCGGAGCGTAGGGGACCTTTTTTTTTAGGAAACTATTGTTCAGTATGGTCAACTGAGCTTTTGTGACAATTTTCAGTTTGTTTGGTATTTTAACCGGGTAAAATCTTATCTTTTCCGGGCTAAATTATGATTAAAACGAATTTCACCTAGAAAATAGTCTCATGATCAAGAAAATTGAATACATTTAGATATTTAAATGTCTTCCAAAATTGTTCTCTACATAATTTGTGATGATTTTCAATTTTTGGGTGAGTGAAGCGAAGACTGCAATTTCACTGACCCCCAAAAAATTTAGCTCGGGTGTTTTTTTTTTGGTCGTCAGTTTTTCTGTCTATAGTTAGCTCTCTACCAGGCAAACGGCATATCCGATCTTGATGAAAATTAGAGTGGACATTTGAAATCCCTAAACTTAGAGGTGTTTTGTTTTTGGGTACAATCGAAGAAATATTTCTCATAAATATCGCACTTTTACAAAAAAAAAATCGATTTTTAGTGCGATATTTTCGTGCCATTTGGGCCGATTCTGACTAAACGGGTGGGACTACAACGTTCATATTATACAAGGACATCAAGGTTATGGCGATGTAGTACCTTTTGAAAGAAAAAGTTGAAAAAGTAAGCCAGAATTTATAGAAATAAAGCTTTTAATATAAGTTTTTATGGTAAATAATACCAATTGATAAGTAACAATAGAAACTTGACAACTATCACCTACAATGCGTAGGCAGCAAAGCAAAGCACTTTCAAAAGTAAAGATATCCCACGCAAACTAAAAACTTAAAAAAGCTCATCCATCAACGCGTCTAAATAAAGCGTTTGCAAAGCTTCCTAGTCATAGATATGTTTACTGTGACCTTTGTTTAAGTGATAGTAAAGAAAAGGTTTAAATCAATTTATGGAAAGTGATGACAGCAGAGTAAGTTGCAATGTGTATGATCATGGCAATAGACAAGACCAAACTAAGATCGCTTTGGATTCGTTCATATTATAACACAGAAATGCGGAGACAAACTATGTAAGTGGCGAAAGGAGAGAGTAGGAGATTGTAAGATGGATATCGCAAGCTATTGGACTGTTCGGGACATCATATGGAAGAAGACGTAAGAAAGAAAGTAATGTTTTTAAAAAACAATTTCTGTCTATGCGGTTGATAAGACATAGACCCTGGACACAAAATGAGACTCCCTTGTGAGCATCTCCGTTAGGACCAGATGAAACCGAGTACAGGTGATTGGAGAACAAGTTGAAACACAGGGTTGAATGGAGCGTATTGAAGCGTTTGGACTCGTCATAACGACGAAAGAGCGAGACTGTCAAGCAGGATGATGGAAGTGGACGACGACAGTGCGGGGACCAGCGCTAGTGCCACTTGACTCACCCTGCACAGTTTTCCAAATGCCAGAAGCCTTGATAATCCCGACCCAGATGTCCCTCGTGTTCCTCGCTCCGACGAAGACGGCCGACTCGTTCATGTATGCGAGGATGAAGTCTTCCTTGGGCTGTGTGTCCATCACGAGGATGAAGGCTCCGTCCTTGGCGCAGTCGGCCACTGCGTTCGCCTGGGTGTCCGGGGGCGCGTACTTCTTCAAGACACCGACATTAGGGACCGCCACATACCCAGCTGGGATGACTACCACACACAAAGCAAGTTAACATTAGAATACAAACATCAAACTACTTAGGTTTAAAATTAAAGACAATAGCAGAAATTTATGCCCATAACACAAGGGGAACGTGCAAAGACAGGTTTCTGTTTAGATGGTTACCATAGGAAAATTGCTACTTAAAGGGGTATTTAACCGCTAAACTCAAAAAATATATTTCATTCAGGCTAACTAGTAATGAATTTAGCAATCAACAGAAAAATTATTGGGGCCACCATGACCTCCCAAAAAATTGTCAAACGTGACATTTTTCGAGCTAGGTCCCATCGGCAAAAATCTCCCATAAGAAATAACATGGGGACGATCTTTATGCCCCGTGACCTTGAAGGATTTTGATCCAAAAAATATTGGCCATTATTGACGTACTCTGCAGCCTTTTCTGTAAATTCATTATATTTTGTTTTGTAATTTGGGCTAATAGTTCGGTCAAAATATGCTGATTACCAAGACGCGGTGTGATTTTGGAATGCATATTTTTGCGTGTTTGAGGGTAGGGCCTATATTTGGGCATAGTTTCAAGACACGATGTTATAAAGGGGCATTTTAGATTGGAACTATGCTCTAGCATCTATGTGGACCAAAAAAGAAGCAGGTTAAAGCCGATTTAAGGAATTTCCCAAAACACCAATTTTCACAAATTTCTTGATCAAAAAAATTGAAAAATTGGTGTTAAATCACAGTTACAAGATATAATTTTTTAAACGGTCATTTTAGTGCAGTATTGTGCTATAGATCACATGGTAAAAAATAATTTTTGGGGTTTTTAGCCCCTTAAATCTATTTTTTATACAGGCATAAGAGAATTTAACAACCTACCACTAACAGTGGTAAATTATACAAGTGTTACTTATGAAGAAAAAGTATCTCTGGTATAGAGCTCAGGCTCAATCGTAGAGTAAATTGGTAAAATGATTATTCTATTCTCTTTAAGGCACTATACCTGCTATCTTCTATAGACAGATAGGCCTGTTTATGTTATGATATGGATGATTTATTCAATGTATTACAATAGCTGATAAAAGCTAAATAAAGACACTACTACTACAACTACAACTACTACTACTACTACTACTACTACTACTACTACTACTACTAATACTACTACTTCTACTACTACTACTACTACTACTACTATCTACTACTACTACTACTACTACTACTACTACTACTACTACTACTACTACTACTACTACTACTACTACTACTACTACACTAAATACTTAAATACCTTACCTGACAATTTAAAATCATTAAAATCTATGAATGAGGTGAAGAGGAAAATAAAAGAATGGATTATAAAAGGGAATGAATATTATTGTCTATGATTTGTCTTTGTTTTTGTTTTTGAAGTTATGTAATCTTTGGTGGGGTGGTTATATGGTAGTATAATGTTTCTTATATTGTATACTATTGTGTTACTCTTTAGTTTTAGAATGTTTTTCATTTTTTGTTATCTGAATTTATTGTATCACGACAAAATGAGAGTCAGAGATATTGTTTATATATGTTTTGTTGTTAAAGAGACTCTGCAGACAAGCTACGTAAGTAGTTTTGCGGAGTCTGAAATTGTTGTATTTTGTATTTTTTTCCAAATAAAGAACAATTAAAAAAAAAAAAACTTCTACTACTACTACTACTTCTACTACTTCTTCTACTACTACTTCTACTACTACTACTACTACTACTACTACTACTACTACTACTACTACTACTACTACTGCTAGTACTAATACGATACAAGAAATAGAGATAGATTTTTAATACCAGGCAACCAGTTACAACACTTATGGAGATCAGGAAAGAAAAATTATTGTACCTAAATACTTAAATACCTTACCTGACAATTTAAAATCATTAAAATCTATGAATGAGGTGAAGAGGAAAATAAAAGAATGGATTATAAAAAGGGAATGAATATTATTGTCTATGATTTGTTTTTGTTTTTGTTTTTGAAGTTATGTAATCTTTGGTGGGGTGGTTATATGGTAGTATAATGTTTCTTATATTGTAAACTATTGTGTTACTCTTAGTTTTAGAATGTTTCATTTTTTGTTATCTGAATTTATTGTATCACGACAAAATGAGAGTCAGAGATATTGTTTATATATGTTTTGTTGTTAAAGAGACTCTGCAGACAAGCTACGTAAGTAGTTTTGCGGAGTCTGAAATTGTTGTATTTTGTATTTTTTCCAAATAAAGAACAATTAAAAAAAAACTACTACTACTACTACTACTACTACTACTACTACTACTACTACTACTACTACTACTACTACTACTACTACTACTACTACTACTACTACTACTACTACTACTACTACTACTACTACTACTACTACTACTACTACTACTACTACTACTACTACTACTACTACTACTACTACTACTACTACTACTACTATGCTACAGCTAGGATGAAGCCTCCGTCCTTGGTGCAATTACGTTAATCAATAACTTTGGGAATTTTTATGTTCCCACAACTTTTGGCTTATCTTCCATTTTCAATTTCTTTCATTGTTGCATAACACACTGATTTTCTTTGCCAATGGCAAATCGTTTAGTCTTTACATCTTAACTGACACTTTTCTATTCTGTCCAGCGATTTTTAATACTCGATTAAGAAAATCCATGTTACCAAACTATTTTTAGAGTTGATCATGATTATTATAGTTCCGTATAAGATTGAATTTCCTATTTTCTCTGTTGTCTGCACAGAAAGAAAATAAAGTGGCAGGTGGCTGAGGAAATGTAACAATTGTGCAATTTAAGAATTAAGGAGAGAGAAACAAATGTGTAAATAACAGAGGGAACACACCTTTGTACTTTTGTGCCAAACAGCTAGGCATATGAAAAAATAATCGACAGAAGAATGAAATAGGAGGTAGAACAATATATGTTATTGTAAAAAATTATGATTTTTCATTTAAAATATCCACAATCTACAAAATATTGAGTAATTAAACATACCATGAAAAACAGTTAGAAGTTTGGAAGAACGAGTATGGTTTTTAACTTTTTTGCTATTTGTAATGGCACCCACAACAAGGTAAAGGCAGAACAAATGAAGGATATTGATGTGAGGCTTTAAGAAGGTGCTGTTGTTGCCTAGTCGGAGTATGGGGAAGTGCTTCAGAGATACACGTACTTGTTAATGATGCATGCACATTGAGATGACGGGCAAGATAATTAACAACCAAAAGTGAGGTTGTAATAGTTTGCCAGGATAAAGAGAAAAGAAAATACCAATCGGAGATAAGGATGGATGGAGAGGTTTGGCTATTTGGGAAACAGAGTGGTCCTAATGGCAAGTGGAAAAAGAAAAAGAAATATCAACAACATAATCCAAATCGTATGCAATTTCTACCAGTGTGTAAAAGGCTTAAGAGGGTATGCTGAGGCTAGAACAGAGGCGAGTTCAAGCGCTCAGCTTTCTGGATTTTTCGGGTAAACGGTTTATAACACCATTATCAATTTTCACACTAACCTTCATAAAGAATAAATCTATGTTATCCATTAAGCGTATTCCTAAATTAATTCATTGATTTTGAATTAAAATTTGGTGAAATCACCAAAATGTACTCAATTCTGGTCAACTTCGGGAATTTATTCCAAGTGTACAGATTTTTTTAACTCAAATTTGCATAATGTATAACAACGTATAAATCCATGTGAACGGGCAGGTCAATTTGGTTTTATCGTAAGATAAACGTTTGGTAGGAATTTCCAGAACTGTAATCCATGTTTTGGATTTTTCTATTTTTTCACGTTTTGGACTAATGCCTAGCAATGGATTTTTAAGGCTTATTTTTCGAAACCAAGTGCGGATATCAATAAAAAAGTACTTTATTAACATCCATCAAAATTTGGTAGTGGTATTAGCAACCATTCTGCAGAAATCATCAACACCTGAGTGCGCGCATTTAAGTTGGGCCAAGCTCAGCGTCCCCTCTTAAGTGCGCAGCATGACTATGAAAGGCGTACTTCATACCAATCCTGTTGCAAGCAGTGGAAACCTGGACTATGAGGGAATGAGGAGAGACAAAATATGCAGACAGAGGAAGTGAGATCCTAGTGCATGGGCCAGTACCAAAGATGTTGGAATAGTATATAATAGGGCCAGTACAGTGGGCAAGGAAGAATATACAGGATCAAAACACGAACTTTAGAAACATGCAGGGTGAAAATAATTTGGGTGTCAAGATGGGAGGGACACGGATGAGATGGTTGTGACAAATGAATCGAATGCCAAAGAGATTGTCCCGAAAACGAAATGAATGCTTCCTCCGAATACTTTGCAACCATGTTTTTTTTTTTTCAGGATAATTGATGAATGTGTTCAACAAATAAACAGACAATGCACTACATATGACACATCTATTTATTACAATTATTCCAGAACGTTATTCGGGGGAGGCATTCAATTTAGACAAAATAATGGAAGGAAGATGAAGAAGGTGCCACCAAGGATGAGATGGAAGGATACCTGTTGGCAAGATGAGAAAGAAGAAGTGGAATAGATACTAATTTGGAAGGAAAGAAATAAGTGCGAGAATTTGGTGTGACACTAAGTCACTGCCAGAAGCACGAAACGGCCATGAATGATCACCTAAAGCGACCAAACAAAAGCTTCTTATTCTAAAACGTTGTTTCTGTTGGTAAAATAGTGTTATTTTAGTTTCGGGATTAGTTGTTCAGTAAATGTTTTCCCGGTATAAAACTGCTACTTACCAAGTGGCACAGTTGTGGTCATTGCAGGGGTAGTTGGGGTACTTGTTGCCATGCTAGTTGTTGTGGCATTTGTGCCAGTTGTCATACCAGTTGTGGACATTGCAGTGGTAGTTGGGGTACCAGTTGTGGTACTTGTTACCATGTTAGTTGTGGTAAGAATTGCATTGGGATCAACAGTGGTCGTGAGTGAGATTTGAGCCAGGGTTGTTGACTCAACTGTCGTTACTGCTGCCGTTGTTGCTATAGTTGTTGTTGTTGCTGTATCTGCCATTGTTGTTGCTGCTGTTGTTACTGTGGTTGTTGCTGCAGTGGTGTCCGATACAGTTGTTGCAGGTGCTGCAGTTGTTGGTACTGCGGTTGTTGTTACCACAGTTGTTGCTCCTCCGGTTGTTGGTACTACAGTTGTTGTTCCCAAAGTTGTTGGTCCTACGGTTGTTGTTCCTTCAGTTGTTGGTCTTACGGTTGTTGTTCCTACAGGTTGTTGCTGCTGCGGTTGTTGCAAGAGTTGACCCTGCAGGTGTCACTGCAGTATTGCCACCTGCTGAAGTAGCAGCACTTGTAGCATCACCAGTAGAAGCATTAGATATTGCAGAGGATGTTGACATGGCAATGGTTACTGCCGTACTGTTTAGATTAGCTGTGGTGTTCGTGAGGGCTGTGGCGTTTATACTGGAAGTCGTGATGGGGGATGATGTAGCATTTGTACTGGCAGTAGTGTTGGGGGAGGCTGTTGTCGTCGTCGATACGTTCAAGGGCTTAGTTGAAGCATTCGTGGGTTTTATTGTTGTCTTTATAGTAATTGTTGTCTTCTTGGTTGGTTTGGTTGTTGTCTTGTTTGCTGGCTTGGTTGTTGGCTTAACTGTAGTTGTTATTACTTCTGGTGGTTTTTCTGTAACAGATTTTTGAAGTTACACGTTTTATTTTTATGGAAAGAAGAAAAATTGTTTTCCTTGTACCCACAATGATTAGATGAGTGCACTGCAGCTGCAAGTAAACATTAGAAAACATAGGCAATTATTATAAAATAGGTAGATATTCGTTCGTCTTCCTCTAATAAATACAATATAAGCTTCACGAATCAGAAGAGTACTTAATGTTCTTGTGTCGGTTAAGGGCTAGGATACAAATACTACCTCCGCTCCTTAGCAACTCGAACAAAACAACAATTTGCTGAATGACCTAACTGTAAGCATGTCAGATTACTAAACGAATGTTTTTCTCGTCATTGTGAATATCAAACAACGACGTTGACAACCAGGGACTGATGAATCGTGGCTAGCTGCAAAGGAAAAGCAGAATCACAATACGGATCAAACACTTCTGATTTCAATGAACTAATAGATGACAAAAACTCCGTCGGTCGAATCAAAACAACGATTTCACACATGAGTATCTCCAGGCCGGTTAGCTAACGTCTTTTTCAGTCGCGTTGGTTGATGAATGAGCGTTTTTGTTTTTTTAATATTCTTTTAAGATCCTTTTGTAACGGATGCGTTTTGCAATTTTTCTCATGTTATGTATGTTTGCATAAGAGTGTTGTAAAACGCAATTAGCAAATGAAGCTGAACGAAAACTTCTTCAAAATTTGTCTTAGTTGGAGGTATCGGTTAGACGAGTTGCTCACTTTTTAAACTAAAACCTAGCCAAAATATTTCCTTTGTTCCAGAGAGAACTTAGACGCGTCCCACCCCACTCCCACAGTAACAAGGGCGAAGGTGCGGGGCAGCGAGGTCATATTGTTTTTTCGTTCAGAAATATGAAAATGTTGTGTATCTAACATCCTTGATCATTGAAACAATATTAAAACCTTTTAGTGGATAAAAACTCTATACACAATAACACAAATCATATTATCAAAAACCAATCAAAAGACATAAAGACAAAAGCCAAGGTAGACAAGGTTTTCACAATCAATAAACGTTACCAATAGAAGTTGACAAAGGATGGTGATATAAAGAAGCTATTTCCTACAGTACTAAAACGGAATTTACATAATAAGAAAAGAGTTACTCGACTGGCATAAACGCTGCGAACGAGCATAAGAAAAACGTCGAGCAATCGGATTTTTTATCTTTCGTCATCAAAACTATAATAATATATGCCCGGAACAACTGTTCATTAATTCGATTCTAAGCAATCTCGACGTTTGTTAGAGGATCCATGTTGGAAAAAAAGGAAAGTAATAACATCAAGTAAGAGAAACTTCGACCTTCGATCTATACAGTCCTGGCACGATATTTTGTTAACCTCTTTATCTGATGAGGCTTCGAGGTCGTGTTCTCATAGGTTATTGTGTTTTATGAATAACAAATGAATATTCCAACCAAAGTGATATCAGATTATTAAATACAAGACCGCTCAGAACCAACTCCACCTCACGCCTTCCTTACAATATTTCAAGCTGCATTGAGTGTTCTATTAAATAATATACCGGAAATGATTCTTCTCGATATAATTCCGATATGTTATCTAACCGGTAATCATGCTCTATCTACGACACAAACCATTTACTGGGTCGTTAAAATATCGCATGATTGAAGTAGAGTAGACAATTGAGTTATCTTCAATGCTGCTTCCTGTATTTTAATTGGTGGTACGAACCGATTTTAATCGTGACTGACCCATCAAAAGAAATATTACCTTGGCACTGAACCAAATAATGACGCTGACACGTTAGTGACAAAATATTTTGAATGCTTGTGCCGAACAAATAAACATTACATATACGATTCTATACGATACTCTATAACTGAGTATACAAATTATTTCTACTTTAAAAACACATTCCATGAAAATTTTCGGTTTTTCAAATAAATCACTCAAAATCATTAAAAAAATTGCTTGGCCATTGAATTTGGTTCATTACGAGAACTCTAAAAAATCAATGGCCAAGCAATATTTTTTATGATTTTGAGTTAGAAATTTTTACTTTTTTACCACGAAAATGGTAGGCTCGGCGCTTGTCAACAGGCGAAATGATCTGACTTCTTTTTAATGTGAAACTAGGGGGAAAGTATGAACCCAACGGCCTCATTTTGAATGATGGAGAACTCGTTAAAGAAAACATGATTGTCAAAAACGTGTTAGGCACATTTTAAGAATAAACTACCCGATAATTTACGTTACTTTTATGCTCTTTTTGAACGAGTGAGCGTAGCGAACGTATGTGATCTCCATTCGACTTAAACGGCCCTTATGGTTTTTCTGCGTGCGTGCGTGTGTGTGTGTAATGTGTATGTGTGTGTACGCCGAAAATCAGCCGAATCGCTGAACAGATTGCGCTAAAATTTTAAACAGACATCCGGTACGAGTCAACTTGAGAACTGCTAACAAAATCAGCTAGATCCATTGCGATTTAAACCTACAAGTAATAATAAACTGAAAAATAGACTTCCAATGTTATGAAATTATTTTAACGACAATGTTTTAGATTATGAAAAGATATGTTTTGTTTGTTATTCGCCTGGCCGTGAAATGCCGTGCCATGCAAGGTCTGTCGAATGTTGCAAGTCATGGTACCCCCAAATTCCGTTCGTAGATTGAGTAAACCTTGCAATATTTTCACGTATTTCGTACTGGCTATGTTTACCATAGTAGGCCCTATTGCCACAGATGATGGACTACACTGCGTTATATGCATTTCAAAACAAGGTTTAATTATTTTGAAATACAATCTAGAAATTACAAAATCTTTCCCGACCAGGGGATTGAACCCACTTCTTTCACATTTCGGCTACAAGGGCGCCTTAGCCAACTAGACTAGGGAAACGCCAAAGTCGTAGTTAGACGAGTGAGCGATTCATGTGTTGAGTACCCGGGAACATTTGCATTTAAGTTTGATAATTATATTCGTATAAATAATAGTTTTTTTAAAGTTGAGTTGGCATACGGGGACGGGCGCGTCAACTGTAAGGTCATAATGCGCCTCTCTAGCCTATGATAGGCTAAGTAGGCCTAAGGTAGGGGGAAGAAAAGTAATGTAATCGGGTACTCAACACATGGCTCACTCACTCGTTTAACAACGACTTTGGCGTTTCCCTAGTACTCGTAACAAGTAAAGGTATTTTCGTTTCTCCTAAAAAAAGAGCTCCACATTCAGAAGGTATCAAAAGATAAGAAAACTTAAATGACTGATTGGTTTATATGGGTTAATTTGTATGTCTTTGTATATTTGTAATAACTATCTGCCAGTCGAAAAATGCCGGTGAAACATTAAAAAGCTTTTTTCTATCAAAGTTTAACGAAAAAGTTCAATGAACTTTTAAGGTTAAAAAAAAATGTTGAAGTTATAGGTCACTTCAACAGCAAAGATTATTCGTGCCATAGTTCTTCAATTCACTATTTTACTAGAATTAGATGCAGCTTCGCAACTCCAGCCGGGAACATGCCACTGGACAAACCTAAGGTTTAGCCCAGTAGCATACGTACTTAACTCATTTAGTGGAATCGTCCACTTTAAAGGACACCAACTTTTAAAATTTATATCAGGGTAATGGATAGTTTTTTCAATTTGACCTTTATTTATTTATTTTTTTCGTGCATTAAAAATAGATACATTTTTTCTCATCCTGATTGGTCAAAAATTGCCTTTTTTGTAGAGCAAATTGAAAATACACATCTGCAAAAATGGCTAAAAATGAAAAAAAATTGGATTGTCCCGGAAAAGTAATTTATTTGTAGTATTGCTACTAATTTTGAGTTACAAAAAATGTAAAATATGAAAAAAATTCAGAAAAAATCTTGTTTTAGAAATGTTCAACAAATATTCATCATTACCTAAAATGAAACTGTAATTCAAAATTCAAAATTTCCTAAAATTCATTAAAAAAACACGAAAAAAAATATTTGAAAAACACTAAAAATCTTAGAAAAAAATTAGCATTTTGAAATTGTTGCTTAAAATAACTTAATTTTGGCCAATTTAATTCTCCACTGAATGGGTTAATTTAAGCCTCTAAAGATTGTAAAGTTCTCACCGTCGCACGTGAACATGTCGTTGTCCCACTTGCCGGGGAACTTGCAGGAGATGACGGTGTACGCCTCGGCCAGGATGAAGCCTGGTGGGCAGCTGAGGAAGTAGGCCTTGCTGTGGAGCGGCATCTTGACGCTGCAGTCCACCCCGGGCCCTCGCTTCCGCTCCAGCATCTCGTGCTTACAGGTCACGTTGATGTCAGTGGTGTCCAGCCCGGGGCAGCTGAACACAGTGGACCGGAACTTCTGTGGGGTTCAAGAAGAAACTTTGCTTCAGACTCATGGTTGAACAGGCCCGCTCTCCCAGGTGATGTCTCCATATACATCTGGAGAGACCGGCACTGTTCTTCACAAGTATTGGAGCTACCCCTAATCAGTTCTTCGAACGCAAAGTAGACAGCAAGAATGCGCCATTCTACACTTTAGCGGATGTAATGAAGACACACCCGTGCTGGATCGACCAAGCCTAAGGGAAAGGAGAGGGAAATCTGGTTTTCTCATGTCGTGTCGTCGTTGTCGTGACGAGGGATGTTCCCGACGACGAGGAATGCCAGATCTCACCTATATCTTCGAGGATTAAGATACTCCTTTACTGACCAATATATTTGCGAGATGATCATTGATGCCTTTCTTCTCTTCTTTTACGACCAGCAGATGATTAGTCTTGGCCAATTTCTGCCCCAGGCCAAACCGGAGCACAAATACAGGTGAAAAATTAATTTGCAAGTAACGGATTTTACTAGAAACAAGCGATATCCAACCAAATACAAAAATTTGTAAAAAAAAAAAACGGCAGCCAAGCTTTCCTTCAAAAGTCTTCGGCTGTGAATGCTGTGAGATATAGAAGTTGAGCCAAGCTTTTTATTCTTTCTCCCTAGTTTCGCTTTGAAAATAAGTAAGATCATTTCGCCTGTTGACGAGCGCCAAGCCAACGATTTTTGTGGTAAAAAAGTAAAATTTTAAAACTCGAAATCATAAAAAAAATGGCTTGGCCTTTGAATTTGTTCATGGCCAAGAATTTTTTTTATGATTTCGAGTTATAAATTTTACTTTTTTACCACAAAAATCGTTGGCTTGGCGCTCGTCAACAGGCGAAATGATCTTACTTATTTTCAAAGCGAAACTAGGGAGAAATAATAAAAAGCTTGGCTCAACTTCTATATCTCACAGCATTCACAGCCGAAGTCTTTTGAAGAAAGCTTAGCTGCCGTTTTTTTTTCTTACAATTTTTTGTATTTGGTTGGATATTACATCTTTTTCGCGGTTCGTTTGCTATCATGGTGTGAATGATGGACTTTGAAGGATTAAATTTGTGAAGTGCAAAGTTGTTTTTTTTGACAATTTTGGGGCCCACGGCCCCCCCAAAGAGACCCCTTGTGTTTTAGCACTAGATATTTATATGGTTAAGAGCATGTTTAATTTCAAGCTTGTACAAACTACTACACCTGAGTAATTACGCGTATTGATTTTGATTTTGATTTTCCCCGGTCCCAATTGCCGGTTTTGGTTATATGAGGTACATCTGAGTGTGGCCTCAAGTTTAAAAGTTCTAAGATGAACCGGTTTCTCAGTATAGCGTATCATTCATAAGAGTACGGAATTACCTACTTTTGATAATTTGATTTTCTCCGGTACCCGTTACCCAATTTAGCTTTCCTTATTCAAAAGTGATAAAGAATGAGAGATATCAAAATGTATTCCACGTTTGAAACATCTCAGTTGTAGCGTTTTCTTTGAATGATTCATTTCTTAAAGTTCAGATATGTTTTTTGTCATTTTTGGGCCCATGGTCATCCCCAAATTTAGCCCCTTGTGTTTTGGACGCAAGATATTTTTAATGGTTTATAGCATGTTTAATTTCAAGTTTGTACAAATTACCACGCCTTGGTAATTACGCGTTTGATTATCATCCAAATTTTGATTTTCTCCGGTCCCTGTTACCCGATTTGGTTTTAAAAGCAAAAGTCACTGCGTCTGAAGTACCTACATCTAAGTGTGGTCCAAGTTTCATAGTTCTAAGATTTACCGTTTTCTCTGTAGGCTAAATTAATCTCATCAGAGAACTCCTAGCCAGCCAGCCACCCACCCACCCAGCCACCAGCCAGCCGAAAGGAATTTGACGATGTTGAGAGCCTTTTTTAACACAGAACGAGTTGTCGGATCGGGTTGATTTTTTTGGCATGTCATGCACCACATACCAGGTCATATACCGAGTTGCAAGATTGTAACTTTTTCGGGGCTGTGTGTGCAGATAGCTGAAAACCCCCCAACTCTTGTAGGTGTATATAGGGCTGGAGTTCGTGTCGCCTAAGCAGTCGCATGCGCTTGTCTGCCGGGCGACGACCGTCGCCCTAGATGAAAAAATCAAAATAGCAAATCATGTCCTAATGCAATGCTATCGGCTGGTAGCCATTACAAAATATCCGTAGAGTTATTCGTAAAAGATTTGTCAGCCAACCAGATAATATTATTTGTTGTCACGTCACAGCAAGGGGCTAGTGCTAGTTCTCACCTGCGATGACGAGCTCAGCCCCTTGGAGTCCAGGTGGCCGGGGCTTCTACTGTCACCTGCTGCCGCGAAGCAGTCTTCAGGTAACACAATCTGGAGGAAAGCAGACAATACTTCACGTTGCGTCATCGCCATACTAATTTCTGTGGTTGACATTGACCAAAGCACGTTTGCCTAGTTGAACGGGCTATTACAAAAAGCAAAACATCTTTTACCACATAAATTATATAAATAAATTTATTAATTAATTCGTTTTAAGAGTCTACGGCCACTAAGTCATATAACTGATTTTCAGTGGGGGCAGTAAACCAAAGCACATAATCTATAGCATAATACTACACTAAAATGACCATTCAAAAACTATATCTTATAACTGGGATTTTAAGCGATTTTTGATTTTTTTATCCACAAAGATTAAAGCATCGTATCAATCTAAAATGACCCTTTATTGTGTCTTGAAACTGTGCACAATCAAACACTCAAACACGCAAAAATATGCATTCTAAAATCACACCCCTTCTTGGTAATCAGCATATTATGACGAACCACTTGCCCAAATGAGAAAACAAAACATGGAGCATTTACAGAAAACACTGTAGATGTACGTCAATAATGGCCAATGTTTGGATCAAAATCTTTTAAGGTCACGGGCATAAAGATCGTCCCCATGTTATTTCTTATGAGAGATTTTTGCCGATGGGACCTAGCTCGAGAAATACCAAGTTTGACAATTTTTTTCGGGTCATAGGGTCCCAATAATTTTTCTGTTAATTTCTAAATTCATTACTAGCTATCCTGAATGAAATTTGTTTTGATTTTAGTGGGTGAATACCCCATAAAGCAGTTTTATTTGTCTCGGATTCAAAATACAGAAACAAAGAAACACAGGTATGAAGGATTTACTGTTTCTCATCGATTTCTTTTTTGTTTTGACATTGCCCACTCGTTTACAGGTCAAAATATATCAATTGTTTGGTTAAGCTTGGTATACCTTTACACGATACACACTCGTCTACAGCATCGAGTATTGCTACCACCTTGGAAACAACAACCATCTCTTGTACGAGGTCTATGCTCGTTGATGTATTACTTACGGAGAGGTTCCCGTCACCGAAAGAAATTCCCATAAAAACCGTACTTTCACTATTTCTAGATTGTATTATTGTAAAGAAAAAAAATCTTGTTAGCAATGTACATAACAAACGGCTACTTAGCTCTTGAAACAATGAAACGCACCAGACTAAGAACGTTATGCAAGACTTCTTTTTCGGGTAGACCGAGTAAGTGTAGGCAAATTATATCTCAAAAAATAAATTTAAAAAATTATTTTGTTATAATTTGCCTACACTTAGTCGGTCCACCCGAAAAAGTAGTCATGAATATGTTTAAAGGGGCTAAGAACCCCAAAAATTATTTTTTACCACGTGATCTATAGCACAATACTACACTTAAATGACCGTTTAAAAAATTATATCTTGTAACTGTGATTTAACACGAATTTTATTTTTTTTGATCCAGAAATTGGCGAAAATTGGTGTTTTGAAAAATTTCCTAAATCGGCTTTAGCCTGCTTCTTTTTTGGTCCACATAGATACTAGAGCATAGTACCAATCTAAAATGCCCCTTTATAACATCGTGTCTTGAAACTGTGCCCAAATATACCCTCAAACACGCAAAAATATGCATTCCAAAATCACACCCCATCTTGGTAATCAGCATATTTTGACTGAACTACTTGCCCAAATTACAAAACAAAATATATATAATTTACAGAAAAGGCTGTGAGTGTAGTGGCCAATATTTTTTTGGATCAAAATCCTCCAAGGTCACGGGGCATAAAGATCGTCCTCATGTTATTTCTTATGGGAGATTTTTGCCGATGGGACCTAGCTCGAAAAATGTCATGTTTGACAATTTTTTGGGAGGTCATGGTGGCCCCAATAATTTTTCTGTTAATTGCCAAATTCATTACTAGTTAGCCTGAATGAAATATATTTTTTGAGTTTTGCGGTTAAACACCCCTTACAAGAAGCTTCAAACAAACATACGCAATAAATCAAGTTTATTGCTAAAATTTCTTGGATTGCAAAGAAGATAGTTTGGGTATGGCTATTTTCCATGTGTACAATTTTCCCCAAATCATCGAAAAGTCGTTATCTTTGTATGAAATATTTAAGTGTAAAGATTCAGATGTATTTTAAAGTAGCTAGATATAAAGATAAAAGTCAACACCTCACCGTTAGGACGAATGCTGACACGAAGACATGGAAGATAATCGCCATTGCTATTGCTTTGAGAGGGATTTTCTATGCTGATGCACTGAACTTATCCATGACAGGACCTAGCTTATAAACTAACAATCCAATGACGTGTACTAATTGCTTCACCTTATCACATCTAGTCGCATCAAGATGCAATCAATGAATTGGTCACAAAACACATCCGGGAAGAAAATATGATCTAATACGGATAGAAAACCATTGATTTGTTGCTCAAAGCAATACAAAAAGATAAAAGATTACACTTTTATTACTATTTTATAACAGTTACAATCACCTTGTTAAAAATAAGATTATTTATTAAAACGTTTTCGATAACCGATCTTGCATATGCGTTTATTGTCTGTCTGTCTGTCTGTCTGTCTGTCTGCAGTCATTGAGTCTGAAGTAGACTGAAATCGACGTCCTATTAGCAAAGGGCTTTTGATCTCTACCTTGGCTATCTTATTGCGAAACGTGATGTTATGTTTGTCCTGGTATTTATCTGAATATTAGGCTTGAAACTTGCTAGTTGCTATTAAAATCACTTTGGTAAATAGGATGTTGATTCCAGTCTACTACTATGGTAGAACAAGGGCCTAGACCTATTTGTAATTACTAGTAAGCTTTGCAAACGCTTTTTCAGGCGCGTTGTTAGGAGAGCGTAATTGGTGCATAGAGCTGCAAAGTGTTATGCAGATTTTCTGTTGTTCTGGGAAAAAATCATTACAATCGGATAAAGCATGTAGGTGTTATAAGTCAAAGAAATTTTTAAAAAATCGAAAAAAATCGTAAAATTGCGATTGTCATGAGAAATAATTTTCGATTGCCTAAAAAAAACATGGTTGTTCTAAGTTCAGAGATTTCGAAGGCCTCCAGAAAAATTTCATCGCAATTGGAGTATCGGTTTAGCCGGAATCGTGTTAACAGGCACACAAAAATACAAACAAACAAAAAAGAAAGGAAAAAACACATTCCGGATTTTTTTCTCCAGTGTGGTAGAATGGAATCTTCGCTTCGCTCGCTATGCTCATCCAAAAATTTCGTGTCTAATAACACTAGCCCCTAGGCTCTAGAGTCCTAGACCTATAGCCTAGGCCTACCTAGGGCTAGGCCGCGAAGCTGACTTCCGTTCAATCGGCTGCTGACCCGTGCATTATCACATACATTTGTAAATAAATTATATAATTTGTAGCTTAAGTCCTAGACATAATCCTAAATAAGATAGTAAGGATAAATAAAATAATTTATACCTTGGCCTCGCCTAGATCTATTTGACACCTAGGGACAATGCAACGAACATAACCATCGAATTTTGACTGTGACTTTAGGCTTAAGCCTAGATTATAGTACTAAGAAATTAAGTCGTATACAGAAGACGGCCGTCACTTTCGATCGTAGTCGTGACGTTTGTTTACAGATCTACGTCACGTGGGATTATGCAACATCACACAAGGATGCCAGTGAAATCATTTTTCATGTGAGAGGCTCCAGCCTCTCAAAAAGAAAAGGAAGTGAAGTGAAAGGATTCCTTCTCACATCGAGCTCGAGAATAGCATTTCTATCGTTTTGTGACTCACTACCCGAGATGTGTGTGAGTTCACTCACAAGTGTGGGAATTTTCACAAATTTTGAGAATACGGGTCCTGTTTACCTTACCTTGATACGGCCCGTTTTAACTTATGGTGTTCCTGCGTGGCATCGTACAACCCAGCAAAATATTATCAAGCTAGAACGAATTCAAAATAGGGCCACCAAATTGATTTTAGGGAAAGGTAGTTTCAATTCTATTATAAGTTTACGGCGTAGTATCTGTGTCCTTCCTTCCGTAGGATTTCATTTTTATCAAGCTGGTGGGAGATTGTTGAGAGGAATGTTAGCAAGACAAGTTGATGTTGATCCTTACCACAGAATATCCATAAGTGAACGACTACTCTCTAGAAACAGGGGTGTTCCCTTAATACTGTAAATGGTTGTTTGAATCTAGCGCCATCAGCTTCCTAGATCCTATGTGTTACGAGCCTATATAGGGACTGCTCTCTGCTACGACGCCTGATGGCAAAGTAACCTTAACACTCAGACCTCTTTATTAATATTAGCCCTCATCCCATCATATTACATGATGCCAGGTGTTTTATTGGAATGCCAATAAAGGTTTTAAAGGTTATTAAAAATGAGAGGGGGGGCCAGGAGATCGTAGGCGAAGCCTAGGGCTATCAAAAGGCAAACCTAACCTCACAATGCCAAAAGCCTATCCTGAAAACGTGGTGGGCCAAGGCCTGGGCCAGGTTCGGCCTAGCGCGTCGTGTCATGTTGAAACACCGAAAGCTTTTGAATTTCAAAGTCCAGAAAAGTGGCCAAAATGAATCAGGCGTTTTGAGAGGTTTCGTAGAGCCTCAGGTCTGAGCAATCAGAGTCCCCAGGTCCAGGTAAATGCTCTGATTTACACGATGGGGGACGAGGCAGAAGATGTCCTGGTAAGAGTCGGCCTAGCAGAGGAGGACTACAACAACTACTCTAAAATTGTGCAGTGTCTGGAGAGCCATTTTGTGGCGCGAAAATGACGTCATCTACGAGATGGCTAGGTTCAACAGATGATGCCAACAGGTAGAAGAGGACGTAGAAACATTTGTTATAGACCTGCATGCACTTGCAAATATTGCGAATATGGTCAACTGACCGAAGACTTAATACGTCATTGAGTTGTTATCGGAATATTAGACAGCAATCTGTCAGAAGTGCTTCGGATGTATCCTGCGCTGACTTAGAGAAGGCCGTAGCTTAAAAGTTAGGGCCAGCAAAACAATAAGAAAGCAACAGGGCATTGTTCGACAGGAAAAAGCAGATTCAGATACCATTACCAACCAGGTTGATGTGGATAGAAATCACAACAAGGGGAAGACAAGTTTTAAGCCTAATCAAGGCAGGCCTAAGACTAGGCCTAAAACATCAGAATCGTCGTGTCCGAAATGCGGTAAGGAACCTCACCCAAGGAGGTATGAATAATGTAAGGAGGCAGCATGGCGTCATCAAAACCGTAGCCACTTTGAACGACAATGGTGGTTGGCGAGAGCCTCGAACCCAAAGCAAGGTCGTCGGTATTATTAAAGCTCATTGTCAAAGCTATGAACATTCCAAAACAAACAAAACGGAGCACATGAACAAAAATTACATTTCAACTCTTTATTACTCATTCTCATATTAATACAAGAGTTATTATCAATGTACTATTAGGTATAATACTAGCTGTTTCAGTGTCGCCATTTTAACATGGCGGCCGTCGATGGTAGTCGCCATATTGGTCAGCACCAACGAGAAGCAGTAAATACTGCGAAAAACTCTACGTTTTAGTAGCCGCCATATTGGTCAGCACCAACGAGAAGCAGCAAATAATACGATCAGACTGGATCAGACGTTCAAAACGGTCCCGTTCATTTGTAAAGCCACAGATAGCGCATGCTATCTCCTTACATTATTCATACCTCCTTGACCTCACCCTGTAGACAAAATGTCCTGCTAAAAAGTCAACATGCAATAAATGTAAGAAAGTAGGCCATTTGGGCAGCGGCATGACGGCCTAAGAAAAATTTCAGAGGTGGGAGAGGGGTCAGTCCAATCCGAAGAGGAAGGGCAAGACTCTGCTATCAGTGAATAGCACTAACATGTCTGTGCAGGTAAACGCTGAGGGACAAAAACAAAACAATGCATGGTTTGTAAATTTAAAAGTAAATGACGTGAAGGTAAAATTCAAAATCGATACGAGGGAAGATGTAAGTATCATACCAGAAGTAGTATTTGACCCAGGTAAAAGTTCTTTAGCTATCTTAGGACGGGTAAAAGCTACGGTAGTTTGGGAAAACCAGGTATAATTCAAAATCTTTGTCATGGGGGGTGCTCAGGAACCACTTCTAGGGCGTCCTGCGATTCAGGAACTAGGAATGCTGGCATGGGTTATTAGCATAGGCCTAAGGGGCGAAGAAACCGAGCGCACTTGATTCCTGCTCTTCTCCAGAAGATGACACTAGAGCTTCCTGCAAGGGAACCTCTTCGAGTCCTAGCGCAAGGAGCGCAAGGTCCATCTCGAAGGTCGCCATCGCCAGTCCCACCTCGGAGGTCGCCTTGACCAGGTCCATCCCGAAGAATGTCAGTTCCCAAACCGGTCCAGAAAACTTCTCCATTGGCTATGACGCCAAAGGAGATGCCATTCACACGGATTGGAAGATCGGTCCGACGTCCCAAGAAATTAGATCTGTAGCAAACTCATTTTCATAGTTCCATAGATTCAGTTTATCTTTTTATATGTATTCATTTGAAATAATATCTCTAGAATAGTAGTTTGGATTCACCTAGAGTGTTTTTACAATGTTTTGTACTTCTAGATATTAATTTTAAATGTAACTTGAGATTGCTTAGTTCTATTGATATAAGATAGTAAAAACAATACCCTTAAGGTATTTACTGAAAAGGGAGATGTAATATGGTTAATAAAACTTGGCTGTCGGGATACGCCGTGTCGATTGTCATTATTCAAACGCTTTTGAAGCAGCATTTGAATAATGACAATCGACACGCGTATCCCGACAGCCACTCGGCCGTGAAAGCCTATGACAAGTTTTTTTTTATAATATGGTTGTTTGAATCTAGCGCCATCAGCTTCCTAGATCCTATGTGTTACGAGCCTATGTAGGGACTGCTCTCTGCTACGACGCCCGATGGCCAACTAAACCTCCACACTCAGACCTCTTTATTAATACTAGCCCTCATCCCATCATATTACAAATACCACCTAGGGCCAGAACATCGGCGTACCAGAATGGTTTTTTTAATCGATCTATTTCGTTGTGGGATATTCTACCAAGTGATTTAAAAAGTGACAGATGTTTCAACATAGTTATTAAGAGGTTTTTTAATTAGTAACTTTTTTAGTTTTTTTTTGTTGATGTGGAAGTGTTTTTAACATGTTTTTGTTTGTAAACAGGCCAAAGTCTGAAGTTTTTTAATTCTGATTTGGACTTACGTCCATCAGTTCTTGTCTTAGGAATTTGTAAACAGTGAATTTGTAACCGTCCTAGCAACGAGACATAATAAATTTAAAGTTTTTCTGAATCGGCCTTATTGAGTCCGTACCACTGATTGCTATATTTATTATTTAAAACTAGGAAAAACGCTGAAGTCCCGCCGCGTTGTTGGATGAGCGTAAATGGTGCGTTGAGCTGCCATGTGTTACGCGGATTTTCTGTTGTTCTGTGAAAAATACATTACTTAGTCGAAGATTTATTTTAATTAAATTAAATTTAAAAACAAATTAACTTAATTTTTTAATTTATCGTAATTTTTTAAAAATAAAAAAAATCGTAAAATTGCAATTTTCATAAGAAATAATTATTCGATTGCGCTCAAATTTAACACGAATATATTAATTCATGAAATTAAGGTTCTGTGAAAAAATCATTACAATCGGATAAAGCATGTAGGTGTTAAAAGTCGAAGAAATTTTTTAAAAATCGAAAAAAATCGTAAAATTGCCTTTTTTATAAGAAAAAATTTCCCGATTGCGCTCAAAAACGTGGCAGTTCTAAGTTCAGAGATTTCGAAGGCCTCCATAAAATTTCATCGCAATCGGAGTATTGGTTTAGCCGGAATCGTGTTAACAGACACACAAAAATACAAAAAAAAAGAAGAAAAAAAAAACATTCCGGATTTTTTCTCCAGTGTAGTGAAATGGAATCTTCGCTTCGCTCGCTTCGCTCGCTACGCTCGCTACGCTCATCAAAAAATCGATCTTTGGCTGGTTATCGCTCACTCGTCGCTTGCGTCGGGGCCTACAGTGTTGGCTTGGTCGCTTTGGTTTACTGTCCCTCACTGAAAATCAGTTATATGACAGTGTGGGTAGACTCTAAATACGAATGTATTTATTTATTTATTTTATTTATTTATTTATTTATTTATTTATTTATTTATTTATTTATTTATTTATTTATTTATTTATTTATTTATTTATTTATTTATTTATTTATTTACTGTCTAATGGGAGATTTCGATAATTATAGCATTTTTTCGGGTCTCGGTGGGCCAAATATTTTTTCTTTATCTCTCAGAATTTATATCTATAGTTAAGCCCGCAGGAAATGTGTTTTTTATTTTAGTTGATGAATACCCCTTTAAATATTTGCCGGCCGGTTTCATCCAATATGCTCCAGTTGTTATCTGCCAGTTTGGTATGCGAGTAACTGTTGCTCCACCAACTTTAACCTGGACTTTGAAACCCGGTTAGAATGGAATATTTCAGAGTCTTATGATCAGTTTATAAACAACTTGAAGTGAGCTCTTCTTCATTTGGTGGAACCGGCCCCGAGTGCAGTAGAAAAAATAATGTTTATAAACTTAAAATATCATTTAGAAGGACAGAGTTGAATCGAGCGTTAAGCGCGTGACTCTGATTTAAGAGGTCTCGGGTTAAAATCCCGCCGAGACCGGCAATCCTGACTGAAGGTTTTTTCCTACTTGTTCTTTAAGTCGTAAATGCGTATGCAAGGGATTAAGTCCTCTTAAACAGCACTCAACGGACATCCCTTCACAATGGGGTATATGCAAGAAGTTCAAAAATGCTAATTAATGGGTGTTTCCTGATGCATTTTAAATTCTAAACACAAAAAACTTGGTATGAACGTTTAAAAAAAATGTATTCTATAAGAAAACTGTTTTTTTTTTAAATCAGAACTTTGTTGAATTTTTTTTTAAATTAAATCAAATTAAATAAAAAATTAACTTATTTTTTAAAATTTATAATTAATAAAAAAATCGTAATATTAAAATTTTCATAAGAAATAATTATTCGATTGCGCACAAATTTTACACGAATATATTAATTCTTAAAATTAAGGTTCTGTGAAAAAATCATTATAATCGGATAAAGCATGTAGGTGTTATAAGCAGAAGAAATTAAAAAAATCGTAAAATTGCGATTTTCATGAGAAATAATTTTTCGATTGCGCTCAAAAACGTTGCAGTTCTAAGTTCAGAGATTCCGAAGGCTTCCAGAAAATTTCATCGCAATTGGAGTATTGGTTTAGCCGGAATCGTGTTAACAGACAGACAAAAATACAGAAAGAAAAAAAAAAAAAAAAAACATTCCGGATTTTTTTCTCCAGTGTAGTGAAATGGAATCTTCGCTACGCTCGCTACGCTCGCTACGCTCATCCAACAAGTGCAAGTGCATAAAGGAACAACACAATACTTATAATAATTCGATCAATTATTGCTGATTGCCGCGAAAGCAGGGCCCCTGCGCGTGTTATCCCAATGCGTCCGCTGGTAGCCTACATGGCCGGTGACGTCACGAAAATGGCGCGCGACCAGGTGCGTTTCAAAACGCTTATTTGACCAAGAAAACTAAAAACAATATTACGGCCAAACTAAAGAATGTAGAGATCCAATTTTTTTGTGTGTTCTATTGGGTGTTAGTGGCTATCGAAAAAATACACTTAGAGAATTTGTGCAAATAGCTACTTCAATATTCTTAGTTAGACACCTGAAGAGATGCATGAACTGCACCCTGAGCAGGCTAACACAAAAAAATATGAAAAACAGCATTCAATGAAATCGGAAGGTTTGAAGTTGCTCGTTGAAATACTCACTACCATTAAATTTTTATACGTGTTTTACCAAACATAAATCCCATGCCTGGGATAGCCGTTCTACTTACAGTAGGCCTACTTCCAAGGCTTCCGTGACGTAAGGGAGATCACAAACAGATCACAAATATTTTCTAAATCAACCGAATATTATATCAGAGTTCAAATATTTACCCCATTTTCTGGTTTGATAGATTTTTTATTTGGTTCAACACAGTTTCACTTTCACTTTTAATTAATAGAATGTAAACTCAGATATTGTTATATATTGTTATTAACATGAGAGTTGTGCCACCCCAATAGTTATAATGGTATCAAAGTGCATCCATAATAATATTATACATTTTAATAAAAATTAATACATCATATTTTATGTTTATTTTAAAATTGTTTAATACACATTTATATTATTGGTTCAAATTTGTGCTTGTGCATAGAATTTAAACTAAGGGGTCATATTGTTGGTATTCAATAGTGCATCGTCACCATTGCTAGTGATTTTGTTAGTTAATAATGCATTATATAATTCTTTAATCAATTTATGTTTTAAAGTTGTGACAACACCATTAAGCAAGATCTTCAATCATCATGAATTTAATATTACTTAAATATTAATAATTTGAAGCTCACTGTATGTATGGAATACATAGGGGGGTGTTTCTTATGCTTTCTGACATAAGAATGGCTGCTTCCATTTGCCGGAACAGTCGCCAATGTCCCAGTGAGTCGCAGCTTGTATATTAATGATGGCGCAGTTGGTCCCCTTGCTCGCCGGCCTGTTAGCTGTCCACTGGAAGGAGGGGAAGGTCTTCACCAAAACACCTGCAACACAAAATAAAGTATTTTTGTGACTGAGTTTATCGACTCGAAATGCGTTAGCGAATCGATTTTGCACGGAGGCATATTAATTGTATATCTCTAGACGACTTTAATATGGTCAAGAATGTGAGGATAATTTCTGATTGAAGTAAATAATAACAATTATACCTACGGGAGTGTTTCCCGACTAACCAAATCGAGAAATAAACCCTCGCTCATACCTGCGTAAAGATAATGACATTATAATTAATGTTTGGTGATCAGTTCAAAGGCAGCAGATATCCGTTGCAGTACTGTTCCATCCGATTAAAATGTACCCGTCCTGATGGTCTAGTGGTTAAGATGCCTGCCTGGTATGCGGGAGACCCGTGGTTAGAATCCCGGTTGGGGCGGACTTTTTTTTCCCCCCACATTTCGGCTATAAGGGCGCCTTAGCCAATTGAATTGTGGCAAATAATAATAAATTAAACTGTTTTAGCTGGACTTTTAGTTTCATATTGATTTTTTATACTCACTAACAGCATAACCAATATTAGTGCTAAGAAACACTTGTTGTGGTTAAACCCACACACAGCAAGTAGCACGAGTAGCGAGTACAGTGTCGTCATTTTGTTTTCGCACATTTCACTTGAGTAGATCGTATTATTTCTGCTACGGAATTTGGCCTAGCCGAGGGCTGACACAGATAGGCTCTAACCGACAGTGTTGGCTCTGAATCGGTCCCGGGCCCGGGCTCAATCCTGACTATAGGTTTTTACAAGGTTTTCCTACGCATAGGCGTGCGCAGAGATTTTATAGTGGGGGGGGGGGCACAGGCATGGGCGGCAGCAAGAATTTGGCAGAGGATGTCCAAAATTTATAATTTGTACGTTCGTTTGGCAAGCATAGGGGGTTTGGGGGGCGGAAATCAATTATTGAACGTGATTAGTTATTTTGAAAACATTTCTAGGCCTAATGGGGGGGGGGGGACAAGGCACCCCCCCCTCCGCACGCCTATGTTTCTACGTTAATGCGAATGCAAAGGATTGAGTCATATTTAATAGCCCCCACCCCCCGCCACCCTTACTCCAAAATACCTAATAAGATACCTGGAGAGGGGCATGCATTGCACCCTGGGCAGTAGGCAGGTTTCCCACAAAACACAATTATTATATTAGGCCTATAGTGGTTACAAAGATGCCACTTACGCCATCAATATTCAGAAAAGCGAGCACGGTAACTATTTTAGTTTGGTAAAAAAAAGTTTGTGTAAGTATTGGTTACATTATTTCAAACCAAGTTCACTTGCAATCATGCTGTTGATATGAATTAAAATTAAAAAATTAAAACAATTATTGACGGATAATTTTACTACCGAATTTTAAAACATTATTTTCGATATAATAATTAGGAGTGGAAATGGTCAAATGGTCATATAAAGAAGATTTCACCTTGCTTGGAACTGCTGAACTGATTTTAAACGCGTGTTAGAACATGTTCCCTACATTCCGGCAAACCGATTAAAGAACTTTCCTATTTAGTAGCCTATTGATGTAACTTCCGCTACACTCTCTGAACAGTCCACTTGTACTCAGGAGCACAGCCAATTAGCCTTGCCGACCACTACACATCCCGAAGAAAAACTAATCCATAGACTTTCCCATGATTCGATCATAAATGTATTCCATTCTATCCAATGCATTTGTAAGTCCATGAAATAAACAAACACGGATATTGTCATTATTTCAAATTGATACGCACTCATTACAGTTGCATAACAAATAATTAAACTAGGGAAACGCCAAAAGTCGTTGTTTAAACGAGTGAGTTAGCCAAGTGTTTTGACTTCTAAAACCGGACCGTCTGGTCACCTAGGAACTCACTCTGCTTGCCACAATAATTATTTAAATTGAACATTCAAAATGCGAATCGTATTCAAAACGTATTAGCGTGAAACATTAACAAATTTCCAAGATAAAACGAAATTACCTAAGTTTTATTTACCATTTAACACCCCTCAAAAATAATATGTGGGGGTAAAAATATACAAAAGTTAGAACTGACGGGTATCGATGCCCATCTATCCGTGCGGTAGGCTAAATGGTTACCACTAGGCCATGCAGGCCACGTCAACCACGTCCCGCTAACTGCTACGAAACAAATGCCATTATTATTATTATTATTATTATTTTATTATTATTATTATTATTATTTTATTGAATGTATTTCATACAAACTCGGTTAAAACCGGAGCTAACATGTTGTACGGACTTACGTCAAGTACTTCCATGTGTACCTATTACATACATTATTACTTTTGTCTTAACTCTAACTAAAATAAGTCATTTATAAATTGTAATATTGTTTGTAGATGATGTTTTCTTTCTGCTGTGTACGGTCGTGGCCGATTTCTCGTCGCCATCCTAGCATTTGCTCTTCGGACTATGGGAAACCACGAAAACCATGTCAGGATGGAAGCTGTCTCGGAATCTCGAAGTATCATTCTTAGTTTAGAAATTTACGAACTATTCTACACGTGTGAGTATTACTGCCTTTTGAGTCTCGATGTATACATTGGGTTGAAGATCTAGTTGTTTAATGCTTTCATGTAGCTTCTTCGGTATGATGCCGTTGGCTGATATAATGAATGGGATTGTATTTACCTTTTTCTGTTTCCACATCTTCTTGATCTCAATTGCAAGTTCACTATACTTGTCCAATTTTTTTCTTCCACGTGGTCTCGAGGGTTATGGCACATTGGGATAGCCACGTCGATAAGGGTAGTTTCTTGTTTCTTCTTGTCAATTATTATTAAATCCGGTCTGTTGTGATGTACGTTTGGTCTGTTATAACTGTGCGGGTCGTAATATAATTTGTAATCTTTACTATCTAGTACTTTCTCTGGTTTGGTATTTGTAGTAAGGTGTGTGTGTGTCAATGAGGTTGTACTTGATTGCCAGTTTTTGATGAATAATGTTAGCTACTTGGTTATGTCTGTAAAGGTAATCTGTTTGACATAGTGACTTGGCACCCGGATATGATGTGTTCGATTGTTTCACCCTTTGCACTACATTTTCTACATTGATCGTTTTACTGTCGCATCTTGTATTATGTATTTTTTATAATTGTTCGTCGCAATCACTCTGTCTTGAATAGCCATCATAAAACCTTCTGTTTCTCCAAATAGTTCCCGTTGTTTAACCACCTATTTGATGCTTTAATATCTACGTGACCTTTGTGTAGTTCATCATAATGTCTCTGTGTGTAGGGTCTTTTCTGAGAGACGTAACTCTTTTGAAGCGTCAGTTATGAGTTTCCCTTGTAGATGACATTTTCGTTTGCTAGATTGAGTGGAGTTAATGATTTGTCAGCTAGCACCACAGCCCTATGCAGTGTGGATTGGTTGCTCTTTGTAAAAAAGTATTTTCTTAAAATGTTCTATTTGTTTATAATATAAGTTGTTCAGATCAATTAGGCCACGTCCTCCTTTTTCTCTTGGAAGTGTCAATCTCTCTATTGCTGATTTAGGATGATGTATCTGTGTTTGGTAAGTGTAGTACGAGTTAATATTTCCAACGCGTGGATGTCTGTCTGCGTCCATTTAATGATTCCGAATGAATATGTCAGTACTGGTACAGCATATGTATTTATTGCTGTGATCTTGTTTTACCGTTTAGTTGCGTCTTGAGGATAGACTTTAGTCGTTTCTTGTATGTATCTATCAATTTTGCTTTCATAACTTTATGTTCAATTCTGGCAGCTTGTGAGAATCCTAAATATTTGTATACATCATTATCGTCCATTATTCCAATCCTATTTCCATCATCTAGCTGGAACTCTTTGCTTGTGTAACCTTACCCTTTTCGATATGTAGCGTCTTACATTTGTCTACTCCAAACTCCATGCAGATATCTTGACTAAATTCTAATGTGTATTGACTAGACTGTTTAGTTGAGCAAAATTTGATGCATACAACTTTAGGTCATCCATGTAGAATAGGTGGGAAATTGTGTGACATACCACATTATTGTCCTTAATTTTAAATCCGTATGTCGATTCGTTAAGCATATGTGACAGTGGGTTTAAGACAGACAAAACCATAATGCACTTAATGAGTCACCTTGGAAAATGCCACGTTTAATTTGTATTGGATCTGTAGTTATCTGCTGGTTTTTCATATTTAGTTTTAGTGTTGTTCTCCATGTCTCCATTACTGTCTTCAAAAAGTTTACAATTACTGGGTTGATTTTATATATTTGTAAAATCTGAATAAGCCATGTGTGTGGTGTTGAGTCAAAGGCTTTCTTGTAGTCAATGTAGTTTACGTGAATATTCCTTTTCTTATTGTGTGCCTGATTCATTACAGGAAAAGTCAATAATAAGTTGTTCTTTACATCCCTGTGAGTTCTTACAGCATCCTTTTTGTTCCTCGGCCATGATATTGTGTTTTTCGCATGATTATATACTTTATTTGTTATACATGAAGTCAATATTTTATATATAGTTGGTAGACATGTAATTGGCCGATATTTACTTGGGTTCTTCGTGTCATTGTCCTTTGGTTTGAGAAAGGTTACTCCTTCAGTAAAGAATTCGGGTATTTCTTTAACTCCATTTATAAACTCGTTGAGACATTTTCTAATTTGATTGTGAGTAGTATTGAATTTCTTATACCAAAAATTTGAATATTATCATTACCCTATGAACAACACATACGTTATTAAACGTTATTATAACGTATGCGTCTTGGTTGTAAATACGTATTATACTTACGTTGTAATAACGTCTCTATGTCAATAGCTTTAACGTTTAAATTACGGTTGTAGAAAACGTAATAAATACGTATGATAATACGTTATTTAACGTTTTACATACGTATTAAATACGTAATAAATACGTATTTATCATACGTAATAAATACGTATTTATCATACGTAATAAATACGTATTTATCATACGTAATAAATACGTATTTATCATACGTAATAATAACATTAAACCATACTTTTTCATAACGTCCACTAGCGCTATCTAGTAGACATGCAAAAAAGCTACTATCAAAAAATTTAATTAAAACAAAAATTCTTTCTAGTCTACGAGTTTTGTGTCACCGGTCCGAGATAAGGGGTACATTTTAATGTTAGAAGAGATCGAATACACATGGTTAAATTTTATCGCCAACACCCGGACTCGAACCCGGGATACCTTCCTCCAGATCGGGACGCGCTATCCACTCGGCCACTGCAGCTGTGCAGTACATCGCGCGTCAGCTAGCTTAAGAAGGTGGAGCCCGCGCGCGAGTAGTCTTTGTGTGAGATGTCCCATTGCGGAACAAAAATGCGCTTGCGTCTCTTGCAACAAAATAAGAATCTATTTTAGTTTGAAACATAAGATAAAACTGATGTCGTTGAAGATATTTTACTTAGTTATGTAAACAAACTTACCGTCTTACATTATTAATTCATAAATTAATTTCGTCAAAACTTCAGCGGGATGAAGTATTATTTTCAATATAATCTTGAATGACAACAGTGCAGCAGAGGATTATCTAGATTGGTTGATTGGGTTTATTGGTTTTTAGTTGGGGAAATCCAAGACAAATTAATACTACGGCAGAGCTTTCGTGAAACAGTAAGCAATTTATTGCTGGAGATTCACATTACACTTCATGTTTGCTTTATCTCAAATTGTATGACAACTAATTGGTAATCTCATTACGCCGCAAAAAATCAATTTGTTTTTAGAGTATCAGGGAAATACCGAGAAAACGCGCAATTCTAATTGTCGTTTTGATGCAGTGTATCAAAAACGATTGTTCCGAGATAGAACAACTAATCATTGAAATTAACCACACTTAGATCAAGTCGAAAGTTTTAATTAATTATTAATAACATAAAGTATATAAATAAAGAATTCACTCATAAAAAAGTCCACGAAGGAGGAAAAAGAAATAAGAAAATAAATATGTAATAATTGGATTAATGAATATCGGCACAGCTTTTTTTAGTTATCTCAGAACTAACTTAGACTGACTTATAACATTAAAACAATTCATTATTCAATTAGTATTTTAATAACTATGAATTAATTGTAATATTTATGGCGGTATAAAAACGTTTTTGAAACGTTATTGAAATAACGTTAAATAACGTTACGGTAATACATGTGAAATTGGTATTTTAATAATTATGAAATAAACGTAATCTTTATTACTGTATTAAAACGTTTTTAAAACGTTACTGAAATACCGTTATTTTAACGTTACGGCAATACCAAATTATAACCATATGTAATTGGTATAATACCCATGAACAAAACATGATATTTTTTACCATTAAAAACGTTATTAAAACGTTATTGAAATACCATTTGTAACCGTATAATAACGTTTTAAAAACGTAATCGAGATACGGTATTTTAAATGTTTTTTGCATACGGTTTTTCATACGTAATATTTTGGTAATTCCATAACCATAACTTAAAATACCATTCCATACCGTAATATAAAACGTTTTTATAACGTATGTGTGTTTCATAGGGTACCTGGTGCTTTCAGCTATGTGTAGCACTGATTGTCGACTTTAATTCATCAATAGTTATACCTTCGAATCTCATCTCATTAATATCGCTCATCCTAGCTATTTCATCTTGAATCCATTGTGCATCCTGGTTGTGTGCTACCGGGTTACCCCATATTCCTGTCCAAAACTCTTCTATCTCTGTCTTAGTTGGTGTTCCATTTCCTATTATTTCTTCGGTACTAGATAGTTGTTGGTAAAACTGTTTTCCTTTTCTTTAAACATTCGGTTTTTGTTCTTTTCTAATACTACATTTTTTATATCTTTTTAATCTCTTAGCCAGAGCACTTACTTTTTGTTTAAGTGTATCCAAATATTCGTGAATGAATTCGTTAAGTGTTTCATGCTTTGCGTGAACCTTGAATCTTTCAAATATATTTTGGCAGTATCTTATCACATTTTTAGATCGATTACCCATTCGGTATTGTTCCAGTCGACCGATATCTCTCCTAAGCTCAACGATTCTCCCAACTAGTCGCTTTTCCCATTTCGTACTTTTCTTCTCCTGTTTTGTCTTTGAAGATGTTGCAGATTTTACCTTTAAGCCCAAATATCTAACCACTGCTACAGCGGCACAATAAATTGCCGCATGAACGTCTGCAAATGATAGTTCGTCTTGTGTGTAATCTGATAAAATATGTGTGTTCATTATTATTATTATTATTATTATTTTTATTATTATTATTATTATTATTATTATTATTATTATTATTATTATTATTATTATTATTATTATTATTATTATTATTATTATTATTATTATTATTATTAAAAATCACATTTTTATTTATTGTAGGCTTAAATCGCAGTTGATCAAGCTGATTTTGTTAACAGTTCTTAGTAAACTCGTACCGGATGTCTGTTTAAAATTTCAGCGCAATCTGTTTAGCGGTTCGGCTGATTTTCGACGTACAGACAGACAGAATCACAGAATGAGAGCCGTTTGAGTTGAATGGAGACACTCAGTCGCTCCGCTCCCTCGTTTAATAAATATGGCGATAATGATTAACACAAACAAAAAATATATCATAAAAACTTTATTAATTTTATTTTATAATTTATATATTATTAGGTTTAATACTTTTGACAGAAATTTATAAAATAACATTATTAACAATGCACAAAACGGACAAAGAATTAAGTCAGTTTTAAATTGGTGGCCACATAGCTCAGTTGGTAAGAGCATGGCCCGGACAGCTAAGGTCTCGGGTTCGATTCCCGTTGTAGTCACTTTTTTAATTTCTGCCTAAAGTAATACCATAACAGCGTTATATTCGCCTATTATAAAGCCAAATTTTAACTTTGCCAAGATTTAACATTGGCTTTATAGCAGGCGACTATGCACCTTGGCAAGGTTAAACCTTGGCTTTCTTTATTATATACACTGTTATGTTACGTTGTTGTTATGTTGTAACAGCGTCATTTTCGTAATTCACGTTAGTACTTTAGACACAAATTAAAAATGTGACTACACCGGGGATCGAACTAGGGACCTTGGTTTTCCGGGCCATGATCTTATCAGCTGAGCTATGCAGCCCCCAATTTAAAACTGTCTAATTTTTGGTCTGTTTTGTACATTGTTGATATCGTGTGTAGAGCAGATTGCACTGCCAATTAGACTACATACGAAATTAACTGGAGAATACAAACCCTCTCTTGTAACCCTAGAGTTGGGATAAATGATGTTTAACCTTGTCTTTATAGTATTTAATGCCTTATTTATACTAAAATGTGTTTTACGGTCAATGTTATCATCAAACACCGTCAACCTTGCCGTTGAGTTGGTGAAAAGTGATTTAAAATTAAAATTGATCTTTTTGTTTTTTTTGTTTTTTGTCGTTTACAATTTTCTGCCAAACGAAGGCTATTCAACCGCGTTTTTCTATTTTCCAAAATATGCTACCAAGTCAAAACATAGTTTAGTGGCTTTCAAACATGGCTATTTTAGAAAATCAAAAATATTTTTTTTTTAATTTTTCTGATCCGGTACACGGCCAATATAGCCACCTCAAAATAATTTCCAACTTCAATTCGCCAAGGCACACCATTCAACGTAGGGTGTTGTGTTTCTGTGACATTAATTTTCAACTGTTTTTCCATGGACTGACTGAGAGAAAACAAATTTATTTTAACAATTGCCTTTCCTGCAATTTTTTTCGTTTGGCGGTACAAATCGGTAAAAAATACCGCCAAACGAAAAAATTCACATGAAAGACAATTGTTAAAATAAATTTGTTTTCTCTCAGTCAGTCCATAGAAAAACAGTTGAAAATTAATGTCACAAAAACACAACACCCTACGTTGAATGGTGTGCCTTGGCGAATTGAAGTTGGAAATTATTTTGAGGTGGCTATATTGGTCGTGTACCGGATCAGAAAAATTTGAAAAAAAATATTTTTGATTTTCTAAAATAGCCAGGTTTGAAAGCCACTAACTATGTTTTGACTTCTTAGTAGCATATTTGGGGAAATAGAAAAACGCGGTGGAATAGCCTTAAGTGTAAAATTAGAAATGTTAAGGCGGGTATTTCGGGATGTATTCGAATTTTTTTTGGCTTTATTTAATACCGAGAAGCCATTGTAGTGTTGAAAATGACTGCCATTTTTTATCCATATATGGCAGGCATCATATATTTACATAGGTATCTACAATTTCAATATATTTTTATTTGGTACCAAATTGATGAAGTTGATTGTATGAATGATTTTTGAGTGAATGATGTGTGAAAGTCTAGTTCTAGTATTGAAGTCCAGAGATAGCTAAGATGTGTACTGATGGTCTATCACCACGTATGCTGAGAAAAGGCACGGGTCATCATAGGTATCCAAAACAAAACCACACTCGATACTCAAAAATATATGATTTCCATGGTGGAGTGTCTACTAACTAGGTCATTTAATTAATCACGTTATTATTAATAGACACCATTTTGTTAACCTGGTAACTGTGCCAGCTGCGCCAGAAAGTTGTGCATGATGTAGGTGCAATGGCAGATCGTGGTCTAGCTCCCTATCAGAAATACGTTAGTAAACATAACAAAAACAAGACCATGGCTACTTGTTGATTGTAAATTGTTAATTGTTTTCAAGATTTGAACATAAGCGCCTTTTTGTGGTTTCTTCCGCGAAAGTTAGATAACTCCCTGATTTGCTGTTCCTGATTTTTGGCAAACCTCATATTGTTTGAGTGGGAAAGTCTAATAAATATTTATTTCTTCTCGCTTTTAATTTTTTATGATCTTTCTTTCTTTCTTTCTTTCTTCCTTTCTTTCTTTCTTTCTTTCATTCTTTCTTTCTGTTTCTTTTTTCATTTCTTCCCCCGATTTTTATAGTTGGTTCATTAATTAATTGCATTTAATATCATTTTTGAATTTATTACCAAAATAATTGTGTTGTAATACATTGTTGTTATAATATTCGTATTTCAAATATTTACTTAACTGTAGTGCATTGTTGTGTCTGCATCTATGCAATTACATTTATTATGTTGCTCTCCTTGAATAAATTAAAACACAAATTCGTATTTAGAGTCTACCCACTCAGTCATATAACTAATTTTCTGTGGAGGACAGTAAACCAAAGCGACTAAGCCAGCACTGTAGGCCCCAACGCAATCGACGAGAGAGCGATAACCGACCAAAGATATATATTATTAAAATAGGAAATATAGCAATCAGTGATATGGACAGTGCGAACACCCGCGGATTAACGCCAGAATCAACAAGGCCAATTCAGAACAACTTTAAATTTATTATGTGCCTACGTTGCTAGGACGGCTCAAAAGTCACCGTTTACAAATTCCTAAAATTCTTAGCCTCCAACCTCAATTGTGTAACAGTGAGGTCCAGCTGACTCACCTGCAGGGTTCTTCCAACCACTGGATGTATGGGTGACTCCTGACCACATGTCATTGGTGTTGGTGGCGCCCACGAACAAGCCGGCGGTCTTACTGACATTCAACAGGTGCGCTAGCTTCTCCGGAGAGTCTACCACGTAGAGGGTGGAGTTTTCCTTGAGGCATAGTGCCGCTGCGTCCTGGTGATTTAGTGGTACGGCTGATCTCTTCACGGTCACTGCGATCGCAGGGACTATTTGGAAGACCGGAGTATAGTAGTTGTAGCTGAAAGAAATTTGATGACTGTTGGTATTTTTCTATACTAGGGAACTTCGCAAACGCTTTTTTTAGTCGCGTTGATGGATGAGCTTTTTTGTTAGTTTTAAGTTTGCGTGGGATTTTTTTACTTATCACGAGCCCTTAGAGCTTTTTGAACGCATTGTAGGTGATTGTTGTCAAGTTTCTATTGTTACTTGTTAATTGTTATTATAAACCTAAAAAAACTTATATTAAAACCTTTATTTATATAGATTCTGGCTAATTTTTCAACTTTTTCTTTCGAAAAGCAATACATCACCATTATCTTAATGTCCATGTGAAATATGAACGTTCTAGCCCCACCCGTTTGGTCAGAATCGGCCCAAATGTCACGAGAATATCGCACTTAAAATCGAAAAAATCGTAAAAGTACGATATTCATGAGAAATATTTCTTCGATTGTACCCAGAAACGTAGCAAGTCTAAGTTCAGAGATTTCGAAGGTACCCTCCAATTTTCATCCAGATCGCATATGCTGTTTGCCCGGTAGAGAGCGAACAAACAGACGGAAGAAAAAAAGAAACAAACAAAAAAAAACGTTGGAGCTAAATTTTTTGAGGGGTCAGTGAAATTGAAGTCTTCGCTTCGCTCATCCAATAAATTGCTTGGTTTGATATCTAAATGGCACAAAACGTAAGAATTAGAATTAATTAATATTGATACCTTCAAGGAATTGATTTTGTGTGACCAAAAGTTAAGGGAGCCTGTATTATGTTTTTTCATTTGATCATTTGCTTGGCTTATCATGTAGGTGATTGCGCATTTTGTAATAAGCAAGTGTCAGGTTGTGAGGTATTGAAAAAAAATTACTATCTTAAATGTTTATTTTAATATTTGTTTCGGAACATGATTGCAAGAGAAATGACAGTAGCAACTTTAAATTAGCATAGTGTGTCAAAATCAAAATAAAATACCTTTCTTTAACCTGAGCCTTGGTTTTATTTATTTGAATTTACTTTTTTGACAGGTATTGAATAAAGCAGGTGACAAGATGTCACTAAATCAAGTATGCTTAGCAAATAAGAAGTAAAAATCTAAACCTAAAGCTAAACATGACATCTTGTTAAATTGTGTATTTAATTCACCAATCGGATGAAATGTGTTGACATCGTCAGCAACTGTTAGAACTGTACTTTATATAGTTTGCTTATTAATCAAAGAAGAGCAGATTTTTAAAAAGAATGATCTGTACCATCTACAATACGGAAAGTTGTATCCATTCTCTTCAGCTCTACACAATTCACTGCACCTGTAGATAATGAATGAATTAAAGGACGAATGAATGAACCTGCGCTCAGCGAGGTACAACCGCGTTCAGTTAACTATGGATCTGATGACGTAGAGTTTAGGAATTTGCGGCAAAGTATAACCTTTTCGAAAGACAAACTGTATTTCCGCAAAAACTATCAGCTCATTTTTATTATTAATGAATAATTAATCAATAAAAATCTATCAATAAATCCATCAAGTGCTTGAAAAGTGAAATAAAAAAATGCTCGTTAAATTTCCCTGTTGTAGCAAACTATTCCCTCGAAATATAATAGATTCCTCCGAAAATATAAAACATTGCCCCCAATAACACAATTCATATTAAGAAAATACATCATATTTTAAACTTAAATTTCAAGAAGAAAATAACGTAATACTAATACATGAACATCAATGATTAATTCTTTGTTAGCACGGTGTGTACGTTCTGCATAATATTTGCAATTGAAAATACCATGGACGATAGTTAAATATATTAAAATAGAACTAACAAATTATTCCTGGCTTCCGTGATCTTCGCTCCAGAGGACGTGGTGAGAGCCATGATTTTGCCAAACCATTTCGTAGTTTCATCAACTGCCTCAACGTACACATATTCGGCTTAAAATAGAGATCAGAATGTTGTAGTCTGCTGTAGGCCACATTTTGTTTCTCAAGTCTGTTTTAAGCCACAAGCGTTCACTCAAGGGTAATTGACGCAGCTAAAATGATTTAGCTAAAACATGACTGCCAATTTATCACTGTCCGCTCTCTGATAATAAATTATTAAGTCTCTCTACCGGTAAGGTTTGATTGGATAATGCTTAACGTATCATATTTATGCAACTTTGCTAATCGAGACGAAGGGAGGGACGTCAGGGATGACAAGGGGTGGACAGGCCTGTGCTGGTCAGAACCAGCCACAAGCTTATGGGGAGGGCAGGGGTTCCCCCACGTCGTGGTCGTCTTGTGTCATCATCCGTCCGTGTTGTCATTGTCGTCGCCGTCGGGGAGGTAGTCAAAGGGAAGGGGAAAGTTCCCCGACGACGACCCAGAGCTCGCCATTAGTTTCAGGGAGTAAAACTCCCCTAATCACGGACCAAACCACGAGAAGGTTGCGAGTTGAAATTTGAATGCCGGTAAGGGGTTGGTGCGCTACTATACTGGGGTTCACGGGGAGGTCATACTTAACATCATGTGGGACAACACCCCGGCCGTACACCTGCTTCACTCAACCCTCATTCAAATCAACATCCCATGTGGAACAATGTTGAGCTTCAAGGCTACGACTGAGCAGCAGCAAACCCCTCCCTACCCAAGATAGCCACAGACGCGAAGAAGAAGAGTCGTCAGGAAGCCTCTGCTTGAAGAAGAGCCAGGACGTGAGATTCACCGAGTGTGTTATCCTGCTTTATTTGTTTAACATGTAACAAAAATGGGTATTTTTATATATTTTTTTTCAGATTTCAAAGGGATTAGCGGTCTCCCGGAAGCAGAATTGGTAATTTCTCGTGCATTAAGCATATTGAACCTGGATCGAATTGATTTAAATTTCTGAATGACCTCCAGCATTCATACATCTACTTAAATTGAATTAAAACGCGATACATCAGATATATTCTTCGAAAATTAGAGATCCTCAAGATGAAAAGGGTTTAAAAATTACCAATAGCCACAGTTGGCTTGCGATGAGAAGAAGAATTGTTCACTTTTTTAATCTGTTCAAATAATTATTTAATTGAAATACTACCGAAATATTTTAAGTTTGCACGGAATTGGAAATAAACTTTGATAACTACTTATCATAAGATTTTTGAATACTGCGTAGTACATTTAAACGTTGACTTTTTAGTGAACTACTTACTTAACACAGTAGTAGTTGTTGGGGTCGTTGTTGTAGGGGTAGTAGTTGTAGGGGTAGTAGCAGTTGTATCAAGAGTAGTTGTAGGTACGTCTGCAGCCATGGTAGTCGTATCAGGTGCTGCGGTAGTTGTAGAGTCGACCGCTGTGGTTGTTACAGAGGTGGTTGTAGTAACGTCTGGCGCAACTGTTGTTGTTGTTGATTCTGCAGTGGTCGGCGCTGATGTCGTTATTGGTGTGTCTGTGATTAAAGTTGTAGTGTTTGCCGCAGTTGTAGTACTTGCTGCAGATGTTGCAGTTGTAATGTTTGCGGCAGTTGAAGTACTTGCTACAGATGTTGCAGTTGTAGTGCTTGTTGCAGTTGTAGTACTTGCTATAGTTGTTACTGTGGTAGGGCTTGTTGCAGTTGTTGCTGTTGTAGTGGATGCTGTATCAGTTGGAGCAGTTGCAGTGGTGATTGGACCATTTGTAATAGGTGCTGTGACTGTTGTGGTGATTGGACCATTAGTAATAGGTGCTGTGACTGTTGTATTTACAGTTGCATTTGCAGTGGTGATTGGATAATTGGTGATATTTGTTGTGGCTGTTGACATGTTCGAGGGTCTTGTTGTAGTGTTAACATTTGCAGTAGTAGGTATTGTCGTCGTAACGTTAGGTCTAGTTGTTGTATTGGATCGGGTAGTGGGTTTCGTTAATCCCCGCGTTGTTGTTTTTGGTTTGGTTGTTGTCTTGTTTCCTGCCTTGGTTGTTGTTGTCTTGATTGTTGTTGTAGTTGCGGAAGTTGTTGGTTCCGGATCCAATTCTGTAAAATAGTTAAAGGTTATAATCATCCATAACAATCAAGTCTAGCTACAGGAGGGTTCACCACGTTCACTGCATGAGTTTACATAAAAACAGTACATTCATAATCTACATTGTGTATATTAAACCTGCTTGGGGATAACATGCCACACTTCAAAACACAGGCAATGAATTTGTTAGTTGGGGAGGTTTCTGGGCTAGCTTTTTATTGTCGGGTGACATGATAGCAAACTTACGACTGCACTATTGTGTAAAGGTCGACATCGTGATTTGAAAAATATAAGTTTATATTCCATGTCATAAGTTTGCATTTATAGTTAGTGGGTAGTTAGTGGGGTGAGGATGCCTAAATACAGTTCAAAATGTGATACCAGCCGCCAGAGTAAAAATTTGAAATTATATAGTTTATTTAAAGAACATCACAACCCTTGGATTTCCCGGAAATGTAAATAACCTATTTTTACCAATGAATTATCCAGAAAACTAGAAATCGCTAACTTGTTGCAGTAAGTAATGACACAGGATTTAAAAATAATAATTCTAGCGAATGCGCGCGCATCCGCTAAGAGTGGCGTAGATATTGCGCACCCGTCACATTCTGGCTGACTGACAAATATTTGACAAGCGCGTTAAGAAACTATCTAGGTGCCCGTTAGGGCGCCGCAGCCAAGCTGCGGTGCGCTACACACTCAAGCACCTTATTCAGCAAGCAGAGTTAGGGTGATTTCGAGTTGTCATCCAGCCGTCATGAAACGTGATGTGAACTTAAAAACTATCAAAATCAAGGGGATTTAAGTACCTGATAACACATGCCAAAATTTGGTTGGGGTACGAACATTCCTTCTTGGTGAAAATATGGCATGAAACATGCTTAAATCACTTTAAGGATGTAAGCTACTGCTACTGCTGCTACTGCTACTACTACGGTCTAATTCTTCAGTATCAATCGGCCAGCGATTCTGACGAAACAGGTGGGGCTACAACGTTCATATTTTACATGAACATTAAGGTAATAGTGATATAGGGTCTTTTGAAAGAAAAAGTTGAAAAAGTTTAATGGAAAAGTTCCAAATAAAGGTTTCAATATAAGCCTTATACAAGAATTTAATCAACAAGTAACTAAAGTTACTTGACAGTGATCGACTACATTGTTTATAAAAAGCAAGTCTTTGGACCACTTGATATTTTACATCCTATTGTTAATTGGTAAAACCATAGAAATTAAATGAACTTTAATAAAAGTATTATATTTTAAAAAATATTTTTGCAATTAAACTTAAAAAAGTAATGAGATCACACACATAACAACAACTTGTAAAAACACAGCCAAACCTTACACACTTAAAAGAAATGAGATCTAAAAAAGGGCCAAGCACATCTACCCTTCCACATTTGCGCATTCTTAATTCATAAACCTACAGTGTCCTGTAACAGCATCCTTGAAAAGCTTGGCAAAATAGAATTTGCATGATATTACGTTAAAATTAATAAGAAAAAAGGAACTTGGATGAACTATTACGTTTTAATTAATAATTGCAAATTCTATTTTGCCAAGCTTTTCAAAGAACATACTTTTTTTTAAACATACTTTTCAAAAACATACAGACGAATTAATCACAACGAAGACCCGATCGAGTAGCGTTATAGCCTTCGTTTCGCTGCGCTCCCTCGTCTAATAATCTATGTGGTACGTGAGATTGTGATCAAATTACCGACCAGACCGGAGAGAACTGTCCACTTTTGATGACAATAGCTGTGTTGTTTATTTAATTTATTTATATAGAGTCTGGTACAGCACAAGTACAATACATAGACAAAATCTTAATTAAAAAAAATGGAAAAAAAACGTTAAATTGCGATTTTCATAAAATATTTTTTTAGTTTGCGCTCAAATTTTACACCAATATATAAATTCATAAACTTAAGGTTCCGTAAAAAAAATCATTACAATCGGAAAAAGCATGTAGGTGTTATAAATCGAAGAAATTGTATAAAAATCGAAAAAGTTGTATAATTGCTATTCGTATGAGAAATAATATTTAAATTGCGAAAAAATCCACACGAATATATTAATTCATAAAATTAGGGTTCTGTTAAAAAATCATCACATTCGGATTAAGCATGTAAGTGTTACAAGTCGAAGTAATTGTTTAAAAATCGAAACTAATCGTAAAATTGCGATTTTCATGAGGCCTCCAGAAAATGTCATCGCAATTGGAGTATAGGTTTAACCGGAATCGTGTTAACAATCAGAAAAAAAATACAAAAAAACATTCCGGATTTTTTTCTCTAGCGTAGTGAAATAAAATATTCACTTCGCTCATCCAATAATATATACATAAGTTTAAATTCAAATTACATTATTATACCTTCAAATTTACAAATAATTAAATCGTGATGAACAATAAACAAATATATCAAAATTATTATAAATGCTACAAAACATGAGAGTAAATAACGTTTATGTAAAAATACTAACATGGATGTGTTTTTAGAAGAATAGAGTAGGAAATGCTTATGACCTTCACTGAAATCCAATCACGAATTGATTTTTTTTAAATAATTAAAAAAAAAAACAGAAAATATATCGAATTTTGATAAATTTGGAAAATTATTATGAAATTAAGGTAAACGAAAGGTGATAGATCTACGGGTAATAGAATGTTTAGGTCTACCTACATGGAAAAAGGTGCGTAAGCCTAGTAAAGCTCGATGAAACATGGTGTGGAAACACGGAGAAAAGACTGGTGGCCCGGAAAACACCATTGATGATACGGTGCAAATAAGACATGTCAAAACGTTTTCTTCGAGTGGCTAGATCTGTCATGAAAAGTTCACTCATAATTTGTTGTCATGACCAGGCATTAAAATCTGGGACACGATGACGATCAATTGCACCGAAAAATGAAAGAACTCTTAATCTATTTTTTAATGTTGGTATCAGCTGACAATGCCCAAATTGGAGTATAGCACTCAAAACCCAAGGAAAACACAGCCAGTGAAATTTGATTTTAGCGCAGTTGGGTCACGAATATCAGTGGATGGATCTATATAATAAACCCAATAGGGACATGGCTTTTGAACTATTTTGGAAATGTGTTCAATGAATAGGAATTTTGAATCTATAATGACACCAAGATCTTTCATTTTAGTAACTCGGTGAATGACGGGCCCCGACAAATTATAATTACAGACTAATGGGAATTTTTGCAATGAAAATTGTTAACAATGAGCACTAATCAGGATTAGGACGTAGAAGCCAGTCCAAACACCACTGAGAAAACGATGCTAATGCATCTTGTAGAAAAATTGCATCAAATAACTTCGACACAATTTTAAAATTTTACAATCTTCAGCGAACAAAAGAAAATTACAAGCAAATGGTTTAAGTCTGTCTACAAGATCGTCCACAAACAACACGAAAAGGAGAAGGCCTAATACACTGCCTTGAGGGACACCCGATAACACTGGTAACCAAGAGAAAGATAACCGGCAACAATTACACGTTGCTTTCGAACTGTAAGAAAATGCTCAATGAGCGTAAGGAAATTGCCACTCACACCAAAACGCTCTTTTATATTGAAGAAAAGGTGCTGTGGCTTACAGAATCTAATGTCATTGCAATGTCAACGTAGGCAACGTTCAGCTTTTATCGATTGTCCAGGGCATTAGTGGCATGATGTTACAGGACTGCAAGATTAGTGAGACATTTACAGTTAGGGAGAAACCCATGTTCTTCATGCGAAATAAGTAGAAGAGTTTGGGCCAAGAAGCGATGATGGACAATTCTTTCACATATGGTAAACAGAATTGGAAGAATATGTCTATAGCATTTCATATGTGTTTTGTCTTATGCTTTAAACAATGGTATGACACTAAAGTTAGTCATAAAATAATTTTGTTAATATGACAGCTAAAGGTTTAGACAAAACAGAACATTTTTAAAGAAAATATGTAGCCCCAATACCATCGGGGTAGTCGCACGACTGGATTGGAGATTATTAGTAAGTTGTCTTACCTCATAATGTGTAGTAGATATGTTATATTTTATACTGTGCAAGGAGACATTAGATACCCGAGTGTCAATAGGCACAACTGGGTCCGAAGGAACAGTGCCATTGCCATTGTAATATTGATTAAAAAGCTCAGTACGATCTAATTTAGAAGCAAATGTCATGTTTAACGACACTTGAGGGGAATTTGTTCAGTTTTGCACCGAGAATTAATAAGAGTCCAAAAGTTCACTCAAGTATAACAAACAGTGAGGTAGTTTATCGACAAGCCCTACGGTTTATAGAAAGAAACTTTTAAGATCTTTGCAAGAAAGAAAGGTATTTCCAACATCACTGGAAGGAAACTTCAACAAATGCATCCCCGCCTCATAAATAGATCAGCTAGTTTCCTCTTTCCCTGCCTATCTGGGCCCGGGGTAGAATTGGCCCAGAGCATGGCTCTGCTAATCGTAAAAGGCGATTCAAGAGAAAAAGTCCACCTCGCAAACATCAGCTAGAAAGAGCGGAGTTTCTTACTCCCCGAAACTAGAGGCGAGCTCTGGCAATCGTCGTCGGGGACCTTGTCCCCTTCCCTTGACGACCCCCCGGCGATGATGTCAATGACACAACGAACGATGACAAAGACGATGACGACTGCGACGTGAGAAACCCCCCTTCCTCCCTCTACCCGTGGCTGGTTCTGACCAGCATGGTCCCTTCTTAACCACCCCCCCCCCCCCCTTAGGCTAGAGTGGTGCATTATGACCTAACGGTGGACGTGTCCTTAATCCAAATAATCCCCAAAAAATCCAAATCCCTGTCTATCCATGTGCAGAGTGTTGATTATTGGCCTGTCATTCACCATAATCGGCCACTGGAGGGGGCTCTAGCGCTAGTGTACAACCCCGAGCGCCACGTTTTTTTTTACTGTTTATTTTCTTCGACTTATAACATATCAAAACATTATTTGTAACAGAATCTGGTTTATAATGTAAAAAATAATGCTGTAGTAGTTCACTACATATTTAGTATTTTATGTTTGCAGTTTAAACAAAACAGGTCCCTCGGGGGTGTAGACTAGCTGAGGCTAGTACGGAGGCGAGTTTAAGCGCTCAGCTTTCTGGTTTTCTCGGATAACGGTTTATAACACCATTATCAAATTTCACACTAACGTTTATAAAGAATAAATCTATGTTATCCATTATGCGTATTCCTGAATAAATTAATTGATTTTGAATTAAAATTAGTAAATCACCAAAATTAACAAATTTTGGTCAATTTCGGGAATTTATTCAAAGTGTACAGATTTTTTAAACTCAAATTTGCATAATGAATATCAACGTTTAAATCAATGTGAACGCGCAGGTTAATTTGGTTTTAATGTAAGCTAAACGGTTTGGTTGGAATTTCCAGAATTATAATCCATGTTTTGGATTTCCCATTTTTTCACGTTTTGGACTTATGTCTCGCAATGGATCTTAAAGGGTTATTTTGTGCAACCAATTACGGATATCAATATAAAAGTACTTTATTAACATCCATTCAAAATTTAGTAATGATACTACCAACCGTTCAGCAGAAATCACCACCAACTGTTGGCGCGCATTTGAGTTGGGCCAAGCTCAGCGTACCCTCTTAAAAGCGCTTCCTTGGTTGAATAGAGCGAATAACTGGTCAACAATTAAAACTTGCTGCATGGCCAGGCAGGGAAAAGGGAAACTTATAGCCGGAATATAGCTAGGAGGAAGTGGTGAATATACCAGATTTTTTTCATATAAACTAGGAAAAACGATAAAGTCCCGTCGCGTTGTTGAGCGAGCACCGGTACGTGCAACACGACCCGAGTACGACATTCCCATAATGTTTAATACCAATAAGTCTTTAAAGTCTTGACCAATTTAGCTGAAAATTTGTAAAATAAAAGAGAATGTTGTACTTATTGACCCTGCAAAATTTCATAACGATCGGAACATTTTTTTTTTTTTTTTTTTTTTTATAACCAACGATCGGATTTTGTTCAAAAACTATACAGCAACCCGCCTAGGTAATATGTACATGTGTGCAAAATTTCAGGTCGATCAGAGAAACGGTGCGACCTGTACCGAAGCAGTAACAGAAAAAAAAACAGACATTCGAGCCATAAGAGTCAAGTGGAGACGCTCGCTTCGCTCGCTCAATAATTAAATAAGTTCACAAACACATTAGCTCCATCATCACGACTTTCTTATTATAGTGATTTCTGGCGATTGTGTTTCTCGCATTCATGTTAATAGTGTATAGACTACAGGATTCAATGTTAGTGGTAGATTGTCTTTTATAAAATGGCGTGAAACTTGATCGAGTTCATTTAATAGGTACAACATTATACGAATGAACAGAACCTAATAATGCCCACAGCTTATTCTCGTACAATAAAGGTTTCATATTATTAGTTGAAGAACGAATATCCTAGCTTCGATCTACTTGGAATTCTACGTCACGCTATAATATTCACATCGTTACATCATCCTTCAAACAGACGTTTATCCCATTAGTTAGTACTCAAGATCTCTCATATAAAAATCTGTTTCCTGCATATTATTCATTCGAGGTTTTCACTTTTTAAAAAGATACCGAATTCTTTGTTATCTCACATCATTAGTTTTAATGTTTTGCAATGTTGTCATATTCTACTGAAATACGATTGTATGAAATGAAGAAGTATTGTTTACTGTAATCAGATAGTATAACTATTCTGTCACACGAATACCGGATATGGTGATTTGTTCTCATTTGCTTTGAAAATAATCTTGATGGCATTGCCCACGTTTTGTATACTTGTAGTTGTGCTACGTGCACTGAATTCACGAATATAACTTCCTGGTCAACAGACATTACACAATGTGAGATAAAGCGACTGTTGGACGATCTCTGTCGAACCAGGCTTATGCGCAATGCGAGGGTTTGTTCTAGAACACTTATTTTCCCCCTAAAGATGTTAAATTAGGTCTTTTAGGAAGGATAGACGGCTGTATCTATAAGAGTAATTTTCCATCAAGATACATATTTTTTTAAATAGTTGGCAGTACTGTGCCACGAGAGTGAGAATTGGCAGTATTGTACCATGCCTATGTAGAAGACAAGTATTTGAAATGCAGTGTTGGGTCAGTTCTTTTTTAAAATGCACTTTTAAAAAGTTCAAGTTCTTTTAAAACCTAAAATTTTGAAAAGTTCAAGTTCGTCTAAAATATGAACTAAGTTCTTTTAAAAGTTCTTTTTGTAAAACAAATCACTGTTTTATTAAAGGCTGGCGTAAAATGAAGAAAAACATGAGGAAATACATTAGGGGTGTTCGAGTCCAAACTACTCGCGACTTTGAGTCGGACGAAAGTGTTGAGCTGTCTTTGATCGTGTTGATGATTTGTACTACATTCTCGTCGACCAGCTTGTAAAATTATGGCAGATACTTAGCATTTTAGGCTTTCAAGATTTTTTTTCCGAATTTGTTGGCGTGCATCGTTTTAACTTCGTGAATCGTGCGTGACCTTGTCAAAAACAGCTGAACGTGCGTTAACGTAGGCCTACGATAGAACAACGATTTGTTTGTTTCCAAGGGAAGGAGGATAAGAACGTATGACAGTGTAAATGAAATGATAGAAGGTTTAGGATGGGATTCTTTAAAATTACGGAGAGGGAGAAACAGGCTGTGCAACCTGTTTCGTGCTATGAATGGAATACAGGGATGGAATGAGATAAGCAATAAAATTGAAAAAGGATTATACAAAGGGAGGAAAGACCATGACCTGAAATTGAAATGTAAACTAAAAAAGAAGGATGTTGGGAAGTGGTCTTTTTAAAAAATTGTAGAATGGAATCAATTGCCAGCAGCAGCTGTTGAGGAATCCTCGGTAAAAATGTTTAGAAGGTGTTTGGAGGATATTGATTTGGATCTGATGTAGATTTTATTTCATTGATGTTTGATGTTGCTTTGATGATGGTGTCTTAGATGTAATACCTATAAGATATGAAGAAAAATGAATGTGAATGTTATATTTTTGTACAATTTTAAAATGTTAATCTTAGGAACTTGCCACCATGTAACCACATATTTGCAAGGATAATAAAATATATAAATATATAAATATATTGTTTTTAAGCGTCGACGGCGCTGCTCGACGTACGGAAAGAACTTTCAAATGAACTTTCAAAAACTGAAAAGTTCGTCCTCGGGAAGAACTTTTGAAAGTTCAAGTTCATTCATTTAAAAAAAATAAGTTAACTGAAAAGTTCACAAAAATAGAACGCGTTCACGAGAACGCGTTCTTTGTAAAAGTTCCTTCCCCAATACTGTTGAAATGTGACAGCGTTGTCTGACCGAGACATGCGCAAGGCACATATATTTCCAGAACAATATCCTACAGTTTCAATTTGATTGTCATCAAAATTAACGGTCAAAGAGTAATCCATAATATATGTCACCTTCGCTGGATTTGGTGATCAAAAGATTTTTTAAATCCATTTAACATTTAAAGAAAATTGACTCGAGCTCATCTTACCGTTTTCTGCTACAATATTTTAAAAATGATTTACTTGCTATTGGTGGAACCAGTTAAGGAGGCGGTCGCCGAGGGATCGCAGCACTGTCGCCCACGCACTATGACCACAGGATCGGCAAAAAGTAAATAAAATAACTGTCTCTAAAACTGCTTTCGAAGAAAAACACGACTATTTTAAAGCCAAGCCTTGCCCAATTTATCCTAAAAATAAAGTATTTATGAAGTGTACGAATAAAATCATGACATTTTGATGCTCCTAAACATTGACATCACATCTGGCGAGATTGGCATTACTAGGGAAACGCCAAAGTCGTTGTTAAACGAGTGAGTGAGCCATGTGTTGAGTACCTGCTAACATTCCTTTTCTTCCCCCTACCTTAGGCATCCCTAGCCTATCATAGGCTACAGTCGAGCATTATGGCCTAAACAATGGCCTAACCTTAAATACCCTATTATTTATACGAATATAATTATCAAACTTAAATGCAAATGTTCCCGAGGACTCAACACATGACTCGCTCACTCGTCTAACAACGACTTTGGCGATTCCCTAGTTGAGTTGGCTTAAGCGCCCTTATAGCCCAAATGTGGGAGACGTAGGTTCAATGGTCGGGAAAGATTTTGTAATTTCTGGATTGTATTTATTAAAATATTTAACATGTTTTGAAATGCATATAACGCAGTGTAGTCCTACATCTGTGACAATACCATGGAAAACATAGCCAGTACGAAATACGTGAAAATATTGCAAAGTTTGCTCAATCTACGAGCGGAATTTGGGGGTACCTTGACGTCCAACATTCGATTAACCTTGGACACGGCATTTCACAGCCAGCTAAAAAACAAACAAAAAATATTATTTCAAAATAAAAACCATTGTCGTTAAAATAATTTCCATACATTTCAACGTATTTTTCAGTTTTTTATTTCTTGCAGGTTTAAATCGTAACGGATTGTGCTCATTTTGTTAGCAGTTCTCAGTTACCTGGTCACGGATGTCTGTTTAAAATTTCAGCTCAGTCTATTTGGCCGTTTGGCCGTATGGGACCGGACAGACAGACATTTAACATTTAACAGAATTAATCACGACCAAGGCCCGATCGAGTAGCGTTGTAGACTACGTTCGCTGCGCTCACTCGTCTAATAACAGCTGGAACTTTGGACACACCATAACCAACAAGGCAAAAAAAAAACAGTTTCGTAAAATCATTATTTCGTTAAAATACTGACTCTGTGGGACTAACTAATTATTCACATCTTATAAAATGTTGATATATGTGATAGCATAACACGATAACATGACCAAATACGGTAGGACCTTCCTAATATCAGTTGTGTGTAAATTGTCAACGTTGGCATACATTTTCTGGCTTGAACTTGACGACCGCCACCTTATCTGGTTCCACCTATATTGGCGGCATGAGTTTGAACTCGAATACGAACGAATATCTCACCGTCGCACGTGAACATGTCGTTGTCCCACTTGCCGGGGAACTTGCAGGAGATGACGGTGTAGTCCTCGGCGAGCTTGAACCCCACGGGGCAGCTCTGGAAGTAGACCTTGGTGTGGAGCGGAAGCTTCTTGTTGCAGTCGATCCCCACGCCGCGCTTGTTCTCCAGCCGCTCGTGGCGACACGTGATGTTCGCCTCCCCGGCCTCCAGCGAAGGACACCCGAACACGGTCGACCGGAACTTCTACGAGGTTTCAAAGATTATCAGTAGGGGACCAGGTAGGACATTTAATTTTTTTGTGAATAGTGTTTTCAAAATTCCAAATTTTAATGTCATACTTAGGCCTACTACCGTAATTTATGGGAAACCCGTTATCAATTCATCAAAATTGTCAACTCTTTGGTATTATTTTAAAGATGCTGTGAGTTACACTCAAATAAGTTGAAAATTAATGGAAGTGAGAGGTATTAGATTTTGGTCCTGACATCCATTCAAAAGCTAACATGGTAAGCTTTACTGAATTTGAAAGCGTTCATCGAATGAAAACATCTTTAATTATCTCGCGTCATTGAATTTTGATTATTTTTTGTTAGCAGACATCAAAACTTGAGCAAATTACGTCGCTTTTGGCAGATTCTGTGAAAAGAATGCAAATTTGCTGTTATTTTGCTTTATCTATTAATGTCGTTTTATTGTGCGATTTGATTTGAGTTATTTGAGTTCTTTATGGAATTAAACATAGACAACTGCCTTTAAAAAACTATTTTATGCAAAATTACAGAATTGTGTTTTATAGCTCAATCAGTAACAGTCTTAATGCTTCAGACACCACACCACCATTTGCATCTGAAAGTTAGCAGTCTTAGTACCTGAGATGAAGCACTGATGCCCTTGGAAATACGATAGTTGGGCCTTGCTGCCGACAAGAATTCAGGATATATCACCTGTAAACATAAAGTTGAGTACCTTGAAAAGATATATTCCGGTCATTATCGAGTGTTCGTGTATATAAATTGTCGTGTACAGTCAATCTCAAAAGTAATTATTAGCGGAAGGTTGCCTATTGGCTCGATAAAATCCATGTTTATTTCTATTCATCTCATCAACAGAACATGACACGTAAACGGGTTAGTAGCTATTGAGCCACCTGGCTCTGAAACACAACACCATTTACTTTTGAGGTTGACTGTACAGCCAACGACATATGTTCAACAACAGATTTACGTGTTCTAAAGTCTTGTGTTCATCTAAAATCTAAATCATTGTGTGTTCATATTTACTCTTACTTAAACCATGGTTGACCGGATCTCAGATTTAAAGAACTGCCGTATTGAAATAGCTGCTCTCTACAGGTGATCAACTCAGAGTATCTGCCGGGATGTTGAAAGTTCCTCGTCTGTATCGTATTGTACAGTCCAAACCTTGAAGTCGCAGTACCCATCTGTAGACTCGGCTGGATGCGAGGTCTGAAGAGAACATCCATGAGAGTGATGCATGATCACACACAACGGTGAAATGTGACATATCGACATATGGCCTAAATTTTTCAATGGCCCGTACCACCGCCAGGCATTCCCACTCCTGCACCGTGTATCGCTGTTCATGCTTGTTCAGAGTTCTACTGATGAACGATATGGGTAGCAATTGAGATACACCAGTAGTAGGATGCACATTTTCTTGAAGCAGCACAGCCCCTTATCCCACGCCACTAGCATCTGTTTCAATGACAAAAGGTTTGTTCATGTCAGGCAGAGCAAGGGTTGTTATTTTTACGAGTGAACTCTTCAGGTTTTAAAACGCCTCGATTTGCGGATCTGCCCACTTCTATGTAATATTCTTTTGTAACAGAATGGTGAGATTCTTGGCAATTGTAGAAAACTGAGGAATAAACGTTCTGTAAAATCCCACCAGACCCAAGAAAGCTTGCAACTGTTTAACAGATTTTAGAGCAGGATAATTTTGAATAGCTTCGACTTTCTGTGGGTTCGGGCTAACCCCGAGAGATGCGAATTTAAAAAAAAACGGCGGCCCGGCCCGGCCCGAGGCCCGACCCGAAACGGTCCGGCCCGGGCCCGGCCCGACTATTCAAAAAATACTGCGGCCCGGCCCGAGCCCGGCCCGAAAGATGATCATCCTGGCCCGGCCCGGCCCGAAAGCCCGGCCCGAAAGTCGGCCCGAAAGTCCGGCCCGGCCCGAAAGTCTGGCCCGGCCCGGCCCGAAAGCCGGCCTGAAAGTCTGGATTTTTAGACTCGTCAAAGCAAATGGGCCGCCTTTGCCAACAGTATGATAGTATTTCTTAGTTCTGCGATTATATACCGTTATATACCTAGATCTGGGAGAGCATTGGGCAGTGGAGACCTAAAGCAAATTGCCCATGGCATGTTTATGAATTGTGCGTGTATATTTATCGATATGAGTGATGCCGCCAATAAGGGGCGCAAATGTAGTTGTAGGCCTACATATTTATGTGAGAGCACGTTCTATTTGTGTTTATTAGGGACAAGAGACCAGGCGAGTGAGTATACTGTTATTTCAAATCATATTGGACGGTGAAAAGCAAAGTGCCGAGTGACATGTTCACAAATTATTAATATTTATGGCTTAAGTCTATGAGTATTGAGCTTGTATTGACATCGATGGGATCACGGGAGAAATGCCGCCACCGCCAGGCGACAATTTAAGGGCGCAGATGTAAGTTGTAAAAACACAGCCTGTCCTTCTTCATAGTCTGTCCATCTTCTTGTCGAAGCACGTTCGATATTGTGTTCGGGAGTATTGTATCGCAAATCATGTTGTGGGGGTGTGGTGATGTCCAGACTCCAGCCAAGGAGATGAAACTGTGAAAACGCATTGTTTTTGTCTGTCTGCTGACTGCTGTATCTTTCTTTCTTTCTTTCTTTCTTTCTTTCTTTCTTTAACGTTTATCCTATTCAGTTAAAAAATGATTTACAAATCAACTTCTCAATGCTTCGACTCGGCCCGATAGCCCGAAACCGCGGCCAAGCCACCAAACTCTAATCTTCCTAAGTTAAATATGGTGCCCGGCCTGAAGCCTGGCCCGAAAGCCCGAAAGCCCGAACTGGCCGAAAGCCCGAAACGGCCCGAAAGCCCGAAACGGCCCGAAAGCCCGAGACGGCCCGGCCCGGCCCGAAATTTTAATGCTTCGGGCCCGGCCCGGCCCGAAGCCCGAAAATAACAAAAACATCCGGCCCGGCCTTTCGGGCCGGGCCGGGCCAAAATTCCCATCTCTACTAACCCCGTCACGATGGATCACATGACCAAGAAAGTCGATGAAAGTTCTGAATAACTGCAACTTATCCGGGTTGGCCGTAAGACCTGCTGCACGGAGCCTACGAAACACTTCCTCTAAATGTGCGAGATGCTCTTCCAATGTTCTTGAGTATACTACAATATCATCCAAGAATGCCATACAAGATTTGTGTAATATGTCCTTGAGTACTGTGTCCATGAGCCTCTGGAATGTTGCAGGAGCTCCAGCCAGCCCAAATGGCATTCGTGTGAATTCAAATGTTCCTCGGTGACATATGAACGCAGTACTGCAATCCTGAGAAGCCATTGTTATTTGAAAAAACCCTTGTGACAAGTCAATGGTAGAAAACCGTTTTTCAGATCCTAATTGCGCCAGGACCCAGTCAGTACGAGGCATTGGCCATTTTGACACTTCAGTTACACTATTTAACTGTCTGTAATCAACCGCCAAGCGGTAGCGCCCCAACTTTTTAGGCACCAAAACCGGTGCACTAACCCAAGGGCTTGTTGATGGTCGAATGAGATTCTGGTCTATCATATCATTGTTCAACCCATCCATTATCTCTCTCTTTGCCTGGTTAACTGGCCGCAACCTGCATTTTAGCGGTGGTGCTGAACTGGTCGTGATTGTGTGAGACACGACTTGGGTGACTCCAGGAGATTTTGAGATAAAAGTTTTGTACTTTGCCATAAGGCTTGTTGGTTGTTTTTCATGTGATAGGGGGCCAGTAGAGGTAAAACTCAGCAGGTCATTTGTAGCCACATTAAACAAACACATTTCATGACTATGGTCATCTACTTGTGGCAATAAAGGTTCTGGAAGTGGTACAGAATTACCTGTCTGTCCCATCAGCCAGTGTTCATTCCCCATATGTAAGGTGATTACAAAAGCTCCTTATGATTGCTTTGTATGGGCCGTGTTAATATGTTTTTATTATTTGAAATTAATATTAAAATTTTATAATTAAAAAGCTCATCCATCAACGTGACTAAAAAAACGTTTGCGAAGCTTCCTAGTTTAACTGAATAGGAGAGGTGTTAAATAAAATAAAATAAAATATTTATTTATTGCTGTTTTGTTCGTAATTCGAGCTTACGAAACACAGAACCTAATAATTAAAGGAACTTCGAAAGTTCTCAAACCTCTTGAGTTTAAAGTTCCTCTTAACTAAAAAAGACGCGTTCGTTTAAAAGTTTTCGAAAAGAGAACGCGTGTTATCAAATTTCCTTCCTATCTTGGAAACCCAATTAGCTACTGCAAACTGCCAGTATTGACCTGGCTGTTTCGGAAGTACATTATACAATTCATTGTTCTGTTTTGCTAGCCCTTTTTCATGCTGTAATATCCCACTGATGCACACGATAAATGTTCTTATTGCATTACATAAATACTACTGATAGTTTTAAGAACAATGTATCAATTAAAACTTACAGTGAAGAGGAGTGAAGCGAAGAACACAAAGCCTTGTTGACCCCATACTTCCCTGTGGTGGACGTACCTCTGATTAACTGAAACGTCGCTGCTAAGGATGGCTACCCTTTATACATCGGACCAAGGTCGCTCTGATATATTGCCGATATTGATTGGATGGTATTTGATACAAATGACGTCAATAGTCTTCACATCCTAGTTTTCATTTCATTCTACACAAAACACTGGTAAAGCTATGATCAAGATACTGATTGAGATAGGAAGTGAGATACCATTGAATGTGGTCCATATTGATGTTTGAAAGCATTTAACAAATTAAAGGAAATTTAAACTTGTTTTGTAAAAGATAATTGTCGAAATGATTTTCAGATAGAGCTGTTTGTTGTAACAATAGTTGACACACGGTTCATCATGTGGTATATCCTGTGGCGTGTAATGTGGTTATATAACTATATGCTACAATAGAGTTACAGACTTATTACTTTGGAATGGGTATTTTACCACAAACAAGTTATTTAAAATGTATTTTTAGTAAAGTCGAATGATCGTTGGCCATATTTTTGGCACATTTTCGGTTTCCTTCAGTAGTTACAATTATATTCTTAAAGCCTAGGACAGCATGAACATGCACAGCCTTCAAACATCCCAAAAATTGTCCTTACTCCAATATACCCAGTTAAGGGGAATGCATTCCACCCTGAACAGTTTTATCACAATTTTTTTAAGAGAAAGATCGAAAACCGTCAATACACGCCTTAGGGAGCCCAACACGGCGGTGCGGGGCGGCGATGTCATATCGATTTTCTTGAATGTATATTTCTTTGAATGTACCCAAAATTGTGATAGATTTCATTATGTTCACCGCCTGTGCAGTGTGTTAATACATTCATTACATCTGTAGCCTATAATTTATTGTTGAGTCTGCATCTATGTAATTACATGTTATTATTTCTCGATTTGGTTAGTCAGGAAACACTTCCGTAGGTGTAATTGTTATTATTTACTACAATTCAGAAATTAAAAAAGTCCGCCCCAACCGGGAATCGAACCACGGATCTCCCGCATTCCAGGCAGGCGTCTTAACCAGGTCGGGTACATTTTAACCTCTTAATTGTAGTTGCATTATACATCTGAATGGATGGAACAGTACTGCAACGAAAAACTGTTGCCTTTGAACTGACCACCAAACATTAATTAAAATGTCATTACCTTACGCATGTATGAGCGAGGGTTTAATTCTCGATTTGGTTAATCGGGAAATAACGTTGTCCTCCTTTGTAGATCAGTTATTTTAACTGATTAGAATAAACCTTAAATAAATAAATAAATATATAAATAAGTAAAATAAAATAAATCAAGGCACCGCCTTGTTAGGTGCATGACCTCTGCTTCCTGTCACGAGGGCAAAGTGCTGGACAAGAATAATGAATCTCAACTGGAAAAGGCGCCTCCTGTGTGTAGTCAGTTGCAAAATAGTAAACCCTGATTAGTCCTGTCAAAAAGAACCCGTCACATGGTGTCGCATAAGTATGTAACAACTGTAAACTTCCTGCAATGTATTTGAGTATAGTAATTAATTCGTAAAGAAAAAAACGAAATAATTGTATTTATCTCGATATATTTTGGCATCAATGCACCTAAACTTCATCAACAAATCGTAGCTGTTAATACAAAATTTAGTGGTATGTGATTCTAAAATTATTGCATAGTCCGTAGAAAGTATTTGCCTATAAAATGTATCACCACCAGTATACACAAACTAGGAGTAAATGCATGTTATAATCTTAGTTTAGTTTGAAGACGAGTAAATCTACAATTGTCCAGGATGTAATGCACTTGCATTGCGTGCACACTTAAAGCAGTTTGAAACGAAAGACCGTTTCTTGAACAATAGCTGTGATATATTTACAGGAATTTGTAAATACTAAATATCCTGATGAGTATGAAACGGTATTGAAAAGACAAAGCTTTAATAAGACTAAGGAATAAGGAGACAGATCCATTGTAAAAACCATTTTGATATGCTGATGTTCTAGCCCGTGGAGGTATCAAGGGAATGCCATTATCATTTCGAAGTAGCTGTCTTTCGCTAATGGATATTCTTAAGAACGGATCAGCACGTCTGACAAGTGATATTCGTTTTTCTGGTAATTTTCCCAATAAAATGACGTATGTCTGAATCATGTATACCTTATGGGGGCAGAGTTGACTTTTTTGGGGCCCACTTTGGGGGCGTCTTACGGGTCAACGGCTCATCGCAGCCCGTCTGACGAGTGATATTCATTTTTGGGCTAACTTCTTCTAATCTTTTTTTTATGTTTCAATCATGTATACTTAATAGGGGCAAATTTGATCTTTTTGGGGGTTCACTTTGGGGGCGTCTGACGGGTAAACGCCCCAACGTTGACTTGTAAGACGGGCATTTTTGAAAATGACTTGAATTTGCGCTTCGATTCCAATGGTCAAACCATATGTACCTTATGAGGGGAGACTTTATGTTGCGGGCTCTCCGTCTAGTAGGCTGCTGACAGCTATGAGCAGCCATGACACCCGCAAGTTGGGCTATCACCGCCGTCTACATCCGCTTGTACATACATCCAGACGGCGGTGGGAGCATAGTACAGCAGCGCAGCGGGTGAGTAAAAGTCGCAGTGAACAAGCCAATTGGCTGAATGTTCTTGAGTTAGCACAAAACATTACTTCTTAAACTGATTGGTCCTATGTATTTATTTTTATTAAAACGATATAGGAATAGGATATACGAATAGGATATAGGATAAAGAAATAGGAGGGATCGGAGGGAGTTCGGTTTGTCAAATTGTGGAGGCAACCTTCATACCAAGATAAAACAATTATTGACAACCAGTTCGAGTAAACATTACAATTTATATATTTTAAAGTTTAACTGTACAATTCACTTCTTTAACATTTTTAACTTTTTTTAATGGTTTTAGTTTTCCAAACGACGGCCAAACACCGTATCATTCTTAACTAATCAAATCAAAACAGTTATGCAATGTCTATTTTAAGAAGAAGTGAATTGAAATTTAAAGAACAAACAAACAAACTAAATAACTAATTTTAAAGTTATTTTTGAAAACATTGAACAATGAGGAATATATTTCTTCATTTTATTTTGTATTTATTATTTTGATGTAAATGTGATCTACTGTACAATTCAAAATGCCGACCGCATAGCCGAGTACAGAATGAATACAGACGTTGGTCATGTTTAACAATGCAGGCTTAAGAAACATGTTGCTTTTGCCTTCTTACGTTTTGTGTAGTTTAGCCCTTTGTATATCAGAAGATCATAGCACCGCATAGCGTCCGTACGCTGAACATTATTGCAAACAGACAGCAATCAATGCCATGGAATAACAAGAGTTTCCCATGCCTGCCACTTTAGCCCTGTGCCTGTGCCTGAGCCTACGTAATGCCAAGTAGGCCTTACTCAACTAAGGAATTTACAGCTATTCAAGTGTTCCAGGCCTTTTTGTAGCAAAAAAATGTTGTATAAAATATTTTTTTTGTACTTCAGTGTATAATTTACATAAATATTAATATGTATTATACCATTTTTTATGTTGGAATAGAAGAATGTAACATGGTCGGAAAATATTACTGAAAGATTCTTTGGAAGGAAACTCTTCTGCCAATTTTTCACAACGTTCGCGATATCACCTAGGTCCGAGGCGGGTGATGACGCGGACGACCATTTCAATTGTTAATATTACATGATCATTCATTCTGAAAGTTGTCTCTCGATAACGATCGCGTTCTCGATGAAAAAAATATTTAAAGTTACATTATTGAACTGTTGATTGTAGAACTCTGCTATGACGTCAGTATCGGAATGTACAGAACGAAACAACTTTCTTCACATCTGCATCAGGACGAGTGTGTTATGACAATCTACGATTGTAGCTTCTCGCAAATGAAAGGCAGTCTAACAGCGTTATTTCCATTACTATTGCTGGGTCCATGTTGATAATCGGAGTGTTTATTCAAAAGTAGATCGAAGGAAACGCTATCATCATTGCCTGGATTTGATCTGGGGCTTAAGGGCGCCCACGCAAACAAGGGTATAGCGGACGCAACGACGTCTGGAACAGAGAGTGTAACAAGTGAACAAGGGTATAGCGGACGCAACGATGTCTGGAACAGAGAGTGTAACAAGTGAACAAGGGTATAGCGGACGCAACGACGTCTGGAACAGAGAGTGTAACAAGTGAACAAGGGTATAGCGGACGCAACGACGTCTGGAACAGAGAGTGTAACAAATTAACAAGGGTATAGCGGACGCAACGACGTCTGGAACAGAGGTAAATTTAAAAGGTTGGGACCAACGACGTCTGGAACAGAGAGTGTAACAAGTAACAAGGGTATAGCGGACGCAACGACGTCTGGAACAGAGAGTGTAACAAGTGAACAAGGGTATAGCGGACGCAACGATATCTGGAACAGAGAGTGTAACAAGTGAACAAGGGTATAGCGGACGCAACGATGTCTGGAACAGAGAGTGTAACAAGTGAACAAGGGTTTAGCGGAAATAAAATAATTATACTTTTTTGGGGAAACCTGTTTTCGAGTGCTTATTATGCCCCGGTCTAACAAGGTATATTAATTAGGGCTTTTGTGAAGGGATGTCTATGAGCTGTTACTTAGGACTCAAGCCCTTGAATTCGCATTAACGAAAGATGAAATCCTCGGAAAACCTTTAGTTTGGATTGCCAGTCTTGACGGGATTTGAACCACGCCACATCGTATACAGCCTAGATAGGAAAATGTTGATGTAGGCCAAAATATTAGTGCACATTTGAACGTCGGAGACAAAAACATTTCAAGCACTGTGTGCAGGACAGGACAGGCCGTAAGAGGCGTGTGTCACTCAAGAAACTAATAATAATTAATCACTGTGAATACAAGATGTTTAAACATAAGCCCGCTTTGAAAACATGTAACGTATTGTAGTAAAAGTTTGACAGACTGGGGATCGAACCAATCATAGCAATTTGGTAAAAGTTTTTCTAAGGCCCCGATAGCTCAGTTTAGTTGGTAGAGCATCAGTTCGAAAAACTGAGGTTCTTTGTTCGATTGCCAGTAGGGCCAAACTTTTACGACAATTATTATCGTTCAATAACTATAATGATGTTCGGCGACTGCAATCAAAACAGCAACTAATAACGCAAACCATCTATATCGAATGAAGTGAACATAGGCATTTCCTGCAATCTCGGTCGACTTTAGATGTCACAGATGTTTGAAATGTAGGTGGTTGTCACGGACGCGGAAATACAAGGCACTACACTAACACAAAAAAATCAAAGCAAGAAAGAATTAAACTGATTTTAATCATTATTTTGGATTTTGTCAAAAAGTCTAAAATTGATCATATTCGTGGATTTGACCTGGCTGATTTACAAAACAATATTGATAATCTACGTATGTTGGGCTGCACATGTATGCGTTATTGACTACTATGTACAGTTTCATGTACATCGTATTTTTACCGGCCGTGCGACCAACTGTCGACATGTGTACTATTCCCTCTGAAGAACTCAAAATATTGTCATGTTTGGGGTAGTTTCTACCTTTCTTTTTACTGGTACTACATGGTCTGTTTCTTATGCCATGTGATTTGCTGTCTTTTGTTGACAATGGTGATTGAGACACTTCATTAAACAAGTTAAATTATTATAACATGGTCGGAATGTGCAGAGTGGCGATTTCATAATTTTATTGGGAACATGAAAGTTATTGTTTTGATAGAAAAGAATGCAGAGGTTTCACTAACACGAGGGGTTCGAGTAAAACTCAACTTAAAGCCTTGGAGGGGGAAGTGGGTTGGACTTAGGCCCTTGAGACGTATAGACTGGAGCCCTGGAGGGGGGAGGTCAAGAAGGGTCTAGGGGAAGCTTCTTTGTGTGCGAGGTGTGATCTGATAGGGGAGTGACATTCTGACCAGCAAACCAACAGGTTGTCTTCGGGGAAGAGTGGAATGTGTTTCCGACAAGGACAGTAATAACGTTGGGTAAAAAATGGAGTTGGACTCAGAGAACTGAAGGAAGAACAATTAGAGAGCGAGTCAGGAGTGCCAGGAGTCAGGGCGAGACCGAGAGGCGGCAGCCGTCCCAAGTGGCGAAGAGAGAAGACCAGGGGCAAGACATTCAGGGGTCCGGGTTCGAGACGTCGTCACTGACATACCAGGGTCCAAATGGAATAAAGTAAGCCAAATGATTTCAATGCAATAATGTCAGTGAAGTCGGGGGACACGAACTCACGTTCAGATGGGTAGAATGCATGCACTCAGCTGATAGGCAAGATTAGGTTATCAACTTGTTAAATACATGTGCTCCTTCTTTTGTCGAAACAGTGTTCTTGTTTATGTAAAACCTCTTAATACATGTCCTGGAAATCCTCCCATTTATATCTATCGGTCTCGGTCACCGTTGGGATGATTAGCCTGTGTAACAAACAACAGCTACGTTCCCCAAAACCATAGTTACTTTGGTAAATAACATCTATACCAAAGGGCTAATCAACCTCTCAACGTGACAATATATTTCCCAGGTAGTTTACCTTTCTGAAATGATTTCCACTCCCCGTCGTACCTCACCCCGACCCAGACGGCGTTGGAGGTGCGTCCAGCTCGTAGGGCGCCGTTATCCTTCATGTTGTTCAGGGCGTAGCTCATCTTAAACTGCGTGTCCAGCACCATGATGCGAGCGTCCGGTTTGTTGGGGTCGGTGCCGGTACACAAGGCTTTAGCTTCGTCAAACTTCACGGCGTCCGGGTAAATCTTTACTACCCCAATGTTTTCTACAGCCAAATAGCCGAACGGTACTGAAACAATGCAAGGTTTATTGAGAAGTTATAAATAAATAAAATAAATTGTATTTAGAGTCTACCCACTCAGTTATATAATTGATTTTCGGTGGGGGACAGTAAATCAAAGCGACTAAGCCTACCCTGTAGGCCCCGACGCCATCGACGAGTGAGCGATAACCAACCAAAGATCGATTTTTATAATAGGAAATATAGCAATCAGTGGTATGGACAGTGCGAACACCCGCGGATCAACGCCAGAATCAACAAGGCCGATTCAGAACAACTATGAATTTATTATGTGCTTCGTTACAAGGACGGCTCCAAATTCACCGTTTACAAACTCCTAAGACACGAACTGATGGACTTGAGTCCAAATCAGAAGTTAAAAAACTTCTGACTTTAGCGGGAATCGAGCCCTGGACTTTCTGCATTGGATAGAATAGACAAGCAGTTATCGTTACAGTTATAGACCTTGAGCCGAATGTAACCATACGTCTTCCCCCCTCCACCCCGGGGGGCGGGTGGTCTGAGGGTGGTTTAATGTACTTTTATATATTGACTTTCGATTTCCGCTTGTAAGCCGTCACAGTTTTGATGGGTGTACCCACTGTTAAAACATAAAATAATGAATTTCGGTTGTAATGTGGACTCCATAAACCACCCCTTACGCAGGGCAAAAGATCTAAGGGTGGTTTGTGGTACTCAAATATATTTAATTTTAGTTTCTGCACGTAATACATTATGTTTTGAGTGGGTAAACTTATCAGGAATGACAACAACCAAATCATTTGACACCTATCACTTTCCATCTTTCTTCACCTATGGGGTCGAGATGGGGGACCCTACTCTACAACCTCTGGTGGGTCCGTGTTTCCTTGTTCATAACAAGTGTGACTCCTTGTCCTGCTGGGGGGGCCTAGCAGGTGATGAACCTGTTAGACCCTACTCGTCTTTTCCTTCAACCTCTTCATCTGCAGCCAAGAGCTAATATAGCACGTGTACCTGTGCTATAGCCAAGAGCTTGCAATTTGTAGTCTTGTTTCCTTTCGTTTTCGAATCCCAGTCACAATTAGTAGGGCAGCCTCTCTCGTTGCCACGGGCCTTGGTTCAAATCCAGGGTAAGACATGGTTCTTTTGTCGCCCAAGCACCAGAGTCTAGGAGGGAAGCCCCCTCACTGGTTGTGCTGTGTTGTGACTTTCCACCCTTCCTTTCTCTAACCTTTTCTCTTTGTATGAATGAAGAGGCACCCTTGCCCAGCAACAGCAGGAGGGGCAGCTTTTCTCTTGTTGCCAAGGGTCCTGGTTCGAATCCAGGGTAAGTCATGGATTTCTTGTCTCCCGAGCACCAGAGTTGGGAGGGAAGCCCCCTTACTGTCTGTGCTGACTGTGTGCCCCAGTATGAATGGTGTGTGAAGTAACCTTGCTGATGATGACAACATGCTTGCAGAATTTACTTCTTGCGTGGCCCTACCACAGGTTTGGTTATGTGTTGTGAGTTTTGGTTGCATGTAGTTAGCTGATTTTTAGTGGCCACCATCCGCCTGAAGAGTCCCAGAAGGACGAAACGCGTCGTGGATTAAGGTAACAACTTTAAATTAGCTACAGTTGTCATCAGCAGGTGAAAAGTTTTGTCGCCCCCAGCCCTTCAGGCTGGGCTTTATGTTCTCTATGCTTTCCCAACCTGTCAACCCTTCTCCAATCTAATTTAAAAAAAAAATGTTAACTTCTGTCGCTACCCACCTTATCTAAACCTTCCCCACACCTGGGCCGCAAACATAAGGGTGGTTTTGGGAAACTTGAATTAGTTTCTATTTCTGCTTGTAAGACAATGGTTTGGGGGTGTACTCACCAGGGACGACCAAAGTACTCACCGTAAAACTTAAGAATTGTTAATTTCTATTGTAAATAGATCTTTCTTAAAACTCCCTCTACCGGGACGCAAGGTCTGAGGGTGTTTTTGGTACTTTAATATATTGAGTATATTTTAGCTTGTAAGCTGCCATTACTGTGGTAGTTATACCCACCAGAGGTAATTTAAGTTCACTCAGTTATAAATAATGAATTACTAATTTCGATCGTAAATGAGCCGAACATGTATATTTTGCGTTGTACCCTTAAAAATAAATGGATTAGTTCAATTTTACGCTGCTAGACTTTAGATATAAATTTTGCTTCCTTTGTACAACCTTCTTAAGTAAAATAAATGATTGTATATAAAACCTATCAAGTTGTGGTTTAATATAATAATTTTTTTTGTACATTTCAAGGTTGTACAAAGGAAGACAAATTTATATCTTAAATCTAGCAGCCTAAAATTGAACTCTGCCATTTATGACCGAATTAATCCACTTTAGTTGGTGTGGCAAGAACAAATTTATAATAATATTTATATCACTATGGCTGCTATGCTTTTGATGTGTTCTGTTTACGCTCAATATTTTGGTGGGTATACCCACCATGGGTTTCCACCCACCTGGAAAAGAGCTACGTGGACCGTTACGTCACAATCTATATAGTATATTGTGACGTAGCAGTATATAGTAAATTATATAGTAATTGCCTATCAAAACATAAAACAATTATATATAAATGAAGGACAAGCCCAAGTTGTCTTGAGTTTGTCTAGGATATAGAACTACTGAAACAAAGCAGACAATATAAATTGAAAATCGTAACATTAGAATTACCTGACAGTGAAAATTTGAGATTCGCAAATTTAAACTTTGTAGTTTTCATAGTTGCTAATTATTAATTCCTACAAATTTGCAACGTTTTGGTTTTTTGATGTTCAAGTCAAAATATTATTTCACCTTGATTTCAATATTGTTGCATTGTGTTTCCAGAGTTGATAAGGGTGACAAAAATATAAATTTCGCTCCCCCCTGAAAAATAGCTCGAGTGATTTAAATAAAAAATTGTCCAATCACTCTCCCCTGTAAAAGGGCTACCCTAATTTTGGTGAAATTTGAAGGGGACCCCCGTAATCTCTGAACTTAATATTTTGATTAGTTTAAGAGCGCTTTAAAAGCAAGATTATTCGGGGAAACTTAGAGCTGTCACTTTTTCAATACCCTAAGCCTTCACGGTATTTGCTTCTGGTTCTTCCGAAACGTGTTATATTGTATCACAATGTCCAGTGTACAGAATTTGCTAAAGAAAATTTCGCCTACATTTTAAAATTGTGAATATGGATTCAACACAACTGTTGAACATTAATTTTTCAGCCTTCCTATAGTTAATGATACTTACTGTTAAGTGCGGCTGTAGTAGGTGTACTGAGAGTAGAAGTTGGAGTGTTAGTTGTGGAACTATTTGTTGTCGTTGGCGTGGTGGTATTGGAAACAGTTATAGAAGCATCAGAAGTAGTAGTGGGAGTAGTTGTATTTGCGACGTAGTAGTGGAACAGTTGTAGTGGATAGTGGGAGTAGTGGGAGTAGAAGTTGTGGTTGGCGTGGTAGTAGTGGAAACAGTTGTAGTGGGAGTAGTGGTTGTAGTTGGCGTGGTAGTCGTGGACACAGTTGTAGTGGTAGAGGCACCAGGAGCGGCTGTGGTGGTAGTAGTGGGAATAGTAGTGGTAGTAGTAGTCGCAGCAGTGGTTTGTCCAGGGACCGTGGTGGTTGTAGTAGTGGCAGCAGTTGTAGTTGCTGCGGTGGCCACGGAGCTCGCAGTGACAGCAGCTGCAGCGGCCTTTGTTGTGGTACTGCTGACCTTGGTTGTTTTCGAGGTTGGTTTCGGAGTTGTTTTAGTTGTTGTCTTGCTTGTTGTCTTTGGTGTTGTCTTGGCTGTTGTCTTCAGTGTAGTTGTTGTTACTGTGGTTGTCTCGATGGTTGTTTTTTCTGGAAATTGGATTTTTTGTCAGTTTGCAATTAATTGAGTGCGTTTGATAGAAACTTTCCTTAAAAATAAGAAGTTTTATTTGATTCTTCGCCAGAAGCTGGCTGAATACATGGTAGATCTATCCCATTTCATCCACACTTAAGAGAGGCGCTAAAATAACTACTAAAACTTTACGTACCCATTAATATATATTACTATAAAAAAGTTAGAATTTACCATGCAAAACTTTCATAATACCCGGAAAAAAGATGTACAAAATTACAAAATCTTAGAAGTCAACATTAAATACAATTAATAAATTTAAAAAAATTAATCCCGACTGAGGTTTGAACCCGGGTCTCTCACATTACAGGAAGGTGCCTTAGCCAACTAGACCTCCAAGACGCTATCTTATTAATATTTAATTTGTTGTTGCATTAAAGATCTGAATGGATGGTTCGAACCCCGGTCAGGATAAATTTTATAATTTCTGAATTGTATTAAATATGAACAATTTCCACCTACGGGAAGTGTTTCAGACATACAAACTTATTTCCTCTTGATTAACTGATAGGAAAACCGATTGCCAAGATAATTGTTACCATCAAAATAAAATATGTCGAATAAAAGAAATCGTGTCGAGTGTCGACCTTCTCCCGCCCGATGTCGTGTCGGATCGGAGTGATAAGAGTTTGATCACGGAACCCAGAGCCGGATGCTGTTATCAGTTAGATCTGTTCGCGTGATTATCTACTGATCTTGCAGTGTGTAGCCCTTGGTCCCGTATCATTCAGTTCACTGATAGCATCATTTATGTAATCACATTGTGACGTAACGATTAGCGTCATCTTGGACGTCAACGCTAGCTTAAAAGTTGGGCTATGTTGAACATTCAAGTTTAAGTTTATCGCATCACCGCAATCGTGAACGCGTCCATATGAGAAGACCTTTGGCCAACAACAGAGAACCATACTGTTCTAACTACCTTCTTAAAAAAATTTAAAAATCAAAAATCAAAACTGCCTTGACAGAGCATATTATAATTTGTTGGAGATTTTTTTATGCCATACTTAGTACTATCACAAATTCTGCCACAGTCATTCATTTTAAATTTCTTTCATGATTAATTAATTTAAAGTGTTTTTTTTTAGACCTAGCCGTAATGGAGATGGAACAGTATGGTTCTAGAGCGAGTTATTTGTAATGAGGGGTGAATTATAAAAATACGGGACGATAGAAGAACATTACTGTTTATTATTACGAACTATTACATTTTAAATAACAGTTAAAAATAAAATGTTGCCAAACTTTGCAACGATGCAGTCACGAGACAAAGCATTAGTAGAAGTAATAATAATAAGTAATAATTGTATTTAAAGCACGCAAATTGAAGATTCAGTAGTTGGACGCTTCTTTTAGATCTCAATTATTTGGAGTGTATATTATAAGACAAAATGTATTTATTTAATCATTTTTTGGCTGTATTTATACATGTTTTGTTTTTGTTTTGTTTTGTTTTTCTTTCAGTAAAGTTTCCGAAGAACTTTTCAATTGATACCCAAGCTTGGTTGAAAAGACAGACAGCAAAATAAACCGAACGATATCATTACAGTTTTTGATCGTATCTCGTGAACTACTTAGAGTATGGATAAGTGATGAGAACAGTTATTATGTTTTGACAGAACTCTTTCCTGCATAATGCAACATTCAAATGTTATAATAAGTAAGATTTAAATTCGAAAGTTAATAAACGTATTTCGTATTTGAATTAAAAACCTTTCTAACTATTTTATTTGAGTTATATTCATGGCCAATAAAGCAAAATTACATAACAATCCTTTTTCCGTTGTCACCTTTTCAAGGTTTTGCCACGTTCATGAGATACGACTAGGAACGTTAATTTTGCGAGGTGTTTATACGAATCAATTATTTTGAAAAGGGGGTAATCTAAAACATACTTCGGAGATAAACGAGAAAAAATTTTTTCAGTATTAAATAACAAGTACAATGCTTAATGTATTATATTGACACAAGCGTATAAATATGTATTCAAAAATTGCAATGACGTTAAGTTTACTTCTAAATTGACCAATAAAAAAAAGTTTGTTGTTTCGAAATATAGTGCCTTGAAAGTATCATGGTTTTTACCTCATGTGAATGGATTGGTTAATATTGGTTCATAAAAACAAATGGCAATTAAATGATTATACCATTTTTTTATTCTTTGTAATTAGCATGCTTAAATTTAAGCCACATGCACAAAAAAAATTGGTGCTCGACTTATCTCCTTTTCAAAACAAATGATTTTATTTTCATGTGAATGGAATTGTGAATTAGGCTCATCACCTGAAAAATCCATCCCACACACCTCGGAAAAATAATTTCAATTGCTCTCACCAGAACGCCGCGCCAAGCACGTTACAGACAACGTGTCTACTAATTTGCTCGTACATGAAGATTTAGAAGTGGTTGCGTCTAACATTAGTTACAACAAAGAAGGCGGGAGACCTCAATACAACCTGCGTCTTTTCAGTTTGATGATTGACAAGAGTGTTACTTGGGTAGATCCAGAGTGTAGTAATGTTTATTACATAATGCAATATGTTTTTGTATGTTGTTCCGTATATAAATGTCAGTGTCATATACATTTTTGAATTCACGTATATAAATTCAATTTTTCTCCAGAGCGTTGTACAACTTAATGCTAGTATACTTACGAGCATGCAGTGTACAACTGTACATGGCTGCCTGGCAAAGACTAAATGTTTTAAAATGAAGCCCTGTTCTTTGACCTTGTGAGTACGATCAAGAATGCAAGTGCGTCTACCTTCGCATGTCCACATCTCGTTGTCCCACTTCCCCGGGAAGACGCAGTTGATGGTGTTGTACGTCTCGACCACCTGGTTGCCGACCGGGCAACTAGTGAAGATCGCCATGGTCTTGACGGGAACCTTCTCGGCGCAGTCGATCCCGGCTCCGAACTTCGACTCCATGGACTCGTGTTTACAAGTGAAGTTGGCGTCTCCCGCGTCCAAACCGGGACACCCGAACAACATTGTCATCATTTTCTGCAATCAGGACAATAGCTGAACTAGATCCAAATCAAGCAACAAGTTTCCATTTTTTTAATGACCATAGGTTTCCTTAGTGAACCTTGGGTTGTAGTCAGCAGCGGACACTTTCATGTACAATTTCCACCATTTTCAAGCTCAGGGGTAAGATATAACCCCTTCTGTAACCCCAGCTATCACATGTTCCGGTGTAACAGTGTTATCTCAGGGGCCGGGTAAGATATAACCCCTGCTGTACGCCGGAAGCTTGATTTGTGTAACGATGTGGACGGTCAGTACAATTTTTGGTAATGTATTGAACTTCATCCAGTCGTACACAATGCTGTGCTCAGAAAATTCAAATTTCGAATTGACTTCAGTAGATACTCTTTGTAGTACAAATTCCGTCTGGGTGCGGGCCAGAATTTAACTCAGACCTTTCCCCTGGAGAAAAGAGCCTTAGAGCATCTTGCGAACATCATCTAGTCTTAGGTAAGGGAGTATGTAACTTCCAGAATATAGAGGCGAGCTTCCTCGACGACCACGACGACAAGAGAACCTGCTTTTCCTTCTCTCTGCCTATGGATGGATCTGTCAAGCACAGGTCCCCTAGACTAGAGCATTTGAATGACCTAACGATTGACGCTCCTTTAATTTAAAATATATACTCATGGGTTTTTTCATTGGGCTGGTCAAAGTCACTGCAGATTTCTATTTTATCACATAATCCTTAAACTTAGCAGCCAAATGAAAATCAACATCAAACTTCTTGGAGTCAAGCTAAGGCATTTGGCTGAGCTCGAGAAAACCAGGTTTTTACGCAGAACGCAGATATTTAGTCTGGAAAAATTGGAACTCTATCGTGTGTCCTATCGGGCTATGGTTTACACCAAAACGTTAAGTAAGAATGTAAGAATTGAGCTAACCGAGCACATGTTCCAATAATTGCTCTTTTGTTAGAAACTGACCGTAAATGTGCCAACAAATAGGTAACTTGGTAATTTCACAAGACTGCGTAGGGGAAAAATATTTGAAATGTTAAAAAAATGCTCTGATCGAAATGTGCTCATTCATTGATAAAATCGTCATAATTTTTTTGGTGAAAATTGGAGGTCGAAAAGTGGTTCAGACTGTATGTGATATATGCTGGATTTGCCGATCAAGCGAATTTTTACATGGACATTTAACACTGTAAAAAAAAATATATGTTGGGGGCACCCGACGTTCCCTTATGATCAAGATAACGAACACAAAAGCCGGATGGTTGTTATCAAATTACATCGGAACTGGTAGAACATGCATGGGATGAAGTTAAAAAAAATTGGACGCTCACTTATTTTTTTATTTGAAATTGGATGGCTAAGTGGTTAGACCTGTGTATATAACTTGGATTTTGATGATGCAATTTACTGGACATTAAATATTGTGCTTATGTGGGGTACTGATTTGATATTCTCGAAACAAAAATATCAATTACATCAGTATGGGACTCCACGCTGAAGAAAAAGATGGCGCTCAGCTTTTTGTAGGCAATCATGCGATGCTTGTATTTTAAATTTGATGCTTCTGAATGCATACACATTCACTCAAAGCTGCGTGCAAGATTCATTTCTAAATGAGCGACACTATACTAATATGTTGATTATTCTAAATAACGGGTTGACTTGTACCTTAATAAATCTTCCATTACAACATCCACTTAAGACCGTTGCAAGCGCCAGCAATCACCAAACATTAGTGCGTAATGTACAAGTTTGGGTACCTTTTAATCCCTATCTTTCTACCCTAATTAAACATTCTAAACGTTGGGAGGTTGTGTGGTGATTGATAATGATTTGCGCATGGATCTACAGTAGGCAATAATATGCTGTTGCTTTGTGGTTTTAGTACCTGACCTTGAACCAACTTATATCAATTTTCCCGGGTAAATTACCAAGCTACCAAGCTTATGTTAGAGAAATATTTGAAAAGTATAAAACGTTGTGACAGATCCAGTGCATGTTAAAGCGAGGGCATTTAGCTCGAAATAGAAGTAGATTTGTGCAAAATGTGCTACTAATTTCCCCTTCAGTGGCTTCAGTGAAAAACTATAAAATATTCCTCTCTATCATTTAAAGACAATCATCAACAAATCCGACTGAAACTTTTGGCGGTAGGGCTGCCCAAATTTGGGTAAAATATATTTGTTTCGAATAAGCAGAAACATAATGCAAAACGGCACTATCAAAATTTGGAATTGTTCGCCCTTTCATAAAAAACGAAACTTTAAAAAAACGGGCGATAACTTTGTGCATTAAAGCTGCCCTGAGTGGAGAAATGTCAAAACTTACCGAGGGGCAGAGAAGAGTGCAAATATAGATATGATTTTTTTCCTTTAGTGCGTATATTAGAAATTTCTCTTTTTCATAAAAAAACTACAATAAAAAAATTATGGTAACTTTGGGCTCCAGTGCAATCAAAAGTATAAAATAATTTGATAAATAAAATAGTGCAAATGGTGACAAGGACTGTCTCCCTTCAAGAACATCAAAGTAAATGACTGATCTTTATGAATACCAATTTTAACACATCTGACGTAATCTTTGGGACCCAGAGCTGCCCAAAGTGAGAAAATAGTACGACTAGTAAGACATTTTGCCGATTAACTAAAATAAAGATACAGCTTGGAATTTTGGGCAAGTGAAATTATGTTCATTCTTTCATAAAAAACACAATTCCAAAAATACTGATGTTACATAGGTTCGCTGCGCTGTCAAGGGTGGTAAAATTTTCAAATTCTCAGGATTGGCAGTTGAGCGGTGCTTATTTGGACTTTTTCACAAAAACACCATTTAAAAAAAATCAATTGGTAATTTTTGGCCCCAAGGTTGTCCAACGTAGGAAAAGTAAAAAATTACAGTTTTGCATAATAATGGTGCGATTATGATAAGATAAATCTAAAATGTTCTGCTCTTTCACAAAATCATCATCTTGGAAGAATCGTGAAGTAATTTTGTGTCATATCCAAAATGTTAAAGGTCCACATTTTTCATATTAGCAGAAAAATGTTGCCTCCATAACTCCAACACTCACGTAATTTTCTTCACATTTAGCTCACTTTACAATACACAGTGCTCTTTCATAATATGGAAAGCAATATGTACGTAACTGATTTACTTTTCAAGATATTTAGACTGGAAAAAGTTTGAAATTTCTATCTTTTAACATTGAAACACAGGAATAATCTTTTAAAAAATACCTTTTCATAGCTATAAAACTCTCAATATTAAATGCCATGTTTGCCAAAATTGTATCATAACAAAGACAAGACCTCAAAGAATACATAAAAATCTTTAAAATGTGGCCCATCTGTACAACTTTTCGAAATAATTATGCCTGAAGTAGATTGTACGCGTAGAGACTTTGCAACAATGTGAAGCTGAATCAGTAAAATATAGAAACAACAACAAACAACACACCAAATGTAAAATCTCTCTTGCTACTGCTCGCGAAGAAAGCTGTCATTTTGGCATGGCTTCTGTGAATAGCTCCAAGATTGCAATGTTGCCAAGCGTATGCTAAGGTTGGCAATACACTTTCATGGCCTTATATTACGCCTTACACTTCATAAATCGTAAGTGAAACAAAGCAACCGTACAAATGTGTTAATAATGTATAAACATAAATATAATTAAAAGAGACTTGTTGCACACAAGCAGATATAAAATTGATAAAATTTGACTATTATTTAGTCTTCACTATGTAGCTACACTGAATTTTAGCAGCCATGACTATGGCTGTCATTAGTCAGTTGACCCACTAGCAGTTCTTACGACGTAAATAAAAAAACTGTTTAGTGAAAATAACAATACATTTGATCGAAAGTATATATTTACAGGGTTAATTTAAGAAGGAATAGGACACATTTGGCAGTTGGCTCGTAGCTATTCGCTCGGCCAGGAAGCATCCGACGGATATGCAACTTTTCAAAGTTGTCAATAAAGCATACATTGACAGCCCTACGGTCATAGATTTTCAAAACTTTTCTAAGTCAGGCAGGAAATAATCGGTAATATAGTAAATTTTGGACTTTTTAACAAAATCGAAATTTCTTGAAACTTATTTATTTTTTATAAATTATTTAGAAACAAAATTACGAAATGTGTAACTGCAGAGCCCCATATTTCCACTTTCGTGACATACGTTCAAAATTTCTAACAACTGTGGTGTCAGTCGGCCGAGCGAACAGCAATTTGCCTAAAACGCATTTCCTATGCTATCTTTAGATACACATTAACATTTTAAAAGTATCAAATAATTGTAATTTTAATTTTTAAACCTACACTTAGAGGAATGACTTAAAGACTAGACTAATCGGAAATTTTCTGATTTTTCAAAAGAACACCATTTTAAAATAGTTTAGTTATTTATTTATTTATTTATTTATTTATTTACGTCTATCCTATTCAGTTATAAAAACTGATTTACAAAGGAGGACAACTAAATAAATCTAATAACATAGATAGGCCTACAACAATGAACTTTTGAAATAGTAATATTACAACAATGCAATAAAATACTCAACAAATTTTGATAACAAATAAAAAGGATATTAAATGCAATTTATGAATGAATCAAATAATATATAAAAAAAAGGGGGGTGGGGAATGAAAAGAAAAAAAAGGAAAAAAAAGAAAATAAAAGAAAAAAGAAAAAATGAAAGGAAAAAAAGAAAGAAAGAAAGAAAAAAGAAAGAAGAAAAAAAAACATAAAAAAAGAAAAACGAAAAGAAAAAAAGTTGTGCGTTTCCCCTCAGCGGTCAAAATTTATTTCGTTCCAAGGGCTTTGAATTACTTTAACTAGATATTTTGATCCTCTTTTTGGGTACCTAACGAACTTGTTGATGACCTACGGCAACAAATAAATATTTGTAAACGCGTGGCAATGTTCGTTTTCATGACACCACATATAAAACTTTAATCTCTCACGCTAGAACGTGTACCTCTTCTCTGCCCTCACCGGCCACGTCACTACTCCACCATGTGTGAGTGCCAAGTCCAACCACACTTCGTGTCCCAGGACCAAAACCAGGAGAAACAACTAAATAGTAAAGACTTCTCACCTGAGCCGACGCGCTGATGCCCTTCGAGTTCCTCGGGTCGGAGATTCCACCCGCGTTGTGCGCTCCCCTGGCTGAGAGACCGTCTGTTAGAACAACCTGGGGACATGAAGTGTGGTATTAACGACGTAAACCACACTTGTGTGGACCATAGATATTGAACCCCTTTTGTAGGCTAGATTAGCAGTCTCCTATACCTCCGCACAGGCGCGAGCGTAGCAAATCGAAGAGCCAATCGGCCCATTTCAAGATGGCGATTTGGCGTTTTAGTTTATGCTTTTTTAATGCAAAAAAGAATTTTACGGGATTGTTTGATATGGTTTTATCTTGTGCAGCATGGTATTGAACAAACAGAAACAATACAAAGTTATTGTATAAGGGAATTTAGTAATCATTTGGTGTTAAAGGCTAGTATGTCATGCTAGTAGTATGTAAAGGCTACCTTTCAACCTGGCGGCAATCTTGAGAACTATTTGTGCTACAAATTGCTCCCATTTGATTAACATGTAAACTGGAATTTCAAGATGGCTTCTAATTGTCACGGAAGTGGACCACCGACTGCTAATCTAGCCTACAATAGGGGTTCAATATCTATGGTGTGGATCATAATGTAGTTCGGTCAGTGTTGAGGAAGGAACTTTTAAAAAGAACGCGTTCTCGTGAACGCGTTCTTTTTTTGCGAACTTTTCAGTGAACTTACTCTTTTTTTAAATGAATGAACTTGAACTTTTAAAAGTTCATTCTGAGAACGAACTTTTCAGTTTTAGAAAGTTCATTTGTAAGTTCTTTCCGTGCGCCGAGCAGCCATCGACTCGCCGCCGTCGACGCTTAAAAACAATAACAAATCGTTGTTTATCGTAGTTTTTTTTGTTTATTTGGATTAAGGACGCGTCAACCGTTAGGTCATAATGAACCACTCTAACCAAGGGGGGAGGGAGGAGGGGCCCATGCTGGTCAGAACCAGCCACGGGAAAGGGGAGGAAGGGGGGTTTCGCACGTCGCGGTCGTCATCGTCTTTGTTATAGTTCGTTGTGACACGGTCATCGTCGTCAGGGTGGTCGTCAAGGGAAGGGGGCAGGGTCCCCGAAGACAATTGCCAGAGCTCGCCTCTATTTATTGTTTATCGTAGACCTACGTTGACGCACGTTCAGCTGATTTTGACAACATCACGCACGATTCACGAAGTTAAAACGATGTACGCCAACTAATTCGGAAAAAAATCTTGGAAGCCTAAAATGCTAAGTATCTGCATTAATTTTACAAGCTGGTCGACGAGAATGTATTACAAATCATCAACACGATCAAAGACAGCTCAACACTTTCGTCCGATCCGACTCAAACTCGCAAGTAAATTGGTACTCGAACACCCCTAATGTTTTTTCTCGTGTTTTTCTTCTAAAATAGTGATTTTTTTTTACAAAAGAACTTTGAAAAGAACTTAGTTCATATTTTAGACGAACTTGAACTTTTCAAAATTTTAGGTTTTAAAAGAACTTTAAACTTTTTAAAAGTTTATTATTTGAGCTGTGAACTGAACTTTTAAAAAGTTCATTTTAAAAAAGAACTGACCCAACACTGCGTTCGGTGCCGTCCTTGCAACTCCTCCGGGCTAAGCTCCCCGGGTTACTCAAGTGTTTATAGCATTTGATGATGTTGGTGGTTGTTGACTGTCCCTCTCTGGATCATTCTGGACGCAAGACTTCCCTAACAAGTGCATCAATAAATTGAATTAATGAAATGAAATTTATAATGAAATTGTTTACATTTAATGCAACACAATTTATAGTAAATATGACCTTTCAACAAATAGAAACTATAGTTTACTATACTTAGATAAAATAATCAACATCGTTATTAAACACTTATAATATGAAATAAATTGCAAAAAAAAACATTAAAGAAAAGTAATAAGGGTTAACAGGTAATCAAATAATATCAAGTAATAGAGCAAACTTCCGTATGCGTAACTGTATGGTTATCATTAAGACATTAGTAGGCATTTAGAATTAAAATATGTTTAATTGGATGAGCGTAGCGAGCGAAGCGAAGATTCCATTTCACTACACTGGAGAAAAAAATCCGGAATGTTTTTTTTTTCCTGTATTTTTGTCTGTTTGTCCACACGATTCCGGCTAAACCGATACTCCGATTGCAATGAAATTTTATGGAGACCTTCGAAATCTCTGAACTTAGAACTGCCACGTTTTTGAGCGCAATCGAAAAATTATTTCTAATGAAAATCGCAAATTTACGATTTTTTTCGATTTTTAAAAAATTTCTTCGACTTATAACATCTACATGCTTAATCCGATTTTAATGATTTTTTTTACAGAACCTTAATTTTATGAATTATTATATTCGTGTAAAATTTGAGCGCAATCGAATAATTATTTCTTATGAAAATAGCAATTTTACGATTTTTTTCTTTTTTTTAAATTACGATTAAGAAAAAATAAAAGAATAAAGTTATTTTTTTAATTTAATTTAATTTAATTTAAAAAAAAATTGACTTAGTAATAATTTTTTCACAAAACAACAGAAAATCTGCATAACACATGGCAGGTCAATGCACCAATTACGCTCATCCAACAACGCGGCGGGACTTAAGCGTTTTCCTAGTTAATTGTTTGAAACGATCAAAGCTTGAAATTTTTTTAATGTAGTCTGGAAGATGATTATAAAGAGATATATCTAAGATAAGGTTAATCCAAAGTACAATTTGTCCCCCCACGTCTTCCCCTACGTTCCTCCCCCTGAAAAGAAGTATACATGGTGGTAACTGGTAACTAACACTTATAGAAATTGTTATATCTGTTAAAGCGCCCTAAAACGACTAATACTAATAATAATAATTTAAAAATTGAATGGCTTTTGTTGACGACGGCGGAATTAAATTGTTACATTACATTAAATTACGTTCCTATTTTTTAATTAACCTCTTGTTCTTGATTGGTGACGAATCCCCTCTCAAGACTTGACTCGAGCTCCCGAGGCGTCGTTCAGTTTTTTCAAACTAGTTTTGTCATGCTGTGTATCTCGAGGAATGTGTTGCGTATAACTCTTGACAATTTGTACGTGCCTGATTAATGTGTGTACATTGTCAACACACAGACTTACTCCTAGCTTCCCACGCTAAAAATGTGTTTCACTTTTAGTTATATTCGTCGACTTATTTGTAGGTTTAACTGTTATGCAATGGCAGAATTTGGCTTCAAACTATCTTAATTATGAGGCGAATGAAAAGTTAATAAATTTAACATGTCATATTCAATTTCGATTCCGATAAATAGTAAAAATTATCTAAATGAATCAGTTTTGACTTTTCTTTAAATTTGTTGCAAATCATCGACGACCGAGACTTTAATTTGTCTATTGTTTAAAAATCACACACAGTTTTACAAATATCAAATTTTCCAGAAATAAGAATTATACGAATTTTTAAGTTGTTACCCTAATAATTAATAATTTTAATAAAATATATTCTTCTTTTCTCCTCAACCACATTTATGTTCATCTGAGAATCGTGCAAAGTTATTGCAAAAGCCGAGAAGTTTCTAAGCTGCCATAAGCTTTACTCTGATAGATGTCTGCAAGGTTACTTACCGCGCAGATGAGCAGAGCTCCTAGTACATTGAAGGTGGTCGCCATGGCTTCTTACTGTACGAACTTCTGAAGAGGCTGCTTATATATCCGTCCTTCATTTAAACTGCTTCCAATATGAATGCACACCTTATCATTTTGTGGCAATCCAATGAGCTTCATTAACAATGGAATATATTGATGAAAGGTCGATTTTCATAAAAAATCAATATACATCCGTTTCCCGAATTACGTAAACCATAATTCAGGATACTCACCGAGATATCCAAACCTTGATATGATTGATTCTCCTTCATTTGATAATCACCAAGCAAATCTGAAATGTTACTTTTTTCTATTTTTTAACAATTCAGACATAATGTTGTGAATGAACATAGATAACGATATCTAGCGTGTCAGTGGTGTTATTTCAACCATAACAAAGTAAGGTGACAAACCACACTATTGTCACGGGAAGATGACAAGACGAGATAGTAACATTTTGAATTTCAGGTTGACACTAAAAGTAAAATATAAATTTCTACCTATATTTCCGTCTAGATAATGTGCCTCAAAGGAGAGGTCCAATAAGTTGCCCCCCCCCCCCCCCCCCATCGTCAAACATCAAAATTTTTATTTTCTGAACAGAATTTCTCTGGCAGCAAGTGAGCACTAACGATGGGGTATCGAGCACTTTCAAAGCACAAACGATTAGCATAAAAACTTTGATCATTGGAGCTGGTGGGAGGGCCAACTATGGACCTTCAATGGAGTCACGTATTGGTAAAACAATAGCTATGTTTTAAAAAAAAATATGTTTTCCTCGGAGGTTGAATCTGGGAACTCTGCTGTAAAGGCAGATGTTAAAACCAGTTGGTGGTCCGGGGTGTATTCTGAATTGTGATTGAATGGTAGGCCTACCAATTTCCAATTCGCGAATTTTCGCGATATTTTAGTTGATACCGCGAACTTAAGGCGAAATTAGCAATTATGTATTTAAAGTAAACGCGAATTAGGTCACGAAATTTCAAACAAAAGTTTTTTTTCAAAGTTTTGGTGGAGGTGCCGGGTAGGTAGTCGAAATTAAATTAATCCAGACTGGTACAAGTGGTGGAGGTGCCGGGTCATACAACGCGATTGTGAGATCGTAATAAACGTTTGTACGCGAGTAAGCTCAAAATACTTCATATCAAAATATCAACATTACACAAAATATGCATAATTTCGTATTTTTGGTGGAGGTGCCGGGTAGTAGAAATTAATCCTGGTAAAAACTGTCGAAAACTTTGAAAACCGAAAGCTGAAATTGAGCTTCAAATTAAAACCCTTTCTAGTTCTCACTCTCATTTGCTTGTTAATCTCTTAAACTAATCATAAATGGTCCTGGAATTTGTAACACTAATAATTTTAAATTAGGCGTTTTTTTCTTTTTTTCTTTTTGAGTTGTGCATTAACAAATTGTTTTTTTGGGTAAAAAACGGAAAATCGCAAATTTTTATTTTAAGGCGCGAATTTTTAATCTAAAAAAAAACATTTTTGTACATCTCTACTAATTGCAATGGTAATAAGAATGTTAAATATCTGGAGGCCCAAAGACTTGCTTTTTGTACGCATTGTAGGTGAATGTTGTCAAGTTTCTATAGTTACAGTCTTGTTAATTATTATTATATACCTAAAAAACTTATTTTAAAATCTTTATTTCTATGGATTCTGGCTAATTCTGTCAACATTGTCTTTCAAAAGGTACTACATCACCATAACTTTAATGTCCATGTAAAATATGAACTCTGTAGCCCCACTCGTTTGGTCAGAATCGGCCCAAATGTCACGAAAATATCGCACTAAAAATCGAACAAAAATCGTAAAAGTACGATATTCATAAGAAATATTTCTTCGATTGTACCCAAAAACGTGGCAGGTCTAAGTTCAGAGATTTCGAAGGTCCCCTCAAAGTTATATCAAAATCGCATGCACCGTTTGCCCTGGTAGAGAGCAAACAGACAAAACACAAACAAATAAAAACAAATAAAAAATCATCCGAGTTAATTTTTATGGTGGTCAGTGAAATTGAAGTTTTCGCTTCGCTCATCCAATAAATGCTCGTATCGGGAGCATCTTTAGTGTAAAACGAATGTCTACGTTTCTTATGAACCAAATCAAGCGAGTAGCTATACGAAGAGCCCGGTTTTGAACTTTCTGGCTGCGGTTGTCCATAGCGGAGCCGCATAAACAAGAATCGGTCGAATTAGGGATTTATATAAATGTACGGAATTTGAAATGTACATATTACTCGATTTCGTTATCATAGGATACTGCATGGAAAGTCTTGTTGTGTGTTTACTTAAAGTGTTCCGTCCAGGTCAGACCAGAGTCAAAGATAACACCGAGATACTTTACTGAATAATTTTCTGGGATTTCTTCGTCAAAATAGTGATATACTGCCGTGCTGGACAAATCGCTCAGCACGTCTCCTAGCAAAAAGTATAGCTGCGCTCTTGGTGACATTTATTTTAATGCGTCATTTCTCGTATCATATTTCAATTGCGATAAGAGCTTCTTAAAGTTTGCACAATGCAAGAGGAGCCCTTCATGAACTGACGAGTAGGGCTGTATTATCAGCATAGATAGCATATGTTACTCCAGAGAATTTTGCAGGTTATTGATGTAGATACGGAACTCCAATGGCCCTACGAGGGATCCTTGAGGGACTCCTGCATGTATTGGCCTAATAGAAAAGTATGATTGTCAAACTGTGTAGTGAATTTTCTATCACAATGATAGGAATCTATTACTTAAATAAGAAAGGGTGGAAAGCTAAGATTAATGTGTTTGTGGTTCACTGCGTGTGCTAAACAATATGTTATTTAACTCTAATTATGGGAATCTGCAGAGATTGATAAACGGTCCATCAATCTACATGAGAGAGATAATAGCCAGCCTGCCTCACGCCTGGAAGCCACTTAAGCTGTTCTGCGTAACAAGATAAAAGACGTGCAATATTTAAACACTACGATAATCAGCATAGCATAGAAGGGACCTTCTACTGGTTCTCTTCCTATATCCAGCAAAGCAGGTGTATAACCTCACGTTTATATATTTATTATTTTTTATCATCAGCCCTTTGACAAGAAGTTGAAGAAAAAATGTTTCATTACATTTGAGTAGAGGTGAGGTCATACCTTTTCGATGACATCGCCACCCCGCCCCGCCCCATCTTTATTTGAATAACGTGCCTGCCAGTGTTGCCGCTGTGCAAAGCGCGGCTGAGGGCAGTGGCCAAGATGCAGCAGCCATGTGCAGCCGCCCTTATTGACGTCAAAAGTGCAACGAGCCGTACAAAAAATCTATCAATAAAAGTTGCTTTCCACAGGACTTCTTGATTCTCTTGTGTATATTTTTTCATAACATGTCTTATAATGTCATTAAGTTTCATCTGAACGCCAATTTAGTGAAGATGAGAGTTGTCCTTTAAGCGTTGAACCACGTTTGCTATGATATTCACAAATAATTTAGCCAAAAGATACCAACAAGAATCAATTGATTCTCTTTAACACTATTTAACTTTCAATATATTTTTACTAGGCTATATAATGTTAAATTAAAATTTGTGTATGCTTTTAACGCTCCAATTGACAATGACAGCCAAGCAAGTATGGAGGTCTAAATTTTTTTTATTAGGTGTTGGTGTGATGAAGATTAGAAACCCAATTACAAGAAATGTTATAGCAAGTAAACTGTGCTCATTCAAGCCTAGCATTATTCAGTGTACCTTCAAAATATCTCCTCAATTCTTAATATAATCATCAGTGTATTTTTGTCAGATGATGTATTTTTGTAAATAATATCAGCCAGTTGAAGGAACGTAAAACTTTCCAACAGATTCCTACCTAAGATCAGTGTAAAAGTTCAGTTAATTATTACGTATTATAATCTCCTACAGTTGGGTCAGAATTAAGAACTTGTCTCGATATGGCGCATTTCAGAATCCACAGCTAATACTTCTGATAAATTTGAAGGAGTTCATCTAAACATTACATTAAGAGATTAAGTATTTTTTTTAAAATTAAAACCATATTACAACTGGTAGAAGTAAGGAATTACAGAGGGAGTTAGGCAGTATCAGGCTATATTATTGGGTCGGATAAAATAAGTAACAATCAGTCCGAGAAGACGCTGCAAGACAATATATAAATCAAAGATTCACTTTACAATATAATACTGTTTGTACATATTAACTTACTTTAGTGGTTATACCTTTCCGAAAAATGTCAGTCAACGTATAAAGTTATTAGATATCAAATCAAAACAAACATTATTCAAAATTAAAGAAAAAAATTATTGAATGTAAAGAACAAAATCAACTGTTGTTTAGTAAATATTCGGGAAAACATTGAACGTTGTGAAAATTTTCAAACGAATTTATACTTTTTGTATTTGATATAAATTTTGATGTAAAGGTGATTCACTGTATCATTTCGAATGCCAACGTCATAACTGAGCTATATGGTATATAAAGCCGTAAGACATGTTAATCTGAGCTAGCTTAACACTCTCCTGGCCACATTAAACACTGGAGTTGTCTCAGACCCGAACAACGCTTTAGAACGCTCTGGCCGGGAGAGGCTTAAGTTATGTTTTAAATTTAAATTTCTCTGCAAAATGGCCCAGGACACCCCTTCAGGTGTCTAACTAGGTATAAATGAAAATTGAACAATTGTAAATGGATGTTCGAAGGCTATTAAGAGGACTCAATCCCTTGCATTTGCATTAACAATTGAAAAAGAAATCGCACAATACTTTCAATTTGGAATGCAGGTGGCGGGATTCGTACTGGGGATCTCTACAATCAGAGTCTAGACCATTAAGCTTGAGCCAACACTATCGGTTTTGCTTACGAAATATTATTGCGTTTGACTTCTTACGTTTTGTGTAGCTTAGCCATTCCCATTTGCATCTTATCAAAATCCTAGCACTGCATGTAACGTCCGAAGGCAGTACATAATTGCACACACACAGCAGTCAATGCTATGGAATAACATGCGGTTCCCATGCCTGTCAATTAATCATGCCGTGCGCCCGAGCCTACGCAACGCTAAGTAGGCCATAGGCCTACTCAAATGAGGACTTTACAGCTATTCCAGTGGTCTAGCCCGATATGTAGCAAAACGATTCTGTGTTTACTTAATTTTACTACACTTTAGTGTAATATAAACGACAAATATTAAAATATGATTTGAAGGCTAGAACAGCCCATTATAAAACTCACAATTTGGAGACATTTGTTTAACAAAATACCTGGTACCAAATGTAAAAGACCGGAAAAATAGTTAATTTTAATATTTTAGTTGCATCTGACACTAGCCTTGCTATTGCAATGATCGAAAGCGACAGCAGTGAGTGATAGTGCATCAAGTTGGCAATATATCGCCTATGTGTTTTGTTACTTTATGAAAAACGAATTTACTCCAGAAGCTCTAAACTATAGTCTGGCGTCAGTATTGAAATGATATGTGAGTGGAGACATTCTTCTCATTTATGTGACTACAAGTGTGGTAACACCCTATGATTGTAGTTTCTCGCAAATAAATGGTAGATTACCACCATAATCATGTTCGCATTGGTGTTTGGTAAATTCGTAGTTAAGTTTTTCGTCTAGATTGAAGGCGACGCAATCATCATTGCCGGAATTTGCCCAAGGTTGTCCTGGACCCCAGGTGAACAAGGGTATAGCGGACGCAAGCACATCTGCAACAGAGAGTGTAACAAGTGAACAAGGGTATAGCGGACGCAAGCACGTCTGAGCTTACAATACACATCTGTGACTTACTTAATACAAGTCGATTGTATCTGCTGCTTTCGACTAATCGTTGTATCGATCGTGTTTACCAACCCTGGCTAGTCGAGCGGCAGTGACCAGTTGTTAATAGTGTGGTCTGAAGGGAACAGTACGCATCCACGAACTACTACTAGTCTCATTATTCATAAACTAGGAAAACACCAAAAACGAGTGTGTGACCCGTTAACATTCCTTTTCTCAACCCTACCTTAGGACTCCCTACCCTATCATAGGCTACAGTCGTGCATTATGGTCTTACAGTTGACGCGCCCTAATACCAACTTAACTTTAAAAACACATTATTTATACCAATATTATTTAATTTTAAATGCATATGTTCCCGGGTACTCAACACATGACTCGCTCACTCGTCTAACAACGACTTTGGCGTTTTCTTAGTCTAGTTAGCTAATGCGCCATTTTACCCGAAATGAGGGAGACCTGTGTTCAATACCCTGGTCGGGAAAGATTTTGTAATTTCTAGGTTGTATTTAAAAAAAATTTTTTAAAAATGTTTTGAAGGGTTTGCAGTCCATAATCTGTGCAAAACTTTTAAAACATAGTCCCAAAATCGTGTAAATATGGCCAAATTTAAAAATTAAATTTTCCCGAGCGAAATTTTGGGGGGTATCTTGATCGTGCAAGTTTCCCGAAAAACCTTTGGGCACGGCTTTTTCACCCCCAAGACAAAAAAACGAAAAATTTTTTTTTTCAAAGTAAAAAACCCATTGCGTTTAAAATAATTCCTAAACAACAGAAACCCTTTAAAATTAAATCATGGGTTTTTTCGAAAAAGTTTGGATTTTTTTTAAATTTTTTGGGAAAACTTTTTACCGGCTTTTTTTTTTTTAAATTTTTTTTTACCAATTTTTTAAACCAAAAAACGTCGAGTTTATTTTATTTTTTTTTTTTTTTTTTTTTTTTTTTTTTTTTTTTTTTTTTTTTTTTTTTTAAAAAAATATTTGATACCCTTTGTAGAAATTCAAAACCATTCACACCCCAATTTCAAAAAAGTGGGGCAATTTTGTTTAAAAAAGGGGTAGGTTTTTTTTAAAATGTGGACTGTATTTTTTCTTTATTTTTTTGGAATTATTTTACTTTAAAACCCATAGTAAAATCTTTTAACATCCATTTCAACCCCCTTTTGCTAGTGATACTAAAAAAAATATTAAAAAACAAAAACATGATGTGAGGTCCCCCAACCCCCTCAAAATTTTTTGCTTTAAACAATTTTAAACCCCTTTCTAAACTCAAACATAAAATGAAAAAAAAAGGGAGGCTTTTTAAATGTGGACTGATATTTCTTTTTTTATTTGAAAAACTTTACTTTTCAAAAAAAATCAGTAACAATTTCTTTTCACACCTTTTCCCAACACCATCTTTGGGCAAGTGACTCCCTAAAAAACCCATTTTTAATAAAAAAAAAATTTAAAGTGGGGCCCACGGGCCCTCACAAGCAAAAAAATTTTAAATGCCTAAAAAACCAAAACATACTCCCCCCCGTTGATTGGAGATAAAAAATACAAAGAAAAAAAATTACATAAGACTTTGAGTAGGGAGGGGAAAATTTAAAAATGACGGAATTGGGCCCCTTCATAAGGGGTTGCGCCCTAATCGTTGTTGACAACTCAAAACAAGCCCATCACCCCCTGGGCAGATGTTTCTAGGGCCCCCCCTTTTTCCCATTGGAGAGGGGCGGGGACGATCATCTCGAAAAAGGGCACACCTTTCCCCGGGTTTGTGGGTTTGTTTGGGAAGTGGGACCATTTCTGCCTTTGGGTTTGGAGCCCGTTGAGGTAGCCCCTTGGGACCACTTTTCCAAAATTTGCGGGGGCATATGTTGGACTCGTTGCCAACGGAAACGGTTTGATTGTCGACGTTTTAAAGGGAAAAGTCGGGCTCAGGTGGGGCTTAAATGGAGCCCCTATGAGAAAAGGCCCTGGACTTTAAAAACTTTGGGATAAATTAGGATCTTTTGACAAAAAGGTAGAGGAGGGGGAATTAACATGTTTCCAATTTGAAAAAGGGGAGAGTAGCTAATTCTTCAAAGGGAAAATGTAGCCGCCCACCACACTTTTCAAATGAAAATTTCGGGAAATTCACTGCAGTTTCCCCAGGGGACCACCAAAGTGTGGTGCACTGGGTGGAATGAAAGTGCCCGTAAATGTTCTTTTGCACAATTCCTTGATCTGATCGCAGAACGATTCGGTAAGGAACGGCCAAACCCCAATCTTAAAGTTAGGGTTTTGGGGCCCACAAAAGTTGGGAGTTTGTCCGGGAAATGTGTAGACATTTGCCTCTTCGGCGAAAACCCTAACGGCTTAAAGTTTCAGTCGTTAAATTACCCCACTAGTTCCAATTTGTACAACTTTTACTGAAAGCATACAAAATTGAAACCCATAGCTTTTGATTTTAGTTTTGCGGGAAACGACCCAAAGTCTTTATAAAAAGGGGACCAGCAATTATTATTTTCCTGTTTTCAAAAAAGGGGACGAGATGGTTGAACACGGGTTTAGGTAATGCCCCATAAATTTTGTTTTGATGTTGATCCCTTCCCAGTTAAAACCCAAGGGAAAAAACTTTTTGGGGAATGAAAATTCTTGTTAAACTTGTTTGTTTGGGGGAAAATCCAATTTTGCTGGCGAAATGAGGGCATTTAACAAATTGCGGACCAGAAATAAAAGTAGCTTGAGATGTTCAAAAATTGAAAAAAAAATTTTAGAAAGTAATGTTTTGGGGGAAAAAAGAAAAAAGTGGAGGGTTGTATGGGTTTTTAATTTCTAAATTTTTTAATCTCCCACCGACTGCGGGAAAATTTTTCATCGTCTAAAAAGGGAGAAAATTAACAGTAAGTTTTTCTTTGAAAATTTGCCCGTTGTTTTGAAGCTCGAATTTCACGAAGGTAAAACATCTTTTGGGCACAAATTTAATGAAAATTTTTGAGACCCAAAATTGCAGCCCCTCAGCAGATAGCACACCTGACTTTTTTGACATCGAATTCTTCCAATTGAAGTTGAATCGAAAACCCAAACGCAACTAGTGTTCAGTTTCGAGAGTGACGGTTTTTTGGGAAAAAAACTCGGTTTTTACAGTATTAGTAACTAACATGGTGTTGAAAAATTCTACGTTTTTCGGATAGGGAAATTGTCACGGGTTTAAATGAGGGGGCGGGGATGAGGGCCACGATAGAGTAGGTTGCTGTAGCCAGTCAGGTCCGGGCCAAATAATCAATTTGGGTTTAAGTTTTTTAGGATCAGTTCCTCTTGAAATAAGATCTGCGGATTTTTTTGGAAAAATTACATTTTTCCAATCCAAAACCCATTAGTGTATTCTTAAATTTTTGGATACTCTGTTTCCCCAACAAATGTTTCCCTTTCGATTGAAGGAGGAAAACCATAAATTAGAACAAGGTTTTGAACCCGCCCAAAGATATGCTGAAAATTTAAGGTTCAAGAGGGGTTAGTGTTTTTTGTCCCCCGTTGGGGCTAGTAACAAATGCGCCACAAAGTTCTAAACGGGGCGGGAAGTTCCCTTTTTTTACAGGTGCTTCCCCGGGTTTTTTTTTTGAGCCCCCAGTAGAGAATTACTAACTTCATTTTAAAAAAATTGACTGACCTGAATAAAAAAACGATCCATACGCTCTTTTTGATGATCTTGAGAAACCTTTGAATTGAGTCTTTTAAATTGGTGCTTTGAAATAGAAATAATCGGTAAATTTTCAAGGGTTGGGTTGACAAAAGGAATTGTTGGTGAAGCTTTTTCCAAATTCCATCAAAAACTCTTGTGGTAGTGGGATCATCCCGTCTATTTTATGAACCCAAAAATTTTCTGTAAAAAATATCTTATGTAAAACCCAATTTTTGGGCGGGACGAAAACCAAAATGGATCAAATACGACGCAATGTTTGATAAAATTTTCCGTTTTGAAAACTTTTCGTGGAGACATTGATTGTGCAAATATGAAGGGTTTTTTTTTTTTTTTTTTTTTTTTTTAAACGGGGAAATTATCTAAATTGGGAAAATTTCCACCAAAAAAACCCAAGGGTTTTTTAAACGTTTCGTGCGATCAAATTAAGAGGTAAGGGTTTTCCCTTGTACTCTGTAGGTAGGGCCTTCAAGAAAACTCTGGGAACAGTTTAAACCCCTTTTTCTGGGTGGGAATCCCCCCACATTTTTAAATTTGAAAATGGTATGTAATCTTAAATTTTAAAAGAGCATCCTGGATTTTGGCCCACACCCACTAAAGCAAGTCTAAAAGAAAAAGTCTCTTTCCAAAAAAAATTATGTAGCGCGGGGGAAAAGCTCCCTTAGCTTTTCTTGGGCCCAATTTGGGTTTAAGCACCCGTTTTTACAAGGGGGGGGAGTGAAGTTTGTGCCGTAGGTGATGTTGTAAGCTGGGAACTTTTGACGATTTTCAGGCGATTTTTCCCCAGAGAATTCTTTGTTTACGGGTGCCCCGGGGATCTAGGGTTAAATTTGACGATCCCCTTTTGGGAAAATGCAGCTGTAAATGCAATTTGATGCCCGTTCAAAAACCGTACCACGTTTGACCAAGTCTTTTTGGAAATATGGGAAACCCACCATCAGGATATTTTTAAGGGGGATTTCCCTTTAGTAGTTTTGGCTAAAGCGTCAAAAAAACTCGTGTCTTTTTTGTAGGGGGAAACCCTTTAAAAACACAGCAGATGGGGGAGTGTTTTACATTGTAAGAATGTAACCCGAATCTGTTTTGCAACTTGTTACCATATGGCCTAGCTTTTCTTTATTCCAAAAAACTTGTTGAATTCCAACGTAGTTGGTTTTTTTAAAAAAGCCAAATTAAAAAATGTTTAAATCGGGAGTTTCCCCTGTTTCAAATGAGTTACCAAGAGTCTCAGGTTTCCCCTGGGGGGGAACCCCTTTCCCTAAAACCCCCTTTTATTTCATTGTCACGGGTTTTTTGGGAAAATGTCGTCACATTTTTGTTCTTCGTGGGTTCCCTTGGCTTTGAGTGGATTTCCTCAATTCCCCAAAAAAAGTTGCATTTGCCGTTTCTAGACGGGTAAACCCCCTTTTTTCCCAAAAAGGGTCCCGGGAAAACCGGGATCCCAGTAGGGGGGCACCCCCCCACAAAATTTTTGGTTGGGAAAACGTCCTGCCATTTACCCAAAACCCTAACCCCGGGTACCCTGTAGAATGGGATAATTATTCTCTAATCTTGATTTTCTTCCGGGCCTTAAAAGAGGGGAAAAAAAGAGTTTGCCCCAATCAACAGAAAATCCTTCCTGGCGGGAAAGGAATGTTGGGGTCAGCTAAATCGACGTCGGGTATTTTCCACTGTTAATTTTCAATAAACTTCTGGTTTTGGGCCCGGTTTTATGCGTTCCCAAGAAACCAAAAAAAAAAAAAAATGACAAGTTAGCTTAAATTTGGCCAAACTTTAGTTTGGCATTTGGCTTTAAACCCAAATTGTTTTGTTTTTCTAAAGGTTTACGTTATTGAAAACCCTCGAATTGAAAGGGGTTTCCCTATGTTTCTTTAATCCTAATCGTTGTACTAAATCTTCAGACCCCAAAAATTAGATTGACTTCCACTGTCTAAAAGAGCTTACAATCTTGAAGCTTGCCAAATTCAATCTTTTTTGAGGGGGGGGGGGCTATTGCTTTTTGATAGAGAACAGTGATTGGATACCTTTAAGCACAGCATTTCGTTTGAAATGAGTTTGAAAAATTTCCCTTTGGAACCAAATTTTCTGTGTTGTAAAAATAATGGGCAGGAATTTAGAAATTCTCAAACCATGTCAGAAGAACCACGTTTTCAAAATGAGAATTTGGGAAAAAGAGTATTTTGTTTTTTTTCCCCACCTTTTTCCCGGGAACCCTTTTTAGTGGCATGAAATTTACAACGTGCCCCGTGCGAAAACAGTTTTAAGAAACCTGTTTTTTTGTTTCACAAAATTTTTTCTGAGCTAGGCTTAAGTTTCCCGAACTCACAATTTGGGCAACGAATGGATTTATTTCAAAATTGAAAAATTTTTGGAACAGTTGGGTCTGTAGGCCTAGAAATGTATGCATTAGACTTTCTAAAACGCTTGGATTGAATTTCCCCTTGAAATTCACAGTTAAGGAAAATTTCGATCCTTTTTAAATTACGTAAAAGAAGGGTTGAAAAGTTTTCTAGAGCTTGTCTTCTGGGGTTTAAGAAAAGCGATGAAAATTTTCAAGTGGGTGGGAATGCTTTGTCATTGAGAAGGGGAGGTTTCCCCTTTTTGCGTGGGGATTACTTATCTAAAAATCTTTGGGAATAGATTTAAAAATATGACTTTTCTTTAAAAAGGTTTTTTCAATACTAAGGGCCTTTTAAAAGCATTTAGATTACTAGAACTGTGTTTATAAAAATTGTAAACAATTCAGTTGCGATTCTTTTTTTAAATGATTTGGGTATCCCATCAAATTTTTAAAAATGTTGAGATGCTATCAGCCTTTATTTTTATACGATTTTCCAATAATTTTTAAGCCACAGTGTAGGATCCTCATCAGTGGTAAAATTTGAATTTAATTTTTAATGCTTGGTTTCCCGTTAGAAAGATACAGATAGTAGTAATTTTCATAATGGCCCCATTTTTTGTTTTTTGTCGTGAAACCCCTAAACTCTGAAAACTGTCACTAAAAGTCAGCCACTTTTTTTTTGGGATTTAAAAGCCCTCAAAAAATAGGCCAAAATTTTTTAGACCGGTTTGGTTTAATTAGTCTTACTAGGCCTGCGAGATGCGCCAATTGTATCATTTTAGGCGTCCCAGGTCAAATAAGTGTTGTCTAGGTTTAACAAGCCGGGCATAGGGGGCTCTAAAAGGGCAGAAAACCCGAGTTTTAAGGGATCCTCTCTCCTTCATGGTCCCATTTTCATTTATGCAACCCCCTAGATTGGTTTTGGGCCTTTAAACAAACCTTGTCCAAAGGTTTTCCAGGAACTGGGTTTAAGTCTTAAAATTTGTATTTTTATTGACATCCTGCGTATGTCGAGATATGGGCAAAACCCTCTGAATTTGTGAAATGGTTTGCTTTAAAAAATACCTCTCTGCTTTACCCAAAGAAATTTATTTTTTTGTGTCCATGTTTTTAAAAAGGGTAAAGTAAAAAAAATTTGTCTTTACCTGTTTTTTGCTGGTTGGGTGGGCACTGTCAAGGGAAAGAAAAAATCGTGATAAAATTTTGGCGCGGTTGGACCAAGGTTAAAACTGGTAGGCTTTTTTTAAATGTGGAAATGTTAAAATTTCTTTTTTTATTTTATTTTCTTACTTTTAAAAAAGTACACTTTATTTTTACAACCATTTAAAACCATCGTTGCTAAATGATTTCTAAAAAACCAAAATTTTTAAAAACAAAAAAAAAATTGGGGAGGTCCCCAGCCCTCACAATTTCATAACCCAAAAAAAGCCTTCTAAACTCAAAAATCACCCACATTCACACACCAATTTTTAAAAAACAAAACTGAGGGGAATCATTACTGGGCAGTCAGACCACTCAATAACAACTTGCACAAAACACATAACCCAAAAAACAAATTAAACCCCATACCCCAAAACGCATATGTACACGCACAAACACAAAAAAACTCATTTTAATTTATAAGAATAGCAAGTTTTTTTTTTAATTTTAAAAGCCGGGGCGTTTCAATTTTACCCCTGCCGGGAAAAAACTTTTCACTTTTTTTTTTTTTTTTTTTTTTGTATGTCTCCGGTTAAAACGTTCGAACGGAAAGGTCGGATGAGTTGAAAAATTGTTCCCCACCATCCCCCAAAAACCTTTTGGTTCTCCCATTTTAAAAGCCATTAGTTTTTTTGGCAAAATTTGCAAAAAAAATTAAAAAAGTTACATTAAAATTAATTTGAAAGTTTATTTTTCCCAAAATTCACGGCGGGAAAAAATTTTAGATGGGCCAAATCATTTAGAATGTCAATCCGGCACGTAAAATTTTTAATTTTTTTTGATTGATAAGTAGGTTTTAGATGGAAACTAGGAAAAAGCCCCCAAGTTAGAAAGCGTTCAACGACGTTCGCCCTTCCCGTATTATTTTTTATTTTCCAAGGGTTTGGGTAAAACCCCCTGTTAAACTTACCCTTTTAAAAACCCCCGCCATCTGAGGATCTTTACTTTCCTTGGGGAAAACATTTTAAAAATCCCTTTTTTGACAAATAATAGCTACTTCCTCGAAAGTATTTTTATTACTACTAAAGGGGGCAAATGCAAAATTTGAAAATTTTGCGCCCTCTTTCGTTGCCAATTTCAAAAGTTACTTTTGGGGATAATGAAAATTTCCATTCTACAATACCTTTTCGGATCAAAAAAAAAATTAAAAATATTCTGACCCGGGCGGACATTCTAAAAAGATTGGCTTTTCTCAGATTTTGTGCCCTTTTAGGTTTGAAAAAAAAAAATTTTAATTAACTTTAAGGTAAAATTTTTAAAATTTTTGAAAAAAAATTTTGGGCCCCAAAAATAATGGCCCTTCAAACGAGAAAAAAAGCATGCGGATGGTGAAAATTTCAACCGATCCGAGGCCTCCGGGTTTGACCGCTATCATGAAACCAAAAAAGCTGCACGACTTTCCCTAGCCATGGTAACCGTACTTTGTTATAAGGGAATTTCCATCTACACTACTTATCGGATCAAAATAAAATTCACATATTCGTGACCGGACGGACATTCTAAATGATTTGGCCATCTCATATTTTGTCGCCGTGAAGTTTGAAAAAAAACTTTCGATTAACTTTAATGTAACTTTTTAACTTTTTGAACGATTTTGCCACAAAACTAATGGCATTCAATCGAGAACAAAGCTTGCGGATGGTGAAAATTTCAACTCGATCCGAGCCTCCGTTCGAACGTTATCGCGAGACATACAAAAAAAAAAAAAAAAAAAAACAGTGACTATTTTTTCCGGCAGAGTCAAATGGAAACGCTCGCTTCGCTCGCTTAATTACATTATAACAAAGTACGGTTACCATGGCAACGGAAAGTCGTGCAGCTTTTTTGGCTCATGATAGCGGTCGAATGGAGGCTCGTATCGAGTTGAAATTTTGACCATCCGCAAGCTTCGTTCTCGATTGAATGCCATTAGTTTTGTGGCAAAATCGTCCAAAAAGTTACAAAGTTACATTAAAGTTAATCGAAAGTTTTTTTTTCAAACTTAACGGCGACAAAATCTGAGGTGGCCATATTATTTAGAATGTCCGTCCGGTCACGAATATGTTAATTTGATTTTGATCCGATAAGTAGTGTAGATGGAAATTACATACAAAAGTATCGTTACCATGGCAACGAAAATTCACACTATGCAGTGCCACCTAGAAGTTATCAAAATACTATCGAGGAAGCAGTGTGTTATTTGTAACCAAAGAGTTAAAATAGTTTTCCCAAGAAAACGATGTCAAGGTCTTCTAGATGGCGGTGGATTTTATCCACAAAGTAAAGGTTAAAACCCACGGGTTTACCCAAATACCTTGGCAATAATAAATAATATTGGAAACATGGCCCCGTGGACAACAAACGTCGCAAATTTTAAAATTTACAAAAAATGTGCAATGTGGGTCTAGCTATAGCACGTGCTCGCTTATCAACGCGTCCAACATGAGCGTTTCCTAGTTGTAAATTAATTGTACATTTTCGCTTGCTATGAACGTCCAAATACTCGTTTCAATTGTAATTATCTTGTTGCTATGTATATTGTATATTAATAATATCCTGTAATATAGCTTTAATTATGTGTAAGGTACCTGGTAGTAAGACACAATTGTGTAATGGGGCTTTGCTCTGATTCTTACTCCCATCAATGTGCATTGTATAAGGGTTATTACATGAATTAATCTGTACTGTGTAATTACATTGAAAATAAACAATAATAATAATAATAATAATAATAATAAAGCACGTGAAACTAGCACGGCACTTGTAGTTGGTTCTCCCATAAGTACTCCTTACACATGGAAGGGAAATGACTTACTAGGCAGTCTTTGAGGGCGGGCGGCAGGTCGTTCCATGGGACACACACACACGCACACAGACTCACAGAATAAGCGCCGTTTGAGTTGAATGGAGACACTCAGTCGTTTCGCTCCCTCGTTTAATAAACGTATCTCAGTGTACTAGTGTATGATATGCTATTTGTTTTGAGGGATATTCGCTCATTAAACACTTTTAAATCTACCCTAAGCGCACATGTTTTGCATTGCAAAATTAATTCTACAGTAACTTTTCACTGATACATTTTTATAATAATTCATTAAAATGTATATTTCTTAACCTGATTTTCCATATTTTATAGGTTGCTTATATTTTTTAATAGTGTGGGTATCTTTTATTATATTCATTGTTTCAAGGTTGACAGTCCCCAAGTGTGTTTGGAGCTCTGCTCTTTTCTCTTAACCTCGTGCACATGTAATCAATGTATGTGTTCAGAAACAAATAATAAACAAAAATAAAAAAAATCAGCAGTACGACAATGCTGAGATTAGTCACCAATCTAATGCAAAACGCTAAGCTTGGTGCGAAAGAGTAAAAAATGAAACTGACTGCTTCCCACACGACACGTAGACGTTTGCTCAACTACTGCCGCCACCAGTTATTGTGTACCTGCCGAAGCCATGGCGGACCTTTGAAAGCCGATCAGCTTGCAGGCATCCACAACAAGGCAGTTTGCACATGGCATGTACAGTTTGTTGATTATATCGGACGACAGCAACGAGACATGGAGTCATAGCTGAGTAGTTTAAATTCTACAATAATGGTTAACTAAACGTTCACCTTATTTAACTACATATCTTCGTCTTATTTGTTTTTGTATATATATATATTTTTTTTTCGTGAAAATTATTTATGCACGCCTAGGTTTAAAACTAAAAGTTTTAACAGAAGTTTACCTTTCTGATATGTTTTCCACACGTTGTTGTCATATCTCACACCGACCCAGATGGCGTTGTAGGTGCGTCCTGCAGGTAGGGGGCCGGTAACTTTCAAGTTGTTGGTTGCGTAGTTAATCTTAGCCTGGGTGTCCAGCACCAAGATGCGAGCTTCCGCATGGTTATCCCCGTCGTTCTTACACCTCTCTTTAGCGTCCTTTTGCTTCATAACGTTCCAGTAAATCTTTACAACTCCAACATTAGGTTCTAACGAGTAGCCCAAACGGTACTGAAACAATTGCATGATGTATAGTCGATTGTACGTTACAAAGACACGCAACTTTCTTCTGTATTTTAATTAGATTTGTCATGTAAGCCACGACCAAGATAATCTACATCTCTTGCCGGAGTCTGTACTCTGTCAAGATATTTTTATGGCCCTTTGTCATTAGAAATAAAACAATTGCTTATAATGACAAAGGTCACAAACTTTTAGATTGTCAACGCGAGACCTCAGAAATACTAGGTTCTCTATGATTTTTTTTTTCCCATTATAAGCGGTACTGGTCACTTATAAATACAGTGCAGTTAAAGCTTTAATTGAAAAAAGAAATTTCACATAGAACATTGTATTTTTCTTTGTTTTTTATTTTCACCTAGATTAATAATGTTTTCACCCGGTTTTAACTAGTCATTATGACAAACTTCATTGAATGATATTGTTATATAATATTACGTTATTGTGTATTATACAAACTTTTCCAATCAACCTTTGAAATGAATACTCTTTCAAATGTTTGGAATCAATAGAATATTGCGTTTACATGTAAATTTCTTGAAAACGTTTTTATTGAAGTTAACTAAAGAAGAATGCACCGACTCAGCATCGATCGCTCGTCTTCGGGATATCAAACAACAAAAACAATCCCATTTAATAAATATATAAAACAACTGTCGGTGATACACCCCAATTTACTTTAAGTAGAAAATAAATTTCCATCTGATTATTCAAACATTAATTTATCAGACTGCTCATAACATGTTTATCGATACTTACTGTTTTGTTGGAGCAGCAGCAGTAGTGTAGTTGTAGGAGTAATTGATGTCTAAGCGTGGTAGTTGGCGTGGCAGTCGTAGACACAGTCGTTGTCGTTGGCGTGGTGGTAGTGGGAGTAGTTGTAGTTGTAGGAGCGCCAGGGTCGGATGTGGTGGTAGTAGTGGGAGTAGTAGTTGTAGTTGGCGTAGTGGTAGTGGTAACAGTTGTAGTTGTTGAGGCACCAGGAGCGGCTGTGGTGGTAGTAGTGGGAGTAGTAGTTGTAGTTGGCGTAGTGGTAGTGGTAACAGTTGTAGTTGTTGGGGCACCAGGAGCGGCCGTTGTGGTAGTAGTGGGAATAGTAGTTGTTGTAGGAGCCCCATGAGCAGGTGTAGTGGTTGTAGTCGCAGCAGTGGCCTTTGTTGTGGCCTTGGTTGGTTTAGTGGTTGCTTTCGTGGTGGTTTTAGTTGTTGTCTTGGTTGTCGGCTTGGGTGTTGTTTTAACTGTTGTCTTCAATGTTGTTGTTGTAACTGTGGTGGTCTCGACAGTTGATTTTTCTGGAAAAATTAATTGTTTATAAGTTTACAATATAGTGTTGTTCTGAAGCATTTCATTGTATTCCGACGTCACCGACGGGTGGATTGTAGCCAATCAGCGGTTCCTAATTTAAAATACTGATCGCTCATTGGCTCGCGGAGGCCGCGTGCATCGGAATACTACTACAGTTACTATAGAACATGGATGGCAGAAACATTTTCCTAGAAATGAGGCGTTTACTTTATATTGGTTTGAAGCACTACGCAATTAACAATTCATGACATATAATATTATTTGCAATTTCATTTGTATGTTAAAAAATTAATCATTTAATAATATACTCATAATAAGAACTTGTATCGAAAGCGTAGATCTAGCGGTACGTTATGGCATAAATGCACTGAGTTGTATTCCCACTAAACGCAACATAGACTCTGCTATCAGCTGAACATTGCAGATAATCAACTGATACCCACTTAACTTCAGACTCGGACAGCCGTGGTATAGATGTTGACTTGTTGACTTCAGTTGTCATTTACCTAGGCCACGCGGCAAAATGAACGTGTTTTTATTTCAACACAGCTTATTTATCGAAGCACTTATTGTGAGTGTATACGCTCATATTCAAGTTAAATAATATGATTTAGAAAGTACTTATCAACATTTCAACATTTCTAAAATAGATGCTAAATCTCGATTTGAAAATGCCAAAACCAACCTAGCTTCTGCCTGGTTGGCTTAGGCTATGGGGCATACTTGAAGCCTAGGCCAGAAGTAAATTTGTCTACAAATATATTTTCAAAGCTAGGTGTAGCCAGGGTCCACTAGATACCTAACAGCTGCTGTAAGGTGGGTCTTCGCTTGTACTTCCACAATGTATAAGCGCCATCTTAGTTCCCTAAGTCAAGGCCTACTTGATAATGTGTCTACTGAGTGCGCGAACACATTATCCAATGGACCTTACAGAGTTCCCTAAGTCAAGGCCTACTTGATAATGTGTCTACTGCGTGCGCGAACACATTATCCAATGGACCTTACAGAGATTTTGTAAACAAATAGCAGACTGCAGCTGGACGTCAATTTCAAAAGTCGGTTGTACATTTGAATGCAATAAATACATAAATTGGCTACCACCTATATAATCTTTGATTCCTTTGTTGGCAGGTAACATTATGATGTAAATAATGTTCATATCTTTCAACTTCATATGTCAATTATTTTCATTTGCATAATGGATATTAGGACCCGAGGCAAACTGTCCAGATACCGGTAGGCAAAAGGCCTTTTAGCATTGATGATGTGGTTTGTTAGATAAAGATGAGTCCAAGCCATAGGCCTACTTGCACCACGTAGGCCTATAAACCAAAACCTCATGAGGCAAACTTGAACTTGAATCTGATCTTTCTAGGGCCTAGCCCTAGGCCTAAGAACGCGAGACCTAAGCTCTACGACGACTTCTACAAGGTCTAGGCCTTTGACTATGAAAAAACCACACAAATATGAGGGCCTAGCCTAGGCTTATGCACATACAATCTTTTATCGTAGAGTTGTAACTACATTCTAAACACAAAGGTAGGCCTAATATCAATGATAATATTGATAATAATCCACAATGCTCAATCTTTGCTGACCATCATAGATACTACTATCTGTCAAAACAAAACAAAAACATATCACATTCTGCTACGGATAATATTACAGAGCGTGTTCGGAGCGCTTTGATTATTTTTAAAACACACGCAGGGAACTAAGATGGCGGTTTGTTTACATCAGGTGAGAAGACCCAGCTTACAGCAGCTTAGCATAAGTATCTAGTGGACCCTGGTGTAGCAAGGCATTGGCTAGGCTGTAGCCTCTAGGCATATAATATCCAAGGTCGTAACTAGGCCTGCTACGCTTTAAAAATTATGAAAATTTGAGAAATTTGAAAATTCTGTAATTGAACGTTTATTTGAAGTAACGTATCTATTTTGAGTCTCCATCCAATAAAAAAAATTTATTTTGAAAATTTTGGAAATTTGAGTAATTTAGAATTTTTTGAGAATTAATATAGCACATTGGTTATCAAATAACCTTTTTTAAAAAAAATATCGTCTGTAGGAAAAATCATCTTGAATTTTGGGCACTTTTGTCATAGGATAATATGCAAATTATCCAAATTGGGGTAAATTTGAATCATAAAGTCAAAATTTTGAATGAATGTGTGTGAAATTAATAACACCATCTTGGAAATATTATTCCTTAACAATATTACCTCATGACAATTTAACATCAGGGTCAAAATTCTGAAGTTATGCTCCAACTTTCAATTTCTATTGCACTAGTCACTACTGAGGAAACACACACAAAAACAAGATGGCCGCCAATTTACCTCCTCATGATTTTAAAAACAAATATCATACTTTGATCAACAAAAAAACATGTCTGCAAAACATAAGTTTAACTTATTATATTTGTGAATTTAACATGTCTTAACCCTCCATTTTTGGGTAACGCACGGATATTTCCTTAGTTTTTTTTCACCAACATTGAAAAGGTTAAAGGCCTTCGCCTAGATACGTCGGAATGTATCCTGAAAACAAAATCCTTTCTTTTGTGTGCAATTTTTCCTTCTATGCAAACAAGAGGTTGGTATAAAGACATTTAAATAAAGTGAAATACAGTACAAAATTAATGCGAAATCTTCACGAATGCCACGATTAGTTTTCTCCTGTCCTTGAAAAGACCATAGCTTCCTTCATACGCAGCGCATTATCTGCTCGCTATAACAATATAGCTAATTATTGAAAAATGCCTTGGGGCCTATAAGCTCCAGGCTACAAGAATAAATTGGGAAAGGTCTAGACTTTTCTAAATGGCCCAACGCCCAAACTGTCAAAACAAAATCAAAACGTAACACATTCTGTTTCAGATAATATTTCAGAACGTGCTCTGATCGCTAGAGGTTACTTTTTAAAACACGCTCAATGTCGAAGTTCATTGGACTCAAGATGGCCGTTTGTTTACACTCAACCGCATTGCGAACGCTTTTTCCAGTCGCGTTGATGGATGAGCTTTTATGGTTGATTATTTTTGTCTAATGGTAACTGTTTCGTGTCATCATTGTTGTCGTCAATGTCATTGTCGTCATTGTCAATTCAAGAGCGAGAGAGAGACACCTTAAGGCGAGGCGACCGACTGCGAGTGTGAGAGAGACCGAGAACCGACACGCGCCTCGTTGTGCCAGCCGCGATAAGTGCGGGGCGGCGAGGTTATATTGCCTTAAAAGTACGATTTTTATGAGATGTATTTCTCCGATTAACATATCTAAGTTGACTTGTTGCCTTGGGCCTGTCTGCGAGTGGACAGGCCCAAGGCAACAAGTCTCTGTCGACACGTCGCCCCTGAAGATGGAGAATGTGACTTCTCCGAAACGTCGGGCAGGGAGGGGTAAGTGTGAACCTCCTTGTTATTCTTCGCGGAAAAAAGCCCCATTCAACAATAATTATTTAATATATATTTATACACTGTTGTAGGTTTTCGCGGCCCGTCATAGGATAAAAACAAGGATCTTGGGTAAAACCGCGTCGAAAATAAGATGAACCAGGGCAGAACCGTGGCGTCCACCGACGTTTCGTCTGTACTACGTCAGACATTTTCAAGGTTGACTCTACGTTGTGACTACGGAGGTTAGAGTCACAGTGGCTGGCAAGCACGCAGCGCCCGCGTTATATAGCCTCGGCTGAAGGTGTGGGGCAGCAAGGTCATATCGTGAAAAGGTGCGGGGCGGCGATGTCATATCGAAAAAATACGGATGGTGGCAATTGAGAAACAAAATAGCACAGCTTACTGTTGTGAAAACTTTTAAGTCCGGATTCTTGTCATAGGGCCTGATTGGTTGTCTTTTGAAATGTTATTCGTGCTTAGAATTATGGAATCTGACATTTGCACCATATCTGAGGGATTTAGCTGAATAGGTCTACGGACTACATGGCGAGGCATGAGTGCAGGTTTCCAAGCAAGAGGGAGACTCTGACTATCGTTTCTTTTGTTCAGGTTATTTGTCCGTTTCTCAATTTCCACAGATTATAAGATAATACGTGGCTAGAGCTGTTGTACAGGGCAAATAGTTTTGGTTTTGTCAAAATCTATCACATGCGAGTAAGCTTTAGCATGTTGGGCCAGCTTGACACCTGCTTTCACAGCATTAGAGTGTTCATTTATCCTCACTGCTATGCGTCTGCCTGTTTGGCCTATATACGTTTGATCGCAGTCGCCACAGGGAACCTCATAAACCTCTCTTTCCTCCAGATGAACAGAGTCCTTTGCACTTCTCAAAAAGGAGCTGATTTTTCTGTCAGTGAAGAAAATGGTTTCGATGTTCTTACGATTGAGGATTCTACCTTTGACGTCTGTGGTACCCTTGACATATAGAAGAAAAGCTTTTGACCATGGTTTCTCCTTGTTCTCAGTATCATCTTCAGATTTCTTCAGGTCACGTTTAAACGCTCTGGTTATGTTATGTCTCGTTCCAAGTAACCATTGAGTGATAGAATTCACGGAGCTTGTCAAATTCCTCTCTTGAGTGAGATTTGTCAGTGAGGTTCCTGGACCGGGTGACTAGAGTGTTAACCACTGAAAATAACTGTGAAGAACGGTGGTGGGAAGCAGCATTCAGATACCGGTTGGTGTGGGTGGGTTTCCTTTAGACTCTGTATGTCCCAAACTGCCATCAACATTCTTTATTATCAAGACATCGAGAAAAGCAAGTGAGTCGTTGGATTCTACTTCCATGGCGCAATGAATGTTCGAATGGATACCATTTAGATAGTCAAGGAAATCATTCAACTTGTCCACCCCATGGGGCCAAATAGCATAGACCCACATATCGTATCCAAAAAGATGGTTTGTTAGGAGCTGCAGCAAGGGCCCTGTTCTCAAAATCTATCATGAATAAGTTGGCAATTGCTGGTGATGGCGGCGAGCCCATATGAGCTCCCTCTACTTGCTTATAGAACTTGTTTTCATGAATAAAGTATGCAGAAGACATACATGCAATGCCTGCATGCATTATTTGATGTATGCAATCAAAATAAAACCTTTCAATGACAACAAAACGTGTCTTCCTTGTCCCGCCCGATGTCGTGTCGGATTGAAGTGATGAGCGTTTGATCACGGAACCCAGAGCCGGATGCTGCTATCAGTTCGATCTGTTCGCGTGATAATCTGCTGCTCTTGCAGTATGCAGACCTTGCTCCACGTACCGATCGTATCATTTATCACATTGTGTGATATTAAGACCTATATATTCCAGGCGTAGGTTCCCGCTCCTGTGTTAAGTTTTAACGTTGTTGAATCTAGGGCGACGGTAGTTCGCCCGCAGCCAAGCGCACGCGACTGCTTAAGAGCCGACGAACTCGCGGCCCTGTATACGCCTATCCGAGTTGGGGTTTTTCAGCTATCTACATACGCCGCCCCGAAAGATTTACTATCTTGAAACTCGGTATATGACCTGATATTTGTTCCATGACCTACAAAAATAAATCACCCCGATCCGATAACCCGTTCTGTGTTAAAAAAGTGCCTCAACTCGTTGAAATCCTTCCGGCTGGTTGGCTAGCTGGGTAAGTGTGTGGGGGGTTAATTCTGGCGGAAAGTATATAAGAGCTTACAGAAAAAACTGTACATCTTAGAACTATGAAACTTGGACCACACTAATATGTACCTCAGACGCAGTGCCTAAATCTCTGAACTTAGATCTGCCAAGCTTTTAGGTACAATCGAAGAAATATTTCTCATGCATATCGTACTTTTACGATTTTCCCCGATTTTTTATGCAATATGTTTCGTGATATTTGGCCCGCGACCGGGCAAACGGCTACTCCGATTTTAGTGAAACTTTATGGCAACGTTTGAAATCACTAAACTTAGAAAAGGCCCTATTTGTTATGATTTTGGGGAAAATCGAAGAATTATTATTTTTCAAAAACGTACTTTTAGGGCAATGATTGGTCAATTTCGGCCTCGCTGCCCCTCACCTTTTCGCGGCTGGCACAACAAGGCGCATGCCGGTTCTCGGTCTCCTTCAGGCTCGCAGGTTGCACATGGTTCACTTTTCTTCTTGTCTTGATAATGACGACAATAATGACACGAAGCAGTAATCATTGAACAAAAATAATCAACCATAAAATCACATCCATCAACGCGGCTGAGCGAAAGCAAAGCGGCCTAGTTACAAAAATCAAAACTGAAACACTTCGAGCTTGTGAGTTTGATCAAGAATGCAAGTGCGCCTACCTTCGCATGTCCACATCTCGTTGTCCCACTTCCCCGGGAAGACGCAGTTGATGGTGTTGTACGTCTCGACCACCTGGTTGCCGGCCGGGCAACTAGTGAAGATCGCCATGGTCTTGACGGGAACCTTCTCGGCGCAGTCGATCCCGGCTCCGAACTTCGACTCCAGGGACTCGTGTTTACAAGTGAAGTTGGCGTCCCCCGCGTCCAGACCGGGACACCCCAAAAACATTGTCATCATTTTCTGAAAGCCACACAATAGCTTGTACAAATTAGGGTGTACCTCAAGGTTCTGTTCTTGGCGCCTTGTTCTCCATCATCTATCATGATAGACCTTCCTTTATGTGAATAACCTAAGCAGCCATTCAAGTTAACATTATAATATAACGCTCCATTAAAAGAAACAATAGGTTGATGTTCTACTAGTTGATTTGGATGCAATATACTAATGGTGCTCTGTAAATGGAATATATTTAAACAATACTAAATATGTGTTTCTTTGACTCTCTTGGCATTGACCGATAGGTAGACTCTCTAACTCCCGCACACTCAAAATGCAATTTCGAATTACAATAAGAACACAGCACATAATCACCAATGTTATCAACACCATCTTACACTGGCCGCAACTCGACATTATCAGACCGCAGAACTATCGCGGAGTGATTCACAGATACGGTCTACCTCGTCGGATTCGAAGAGCAAGTTATACTTTCGCGACCCGATATAATTGAAGAGAAATTATAAAATTGACAGAATGTTATGTTGTATACATATTTCTATGAAATACGGTCTTCTTACCTGAGTCTTTTCACTGATTCCCTTTGAGTTCCTCGGATTGAAGTTCCCAGCTGCATTGTGAACTCCCGTATTGGCCGACAGACCATCGGGGAACACAAACTGGAGACAAGGAATTGTGGCTATTACGAGACCAATTAATCAATTGTTTGTAGATTTAAAGAATGATTTCGAATATCTGAAAACGTTTAAAAATATTGTTTTTTAGGTTTCCACCTTGCGATTTTGATAAAAAAAAAACTTACAATTGCAAATTTATTTTAGTTGAACTAATCTCCTGGACTTGACACTGCACTTAAATGAATATTAATTATTATTTTTCGTAGGAAGCCGGTACTGGGTGCAATTCATGTTCCCGTTCAGGTGTCTAGCAAGCTATTTTGGACTTTCGATAATTAGTATTGTGAAGGGATGTCCGAGGACCCAATCCCATGCAATTACATTAATTACCGAGGTTAACCTCGGCAAAAACTAGTCAGGATTGACGATCTCAACGCAATTCGAATCCGGGACCTCCCGAATAAGTCTCGCGCTTTTCAATTGAGCCAACCTTGTGGTAAATAAGATGAATTGACTAATTGTAGATTTAGGAGGACATGCTTCATTGGCAAATTGTTATTTTCTTAATCAACTAATGACACAATCGTGATAAGTAAAATGTGTTTTGGTTAATTTCAAATGTTTAATCTGGGTTTTACCTTTTAACGGTAATACAAACCAATGTTTATAAGTCAATAATTATTGTATATGGTAGGAAATCAGAACCATGTATTAATTTTGACCTTAAAACTACACCAAGTTTTTTTTAACTATCTAATAACGGTTTCTCATTAGAAAGTTATGGTAATGTAGCTGCATGGTTCCAGTGTGGTAGAGCCTAGGGCCTAGTAGGCCTGGGCTATTTGCATGTGTTTTTAAGTAAGTAAGTAGGTAATTGATTTATTTAGCAATAAAACTGCTATTACATACAATGTACATTGTTATGATACAAGATAAAATATACAACCAGGCAGGTATAACACATGATAAAAGTGAACAATACAGGCAAGGATAATCTACCAAATCTCTTTAAGTACATATTCCCTACATTGGGTTTTAAACTTATGCACACACACCTCATCCTTGAGACTTTTACTAAGCCCATTGTAGACCCTAACTCCACTATAGAAAACACTGTTCTGTGTCCTACTTTTATTGCACCTTCTAACCTCTATATCATTAAAATTTCTCATATTATACTTAACAGAGTCTGACACATACTTAATATTCTTACTAAAATAACCAGGTAACATACCTTTGGTTAACTTGTGAACAAATATTAATACATTAAAATGAATTGGTTGATTAACTGATAACATATCTAGTCTGGCCAACATGACTCTCACTGGAGTGTATTTGTCACATTTAAGTAATATTCGCATCCCTTTATTTTGCATCTTTTGTAGCATAGCTAAATCTTGAAGAGGGATACCCCACAACAATGTATTACAATAGTTAAAATGTGGCATTACTATTGCATTAAAAACTAGTTTTCTAGTTCTCGCAGAAAGGTTATTTCCGATTCTCCCTAGAAATCCAATTTTCTTCCCAATTTTTTCCCTAAATATTCAACATGCTTGTCTAGTTTTAAGTAATGATCAATAATTATACCCAAATATTTTATTTCACTAACAAAATGTATATTTTCACTATCAATACTAATCAAGTTTCATTACAACTCTCCATCACTTTGTCTCTGCTTTTCATTGATGAGGTTAACAACATACATTTAGTTTTACTTAGATTTAACTTCAATTTATTAAGCTTAACCCATTCAGATAATTTAACTAAAACTCTATTCATTGCATCACAAATCTCTTGAACACTAAGCCCTGAACATGATAACAGCGAGTCGTCTGCAAACAAGTTTATAAAAATGTTTTTATCATCATTAATACTGAATATATCATTTACATAGATAATGAACAATAACGGCCCCAACACAGAGCCCTGAGGGACACCATGCTCACATAATAATTCCCCTGAAACTTCATTTTGGAATTTAGTTATTTGCTTCCTATCAGTTAAATAGCTTTCCAACCAATCCAATGCCTTACCCCTTACTCCATAATTGTGCAACTTATTTAGTAATATCTGTCTATCAATCGTTTCAAATGCTCTTTTAATGTCTAGGAAGACAGCAACAGTGACTTTACCATCATCCAAATCTTTCATCCAATTATCAATGACCAATTGTAATGCTGTCTCGCAAGAATGACCATTTCTAAATCCAGATTGATGCTCATGCAAAATACCCTGTTTATCAAAAAAGCCTAACTGCTGCTCATGTATTACTTTTTCAAGCACCTTCTCGTAAGTAGGGAGCATATTAATTGGGCGGAAATCTTCAGGGTTTTTTGGCTTAGGAATTTTACCAATGGGGATAACCTCTGCAACTAGCCATTCTTTTGGTACCTTACCAGACCAAATTGACTGGTTTATTATGCCTCCCTCTATTTTAAGTCTTTTTCAATAATAATGTTGATATTCCCTCTTCCGTCCCTTTCTTGTTTGGCATTTTAAGTATAATGCGGCGAAGTTTGCTCAGAGTTATCACTTAAAAATCCGAAAGTATATTTTTATTTATGCCGTCATTATTATCCATATTAATTATTATCCCTTCAAGTACTGTAGGCCCATCTTCAGTTCTCAAATTCTCAGCATTACCCGCATCTACTAGCGGCGTACCAATACTGTGAACAATGTCCTGTATACTACTTATGTAATAATGATTGAACTTTACAGAACTACTTACATTGTCACTGTTATTTTGAAACACAATATTATCTTTACAGTAATTATTTCCTTTAGTCCCTTATACTCTCTTTAACACTTTCCACATACCCCTAGGGTCATCTCTTGCATTATCAATCTTCTCCTGATAGTACTTACTTTTCTCCCTCCTAAGAACATACACAAACTTATTTCTATATCCCTTATACTCATCCCAATCCTCATTAGCATGAGTCAACTGAGCCTTGATGTACATGTCATCCCTCAACCTTTGATACCTTTGCACTTCATTATTAAACCAAGGATTTGCCCTTAATTTGTTGTCTACAGTGATGAGCTTCTTAGGAGCAACTGTATTTAAACATTCCACCATACATGTAACATATTCACTAGCCAACAAATCAACATCATTCCTTTCATAATTCCAATCTTTTTCCAGCAACATTTCATTGATAAAATCATAATCCACATCCTCAAGTTTACGTCTTACCCATGCTTTCTCTATTTCTACTTTATTTTTCAACTCTTTTGAACCTACATTTATTTGTAATAATTTATGATCTGATATCGTTGGTCTGGATCTTACTTTAACTTGGGTTTGTGTGTCCCTAGAGATAACTAGATCAATTAGACTCATGCTATCCTTGGTCACTCTAGTGTAACTTTTTACCATCTGATGAAAACCAGATCTTTGTATTATATTTTTTAAAGCACTGCTATAAGTTGACACCACCTTCATATTTATGTTAAAATCACCAATGCACAAGAATTGCCCTGCAACGTTAGTCACATCATCAAATACCAATCCAATAAAATTCAAAAACTCAACATTTGATGAATTAGGTGAGCGATAAACCACAGCAATGTGAACACTGCCAATTTTTAAACCCATAGCCCACCACTTAAGCCCTTCACTAACATTATAAAGCACAGTATACTTAATTCCCTCCTTTATATATATTGTTACACCACCTGTGTGCCTAGACGTTGATAGTACATTTTCCATATGATAACCCTTGACACTAATTTCACTATCATCAATATTCTCTGTCACATGCGTTTCCGTTAAGCATAACATAACGGGAGCTTCCCTCACCATAAGATTATACACCTTGTCAAAATTGCCTGTTAATCCTTGAATATTACAGCTCAATATTTTATCGTCCACCCCTAACCTCTATTTCACATAACAGATTTTACTTTCCTGACTTTTAACGATCCTTTTCAAGTTTTCGCAGTATTTGCTACCAACCTCATGATCAGTATGCAAATTTACACCATACCTTGTATTGGAATGCCTACAATTTGTACACGTAGGGTATTTTGAATTGCACTGGTAAATCGAGTGCCCCACCTCTCCGCAGTAGCCACACGTTTGAGTCCACTTGCATTCCTTTTGGTAATGTCCATACCTTGAGCACTTATAGCATTTTATGACATGTACGTAATCCTGTAACCTAAATCTCTCCCATTCTATGCTTATTGCACCTTGTTCCAGCAGTAAGTCTCTAGATCCCGGATCTGTTTCAATTACTAGTTTTTGCACATAATTGTTAGCACTAATCTTCACGTACACTATTTTAACACTGCATTCCTCATTTTCCTCTCTCAATTTATTTTGGACTTTAATCTTCTCTATCAACTCCTCTTTGTCACCACTTTGTATGTTTATTCCTAACACATTAAGTCTTGGATTCCTCACACTTGGAAAAGTTGTTTCGTAAGTATCACCCATTGTCTCTTCCACCTTATCTTGTACGATTTTCAGGGACTCATTATCCTTGCACTCTAAAATGATTCCACCTTCACTTACTTCCTTCACCACTCGCACCCCCACAGCCAGTTCAACTGGGTTAATACTCGACACCAATTTCTTCCTCGTATCTGCACTCTTATGGTTTTCATTCAGCTGATTCCCCTTCGGTCTCACAATGATCAGTTTATGTCCATCATAAGGTTAGAAATAAACATTACTCCATTTGAAATGGATTATAATAACGCTCAATATTCGTGTCGGAATCGAAATCAAATGAAATCCACGAATCAAATAACAAACTTTATACTTTTGCCCTCCATCTTCAGGTTTCAACTTTTTGTCAACTACCACATCTGATGTTTACACTGACCGTTTTCGTACTAAAAGCCAATTAATTTCAGTTTTATTATGTAAAATCATGTAAGGCACACTTACTATAAGAAGAAATCAAAAATAATGGCGCTTTTCCATTTATAATGAAGAACATACCAAACAAAATGCGTACAAAATTGTAAAGGACATCTACAACTACAACAAAATAAACAATAGGCTTCCGGTCTCGGCTGTCAAAGTGGACACCGGGCAATACTTTTTTAGCATTTCGAAACGAAACTTTTGATACATGTGGCTTGCCTGTACTCAAACTGTTTAGCAGGGGGGAAAATGACTTCGACAGCTTCGGGCTATAGTAACTTACCGCGCATATGAGCAGAGCTGCTAGTACGTTGAAGGTGGTCGCCATGGCTTCTTACTGCACCAGCTTCTGAAGAGGTAATGCGACCAGAACCTAATGTCAGGGAGCTTATATCTACTTTTCTTCACGGATGTCCTTCATAAAACTTCCTCAGATTATTTCGAGATCAGGATATGTTATTGCATAATTATCAAGCAGAGCAATCTTTTCGATCGCACTACTAGATTGATGAAAGGTCGATGTTTCGTGGATAACAAAGGACATCCGTTTCCCGAATGACGTAAACCACAATCCAGGATACTTTTTAAGATAACAAAACCTTGATATTGTCATGTTCAGGGTAGTAACTACCCTTGTTACTGGTATAGTTTCATTGATTACTGCTTGTGACAAGACAGTGATTGCATTACGATGTCACAAGTATAAGGAAGTCGTGCTTGTTGTTGCAATGACCATTGCGCGCATGTATGACGTACGTATGTTGCTGACAGTTTGATTATTTGTTGGTTAATGTGGCAATACCGGGTGTATTTGAATTGCTGGACTAAGCATCGTGACTTAGCTAATAGACTCGCACGCGCTCTTTCTCGGGGAACTTAGTGGCGAAAGGGTGCTGATTTTGCATTTCGACACTGCAATTGCTGCTAATTAATTTGGACTTTGATTGAACTCGGTGACTGAGGAGGCGTAAGCCCAGTTGAGTCGGGGAGTTACAATTTGACCAGCAAACGAACAAGTCGTCTTCGAGAGCGAGTTCAATGGTGCTCTGACAAAGATAATAATTGTCAAGAAGAGTAATTAGTTAGCAGTGCATTGAGAACATCGAGTATCGAATGGATTAGCCGTTCAAGAGGCAAGAAGTCAGAAGAGGGAGGAACATCGGCTTTCCCACGTCCGGGACTGAGTCACGGCTGATCCAGGACCAAACCAGAGAGGGGGGACTTAAAGTAAGACATGGTTTCATTACTATAGGTCAAGTCACTCACTATATGGGGGTTCGAACTCACGTTCAGTCAGGTATAATGCATAAGCTTAACTTAACAGGCAAATTAGGATGATTGTGGTTAAATACAAGTGCACCTCCTTTTGTTGAGATTGTGTTCTTGTTTGTGATAATCCTCTCTATACATGTCCTAGAAAACCACCTCATTAAATACCTATCGATTTCGGTCACTGTTGGGAAGATTAGTCCGTGTAACAAACAACAACTACGTTCCCCCAGAACAATAGTTACTTTGGTAAATAACACCTATACCAAGGGCTAATCAACCTCTCAACTCCTTAGGTGTTATTTACCAAAGTAACTATTGTAGTACCTATACCAAGGGATAATCACACACAAACAAGAACACAATCTCAACAAAAGGAGGTGCACTTGTATTTAACCACAATCATCCTAATTTGCCTGTTAAGTTAAGCTTATGCATTATACCTGACTGAACGTGAGTTCGAACCCCCATGTAGTGAGTGACTTGACCTATAATAATGAAACCATGTCTTACTTTAAGTCCCCCCTCTCTGGTTTGGTCCTGGATCAGCCGTGACTCAGTCCCGGACGTGGGAAAGCCGATGTTCCTCCCTCTTCTGACTTCTTGCCTCTCTAACGGCTAATCCATTCGATACTCGATGTTCTCAATGAACTGCTAACTAATTACTCTTTTTGACAATTATTATCTTTGTCAGAGCACCATTGAACTCGCTCTCGAAGACGACTTGTTCGTTAGCTGGTCAAATTGTAACTCCCCGACTCAACTGGGCTTACGCCTCCTCATCGATTTTTATTCAGTTGGACTAGGAAAACGCTTAAGTCCCGCCACGTTGATGGATGAGCTTTTTTGTAAGTTTTTAGTTTGTGTAGGACCACTTTTGCTTTTCAAGTGCTTTTTGAATGCATTGTAGGTGATTGTTGTCAAGTTTATATTGTTACTTGTTAATTGTTATAATAAACCTTAAAAAAACATATTAAAACCCTTATTTCTATGGATTCTGGCTAACTTTTTCAACTTTTTCTTTCAAAAGGTACTAGATCACCATAACCTTAATGTCCATGTGAAATATGAACGTTGTAGCCCCACCCGTTTGGTCAGAATCGGCCCAAATGTCACGAAAATATCGCACTAAAAATAGAAAAAAATCGTAAAATTGCGATTTTAATGAGAAATAATTTTCCGATTGCGCTCAAAAACGTGGCAGTTCTAAGTTCAGAGATTTCGAAGGCCTCTATAAAATTTAATCGTAATTGGAGTATTGGTTTAGCCGGAATCGTGTTAACAAACACACAATAATACAAACAGAAAAAAAGAAAGAAAGAAAAACATTCCGGATTTTTTTCTCCAGTGTAGTGAAATGGAATTTTCACTTCGCTCGCTTCGCTCACTACGCTCATCCAATTAAAGAGAATGGCATAATTTTTAAAACAAAATTGAATAACTGTTCGAAACCGAGTTCATATTTCATTCATCTCATTCATTTTATTTTAAAGAACCAATTAAAAAATAGCATTGTATTTTCTATCATCACTGCTGAATGCTCTGTTTTTCAATTTATATGTGTAGGCCTATAAAAATAAATAAATAAATAAATAAATAAATAACTATAAAATACACCATAACATACATAACTAACTATAATATAGCGTACAATTGTAATTTTTCTACTTTTCTAACATTACCGTAAATTTGCATTTTGTATATGAAAATAATAAAAATATTATTGAATTGAATATCATTGAATTTATTGTCATTTAATGCATGATACCACTGTGGTGTAGTGTTTACACTACACACTCTTCACACTCGATTGCGCCAATCAAGCACCTCCTAAGAGCAATGGCTTCAGATTTTATGAAAAGTAAACATATAATGTGTAATGTAATAATGTAGTATACATATAAAATGTAAATACAAAATTTCAAAATTAGTGCTGAAGTGGGGGGGGGGGGGGGGGCGTGCAGTGTGAACTTGCTCCCACACCATGCACTTTCGAAGTCGATTTCTCGGAAACTTTGAATTTGAGCACAAATTCTAAAATATTGCCAAAGTGTAGCAATAATTCCTGGCAAAAATTCAGAATCAGTGCTGGAGTAAGGTGGTGGGGCAGCGTGAACTTGCGACAACCCCCACCCCCACCCCCGTTTTCGAAATGGATTTTGCGGAAACTGTCCTGGCACTTATTCAAAAAGATTTAACCAAAGTGAAGCACTAATTGGCATTATTTCCTGGTAAAAAATTAAAGTTATTGCCACAAATAGTCCCCCCCCCCCCCCCCCACACACACACTAAAATGGAAGTTGAACTCTCAAAATGTATCCGGGCACTAAATCTCAAATCTTATTGAGAACTAGTTGCTGGAAAAAATCCAGAATTTGACCTATAATGGGGGGGGGGGGCAGCGTGAACTTGCTCCCCCCCCCCCTTTCGATGTCGATATCTCGGAAACTATCCAAACACTAATTCTCAAATTTTGCCAGAGTGTAGCACTAATTGAGCACTAATTGCTGGCAAAAATCCAGAATTTGCGCTCTCATGGGGGGGGGGGGGGCAGCGTGAACTTGGCCCCCCCACTTTTGATGTCGATATCTCGGAAACTATCCGAGCACCTATTCTCAAATTTTGCAAAACTGGAGCACTAATTGAGCACTAATTGCTGACAAAAATCCAGAATTAGTGCTAAAGTGGGGGGACGCAGGTTCACGGGTCTAGCCAAGACGTCTGCAGCTCTCTGGAGGTGACGCGGCTCAGCGTTAGCGCGCCGGATTCAGGTACCTCTTCTTTACGGGAAGAATTTGTATTGAATTGTGTTCCCCCTTGTCACTGTCCATGTCATATCAACCTGTTTTGTAAGGGTATTTTGTTTTCACTTTAATTGTCTCGTAGGCGGAGTTAGCTTAGAGTGCACGGTTCACCTCAAGGTAATAAGTCGTCACGTTACGTATGCAAAAACCCCGAGAATAAAAATTATTACGTTATCGTGTAGGGAAGGAAGTTCACATAAGGGCCTAACCGCCTTAGCCAACTAGACCACCGAGACGACAATACAGAAGGTAAATAGTTCTCGATTGTCTAGTTTGCTAAGGCGTCCACCCGGAAAGTGGGAGCCTCGGGTTCGAACCCCCATCGGGATGGAATTTTTAATTTCTGGAATGTTCTAAATATTAACAATCCACCTACGGGAGTGTTTCCCGACCATCCAAATTACGAAGTACAAGAAATTAGTTATAGGAATTAAACCATGCTCATTCAAGCCTAGCAATATTCAGTGTACCTTCAAAATATCTCCTCAGTTTTTAATGTAATACATCCAATTAGCTGTGGTGGTGTTTTTTGTCAGATGATTGTATTTTGTAAATAATAACATAGAGTTGAAACTTTCCAACATATTCCTACCTATATGATCAGTGTAAAAGTTCAGAGCTATTACGTAATATTATAATCTCCTCTGCAGTTGAGACAGAATTATGAATTTGTCTCGATCTGGCGCATTTCAGAATCCATAGCTGATACTTCTGATAAATGAAGGTGTTCATTTTAACATCACATTAAAAGTATTTGTTTTTTAATTAAAACCATAAACAACTGATAGAAGAAGGGAATTACAAAGGGAGTTAGGCAGGATCAGGCTGTATTTGTTGTTGGTTGTATAAAATAATCAGTCCGAGTAGACGCTGCAAGATAATATATAATACAAAGATTCACTTTACAATATTATACTGTTTGTACATATTAACTTACTTAAGTGGTTTTACCTTTCCGAAAAATACCAGTCAACGTATTAAGTTATTAGATATCAAATCTAAACAAACATTATTCAAAATTAAAGAAAAATTAATTGAATGAAAACAACAAAATCACTGTTGTTTAGTAAATATTCGGGAAAACATTCAACGGAGTTAAAATTTTCAAGAAAACTTTTACTTTTTGTATTTGATATTTGATGTAAAAGGTGATCCACTGTATCATTTCGAATGCCAACGTCATAACTGATCGAGCAATTTGGGTTTTAAAGCCGTAAGACGTGTTAATCTGAGCTAGTATAAGTTAAGTTTTAAATTAAAATTTCTCTGGAAAATGGCCCAAGATGCCTCTTCAGTTGTCTTAACAATGAATTTATGAAAATTGGACTATTGTAAAGGGATGTCCGAAGGCTATTAAGAGGGCTCAATCCCTTGCATTTGCATTAACAATTGAAGAAAAAAATCTCGCACAATACTTTCAATTTTGGAATGCAGTTGGCGGGATTCGAACCGGGGATCACTAGAATCAGAGTCTAGCCATTTAAGCTTGAGCCAACACTATCGGTTTTGCTTACGAAATATTATTGCGTTTGACTTCCTACGTTTTGTGTAGATTAGCCATTTGCATCTTATCAAAATCCTAGCACTGCATAGCGTCCGAAGGCAGTACCTTATTGCACACACACAGCATTTAATGCTATGGAATAACATGCGGTTCCCATGCCTGTCAATTAATCATGCCCGAGCCTACGCAATGCTAAGTAGGCCATACTCAACTGAGGACTATACAGCTATTCCAGTGGTCCTGGCCGATATGTAGCAAAAGTTGTGTTAACTTAATTTTACTGCACTTTAGTGTAATATTAACGACAAATATTAAAATTTGATTTTAAGGCTAGAGGAGCCCATTATAAAACTCACAATTTACAGACCTTTTTTTGGTACCATGGTGTAAGAAGCCGAAAAAATATTTAATTTTAACACGGTCTAGTTGCATCTGACACTAGCCTTGCAATAGCAATGACCGTAAGCGTACATCACGTTGGCAATATATCACCATAGTGTTTTGTTTCTATATGAAAAACAAATTTACCCCAGAAGTGATCACAATTTCTGAACTCTGGTCAGGCGTCAGTATCGGAATGTTATGTGCGTGGAGACATTCTTAACATCTATGTCATACATGTGTGATAAACTATGATTGTAGCTTCTCGCAAATAAAAGGTAAATGAGCATTATTATCATCTTCGCAGTCGGCTTTGGCAAAATTGAAGTTGACTTTCCAGTCTTGATTGAAGGCGACGCAATCATTATCGACGGCACTTGCCTTAGGGTGTCCTAAAGCCCAGGTGAACAAGGGTATAGCGGACGCCAGGATGTCTAAAACAGATAGTATAACAAGTGAACAAGGGTATAGCGGACGCCAGGATGTCTAAAACAGATAGTATAACAAGTGAACAAGGGTATAGCGGACGCCAGGATGTCTAAAACAGATAGTATAACAAGTGAACAAGGGTTATAGCGGACGCCAGGATGTCTAAACAATAGTATAACAAGTGAACAAGGGTAAAGCGGACGCCAGGATGTCTAAAACAATAGTATAACAAGTGAACAAGGGTATAGCGGACGCCAGGATGTCTAAAACAGATAGTATAACAAGTGAACAAGGGTATAGCGGACGCCAGGATGTCTAAAACAATAGTATAACAAGTGAACAAGGGTATAGCGGACGCCAGGATGTCTAAAACAGATAGTATAACAAGTGAACAAGGGTATAGCGGGACCAAGCACGTCTGCAACAGAGAGTGTTTTTTCATTAGCTAGGAAAACGCCAAACCCGTTGTTAAACGAGTGAGTAAGCCATGTGTTGATTACCCGGTAACATTTATTTTCTTCCCCCTACCTTATAGGCCTCCCTAGCCTATCATAGGCTAGAGTGGCGCTTTATGGCCTTACAGTTGACGCGGCCTTATACCAACTAAACTTAAAAACCCTATTATTTTTACCAATATAATTATCAGTTTTAAATGCAAATGTTCCCGGGTGCTCAACACATGACTCGCTCACTCGTCCAACAACGACTTTGGCATTTTCCTAGTCTAGTTGGCTAAGGCGCCCTTATACCCGAAATGTGGGAGACGTGGGTTCAATCCCCTTGTCGGAAAAGATGTTGTAATGTCTAGAATGTATTTTAAAATTATTAAACATGGTTGAAATGCATATAACGCAGTGTAATCTATCATCTGTGACAATACTATGGATAACATAGCCAGTACGAAATATATGTAAATATTGCAAAGTTACTCAATCTCTGAGCGGAATTTGGGGGGTACCTTGAGCGTGCAAGATTCGATAAACCTTGGGCACGGCATTTCACAGCCAGGCAAATAACAAACATTTTTTTTTTCACAATCAAAAACCATTGTCGTTAAAATAATTCCTACATGTTAGTGCAGCCTATTTTTCGTTTTCATGTTTCTTGTAGGTTTAAATCGCATTGGATCTAGCTGATTTTGTTAGCAGTTCTCAGTAAACTCGTACCGGATGTCTGTTTAAAATTTCAGCGCAATCTGTTCCGCGATAGACTTATTTTGGATGTACATCACACACACACGCACACAGACTCACAGAATGAGCGCCGTTTGAGTTGAATGGAGACACTCATTCGCTTCGCTCCCTCGTTTAATAAACGTATATTTCTGAATTGTAGTAAATAATAACAATAACACCTACGGGAGTGTTTCCCGACTATCCAAATCGAGAAATAATCGTATCTCAGTTAACCAGTGTATGAAATGCTCTTCCTTTGGAGTTAAGGGAGATTTGCTCATTAAACACTTTTGAATCTGCCCTAAGCACACATGTTTTGCATTACAAAATTAACAGTAACTTTTCACTGATACATTTTTGTAATAATGAATTGAATTGTATATTTCTTTACCTGATTTTCCATATTGTATAGGTTTGCTAATGATTGTATGTATGTATGATCTTTATTTTTAGCTTGACAGCTATTTTACATCTTACTTACAATTGTTTTCTATTTATTTAATATCCACTCACGACATTTACTTTTAAACATTCCAACACTTTTGATCTCTCTTAAATCTCTTGGTAACATATTATACTGTCTTAATCCTAAATAAAATATTGATTTTTGCCATCGTTTTGAATTACAATTTCCTAAGAACATATTATTGCCTCTTGCGCTCCTTGTACCAATTTTGTGAACCTTATTTACATAATCAATTTTTCCTAATAAATAACTTGGCAACATGCCATTAGATATTTTATGTATGAAAACCATGGACAATAATCTATTATTGTCTTCGACTGACAACCAATCAAGTGCACTTAACATAACTCTAATAGGAACAGTCTTTCTACATTTCAGAATACATCTCATAGCTTTGTTTTGTATAATTTGAAGTCTATTTATATCACCTTGTATTGCCTGATAGATTATTGATCCACAAAATTCGAAGTGAGGTTTAATCACTGTGTTGTAGACCATAAGCCTGTCCATAACGAGAGATGTTCACTTATTCTTCTTAAGTACCCCACTTTTGTCCTATTTTTTTAATAGTATAATTGATATGGTCCTTAAAATTTAACTCGTTATCTATATATATTCCTAAATATTTATATGATTTAACCATTTCAAGCTGTTCGCCATTAATTGCAATACCTTGACCATTATTACATACATAATTTACATATTTACCAACCCCTAGAAGCATACTTTTAGATTTGTTTACATTTAACTTTAACTTATTAATTCTTAGCCATATTGCAACATTTTCCAGTACACTGTTCATTTCCCTTACATCTCATCCACATCAACTCCTTTTACAGATAAAACCATGTCATCTGCATACAAATTTACAAAACAATTATTAGCACAAGCCATCACATCATTGATATAGATTAAGAACAACAGAGGGCCTAATACCGATCCCTGAGGTACACCACTATCACATATCTTTTATTATATTTATTGTTATAAGGTTGGCAGTCATCAAGTGTGTTTGGAGCTCTGCTCTTTTCTGCCATCCTCGTGATACATTTAATCAATGTATGTGATGCGGAACAAATAATAAATAAAAAATTTAAAAATCAGCAGTACGAAAATGCTGTTATTAGCCACCGATCAGATACAAAACGAGAAGCATTGTGCGAACTTAGATATTGAACACCTATAGTAGGCTAGATTAGCAGTCTCCAATACCTCCGCACAGGCGCGAGCGTAGAAAATTGAAGAGTCAATCACTCCCTTTCAAGATGGCGGTTTAGCGTTTTAATTTATGTTTTTTAAATGCAATAATAAAGTATTTTACTGGATTGTTTGATATGGTTTTAGCTTGTGCAGCATGGGAATGTACAAACAGAAACAATACAAAGTTATTGCATAAGGGTATTTAGTAATCATTTGATGTTAATGGCTAGAATGCTCACTTGTCAAACTGACGGCAATCTTGAGAACTATTTGGGCTACAAATCGCTCCCATATACTTAACATGCAAACACTCCCTATCAAGATGGCTTATCTAATTGTCACGGACGTGGACCAATGACTGCTGATCTAGCCTGTGGCTCGTCGGTCTTGTTGTTATAGCGTATCTGCTTCCATTGCAGCAGGTCCAGTGGTCGATTCCCGCCAAAGTCAGAAGTTTTTTACCTTCTGATTTGGACATAAGTCCATCAGTTCGTGTCTTAGGAGTTTGTAAACAGTGACTTTGGAGCCGTCCTAGCAACAAAGCACATAATAAATTCAGAGTTGTTCTGAATCGGCCTTGTTGATTCTGGCGTTGATTCGCGGGTGTTCGCACTGTCCATACCACTGATTGCTATTTTCCTATTAAAAATATCGATCTTTGGTTGGTTATCGCTCACTCGTCGATTGCGTCGGGGCCTACAGGGTTGGCTTAGTCGATTTGATTTACTGTCGCCCACTGAAAATCAGTTATATAACTGAGTGGGTAGACTCTAAATACAATTTTTTTTTATTTTATTTTTTTACTATAGGTGTTTAATAGCTATGTGTGCGAAAGAGTAAAAATAAAACTGACTGCTTCCCACACGACACGTAGACGTTTGCTCAACTACTATCGCCACCAGATATTGTGTACCTGCCGAAGTCATGGCGGACCTTTGAAAGCCGATCAGCTTGCAGGCATCCACAACAAGGCAGTTTGCACATGGCATGTACAGTTTGTTGATTATATCGGACGACAGCAACGAGACATGGAGTCATAGCTGAGTAGTTTAAATAATACAATAATGGTTAATTTAACGTTCACCTTATAAAACTACATATTTCGCCTATTTTTTTTTATATATATATATATAAAACTTTTTTTTCTGGAAATTATTTATGCACGCCTAGCTTTAAAACTAAAGTTTTAACAGTAGTTTACCTTTTTGATATGTTTTCCACGCGTTGTTGTCAAATCTCACCCCGACCCAGATGGCGTTGTAGGTGCGTCCTGCAGGTAGGGGGCCGGTAGCTTTCAAGTTGTTGGCGGCGTAGTCGATCTTAGCCTGGGTGTCCAGCACCAAGATGCGAGCTTCCGCATGGTTATCCCCGTCGTTCTTACACTTCTCTTTAGCGTCCTTTTGCTTCATAGGGGTCGTGTAAATCTTTACTACTCCAACATTAACTTGTAGCGCGTAGCCACTCGGTACTGAAACAATTGCATGATGTAGTCGAGTGTACGTTACAGTGAATGTTATTAATAAAAAATAGAGACACGCGACTTTCTCCGGTATTTTCGTATTTAAATGAGCGTTGTTTATGTAAGCCACGACCAAGATAATATACACCTCTCGCCGCGGAGTCTGTACTCTGTCTTGATGTTATTATAGGCCTTTGTCATTAGAAATAAAACAAATGCTTATAATGACAAATGTCACAAACTTTTAGATTGTCAACGCGAGACCTCAGAAATACTAGGTTCTATATGAATTTTTTTTTCACTATTATAAGCGGTACTGGTCACTTATAAATACAGTGCAGTTAAGGCTTTAATGGGAAAAATAAAATTCACATAGAACATTGTATTTTTGTTTGTTTTTATTTTACCTAGATTAATAATGTTATCACCCGGTTTTAACTAGTCATTACGACAAACTCCATTGAATGATATTATATGATATTACGTTATTGTGTATTATACAAACTTTTCCAATCAACCTTTAAAATGAATACTCTTTCAATTGTTTGGAATCAATAGAATATTGCGTTAACATGTAAATTTCTTGAAAACTTTTTATTGAAGTTAACTAAAGAAGAATGCACCGACTGAGCATCGATCGCTCGTCTTCGGGATATCAAACAACAAAAACAATCCCATTTAATAAATATATAATACAACTGTCGGTGATACACCCCAATTTACTTAAGGTAGAAAATAACTTTCCATCTGATTATTTAAACATTAATTTATCAGACTGCTCATAACATGTTTATCGATACTTACTGTTGGGTGCGACTGAAGCAGCAGTAGTAGTTGTAGGAGTAATTGATGTGCTAAGCGTGGTAGTTGTTGGCGTGGCAGCCGTGGACACAGTCGTTGTCGTTGGCGTGGTGGTAGTGGGAGTAGTTGTAGTTGTAGTTGGCGTAGTGGTAGTGGTAGCAGTTGTAGTTGTTGAGGCACCAGGAGCGGCTGTGGTGGTAGTAGTGGGAGCAGTAGTAGTTGGCGTAGTGGTAGTGGTAGGGGCACCAGGAGCGGCTGTGGTGGTAGTAGTGGGAGCAGTAGTTGTAGTTGGCGTAGTGGTAGTGGTAGCAGTTGTAGTTGTTGGGGCACCAGGAGCGGCCGTTGTGGTAGTAGTGGGAATAGTAGTTGTTGTAGGAGCTCCAGGAACGGGTGTAGTGGTTGTAGTCGCGGCAGTGGCCTTTGTTGTGGCCTTGGTTGGTTTAGTGGTTGCTTTCGTGGTGGTTTTAGTTGTTGTCTTGGTTGTCGGCTTGGGTGTTGTTTTAACTGTTGTCTTCAATGTTGTTGTTGTAACTGTGGTAGTCTCGACAGTTGATTTTTCTGGAAAAATGGATTGTTTATAAGTTTACAATATAGTTGTTTTGAAGCATTTCATCCGTTTCCGATGTCACCGACGGGTGGATTGTAGCCAATCAGCGGTTCCTAATTTAAAATACTGATCGCTCATTGGCTCGCGGAGGCCGCGTGCATCGGAATACTTGCTGCCATCAACAGTTACTAGTACAGCTTATACAATAACTAGGCCGCTTCGCGAACGCTTTATCCAGTCGCGTTGATGGATGAGCTTTTTTGGAATATTTCTGTACAATGATTACGTTTTTAAGTGGAATCTCATTACTTTTTCTATAGTTACTTGATATTACTTGTTTATTATACACATGTAAAAGGCTTATATTAAAACCTTTATTTCTATGATTTTTGACCAACTTTTTCAACTTTTTCTTTCAAGAAGCACTACATCACTGTTTACGCCATATTCATATATCCCTCTCCGTTCATAATTCTGTTCATACACCTCACAATCCACACCCATAGGTGTCGTGCGCATCCTATTTTTCACATAGTGCCGACTATGCATTTTGTGTCGGACCCGACTTGGATCGACGATCTACAAGCCACGAGTCGATCTAGAACTCAACTGTCTACGCGTCACGTACGCAAGTGTACTGACTGCATCTCTCTCGTCTCGCCACGTACTCGACGTGCGAGTGTACTCTCTCGAAACGTCTCGCCTCTCTCTGGGCAAACTCACGTTGTTTATTTTACTTATTATAATAACATTACTCTCGTACGTTTTTAGTCTAAGTTATAACATTTAGTGCCGCTCTACGCGCCCTCTGCTGCACCACGTCACGTCGCCTGCTTGTGCTCTCGTCACCACGTCGTCAGTACGTCCACCAACAACACGTCCAACCAGGTATGTGATAATAGCTCTGCTTACTTCACTATCCCTCGTGTTATATCTAACGCTATATAACATATTTCCATATTATACAGTCCACTTTTTCCCTTCACTACCTACGGCAGTTCTAGAACTTTCTCAACTAGAACTCAAGGTCGCGCTCGTAGACATACTCGCATTTGGCGTCTACAATCACCATAATATGTATGTCAATGTAAAATATTAACGTTGTAGCCCCAACCGTTTGGTCAGATTCGGCCCAAATATCACGAAAATATTGCATTAAAAACAGGAGGGGGAAATCGTAAAGGTACGATTTCTGTAAGATTTTTTTTTTTAAATGTCTCTAAATTCATAACTTATATAATTTCATTGATTTTAAACGTTCCCATAAAGTTTCATCAATATCGGAGTAGCTGTTTGAAAAAATATCACGAAAATATCTCATTAAAAAAGGGAAAAAATCATAAAAGTACGATAATCTTAAGAAATATTTAATCGATTATACCCAAAAACGTGTCAGGTCAAAGTTCAGAGATTTCGATGGTCCCCTCCAATTTTCATCAAATCGTACATGCCGTTTTCCCGGTAGAGAGCGAACAAACAGACCAAAAAAACTGACAAAAACCGAACATCCGAGCTATTTTCATGGGGTAACGTAAATAATAAGTAAAAAAAAAAAAAGTAAAATTGAAGTCTATGCTTCGCTCTTTAAATGGAACTGCCACACTCATATGGAAAAAAACTGAAGACATACCATAACGAAACGAAATACACCATCACACGACCCGCAACAATTAAAAAAACAAATAATAGAACAATCCCACTGAAAACGAGAAAAGGACAACTTGGACTACATCCAAATAAAAATTTAAAACACTCCAATCAAACATTATAACATCGAAAGACCTGAACACATTAAAAAAACGACTAAAAGAGACTAAAACACAGATTAAATAAATTCTTAGACCGTACTTTTAGGAGAATGATTAGTCAATTTTGACCTCGCTTCCCCGCACCTTTTCGCGGTTGGCACAAAGAGGCGCATGCCGGTTCTTGGTCTCCTTCAGACTCGCAGTCCAAGGCAGACATGGTTCACTCTTGTCCTTGTCATGATAATGACGACAACAATGACGACCGAAACAGTTCATTGAACAAAAATAATCAACCACCAAAGCACATCCATCAACGCGGCTGCGCGAAAGCAAAACGGCCTAGTTACAAAAATCCAAAACTGAAACTCTTCGAGCTTGTGAGTTTGATCAAGAATGCAAGTGAGCCTACCTTCGCATGTCCACATTTCGTTGTCCCACTTCCCCGGGAAGACGCAGTTGATGGTGTTGTACGTCTCGACCACCTGGTTGCCGGCCGGGCAACTAGTGAAGATCGCCATGGTCTTGACGGGAACCTTCTCGGCGCAGTCGATCCCGGCTCCGAACTTGGACTCCAGGGACTCGTGTTTACAAGTGAAGTTGGCGTCTCCCGAGTCCAGACCGGGACACCCCATAAACATTGTCATCATTTTCTGAAAGCCACACAATGGCTTGTACAAATTAGGGTGTTTCTCAAGGTTCTGTTCTTGGTACCTTGTTCTCCATCATCTATTATGATAGACCTTCCTTTATGTTAATAGCCAAAGCAGCCATTCTAGTTTACATTACAATATAACGCTCCATTACAAGAAACAATAGTGTTGATATTCTACTAGTTGATTTGGATGCAATAAACTAATGATGCTCTGTAAATGGAATATATTTAAACATTACTAAGTAAGTGCTTCTTCGATTCTGTTGGCATTGACCGATAGGTAGACTCTCTAACTCCGGAACACTCAAAATGCAATTTCGAATTACAATAAGAACACAGCACATAATCACCAATGTTATCAACACCATCTAACACCGGCCGCAAACTCGACATTATCAGACCGCAGAACTATCGCGGAGTGATTCACAGATACGGTCCACCTCGTCGGATTAGAAGAGAAAAGTTATACTTTCGCGACCCGAAATAATTGAAGAGAAATACTGAATGTTATGTTGTATACATATTTCTTGAAATACGGTCTTCTTACCTGAGTCTTTTCACTGATTCCCTTCGAGTTCATCGGATTGAAGTTCCCGGCTGCGTTGTGAACTCCCGTATTGGCCGACAGACCATCGGGTAACACAAACTGGGGACAAGGAATTGTGGCTATTACGAGACCTATATCAATTGTTTGTAGATTAGAATAATGATTTCAAATATCTGAAAACGTTTAAAGATATTGTTTTTTTTTATGTTACCACCTTGCGATTTTGACAAAAAAAAACTTACAATTGCAAATTATTTTAGTTGTAACTAATCTACTGGACTTGATACTGCACTTAAATGAATAATTATTATTATTTTTCGTAGGAAGCCGGCACTGGGTGCAATTCATGTTCCTGTTCAGGTGTCTAGCAAGCTATTTTGGACTTTCGATAATTAGTATTGTCAAGGGATGTCCGAGGACCCAATCCCATGCAATAACATTAAATACCGAGGCTAACCTCAGCAAAAACCAGTCAGGATTGACGATCTCGACGCCATTCGAATCCGGGACCTTCCGAATCAGTCTCGCGCTTTTCGATTGAGCCAACCTTGTGGTAAATATGAAGAATTGACTAATTGTGCAGTTAGGAGGACATGCTTCATTGGCAAATTGATATTTTCCAAACTATACCAAGTGGCTCAATATTCGCGTCGAAATCGAATTTAAATGAAATCCACGAATAAAATAACAAACTTTATACTTTTGCCCTCCGTGTTCAGGTTTCAATTTTTTGTCAACACCCACATCTGATGTTTACACTGACTGTTTTCGTACTAAATACGAATTAATTTCAGTTTTATTATGTAAAATCATATATAAGGCACACTTACTAAGAAGAAATAAAAGAAAATGCGCTTTTCCATTTATAATGAAGAGCATACCAAACAAAATGAGTACAAAAGTGTAAAGGACATCTACAACTACAACAAAATCAACAATAGGCTTCCGGTCTCGGCTGTCAAAGTGGACACCGGGCAATACTTTTTCAGCATTTCGAAACGAAACTTTTGATACATGTGGCTTGCCTGTACTCAAACTGTTTAGCAGGGGGGTAAACGGCGGCGACAGCTTCTAGACTATAGCAACTTACCGCGCATATGAGCAGAGCTCCTAGTACGTTGAAGGTGGTCGCCATGGCTTCTTACTACACCAGCTTCTGAAGAGGTATTGCGACCAGAACCCAATGTCAGGGAGCTTATCTACTTGTCTTCACGGATGTCCTTCATAAAACTTCATCTGATTATTTCGAGATCATGATATTTTAGCATTATTATCAAGTGGTGCAATCTTCTCGATTGCACTACTAGATTGATGAAAGGTTGATGTTTCGTTGAAAACAAAAGACATCCGTTTCCCGAATGACGTAAACCACAATCCAGGACACTTTTTAAGATTACAAAACCTTGATATAATCGATTTTTATTCAGTTTAATAATCTCCCTGTAAATCTGAAATGATATATTTTACCATTTTTCGACATTTCAGTGATTCTTTTGAAAACACTGATAATGATATCTGGCGTGTCAATGGTGTAATTAAACCGTAAAAATGATGACGTCCAAAATTATTAACATGGAAAGATGCCACATGTAGATAAGTTCTCAATATCCCAGACCTAATCATCATTATCTGTTGCCACGTGCGTTGGATCTCCTCGTTGGATCGGCATTGAAGATAGGCCCCTCCACCAAGATCTCTCCTGCTACCACCCTTCCCTTTCCAGCACAATCATTTCAGTTTCCTCCTTGCCTTTGTCACATCGTTAGTATCCAATATTCTTTACATGTACGGAAAGTTCCCAAACCTACCGACTCTTGAATCTTCCTCCAATGCGCCAATAGGGCCTTGGTTCGATTTGATGGGGTGGATGGGGGGGATTTCCCACTTTTGGTAATTTCAACCCTGGCTCTGTTTTACTGGAAGGTATCTCTGCCGGGGATGGCTTAATCCCCACCACTGGATTCCCATCTCATCTCATATCATACCAAGTGACTTTATCTCGTAATGTTAATAAATAATGCGTCAATTTTCACATATTCCTTTCAAAATAATACCTCAGATCGCTTCTTATGCCATCTCGAGGGCAATAATACCCCCCAAAAATTTTCCTCAGATCGCTTCTAAGGCCATCTCGAGGGCAATAATACCCCCAAAAATTTTCCTCAGATCGCTTCTAAGGCCATCTCGAGGGCAATAATACCCTACCCCTAAAAAAATTTGCCTCCAGCGGCTGGGACATCGCCCCCCTCTGCCAAGCCATCAATTCGCACCCTTAATAGGGCATACGTCAACTGTTGAGACATAATCGGTTACTTTGTAAGCCAAGCGTTAAATAACCTGAACATACTGTGGAGTTGGCAAAGAAAACTATTCTAAAAGCTTGCCCGGCTAGTAGATAATCTCCACACACTCTTAATTTTTGTTAGCTAGCTCAAGGGTTGCACTGACTCATTAAAATTAAAAAAAAAAAAAAAATTATTAACAAACTAAGGAATAAACACAAATTAATTAACCCTCAGGGTTAAAGCTCAAGCTCCTTTAGTTAAAGCTCCTTTAGTCACGTCACCGCTGACAGCTGAGCGCTGGACCCTCGCCCTACGTCTCGCTCACCGGTTACAATGCCTCACTACCATATAGGGAGGGTAGGAATTTCCAAGGAAATTACATAAAATGTTATGTACGTCAGTATCATGTTGATATACGAGATAATTATATTGACATCTAGTCATGTGGGATACAACAGGAAGCTGACCTACCTAGCGAGCTCGTCATAACTTTGAACTTATACAATTAAAAAAGGCTACTTTGGGTCACACTAATTCTAATTACTATGGAATTACATTTTATAGAACCAAAACTGTCATCTGACAGGTACTTATCGTAGTGTCGTGACGTAATCCTATTTGTTGTGGTTATTCTCGTTCCGTCGCTTGTATCACGTAGTACTATGGGGGGAATTTCTAGGGGGGACTTGAAGCGGGTTCGGAGTAATCCTGTACGTGTGATTGTTTGGTAGTAGCACAAGCGACGGTCGTTGATGGCAATTACTTGTCACTGAATTCCGTATGGGTACAGTTCACATACATTATAATACAGTCAATTATTCAGATGATAATTGATAACACTTAACTCTGTTGGCTTTTAATACTTGGTCCGCATACGTTTGAAACTTGCTTACGTTTATTTATTGTCTGAATATCTCACGAATTTGACAGTTTTTTTTTTATAACAATTGATGAAATTGTTCGACGCTGATTTTACTAATGATTGATAATCACTCGACGTTGATGACGTTTATTACTCGATGAAATGTTCAACGCTGATTTTACTAATGATTGATAATCACTCGACGTTGATGACGTTTAATTACTCGATGAAATGTTCAACGCTGATTTTATTAATACTTACTTTACTTTCCGTGTCCGGTTAAACAATATTTCCAAAAATTTGCAACAGCCATTCCTTCCGCATTTGCTTCCAAGATATCGCGCAGGGTACATGGTTCGTCGAGGCGGGGGCAGATCAGGAGGTGACTCGGATCCTGTACCTGTCCGCACTCACACATGGGCTCTTGGTCAGCTGGTAAAAGGCCCCACTTATGCATGTTGGTCCCGCATCTCGGCACTCCAGTTCTTAATCGGTTTAATGTCCGCCAAACCGCGAAGGGACAGTTACCACCTGGAGCGATCTCTTCCCTTGGTGCAATGTTCGGTGCAGGCAGTTCGCTGTTCCAGTGGGCGACACGATTTGCCTCTGGTGAACTTCTAAGAACGTGAGTTCTGGTCAAAAAGCTCTTTCTGGAACGAAGTCGTTTTGCCGCCTGTTGGTGTCCATACATGGGGTGGCGAGGGTCTGTCTCCTGTTTCGTCCTTTCCACGTCTGCTGGGGTTTATCCGGCGGATATGAGGGGGTGCTATCCCGATAAGCGGGTACAATTTTATTTTACGGGGTTGGTTTTAGGCAGCCCGTCACAATCCGCACAGTTTCATTAATTGCGACGTCGACTCGCTTCGCATGCACAGAAGCGCTCCACACTGGAGCGGCATACTCGGCGGCCGACACGCACAGTGCGAGCGCTGATGTCCTGAGCGTGGATGGTTGTGCTCCCCAGGTTTTGCTTGTCAGCTTTCGTAGAATGTTGTTTCGGGCGCTGACCTTTCCCTTGCTTGAAAGTTAGCGTGCGATCCAGTGTGATACCCAGATATTTAGGTGTCGGGCAGTGTTGGAGTTTTTTACCTCTCCATACTATATCCAGTTCTCTCCTGGCCTCGCGGTTTTTCAGGTGAAAAGCACACACCTGTGTCTTACTCGGGTTTGGCTTCAACTGGTTCGAGTCATAGTACTGCGAGAGTTCCTCCAGGGCACTTGACAGTTTTCCCTCGACCTCCGTGAAACTAGAGCCTTGGGCTGCCAACGCTGAATCGTCAGCAAAAATGTACTGCAGTATGTAGTCAGGGGTGGGCTGGTCGTTGGTGTAGACGTTGTAAAGTGCTGGCGACAACACGCTTCCCTGGGGCAGTCCATTCTTCTGCACTCTCCAACGACTATTCTTTTCCTGCAGCAAAACATAGAACCTTCTGTTCTGTAGTAAAGTACCGATCATCGTTGTAAGTCGGAAGTCCTTCGTCTCCTCATACACTTTCCTCAGTAGTTTCCTGTGGTTTACTGTGTCGAGTGCTGCGGTAAGGACTATGAAAACGACGCCCGTGATTTCCTTCCTCTGAAAGCCGTCCTCTATGTGTTGGGTAAGGTTAAGGATTTGTCCGCAGCAAGATTTACCAGGTCTGAAACCCGCTTGTTGTGGTATAAACCTTTCCTCCAAGGTGCTCGCGATACGGTTCAGGATAAGTCGCTCTAGGAGCTTAAAAAGGTGGCACAACAAGGATACAGGGCGGAAGCTTTTGGGGCCATTGGGGTCTTTCTCTGGCTTCAGTAGAGCGACCACTCTTGCCTGTCTCCACATCTTCGGTATTGTCATCTGCGATACGCTGGCATTCATAAGCTCCAGAAGCCATTGTAGAGTCTTTGGGCCGAAATTCTGAATTTGCTTAACCCTGAGCTCGTCCATACCAGCCGCTTTGTTCCGCTTTAGGGCCTTGATGGAAGCTTCAATTTCTGGCATAGTAAACCCTTTACCAAGATGGTCTGTCTCGTGTTCCACGTCCCGCACTATAGGATGTTTCAACTTTCTTCCGGACGTCTTGCCGTTGATAAGCAGTTGGCTAGCTACCTGGTTTGGAGTTACTACCGTGAAGTTATTTTTTGGCTTTGTCGCCTCTCCACTAAGGTTTTTTAGGAGTTTCCAGGCCCTTCTGCTGTTCTGTTTCATGTCCAGATTCTCCACAAGTTCACACCACTTTGCCTTCCGGTCCTCCGCTATGGCTGCCATGAGTACTTCTCCAGCTTCCATCGTCTCTTCTGCAAATGGGTCTTCCTCAAAGAAGGTCTTGTAGCGGTCCAGCAAGGGTTTGGCATCTCCGTTTAAACCATGGATATTTTCTGTTTTGCAACCTCTTGGGATGTTCCTCCACGAAATTTGTTTGACTAGTCCAATGAATATGTCGTAATTCTCGATTTTGGGAGGGATAAGGGCAATTCAGCATCTAGGTCGGTGCTGAATGCTGCCCAATTGGCCTTTTTGAAGTTGAACCGCCTCTCGAAAGGGACTCGTTCCGGCTTGACCACCGCACGAACTGTGACTATGATTGGTCTATGTTGAGTCCGAGGGATTGGTTGACCAATTTGCTTCTCACACTGTGCTGCAATTCTTGAGGTCACAAATATGTTGTCAGGGTTATAACCTCTCTTCCACCGACCACTGTTGAAAGAGGAAGGCAGCTTCGGGTCGTGGATCAGCTGCAAGTCGTTTGCCTCCGCCCATGACTCGAGATATTCACCATTGTCGTTGGTCTCCTGGTACCCCCATGCAGTGTTTTGGCAGTTAAAATCGCCAACCACAAAATTGGTACCTTGATAGCTGAAGTTGTCCGGTTCCACGAATTTGAACTTTGCATTTGGTGGTTTGTACACCGAGGTCACGGAGTATTGCGCGGTGCGGATGGTCAACAGCTCTATGTCATCTCTCTCCGTCAAAGAAGCTGAGACGATGTTAGCTCCTGGTCTGGCAAAAATTGCGCTCCCGTACTGGTCATGTGGTCTTTCTATGATCAGCTCCATGCCACTGATCTTTGGTCTGGTGCTCGTGTGGCCCCTATGTGTCTCTTGTACTAGCAAAATATCGCATGTGTGTGCTTTGCACAGGTCAGATAATAAAACTTCTTTATGAGTAGAAATGCCCTCGATGTTTATCGAGATTGTCACCAATGGTGGCCTTGATAAAGACCGTTTTGGTGGTGATGATGTTGATGGTAACGCTGTCATTCTTAGTTTTGTGTTTCCCGGTGTTAGAAGGATTTGCCGTTGAGCGTGATGCTCAGCGTTTCCAGGGTACGCCCGATTGTGGTTTTAATCACTGAATTCCAACAATCTTCGGGGAGGCTCCTTCTGTGTAATTTTATTAATGATTGATAATCACTCGACGTTGATGGCGTTTATTACTCGATGAAAACTTAACCGAAACTATACTTCTCACTTCCCTACACCGAACCTTGTTATGCTAACCCGGTCACTACCCGTAGCATGAAGTGCCTATCTAACGCGCCTACACTCGGAACTCCATCTCTCGCGTGGCAGGCACAGTGCCTCCATGTAACAGACTCGACATACGCCCTATGGGCCAACCTTCCCTACACGTCCAGTCAAGGACCCCGTCAAAACACCAACTGCCCTCCGTTTCTTCCAAAACACACGCCGTTTCCAAGTCAGCTAGTGAAGCTCCGCCTATTCTCCGCATTTGACAACTAAATGCTTGCAGCAACTCAACTTGAGACCGTTCTCTCTATCTCTTTAACCCGGGGACTTAAGCCCTTTGTGCCCGGATCCCAGTTAACTCGATACCTACGTTAGATCAAAACAACTCTGTTCTACGACACACTTCAACACTGCAAATCAAGATTAGATCATCTAGTTGAGTCCTCTGACCGATCAACCATGAGATAATCGTCGACTTGCTGGCAATGAGCTAACTAAGCCTCACGACAGCCCTTTCAGATCTCCAGACTTCCGTCGGGAGCAAACCTCATCTCTTTGTATATTTTTCTGTGGAAACCAATTAACTCTCTGAAATCCCTGAACGTATTTTTGCAGGTGTTCCGAACCAAGTTCGTTTCTAGATGCTTCTAAGACCTTGAACTCTTTCTCAAATTCAATCAATATTAATTACCCTTAGTATTGGTGTACATTAGTATTGAAGTAACTCTTATATTCATGTCAATTTATCAATATTGGTTGATAATTACACCGAAGTTGATATGCAAAACAGGTAAATTATAATAGGAATTTGCATAACATTATTTCATGGTTCTACTGGGTTAAGGCCACCTTCCTTTACACAAAAATATCTTATTTTCTTGATTTTGAGAATATTTTCATTTATAAAATAAGGGTAAAAGTTTCCTACATATTTTGGCGGGAAAAAACGGGTCATACGTCATCAGCCTTCATAATACCAATCAACCAATCACGTAACGATGTATCAAGTTACTCGCTTTCGGTGATTATTTTGACTGTAGAAGCACATTTTGACATCTAGTTTGTTCTAATATGCTTAATATTTTATTTTATACATTTAGTATATCACAACGTAAGCTTTTAACTGTATTTTAATTGATAATAAGTAAAACACAGTGTTAATTATAATATTTTGGAGAAGGACATCAACTGTTGTTTATTGTTGGCCATTGGTGTAAGAACCAAAGACTTTGGTAAATGGAGGGAATTTTGCCGTTTATTTAGGCGGCTGTGTTCGTCATGAAGGCCGGTGACGTAGGCAGCCGTTTCAAAATAAATGTGCGGGAAATTTAAAATGTCAAACTTTGACCCTCAATAGATATTAAACGATTTAACTTAAAAACCTCTATATTAACGTTTATATAATTTTTAGACGTAAATGTATATATTGCACATACTTTTACCGATATCTGGAACTTATGCAAATTCCCTATTGGTTGATATGCAAAGCAGCATATTCTAACATATGTGCAAATAAAGTCTGGTTTGATGTGCATAACAGGTATATTATAATTGGTTGATATGCAAAGCAGCATCAAAAAAGTTGGTATGCAAAGTAGCATATATTCAAAGGTTTGAAGTAGCCTACACCTCTTGACTTTGGCAATACATATCACCATTCATATCAGTCACAAATAGGATTATTGTTTGTGCCTACTACATTTAATTTTGAATAGTACCCCTTCATCCAGTTAATCTTGAACATAGGCCGCTTCAAGAAGAGACATCAAAACATTAAACATACCGGAGCACCTTATTTGTCGGAGTTGCTTCTAGATATTGTGCCATACAATAAAAGACGACAGAGTTGTGACTAAAATAATAAAGAGATGTTCGCGCCAGGCGGGGTTGTCTATCACTGTGTCCGTCTGTCTCATTCGGGCCTTATCATTCTCAAAAAAATTTCCAATAGTGAGATTATGTCCCGCCCCCCAAAAAAAAAACATTTTTTTTCTTCTGCTAGGCCTTCTTTCATTCAGCAAACTTTTCAGACATGTTTCTTCGACTTTCAAATTATCGGCCAGAGGTGGTACAATAGCAAGTGGCGCATTATGGCCTAACAGTTGACGCGCCCTTATACCAAGTAAACTTACGAATATAATTATCAAACTTAAATGCCAATGTTCACGGGTACTCAACACATGACTCGCTCACTCGTCTAACAACGACTTTGGCGTTTCCCTAGTCTAGTTGGCTAAAGCGCCCTTATAGCCGAAATGTGGGAGACGTGGGTTTAATCCCCTGGGCCCCGATTCATGTACATTTTTATCCCGGTATAAGCAGAGTTAGGTGGTATAAGTGCGGTATAACTCCGAATCCAATTCATGAAGACTTATCCCGCCTCGCACGGGGATAAGAAAATATGTAAACAGATGGCGGACATTTTAAATGTTGCGTCTATGATTAAAACGAGAAGAGTTGTCATAACTCTCATAAAACAAATCAGAAACCGTCCCGGGCCTAGGCCCAGATGTAGAAAATTATTCATAATACAACAGTGTAGGCCTAAAGTTCGATTAGGCTATAGGACTAGATAAAATTTATACTAACATAACACGTTTGACAAGCCCTTGGCCTCTCCTAGGCAACCCTAGGCCTGCACGACCTTGTTTTGACACACATCCCGCACAAATAACTAGTTTTGATTACCAAAAGCCTAATGCAGATAAACAATGGTATGATAGTCCTAGGCTATTCCAAAATTTACGGCAATAATACGCCTTTTCTTTTCTTTTACTGATCTCACGCAATCTTCTGTCAATAAATAAAAATGTAAAACAAAAGATGGTGCAAATTTTTAGTGTTCTTTTGCAAATCTGCTGATTTACATGGCTGTGGAATGCAGTGGAAAAAACATTTGTTGTACTTGTTGTTGGATTGAAAATTTCTGATTGGATGAGAGTTGCTCAGACTTAACCAGGCCTTATCCTGCCATGTCCTGCATTATACCGTCCTTATACCACTTATACCCGGGATAAATGTACATGAATCGGGGCCCTGGTCAGTAAAAAGATTTTGTAATTTCTGGATTGTATTTTAAAAACATGTTATTAAATGCATATAACGCATTGTAGTCCATCATCTGTGACAATACTATGGAAAACACAGCCAGTACGAAATACGTGAAAATATTGCAAGGTTTACTCAATCTACGAGCGGAATTTGGGGGTACCTTGACGTGCAACATTCGACGAACCTTGGGCACGGCATTTCACAGCCAGGTAAATAAAAAAAAAAATTCTAAATCAAAACCATTGTCGTTAAATAATTTCTACACATTGGCAGCCTATTTATCAATTTATTATAATTTTCTTGTTGGTTCAAATTTGCAATGGATCCAGCTGATTTTGTTAGTAGTTCTCAGTAAACTCGTACCGGATGTCTGTTTAAAATTTCAGCGCAATCTGTTTAGCGATTCGGCTGATTTTTGACGTACACATACACACACAACGTACAGAAAAACAGAATGAGCGTCGTTTGAGTTGAATGGTACCACTTCGTGCGCTGCGCTCACTCGTTTAATTATTCAGAGTTATCTTAAAAATTCTGGCTTTATTCGTTTGGTAATCAGACCTATTTTGTGAGCAATGATTTGTGTCCTATCCCTGGCTTGGTTGTTGTTTAGCCCTCTGAACGATAATTTAAATGTCGAAGGAACATGGCTATACAGAGTTGGATATAAAAGCAAAAAATATATTTTTAAATAATTGGGCGGCATACCCTCCCTTTTGGATTGGCTTTTATATTTCAATTTTTTGACAATAGAGAAACCTGAACCCCAAGTGCAAAATTAAATTAAGAACATCGAGTTTAGTTGTTGTTTTGTTTTTGAAAATGGAAAAATGTATTCTGAGAAAAAAATTTGGAATGTTTTTTGGTATTTTTGTTTGTTTGTCAACACGATTCCGGCTAAACCGATAATCCAATTGCGATGAAATTTTCTGGAGGCCTTTGAAATCTCTGAACTTAGAACTGACACGTTTTTGAGCGCAATCGAAAAATTATTTCTCATAAAAAGCGCAATTTAACGATTTTTTTTTTAATTCTTCGAATTTTAACATCTACATGCTTTATCTGATTGTAATGATTTTTTCACAGAACCTTAATTTTATGAATTAATATTTTCGTGTAAAATTTCAGCGTAATCGAAAATTTATTTCTAATGAAAATCGCAGTTTTACGATTTTTTTAATTTCTTCGATTTATAACACCTACATGCTTTATCCGATTGTAATGATATTTTTACAGAACCCTAATTTTATAAATTGATATATTCGTGTGAAATTTGAGCGGAATCGAAAAATTATTTCTCATGATAATCGCAATTTTACATTTTTATTTTTTTTTAAATTTCTTAGACTTATTACACCTACATGCTTTATCCAATTCTAATGATATTTTTACAGAACCTTAAATTTATGAGTTGATATATTCGTGTGAAATTTGAGCGTAATCGAAAAATTATTTCTCGTGAAAATCGCAATTTTACGCTTTTTTTGTTTTAAAAAAAATTACGCTCATCCAACAACGCGCCTGAAAACGCGTTTGCGAAGCTTCCTAGTGATAATATAACAGTTAGTGCATGAAATTTTTCGTCCGCTGGTACGAAACTTGTATTTTTTCGGTTACCGACTGTGCAATAATTGATTTTCTGAATGAGACATTAAAACCAAGTTAACATGAAACAATCGACGAGCAAACAATCCCTATACACCGGCATTTTAAATAGAAAACACCGAGCAAACCAGTTAGACACGATTCAAATCATCATATTCTAAAGCATCAAAATTAACTTAGCTAATTTGGGACAACATAAGAATGTATTATGTGCACCGTTGCAAGGACGGCTCTGAAGTCAATAATTGCGTAATTTATTTGTTTCATATATTCATATATTTAATGCTTGGATATCATTATCTAGATAATACTTTTTTGTTATCTGGCTCTGACAGTATCGAAACGGCTGTTATTATTATGAAATTACTTATTTTGGGGTCATTGATGCAGTTTTTATTCAGAAATATAATACAGACAATGTTACAACTGATACAAATAAATTTTATATGCATGTGTGGCAAAACAAAAAAATATATCATTGTTTTTTATTTATTTATGTATGTATTTATTTATTAACGTCCATCATATTCAGTTAAAAACTGATTTACAAAGGAAGACAACTACTGATATATGTTTATTTGTTTGTACTAAATACAGAATTAAATTTAGTATCTAAAGTTATAAAATTATTACAATTTTAACAACAAAATTATTAACATTAATTAATTCCTACATATTGCTTTGAGATTTCCAAATCAAATCTCACATCTCAGTAATTACGATATAATGTTCCTCTTCGCCAAGGTTATTTTGTGAACAATTGGATGCAAACAGTTAAACTTTCATATATTATCAAGGGCAAGTGAATTGTTAAACGACTCTTCTTTCCGAATGGACTATTTAGAGCCTCTTGCAAATAAAGGGTAGTTTATAAGTGCTCTTCTTCTGGCAGTCATCATGTTTCTTGTCGAAATGATACCTGCCAATAAGGTGAAATGCTGCACATCTGCCATCGGCAGTGGGAGAACCAGTACCCCAAGTGAAGCCAGGGATAGCAGTGACGAGGACACCTAAAACAAGAATAATATTACTTTAGTAATCCAAATTTTGCAGTTTACTACCTTACGAATAACCGCGGTCAGTTTGTTGTCAGGATTTAGACAAGTGGCCACCAGATTACAGTTGTTCGACCGAGTAAACTTTGCCAAGCAATACTTGTTCAAATGCCGATTCTACAATAATTCATTGCTTGAATCATGTCCATCACTCACCATTAGAGTTCTTCCAAACGTTATTGTCGTGGTCGTGGTTGTTGTTGTTGTTGTTGTTGTTGTTGTTGTTGTTGTTGTTGTTACTGTCCCTCCTGCGGCGATGGTTGTTGTTGTTGTTGTTGTTATTGTGGTTGTTGTAGCCGCTACCTTTCTTCTCTATGCCAACCCACACAGCCACTACCCCAGCAATTTTACTATATTTGGAGATGGCATATTCTTGTTTCGCCGGGGTGTCGAGCATATCAATAATCTTCGCCTTATCTTTCTCGCACATGTCTTCAGCATCTTCTTGCGACAGAGAAATGATGAACGCCTTGACTGTTCCAACGTTTGCTACCGTTTCGTAGCCTGGAACAAGGTACAATACGAGAGATTCAGAATTAGATGTTCTGATTGGGTCTAGTAGCTGACCCACTTTCTACTAACATTGTGTGAATTGGAGGACCTACGTTGTGATTTTCAACTTGGCTAACACAGGGAAAGTGAATGAGAAAAGTATATGTATCTCTTTACCCTGTTATTAAAATATTCAACTCAATAATCAGTTCTGACATATCCTGTCTCTTGTCTGTTTCTTGCCTCATTCTGAAATCTAGGCTTCATTTTTAATAGTTTTCTTGCGGCAAAGATGGAAAACTGATTTTAATGCAATGTTATAAGGCTTCTAGCAACGATGCAGTACATCTTGACTGGCACCTCCAACACGAGTGCAAGATCATATTTTCAAAGTACGTCTCGTTTCCTATTTCACACAATTCTTTTGCTTATTCTAAAACAAAAACTACTATTGCCAACTTTGGACAACCGTGGGGCCCAACGTTACAGCCATATTTTTTTGGATGGACTTTCAGTTAAAGAGTGACAAATTTATGATTTTTCTACCAAAATGAAAACTCTTACTACTATTCGAAAGATATTTGGTGCTTAAACCCCAAAGAGTGAGTGCCTTCCAAACTGCTCCTAGACGAAAACTGACTCGGCTTAAGAATTCCGGTAAAGGCCCAGGAATCCCAAAAATATTTTCAACTTTTTATTCGGACGATCCTGATGACGTTGTTGAACAACGCCCATAACAATTCCAGCTGTAAAAACTTCAAAATTTGGTCGTCAACTTTGATACTTTTTTAAAGATTTCTGTGATGTCATTGTTACGCCATTCGATACGTACGCCTGCGGTGCAAAGATGATCGAGATAGCGCTTTTTGCGTTTGTTTAAGTTGCTGAAGGAATCGCAAGCAGCACTGTAGATATTCATAGCAACAAAGATAAGGCAAGCTACTTTATCCAGTAGGAGTAGGCCTTGTATAATAAGCTAGGCTCCAAGCTGCTTGGCTTTGGTGAACAAACTTTATTTAACATTGGTTTGTGTTTACTTTTAGTTATTTAGTTTCAATTGTTTTTAACAACATTCTACACCTATTGTTATTTATCAAAACACAAGAATCAACAATCCAATAATTACAGTCACTGTCAGCTCCACTACTCATGTACATCGCCGCACCGCACCCTCGCAGTCTCGGACGACGAGGCGCTTGACGGCATAAATGGTTCGCGTGCACAAACAAAACATGAGACCGAAATATAAGGCAAGAAATAGTCAACCGAACAAGCTCATCCATCAACGCGACAGAAAAATGCGATCACGAAGAGGTCTAGTATTACAATTTACAAATATATTTTCCATTCATGTACATGATTGTAAATTCTATGTTTTTCTACTTACAGAAAATATGAGGTTTCTCCCATTCGAGCATGCTAAACGTACAGAAATAGTTATCTTAAATACTATCAGACGGTAATACACTGTAGTAAAATAAATAAATAAACTCGTATTTAGATTCTGCTCAATCATTCAAGATAGTGAAATTTTAACTTGAAGAGGTTCGAACCAGCTCTTCCGGCACAGACACCATCGACAAGCAAACAATAATTTGTCCACCAGAAGTCAGTATTAGGAACAAGAAATGGAGACCATGTGGTTGAGCACTATTCACCCACGGACGACAAAAACATACAAAATACTTACTTGAACTTCCTCCAGCCGCCGCAGTTGCTAGAGCAGTAGTAGTAGTGGGATTAGCATTTACAGTCACAGTAGTGCCTGGAGCATTGGTCTTTGCAACAGTTAATCCGGCAACAGTAGTGCCTGCAGCCTCGGACTTTGCAATGGTAGTTCCAGCAACAGTAGTTCCTGCAGCATCAGACTTTGCAACAACCGTGCCAGCGGTAACAGTCTTTGCAACATCAGTTCCTGTGGCAGCAGTCTTTGCAGCAACAGTTCCAGCAGCATCCGTCTTTGCAATAGCAGTGACGGCGGCAGAAATCTTTGCAACGACAGTTGCAGCTGTATTAGTAGCACCAGCAGCATTAGTAACAACAGCATCAGCTTTAGCTTTAGTAGAAGTGGTCGTAGGAGTAGTAATAGTAGTAGTAGAAGTAGCAGTAGCAGTAGTAGTAGTAGTAGTAGGCGCGCCAGGAATAGCTGTAGTGGAAGTGGTTGAAACTGATGCAGCCGATGTCCCTGCAGAGGGGCTTGTCGCGGAACTGACTTTAGCTGCGGAGCTGACAGTACTGGTAGTTGCAGCAACTTTCTTTGTTGGTTTCGTAGTTGGTTTAACAGTAGTCACTGGTTTAGTCGGTGCCTTGTTTACCGTCTTTGGTGCCGCCTTGGTCGACGCTTTGGCTGTTGGTTTCATGGTAGTCGTCGTTTCAGCTGTTGTTGTCTCTACCGTTGTTTTTTCTGAAAAAGTTAATACTTTAAGTAGTGTTTGCTGAAGCGACCCAAAAATTATAAACTTAAAAAAGCACACACATGATAAATTGAAACGATAATTTCATGATACTAATGATTAGCGATTTAGCCGCAGTCGTTTAACCAGTTCCCACTCGAACACTGAAGTTAAGCAACATCGGGCGTGGTCAGGGGTTGAGTGGGTCGCCGCTCTGCCCTGAAACACACGTATATCGCTGGCTAGAGCAGACTAGGGTTCGTAAGATTGTGTGACAGCTTCGTTCTCCTTGGCGCCGTCTGCTCGGCAGTCCGGGTTAGTGGAGGAACCTATATGAATGTCAAAAGTTACACCGTCCTTTCGGATGGGACGTAAAGCCGTTGGTCCCCTTGGTACTTTTCGGTAGGAGTAGGCTATGTGCCGGTACCGGGTTTCCCCTCCTCCCTTCTCTATTAAATTTGCACAAGTGGGCTACATTGCGTGTTGCAAATAGAGACATAAATAAATAAATAAATAAATAAATAGATATAATAATAGTATGGAACAGCCACATAGAAAAGAAGAGGGAAGACGATAAACTTGCCAATGAAATTAATTTCCTCAGAAGTATTGCAAAACGGACCAAGGTGACTTCCATAGAATTGTTACAAAACAAGTTGATAATGTAGAGGCAAACGATCAAAATTAGGAGGGTTTTTAATAGTATGGACATTTTGAAACGAATTAAAATAAGAAAATGTTGTTCTAACCTAACCTAACCTAACCTAACCATGGTTTGGAGGATTTTCTTTATTAATTGACGTCTAACAATAGGTATTAACCCACATATATATATTAGTACTTTTGACAGAAATGAGAAAAGTGACAACACCGGGGATCGAACCCGGGACCTTAGCTGTCCGGACTAGGCTCTTACCAACACTGAGCTATGCAGTCACCAATTTAAAACTGTCAAATTCTGGGTCTGTATTGTACATTGTTAATAACGTGTGTAGATCAGATTGCACTGCCTATTAGACTACATACGAAATTAACTGGAGAATATAAACCATCTCTGTAACCCTAGAGTTGGGATATATGATGTTTAACCTTGGCTTTAAACAAGACCAAGAATTTAGACAGTTTTAAATTGGTGTCTGCATAGCTCAGTTGGTAAGAGCATAGCCCGGAAAGCTAAGGTCCCGGGTTCAAACCCCGGTGTAGTCACTTTCTTAATTTCTCTCTAAAGTACTAACATAACAACGTCATAGTCGCCTACTATAAAGCCAAGGTTAAACAATGTCGACCATAATGCTAATTTAATTATTATTCCTAATTAATTTGACTGTTTGCATGATAGGCCTACTGTTCATATAATGGAAGGAACCATTAACTTTAAATGTGAAAATAAAGTAGAATCTGTTTACAGTCATAAATATTGAGGGGTGGTGATAGACCGTACATTTCAGCTGCGATGTGCGTGTAGAAGTAGTGAGTGGAAGGCTTAATCATGTATTCATAAGAATAAACTAAAGTATGTTCTTCCTTATACTTTACTCCAAACAGTATAATTAAAATAAAGCACTTACTGAGTCCGTCATATCATATACCCTGCTTGCATGGGACGATGCTTCATTTACAAATTTTCAAATATATTATTTCCTTGCAAAATAACATGGTTCGTTTCATGTCCCATGTGTCACAACTAATGATTTATAAAGATTTTGTAATGTCTTCCCTGTAAATGTACCATTCATTTACAAATTGTTAGTTACATAATTTATTATGACGATTCGTTTAAAGATATTATAAATCAAAATGCAAATACTCGCGCCAGGGACAGTGGCGGAACTTCGTTTCATGGGCCCGCCCTCAAAATTTCTATGGGAGCCCCCCTAACAGATACATACATGCATAGGCTCAGTGTTGAATTCAGGCTTTTCATCCGGGGCGGGATATACAATATCTTGGGGGTATATTATAGGGACCAAGCATGGGAAGTTTGTGGGGAAATGCCCCCCAACAACAGCGCCGCAGGTGAAAATTTTGAAAATCAGGTTTTTAGAGTGCGTTTGGTGCGTTTTAGAAAAAAGTTGTGCACTGAATGCAATACCAAAATAATGTAATTTTTGTGAGTTGTTTTGTCTTGTGGACCTAAAAGTTCCTAAATATCCGCTAGATTTCATCTTCAAACCGCTAGATTCACAAAACGGTCATTTTAGCAACGAAAACATATACTATATTTTCCAAACAGGGTGAAATACTGTTTTTTTATTGAGTTTTTATTTTTAACAGGCCCCCTAAACAGCCTGGGCCCGCCCGCAGTTGTGGGCCCTGCGGGCGCCTAGTTCCGCCACTGGCCAGGGAGGCAGAGCATAGAAAAATACCTTCTTACAATAAAAGGTATGGAAAACGATCATTGAAATACAGTGTGCCATTTAGTTTTAGTAAAATTTTCAATAAAATAGATAAAATAAGTAGGGCCAAGAACGATATATAAATAAAAGTCGATCGTCTATGATTGTCACGGTGTCGATAAAAAAACTATGTAAAAAATGCAAAAATAAAGAACAGCCCCTTTAAATAAAAGTTCAAAAATGTTTAAATCTAATATTAAGATCTAATTATTCGCTGTGCTCGGAGGGTAGGCCTACGCCAACTTTACAATCGTCTACTTCGTGTTCTGTGATATCGTGCAAGGGATACTCACTCCGACAATGGGGACTGATTTCTCTGGTTTCGCTACAATCAACTTAAATATCTGATGAATGAAACAATATGAATTGACCTTGTAATAAGCAACAGATTTACTAGATGGCAGTGATGATAGGTATATAGTTGCATCAAATCCAGCACCGGATGTTGTTATTAAAGTTAGTTTTTGTTAACTCCTCTCCACTTTTGCGTGATCATAAAACTAGTCTTTATGTGTGTATCCGAAGTAACTAGTATTGATAGAATCTTCTAAGCTATCACACATGAATTCCTTTTCATATCCAGGCTTCCTTTTCCTTGATATGATTGACTGACCAGTGATTTATTCCAATTTATTCGATATACTTTCCACAAAGTGGGTCGAAATCGAACTAATGTTGTTCAGGTGAAAATTTTCATGTACTCCAATGTATACATTATTCGTCTTGATTCTAAGTAAGTCATTTTGTACCTCGCTCATTATGTATTATTACTAGGGAAACGCCAAAGTCGTTGTTAGACGAGTGAGTGAGCCATGTGTTGCGTACCCGGTAACATTCCTTTTCTTCCCCCTACCTTAGGCCTCCCTAGCCTATCATAGGCTACAGTGGAGCATTATGACCTAAACTATGACCTAAACTTAAATACCCTATTATTTATAAGAATATTATAATCAAACTTTAATGCAAATGTTCCCGCGTTCTCAACACATGACTCTCTCACTCGTCTAACAACGACTTTTTAACATTCCTTCTCTTCCCCCTACCTTAGGCCTCCCTAGACTATCATAGGCTACAGTGGAGCATTATGGCCTAAACTATGACCTTAACTTAAATACCCTATTATTTATACGAATATTATAATCAAACTTAAATGCAAATGTTCCCGCGTACTCAACACATGACTCTCTCACTCGTCTAACAACGACTTTGGCGTTTCCCTAGTCGAGTTGGCTAAAGCGCCCCTATAACCGAAATGTGGGAGACGTGGGTTCAATGGTCGGGAAAGATTTTGTAATTTCTGGATTGTATTTTTTAAATTATTTAACATGTTTTGAAATGCATATAACGCAGTGTAGTCCATCATCTGTGACAATACTATGAAAACATAGCCAGTACGAAATACTTGAAAATATTGCAAGGTTTACTCAATCTACGAGCGGAATTTGGGGGTACCTTGACGTCCAACATTCGATTAACCTTGGACACGGCATTTCACAGCCAGGTCAATAACAAACAAAAAATATTATTTCAAAATGAAAACCATTGTCGTTAAAATAATTCCTATACATTTCAACGTATTTTTCAGTTTTTTATTTCTTGCAGGTTTAAATCGCAACAGATTGTGCTCATTTTGTTAGCAGTTCTCAGTTACCTGGTCACGGATGTCTGTTTAAAATTTCAGCTCAGTCTATTTGGCCGTTCGGCCGTATGAGCCCGGACAGACAGACAGACATTTAACATTTAACATTTAACATTTAACATTTAACATTTAACATTTAACATTTAACATTTTAACATTTAACATTTAACATTTAACATTTAACATTTAACATTTAACATTTAACATTTAACATTTAACATTTAACATTTAACATTTAACATTTAACATTTAACATTTAACATTTAACATTTAACATTTAACATTTACCACACATAATTAATCACGACCAAGGCCCAATCGAGAAGCGTTGTAGACTACGTTCGCTGCGCTCACTCGTCTAATTATTGTTGTTTATGTTTCCAAACCAAATTACCAATTGAATATCAAACGGACATCTTTTTAAATCAAATTTTGAAGTCTTCCATTTAATTTTTTCTTTGAAAGGGTCATAAAATGTTTAATTTAAAAAGTTTTTTACGCACCCGTTTGAAAAAAATCTTCTGGCATTTAGGTGCAAAAGAGAATACCTCACAAATGAACTTTTTCAAAATTAATTAATTCAATTTAGAAAATATGAAAAGTGGGCTTCGGGGCCTTACTCACAAACAAAAATGATAAAATCTCCCAAAGTTATCGAGAACGAATTCTATGAATTGACAGAACTGATTTTGGCCAAAGTTTCAGAAGGTGCTTTGCAAATGGAGTGATAGGTTGGGGACCTATCTGGCCTAGGGACAATGAAGAATGTTTTGTGGGAGCCTACCTTCGCATGTCCATATCTCGTTGTCCCACTTCCCCGGGAAGACGCAGTTGATGGTGGTGTAGGTCTCGACCACCTGGTTGCCGACCGCCGCGCAGCTGACAAAGGTCACCAGTGTCCCGATGGGAACTTCTCGGCGCAGTCGATCCCCGGGGCCGAACTTGGACTCCAGGGCCTCGTGTTTTACAAGTGAGTTGGCGTCTCCTGAGTCCAGACCCGACACCCCACCAGCGCCATCACTTTCTGGAATCACAGACACACACATCAGACTAGACGAGTACCCCTCTTACTCTTCCTATTGGCATAATGGTAGCATGGCCATCTAGCACGATAGAGGAAGCCGTTTTGAGTCCCGGCTCTGACAAGTTTTTTTTTCCTGGCCCAAAGTTATGTTATATCTATAACAGATTCTATTTTTGTAATCTGTTGATGCAAATTACTCTTGACAGTGAAGGTTTTTTCCTTCCGTATTTGCCTGTAGACGTCTTCTCCCTAACTTGTCGCACGAGTAAATAATAAGATTGTTCGTATAAACAGCGTAAATACGAGTTGAGTTTCTCACCTGTGCCGTGTCACTGATGCCCTTCGAGTTCCTCGGGTTGTAGTTTCCTCCTGCGTTGTGAACCCCCCTGGCTGACAGACCGTCTGGTAGAACCACCTGGGACAAGGTACGAGCTAGTTACATTCCAAACACGCCTGTTTCAGAGTAAGGGGGAAACACGAAGGAAATATGAAGTAAGTAGGACCGACAGTGTTATTTGCTCAAGCGTTAAGCGCGAGACACTGATTCGAGAGGTCCTGGGTTGTAGTTTCCTCCTGCGTTGTGAACCCCCCTGGCTGACAGACCGTCTGGTAGAACCACCTGGGACAAGGGTAGAGCAAAGTTAAATTCCAAACACGCCTGTTTCAGAGAAAAGGGGGAAACACAAGGAAATATGAAGTAAGTAGGACCGACAGTGTTATTTGCTCAAGCGTTAAGCGCGAGACACTGATTCGGAGGCCGGGTTGTAGTTCCCCCGGTTGTGAACCCCCTGACGAAGACCGTCTGGTAAAAACCACCTGGGCAAGGTAGGGACTAGTTACTTTCCCAAAAACACGCCTGTTTCAGAGTAAGGGGGAAACACGAAGAAAATATGAAGTAAGTAGGACCGACAGTGTTATTTGCTCAAGCGTTAAGCGCGAGACACTGATTCGAGAGGTCCTGGGTTGTAGTTTCCTCCTGCGTTGTGAACCCCCCTGGCTGACAGACCGTCTGGTAGAACCACCTGGGACAAGGTACGACTAGTTCTTCCAAACACGCCTGTTTCAGAGAAAAGGGGGGAAACACGAAGGAAATATGAAGTAAGTAGGACCGACAGTGTTATTTGCTCAAGCGTTAAGCGCGAGACACTGATTCGAGAGGTCCTGGGTTGTAGTTTCCTCCTGCGTTGTGAACCCCCCTGGCTGACAGACCGTCTGGTAGAACCACCTGGGACAAGGTACGAGCTAGTTACATTCCAAACACGCCTGTTTCAGAGTAAGGGGGAAACACGAAGACAATATGAAGTAAGTAGGACCGACAGTGTTATTTGCTCAAGCGTTAAGCGCGAGACACTGATTCGAGAGGTCCTGGGTTGTAGTTTCCTCCTGCGTTGTAAACCCCCCCTGGCTGACAGACCGTCTTGTAGAACCACCTGGGACAAGGTACGAGCTAGTTACATTCCAAACACGCCTTTTTCAGAGTAAGGGGAAACACGAAGAAAATTGAAGACTAAGTAGGACCGACAGTTTTTTATTGTGCTCAACGCGCGAAACCTGATTCGAGAGTCTCGGGTTTGTAGTTTCCTCCTGGGCGTTTGTGAACCCCCCTGGCTGACAGACCGTCTGGTAGAACCACCTGGCCAAGGTACAGCTAGTTACTTTCCCAAAACACGCCGATTAGAGTAAGGGGAAACAGAAGACGATATGAAGTAGTACGACTACACGCGACAACCCTTAGCAGCTGCCTCATACCCCACTCTATTGTGGGGGACGACCGATGCCCGACGCGTCCGTCGATGGTCACTTTGTACTTCAAGGATGGATAGACTTTAGACATATATGACCTTGGCACGCCCGTAAGCACTCAAATTCAAAGGTACAACACACTGGAGAAAATTTGAAAAACGACATACGTGAATTCTAAAATGCACAAGACACAGATATTTTTATGCAGAACAAAATAAAAACAGAATTACTTTATGTTTTTCTAGGGCTACGGTCGTTCGCCCCCAGCCAAGCGCACGCGACTGCTTAGAAGGCGATGACAAACTCGACCCCGTTTACTCCTACCCGAGTTCGGGGGTTTTAAGCTATCTGCACACGCCGTTCTGAAATATTTACAATCCTGAAACTCGGTTATTGACCTGATATGTGGTCCATGACATTAAAAAAAAACACCCGATCCGATACCTTTTTGTGTTATAAAAGTGCTTCTACTTGGTCTAAAAAATTCCGGCTGGCTGGGTGGCCCGGTGGATTCTGACAGAGGAATAAGAGCCTACAGAGAAAATGTACATTTAGAACTATGAAACTTGGACCACACTTAGATGTACCTTTGACTCATGCACTTTTGCTTTCAAACCAAAACCAAACCATTTCAAAAATTTTAATCCATTTAAAAACCCTTTAAATTCAAAACCCATTAATAAATATCTTACACGTGGGCTCTATGCCGAAATTTGGCATGGGGTAGATAAAAATATCAGAATTATAATCCGCCAGAAACAAGCAAAATTCCCCCCCAACCCCCTAATCATCCCCTTAAATTGGAAAAAATCATAGCTCTAACCCAAAATTGAATTTTTATTTAAATTAGTTTTTTAAAATTATGTTTTAATGTGTTTTAACCCAATCAGCCTATTCTCATTCCTAAACCACATTTTTTTAACCCCCATCCCTAATAGTTTATATTATACCTTGATTTCCAGCATTCACAATGAAGACACCTAATGAGTTATCAGCATGAAATTTGACATGACCTTAGCCGTCCGGGCTATGCTCTAACCAACGGAGCTATGCAGCCATCAATTTAATTCTTACAAAAATTTAGAAAGTGAATCAAATTCCGTCTAAGTCGTACATCCGAGCAATTCAGATGGAAAATTACACTTTGAAATTTCCCTCTTTCTTTGAATTTTCATTTACAAGTATTTCACGCCTTGATATGAAACAAACAGCAAAAAGATGTGATATCCCCCCCAAATACAAAAATTAGTAAAAAAAAAAAACGGCAGCCAAGCTCTCCTTCAAAAGTCTTTGGCTGTGAATGTTGTGAGATATATAATTTTAGCCAATCTTTTCATTCTTTCTCCCTAGTTTCGCATTGAAAAGAAGTAAGATCATTTCACCTGTTGACGAGCGCCAAGCCGACCATTTTCGTGGTTAAAAAAAAAGTAAAAATGTTAAACTAAAAAAAAAATGACTTGGCCATTGACTTTTTAAAGTTCTCATTCTGAACCAAATTCAATGGCCAAGTAATTTTTTTGTCATTTTGAGTTTAACATTTTTACTTTTTTTACCGCGAAAATTGTTGGCTTGGCGCTCGTCAACAGGTGAATCGATCTTACTTCTTTTCAATGCGAAACTAGGGAGAAAGAATGAAAATATTGGCTCAAATTCTATATCTCACAACATTCACAGCCAAAGACTTTTGAAGGAGAGCTTGGCTGCCGTTTTTTTTTTTTTTTTTTTACAAATTTTTGTTTTTGGGGGGATAAACCCTACAATTCACCATTGTTAAGCGTAAAGTCAAAGCGGCGGGAACAACCTCTTCTTTTTCCCGTTTCGTCGACTTTATGCGTAACAATGGTGTATTGTAGGATTTATTACATGTTTCATCAATTCTGTTTGTTGTATGTTGTTCTGCATAAAAATGTCTGTGTCTTGTGCATTTAGAATTCACGTATGTCGTTTCAATGTTTCTCCAGAGCGTTGTATATCTGAATTTGAGTGTTCACGGGCGTGCCAAGGTCATACATGTCTCGTGAACACCAAGTTAAAATGTCATGTTAATACAGAAAATTGAACAAACATTATGTGAACTGTAGTGACAATATAGCTACATAAAATAAATTAAAACGATTTTATACAAAACAATTGAATGTAGGATAGACGTACATAAATTCAGAAAAAAAAACATAAACTTATCAGCCGTATTGCATTCCGTAGCTTACCGTGATAATGAGAGCCGCTGCCAACATCGCGATTGAGGACGTCATTATGTGTGATCTCCTGGTGAGTTATTGCGGCCAGCATCCCCTGGCCGGCTACTTATTTCCTCTCCCACTCAGCTGACCTTGAGGAAGCTTCTTCGAAATGTACCGAGATCATCAGCAGCCTATTGTGCCAAGCGTCACGGACACAGGCTAAGCTTGATAACAATTTCCTTGTTTTACGCAAAACAAAAGGTATCCGCTTCTGATTTATGCAACTTTAGAGACAGGAAGTCACAATCCAGCTTTCCCAAGATCGGGCAACTGTGATAACAAAGATTCTGATTGAATTAAACAATCTCCCTGTACATCAGGTATGTAATGGTTTGATTTGAATCAATATTTCTATTTTATTCCAAAAAGTAACAATTCACAGTATTTTAAAAGTATTTTTTAATACGTAAAATGTAAAGGTCAACATTGTTGTCAAGGACTATCCCACGTTGATAATTTATTGTTTTTTCCAGATTATGTTTAAATTTTATGATGTATTTATTTATTTATATTTTGCATTAATTTTTACAATAATAATAAATTGTTAATAATAATAATAATAATAATAATAATAATAATAATAATAATAATAATAATAATAATAATAATAATAATAATAATAATAATAATAATAATAATAATAGATTAATAATAGATAAGATTAATACTTGAAAGTGAATTGAACGGACGAAATAAAACTATTGCAATTGGTCAATTTGCTGTGCCAGTATTATCTTATAGCTTTGGGATATTAGATTGGAGCATTGAAGAACTTAAGAGATTAGATCGAAAAACAAGAAAACTGTTGACAATAAACGGAATGCACCATCCACGAGCGGACGTAGAAAGACTGTATATCGCAAGGAAGAATGGAGGTCGTGGAATAACTCAACTAGAGGGGTCATACAAAACAGCAATGATTGGTTTAAGTTTATACATAGAAGGTAAAGAAGATGACAAATTTATTAGAATGGTTCAAGAACATGAGTCTAGCAAAGCTATGAGAAAATCTATCATTAAGTTAAGCAACAAGTTTCAATCAGGTATGGAATTAACCGATATTAATCAGATCAATGGGTCCATCACTAACAAGGTCAAGGTTATCAAGAAGAAAATTAAGAATATTATCCAGGAAGATCTAATAAGTTGCTGGAAGTCTAAACCTTTGCATGGACAATATATTACACGCATGATGCAACCACATATTGACCAAGATCAAACCAATAAGTGGCTGGGCAGAAGTAATCTCAAGGGTGAAACTGAAAGTCTTATTGTAGCTGCACAAGATCAAGCCTTAAGAACAAAAAGTTACGAAAAAGAATTCTCAAACTCGAAGTAGATGACAAGTGTCGTTTGTGTAAGCTTTATGAAGAAAGCGTAGAGCACATTATTTCTGGATGCCCGGTCTTAACAAAAACGGAATACATTGATCGACATGATAAGGTTGGGGCATATTTGCATTGGAACATTTGTAGAAGTTATAACATCGAAACTCTGACAAATGGTACATGCATAAACCGAGCAAGTATTGACATAGTAATGTGACCATATTTTTGAATGAGCAAATAATCACTGATCGAAAGGTCTTCACAACAACCAGACATTGTTTTTAAAACAAAGAGACTCAAAAATGTTGATCATCGATGTAGCTATCCAAAGACCGCAACAATAGTATTAAAGGAAGCAGAGAAACCACAAATATCGAGACTCAAATAGAATTAAACGAAGTGGAATGTCAGTTGTAAGGTTGTTCCCTTTATAATTGGAGCTTGTGGGACAATTGGAAGAAGTTTTGAGAGAACCTCCAACATATCCTGGCAATCACTGGACTCCAGAGCTTCAAAAGGCAGATTATTAGGAACCCAATATACTACGCAAAGTTTAGTATGAAGACTTTGTTTCAGTTTTTTCTTGTATGTATGTATTTTAATGTCATGTATATTTAATTGTTTTGTAATGGGTTTCACCTAGAGGTGGGGTTTCATCTCTGGTGAAAGTCTTAAAACCCATTAAATTTATTTTTGGGAATAAAAAAAATAAAATAATAATAATAATAATAAGTTTGAGGAAATTTGTTTTTGGTATTTATACCATTATTTGTAGTTTTATATCTTTGTCTAGACTAGGCTGTAAATAACATTGAAACAGTTGAATTTTGTTATATTTTGACAGTTAGTGGTAGGCATATTCATTAGAGGCATTATTTGTAACTTAAAGAAAGGGTTATTAATCTAAAATAATATATTTAGCATTTTAGTAACCCCGGGTTATTATTTGCAGAACGAGAAGATTGAAGTCTTCTAATCGTCAAATAAGAAAAGATTTATCAAAACGAAAAGGCAAGGAGGTTGAGAAGCGAAGACCTCATCACCGCCCTGAAATGATGAATCATTGAGAAAAGTGTTTTTAATTCTTTTAAGTGCATTGACTTTATAAACAATAACAAAATAGGTGACTGACAGATAGTAGAATAATTTACCCTAGAACAAGGAAAATAGGACTAACAGAACGTGGATGTTTCTGAATGGAATCATACAGACCACCAAAGCGGGAAAAATGAGCAGCGCATAAATGACAGAAGAAGAACATTTGTGTGATGCGTAGCTATTATAGGGTAACTTTATAGAGACGGGTTTTAATAGGTTAATCGACAAAGCTCCATAGGGAGTTTTTCTGAAAAATCATTTTAGAATAATGAACAGAGAATAGCTGACCAAAGAGAATTATAGTAAAAATAAAATGTTACCAGAAAAACTATTAAATAGAATAAAACGCGAGTGAAGAACGAACTACAAGCAATCAAGATGAAAGGAAATACACACAGGGGACAGCGAAAAAGGGAAGCCCACTTCATACCAAGCTACTGAACTCCAAATCCCGGTATTGCCATACCTGCAAGAACTTTCAAATCTACAAGACACACCAGAACTTCCAGACCAACCAAACGTCAGACCTATCAGAACGTCCAGCACCAAAATCCTGATTACTAGAACGCCCAGGCCTACCAGAACATCCAGACCTACAAGAACGTCCAGGCCTACCAGAACATCCAGAACCACTAGAAATACAACCAAAACCAAGAAGATCAAGATACCCGAACAACTAGACGATCAAACACAAGAGGTAATATGCATAACGCAATAGAAAATATACCCTGACATGATCAATCAAAGAAATCCTAGCTTAGCATTTAAAAACAGCCAGGGTCAGAGTTTGCGCACATACAACCAAACAAGAAGCCCAAATACATACTAAACCAGCATTCAAAGGAAATGAAGACAGCGTAAAATGAAACACAATTTTTCAGATTACACACAAGACGAACTATCATTTGCAGACGTTCATGCGGCAATTTATTGTGCCGCTGAAAACAGGTTAGATATTTGGGCTTAAAGGTAAAATCTGAAAACATCTTCAAAGGGACAAAACAGGAGAAGAAAAGTACGAAATGGGAAAAGGACTAGTTGGGAGAATCGTTGAGCTTAGGAGAGATATCGGTTCGACTTGAACATACGAAGGGTAAGATCTAAAAATGTGATAAATACTGCCAAATTATATTTGAAAGATAAAGGGTTTCATGCAAAGCATGAAACACTAACGAATTCATTCACGAATATTTGATACACTTAACAAAAAGAAATTGCTCTAAGCTAAAGAGATTAAAAAGATATAAAAAATGTAGTATAAAAAGAACAAAACCGAATGTTTAAAGAAAAAAAAAACAGTTTTTACCAACAACTATCTAGTACGAAAGAAATAATGGAATGGAACCCCAAACAAAGACGAGATAGAAGATTTTGGACAGGAATATGGGTAACCCGGTAGCACACAACCAGGATGCACATGGATTCAAGATGAAATAGCTGAGAGCGATATTAATGAGATGAGATTCGAAGGTAAAATTGAGAATTAAAGTCACAATCAGTGCTACACATAGCTGGAAGCACCGGGTATGATAATATTCAAATTTTTGTAAAAGAAATTCAATACTACTCACAATCAAATTAGAAAAATGTCTCAACGAGTTTATAAAAGGAGTTAAAGAAATACCCGAATTCTTTACTGAAGGAGTAACCTTTCTCAAACCAAAGGACAATGACACGAAGAACCCAAGTAAATATCGGCCAATTACATGTCTACCAACTATATATAAAATATTGACTTCAACACATAACAAATAAAGTATATATAATCATTGCGAAGAACACAATATCATGGCCGAGGAACAAAAAGGATGCTGTAAGAACTCACAGGGATGTAAAGAACAACTTATTAACGACTCTACTGTAATGAATCAGGCACACAAAAAGAAAAGGAATATTCCGTAAACTACATTTACTACAAGAAAGCCTTTGACTCAAACACCACACACATGGCTTTTTTCAGATTTTACAAATATATAAAATCAACCCAATAATTGTAAACTTTTGAAGACAGTAAAGAAGACATGGAGAACAACACTAAAACTAAATATGAAAACCCAGCAGATAACTACTGATCCAATACAAATTAAACGGGGCCTTTTCCAAGGTGACTCATTAAGTGCATTTGGTTTTGTCTGTCATAAACCCACTGTCACATATGCTTAACGAATCGACATACGGATTTAAAATTAAGGACAATAATGTGGTATGCCCCACAATTTCCCACCTATTCTACATGGATGACCTAAAGTTGTATGCATCAAATTTGCTCAACTAAACAGTCTAGTCAATACAACATTAGAATTTAGTCAAGATATCTGCTGGAGTTTTTGGGGTAGAACAAATGTAAGACGCTACATATCCCAAAAGGGTAAGGTTACACAAGCAGAAGAGTTCCAGCTAGATGATGGAAATAGGATTGGAATAATGGACCCATAACGATGTATACAAATATTTAGGATTCGCACAAGCTGCCAGAATTGAACATAAAGTTATGAAAGCAAAATTGATAGATACATCAAGAAACGACCCCAAGTCTATCCTCAAGACGCAACTAAACGGTAAAACAAGATCACAGCAATAAATACATATGCTGTACCAGTACTGACATATTTATTCGGAATCATTAAATGGGCGCAGACAGACATTCCACGCGTTGGAAATATTAACTCGTACTACACTTACCAAACACAGAAACATCATCCTAAAACAGCAATAGAGAGATTGACACTTCCAAGAGAAAAGGAGGACGGGGCCTAATTGATCTGAACAACTTATATTATAAACAAATAGAAATTTTAAGAAAATACTTTTTACAAAGAGCAACCAATCCAACTTCATAGGGCTGTAGTGCTAGCTGACAAATCACTAACTCCCCTCAATTTATCGAAAGAAAATGTAAATTTGCAAGAGAAACTCATAACTGACGCTTCAAAAGGTTTACGTCTCTCAGAAAAGACCCTACACAAGAGACATTATGATGAACTACACAAAGGTCACGTTTGATATTAAAGCATCAAATAGGTGGTTAAACAACGGGGAACTATTTGGAGAAACAGAAGGTTTTATGATGGCTATTCAAGACAGGTGATTTCGACGAACAATTATAAAAAATACATAATACAAGTGCGACAGAAACGATCAATGTAGAAAATGTAGTGCAAGGGGTGAAACAATCGAACACATCATATCCGGGTGCAAGTCACTATGTCAAACAGATTACCTCTACAGACATAACCAAGTAGCTAACATTATTCCCTCAAAACTAGCAATCAAGTACAACCTCATTTACACACACACACCTTTCTAAAATACAAACCAAAAGAAAGTACTAGATAGTAAAGATTACAAATTATATTTCGACCGCCACAGTTATAACAGACCAAACGATACATCACAACAGACCGGATTTAATAAAAATTGACAAGAAGAAACAAGAAACTACCCTTATCGACGTTGCTATCCCAATGTGCCATAACGTCGAGACCACGTGGAAGAAAAAAATTGACAAGTATAGTGAACTTGCAATTGAGATCAAGAAGATGTGGAAACAGAAAAAGGTAATACCAAACCCATTCATTATTCAGCCAACGGCATCATACCGAAGAAGCTACATGAAAGCATTAAACAACTAGATCTTCAACCCAATGTATACATCGAGACTCAAAAAAGGGAGTAATACTCAACACGTGTAGAATAGTTCGTAAATTTCTAAAATAAGAATGATATTCGAGATTTCGAGACAGCTTACATCCTGACATGGTTTTCGTGGTTTCCCATAGTCCGAAGAGCAAATGCTAGGATGGCGACGAGAAATCGGCCACGACCGTACACAGCAGAAGAAAACATCATCTACAAACAATATTAGAATTTTTTAAATGACTTATCTTAGTTAGAGAAAAGACAAAAGTAATAATGTATGTAATAGGCACACATGGAAGTACTTCACGTAAGTCCGTACAACATGTTAGCTCCGGTTTTAACCCAGCTTGTAGAAAAACATCCAATAAAATAATAAATAATAATAATAATAATAATAATAAATAATAATAATAAAAAAAAATAAAAAAAATAGGTGGTTAAACAACGGGGAAACTATTTGGAGAAACAGAAGGTTTTTATGCTGGCTATTCAAAACAGAGTGATTGCAACGAAAAATTATAAAAAATACATTATACAAGATGCGACAGTAAACGATCAATGTAGAAAATGTTGTGTAAGGGGTGAAACAATCAAACAGATCATATCCGGGTGCCGGTCACTATGTCAAACAGATTACCTCTACAGATATAACCAAATAGCTAACATTATTCACCAAAAACTAGCAATCAAGTACAACCTCATTGATACACACACCTACTACAAATACAAACGGAGAAAGTACTAGATAGATTTCAAATTATATTACGACCGCCCCAGTTATAATTTTATAACAGACCAAACTATACATCACAACAGCCCGGGAAATTATATTAAAATTGACAAGAAGAAACAAGAAACTACCCTTATTGACGTTTTTTTGTCCCAATGTGCCATAACGTCGAGACTACATGGAAGAAAAAAATGAGAAGTATAGTGAAACTTGCAATTGAGATCAAGAAGATGTGGAAACAGAAAAAAAAGGTAAATACAATCCCATTCGTAATATCGGCCAAGGGCCACCATACCGAAGAAGCTACATGAAAGCGTTAAATTCCGGGCCGTATTAAGAGATTTGAAGGCCGGGGGCTAATTTTTTTGTGAGGCCGTTTTTTTTAACTTAATCTGTGACTACCCCCCCCCCCTAACCCCCCCCCCCGGGGGACATTTTGTTGATGCAAATTCTTCTACCGTCTTTTTTAAACGACAGTCGCCGAAGAACGTTCATTTTCGGGTGTACGTTAGGACTGTAAATTGAGCTTTTTTCACCCCTTGTTTGTGCGCAAGCGGTTTTTTTATCAAACTTGATTTAAAAAAATGAACGTTCAGCTTCACAATTAACCACTGGATTTTTTAGATACAAACGTAAGGCAAAATATACATACGGAAATGTAGGCCTATTTTCAAGATTGTTTTGTACGATGTGTTTGAGAATTGCTTTAGCGTTATTATTATTTAGATTTCATGTTTTTAAAGGAACAGCAAAACTGTTTCGGTTCATTATAGGAAAGCAGCGTCGAGATCATTTTGGGGAGAAAATTACTAAATTTTCGGCAGCAATCTGATCATCGTAGGACAGTTTGTTGATTGGTCATTCGTGATAATAACCCAAATTTTTAAAACAGTTCTGAATAAACTTCAATTTGTTTAGTAATCTCATTACCGTAAAGGTCAACAATTGTGTTGAAGGTTTCTATTTGAATTTATCCTTTCCTTGTAATTGAAGATCGGTTTTTCCATCTGGATATTTTGGCACACGTACTCTTTTATCTTCATCAGCATATGTTGGGTTTACACTTGTACTCAGCTTCGTTGCCCGAGTTTCAAAATCAATATAGGACTTTCTCAATTGTGAAACGAACTCATACAACGATTTTAGGAGATTAACAGCGACTGTCAAATCAAGCCCAGGTTTTTGTAATGTTTCACTGACTTTGTCAGTGCGTTCAAGAATTGTATGCCACATGACTGCCATAAGAGCTAAATTCAATTTTACAAAGTTCAACAAACAAAGCGCCAACTATGTTCCTCGCGATTTAGGCCGGGTTGCAAACGTATCTGCCCTACATACTACGTCTTTTAAGTTTTAACCCTACGCTTATTATAGGAACGCTAAAATATTCCACTAGGGATATTATCCGTTACAAGTTACAAAAATTACATTAACAAAAAGTTATACATGGAAAAAAACTGTAGGCGGAGGTGAAATTTTGAGGCCGCCACGAGAGCGAGGCCGGGGGCTGCAGCCCCTAAAGCCCCCCCTTAATACGACCCTGCGTTAAACAACTAGATCTTCCACACAATATTTACATCGAGACTCAAAAGGCAGTAATACTCAACACGTGTAGAATATTTCGTAAATTTCTAAACTAAGAATGATACTTCAAGATTCCGAGACAGCTTCCATCCTGACATGGTTTTCGTGGTTTCCCATAGTCCGAAGAGCAAATGCAAGGATGGCGACGAGTGATCGGCCACGACCGAGGCCGTCGCTATACTCACTTCGTTCCACGACCGTACACAGCAGAAAGAAAACATCATCTACAAACTATAATATAAATGACTTATTTTAGTTGGAGATAAGACAAAGTAATAATGTATGTAATATAGGTACACATGGAAGTACTTGACGTAAGTCCGTACAACATGTTAGCTCCGGTTTTGACCGAGTTTGTATGAAATACATCCAATAAAGTAATAGTAATAAAATAAATTAAAATAATAATTTACATTTTAAACTTTCGCGGCCCGTTAAAATTCAATCAAAGGTGTAAGAGTTTCGGGTTATTTCGCCGCGTCGCGAGTATTCAATTGACAATAGAGATAGAAGTCGAAAAACAGTTACCATATCTTGATTTGTTATTGCCAAGGTTAGATAATGGTATGGTATGTGAAATTTACAACCGATCGTTTTAGTCGTTATCTACACAAGTTTCAAATCAAAACTTTTTTTAAACCACACAAGAAAGTCGCCAGCCTGTTAAGATCTCCAAAAGACAAACATCACTTACGGGGCAGTGGTATTTACAAAATACCGTGCAAGTGTGGTCAGGTTTAAATAGGGCAAACGTGTAGGACTGTCGCCACATCAAGGGTCGAAGAACATCGACATCATTGTAACTCATTGTGAGAAGACTTGTCGGCTGTTGCCAAACATGCCGTCGACAACGTCAGCAATCCCGACCACGAGATACTATTTGATGAAACCCTAATAATATGCCACGAACCTGCTCTATGGCCACGCCTAATCAGGGAGTCAATAGAAATAGCCAAATCACCCAACAACTTCAACGGTGACGTAGGTGGCTATGAACTGAGTAACTCATGGGCCCCAGTCATCAAACTAGCATCCCGACGCCACAAGGAACTACAACAACTACAACAGCAACGTCAATAACACAGACGACAACAACAACAACCGCAGCTAAAACTACATCGACGACAACAAGTGTTGACGTCATCCTCTCCAACCAGGGGAGAAAACTACCCCCACTCCACCACGTGTGCCACCCCACCCAATCAGAAGACACCGCCACGGAGGAGTGTTCGGCTGAGGCTGAAACAAACTAATCAGCCTCAGTTCTCATGAATATGTTACCCACAGAGGTAACGAAACGTCGAGGTACGTACAATGTTTACTGGCGACGCGGAGAAATAACCCAAAACTCTTGCACCTTTGATTTGCCCGACCTTGCTCGTAGGCGCGCGGTAGCGACAAAGTCTTTTACCGCACGCTCGAGCGTTCGCCTCCCCGCCGAGGTTCCAGCTGAGGCCGGTGCAGAGTGCCAAAATACCCAACGGAAAGAAAAGCCAAGATCCGGAATGTTTTTTTTTTCTTTCTGTATTTTTGTCTGTCTGTTAACACGATTCCGGCTAAACCGATACTCCGATTGCGATGAAATTTTATGGTGGCCTTCGAAATCTCTGAACTAAGAACTGCCACGTTTTTGAGCGCAATCGAAAAATTATTTCTCATGAAAATCGCAATTTTACGATTTTTTTTCGATTTTTTAAAAATTTCTTCGACTTATTACACCTACAAGCTTTATCCGATTGTAATGATTTTTCACAGAACCTTAATTTTATGAATTGATCTATTCGTGTGAAATTTGAGCGTAATCGAAAAATTATTTCTCAAGAAAATCGCAAATTTACGATTTTTTAATTTCTCGGCTTATAACACCTACATGCTTTATCCGATATAATGATTTTTTCACAGAACCATAATTTTATGAATTCATATATTCGTGCTAAATTTGTGCGCAATCGAATAAATATTTCTTATGAAAATTTCAATATTACGATTTTTTACTTTGTTTAAATTACGATTAATTAAAATAAATTAAGTAAATTTTTAATTTAATTTAATTTAATTTAAAAAAAATCTTCAACAAAGTAATTATTTTTTCACCGAACAACAGAAAATCCGCATAACACATGGCAGCTCAATGCACCAATTACGCTCATCCAACAACGCGACGGGACTTAAGCGTTTTCCTAGTACATAAAATAATGATTCAGTTGTTTTTCTGCAGTGTACATATTCTTGTATTTCCGAAGGAACAGATACCATTACAGACCAAAAATACTCATCCTTCAACGCGACTATAAATAAAGTTTGGAAGCCCAAAGCCCCTTACAAATATTATGTAAGAAAGGTGCGACTCCCGAGTCTGTGTCGTCTTGTTAACAACGTAAAACAAAACACATTTGTCATTGGATTCAAATATAACTCAATAAACCGCCGAGATACTCTCCCCCGTACCGTAAGAAGACTGCATGACTAATGTGAGTCGGAAGATAGATGGCCCGCCCGGAGGCATTCCCTCATAGCTCTCGTCTATTTGTCACCGTGGCTGTTGTCAGCTGAGGTAACAGGTCCTTCTCCTTGCCTAGCATCACTAACCTCTAGAGAGGTAGGAACTACAGTCTGTTACACTATAACCTGGCTTCACTAGCCTCTAGAGGTAGGAACTACAGTCAGTTGCACTATAAACCTGGCTTCACTAGACTCTAGAGGTAGGAACTACAGTCTGTTGCACTGTAACCTGGCTTCACTAGACTCTAGAGGTAGGAACTACAGTCTGTTGCACTATAACCTGGCTTCACTAGACTCTAGAGGTAGGAACTACAGTCTGTTGCACTGTAACCTGGCTTCACTAGACTCTAGAGGTAGGAACTACAGTCTGTTGCACTATAACCTGGCTTCACTAGACTCTAGAGGTAGGAGCTCAGTCTGTTGCACTATAACCTGGCTTCACTAGACTCTAGAGGTAGGAACTACAGTCTGTTGCACTATAACCTGGCTTCACTAGACTCTAGAGGTAGGAAACTACAGTCTGTTGCACTGTAACCTGGCTTTACTAGCCTCTAGAGGCAGGAGCTACAGTCTGTCGCACTATAACCTGGCTTCACTAGACTCTAGAGGTAGGAACTACAGTCTGTTGCACCATAACCTGGCTTCACTAACCTCTAGAGGAAGGAACTACAGTCTGTTGCACTATAACCTGGCAGTCAGGGTTCAAGTGGACAAAGGTCACTGCTGTTCGAATTTAAGTTGAAGGTAGGGGAGAATTCGTCATTGGGAAAAGTAAGTCCTACAAGATGTACGCCTGGAGAGACCAGCAATTATTCTTACATCACGTATTTGGATCCTCGCCCGACGAGCCCCAGATAAGTGGCCGTAAGATAGAGACTTTAACAGAAGGGACGATTTGCAAACAATGATTTTAAGTTGACAGCGGATGAAGCATCTGTTTAGAAGTCGGGTAGCAATGAAACAGCTGATGTGTGCGACGTCCAATCCAGAGATTCAGTTGCAGCGGGGCTTCGAAGCTTGTTAGATGGTGCTCTTCAAATGGTATTTCCACAAAGAGGAATGAGCACGATTCTGGCTTTTAAGGTGAATCCCTCGACCTTTCTAAATAATGCAGTAAATACGTCTGAAAAGTTAGTAGAATATAAAATTGTAAAAGGGACTTGATAAAATAGTACATTTTTTCTTTTTCTACGGGACAAGCTAAGAATATTCAAATTGTCCGAGTCAATCTCTCAAGTTCAAAATTGATTTTTAAGCAGCGGATTTTGGACATTTTTTCTTCGCTCTTTTATCTACAACCTAAATAAAAGGATTATGGTTTTCTATATTTTCTTGCGTTGCACGATTTTTCTCGCCTGCCGGTACAATTTCAAATTTTGACTTTACACCGAAACTAAAACCCGTTTGTTTTATATTGAGGTTCTAGATAAATGAGTGTTAAAAACAATATGCAAACACCGGTGCTCAAAATCCAGTTTTGTTCTAGCTGGATTGATTAGGGCAATTGGAATATAAATGTTGATTCTGGGGTAATGTATGTATATGTGGGGCGCGTAATACGAGGGTTTTGTAAAATCTCATATAAATCCGCATATATTCCAACAGTCAAAACATCAGTCAACAACTGGCGAAATTTAGTGTTGTTTTTAAGTAATTACAATTCTTTGACCAAAGGTACACTCAATATAATTGTAATTGTAATTGTTATTAAACTATGCTAGCAGTCTCTGCACTCATGTTTGATTTTTAACTAGAACCCAAATTCATTTATAATTTATTTTTATGGGTAAGGAGTATGTTCAATGGCGTAGCGGAAGGCCCCGATGAAATAGATCACATTCTATGAAAATTTCAATAAACCAAATCACTCAGAATTGCATTTATAATAACATGACAAAATTCGCGAGGGCCCCCAAAAACCCTAAAACTACTCTATTTATACAAAAAATTCATACAATTTCAATTTAAAGTAAAAGTAATTTAATTGACAAAACGATATTTAAAAAAAAGATATTACTATTTACTCTTACATTTCTCCAACAACACTTAAATGAACTTTCTTAAAATCAAAATAGATGAAAACTTAAGTTGGGCAATGAATTGTTATAACTAATAATTACACTAAATTAAGCCAGTTTCGCCATGTGCCTATTAAGGCGCATCCTAACATAAGTACAACAGAACTATTGTTTCTCATATTTGATTCTGGGGACAATCACCACCCACTAATAAAGTCTGTATCATTCATAAAAATGCCCTGAGAGCTATGTGCGGCCTGTGGTACCAGAAAAATGGGAAAACGCCTCATTGCAACGAATTCTTCTTAAAACAGATAATTTTGACCTTGTAAATTGTTCAACTCTAGTCAAAAATCAATAAAGATCAATACCTGCTATTAATAATCAAATTCATAGCAATATCACGAATCAAAAGGACAAAATTCATACACAGTATAAGAAAAAAGTAACTCGATAGTCTATGTCCACATAAATTATTACAAAATGTTTTGAACTTCCATCAGATTTGACTACATTAAATTAAAACACAAGATCTTAAAAGATCTTATTACTCAAAACAAGACAATTTTAAGACAAATTGTATTAATTAACGGGAATGAGTGGAACCTGGATTATACAAATAAGCTGCATGGCCCTCTATACTTGCACATAGTGTCTGATTTTGATTTGCATTTGTTTATAACAATATAGTAATAAAGTTATATTTTTTAATTTTGAGTATTGTATAATAATTACTAGCCCTATGTTTTATTTAACAATTTTCCACATACCTATGATAACAAGGGTCAAGGTAATTAGCGATATTATATATTATGTAATATTGACACTGTATTAGGCAATGGAAATAAAACTCTTTTTGTATTGTATTTGTAAATAATTAGTTATAATTAATATGTATTACAATCATATTTAAAGCTATATAGACCATTTTCCAAATCAAATCTTAGGATTCGATGTAAAAATAAACTCAGTTACACTTAAATTTTGTGTCATAAACATATGCAAAAAAGCTCAGTTTGCTGGTTCATCGAAATGGCGTTGACTAAAAAAACTATGTGTTTTTTACATCCAGATGTAGGCGTGTTTTGCCAGGAAGTTACGTCCCATGCTATGTGAAAATAAATGTTCTGGAAAGAGAGAACGTTAAAACCTACCGAGTCAATAATTTGCTTTACAAGCTTTTTAAACTGTATTCCCGACCATTGCATACGAATCTGAACATTTTTCACATACGAAGCCTACATCCTTTGCGTTTGATGCGTGACTGTATTACATCGGTTTACATATTTCAGCGAAATGTACGATATCAACAGGCAAAGCGACGGCTGTAATTGACGTAGCATGTTCACTATCGTCAACACTTCCATGGTGTCGACCAACTAGGACTCGATAGTGATAGGTGTAGATATTTATATCAAAAACAATTGTTTACACATTTTTTTATTGCACAAGTAATTACCCCAATGCATGCAAAGTGCATTTGCTAATGATTGAATGATCGGTATATAAACCGCTGACAAACTCAGTAAAGTCACTCGCTCAACTGTCGCCAACACAGCAAGAACAAGGTTTCCGAAGTGCACAGCAGTCAGTAAAACCAACAAACGTAAGCATGCTTCCAGATTTAGCTAGCTGTTAGAGGACGCAGAAATTTTGTATTTAGCGTAGTTCGATAGCATTTCCATTGTAAAACGTCTTCGAAGTTGACTTAAATATATATTTATTTTTTTAACCTTGGCTTTACAGTAGGGGACTATGACGTTGGTTTGTTAGTACTTTAGACATAATTTAAAAAAGTGACTGCCCCGGTGTAGTCACTTTTTTAATTTCTTTAATACATATAAGTATATAACACATGTATTATTATATGTACATATGTTTGTGTTAATATTTTACATGACATTACACACAACTTGCTGTTGTTTAGGGCCGGTTCCACCAAATAAATATTACCTTAAGATGTACACACTTAACATTATCAATATTCCATGAATATGTAGATTTAAAGTATAAATAAATTAAAGTGGGGGGTTGGGACACTATCGAACTGTAATATAACTAAAAATAATGAAGCATATTATTTGGTGGGACGAACTCTGGACCCTTTTTAAAATATTTCTCTCGAAGTCTTCTAAGATATTATAAATATAAATATTATATCATCCGTTTTTAATAGTTACGCCAACAGTTAGCTATAGTGCCGCTATCCCACATCTACAGTTTAACATGCACTCGGGCTGAATTGGCTAACCTTTCCGCTAATCGCGTCATTATAGGATTAATAATATGAGGTAAATATGCGTACTAAAAAACCCTAAAAAACCCGTTAACGTTTCTATTTAAAATATATAGGACTTTCCAACGAAAAGGAGTTCTATTATATATTATCATCCATAAACAAAAAACCTACAACACCTTTAACGTTCCTATTTAAAATATGAAGTGGACTTTAACCCGAAAGGGACATTTATTAATTGTTATTATCCATAAACAAAAAAAACTTTAACGTTTCTATTAAATATAAAGGACCTTTCACCCGAAAAAAGTTTTATTAATTGTTATTGCTATTACTAGGAAGCGTGGCAAACGCTTTTAAAGGCGCGTTGTTGGATGAGCGTAATTGGTGCATTGAGCTGCCATGTGTTACGCAGATTTTCTGTTGTTCTGTGACAAAAATCATTAAGTCGAAGATTTTTTTGAACGAAAAAAATTGTAATTTTTTAATATTAATTTTTTTTAAATTGCGATTTTCATAAAAAATAATTATTCGATTGCGCTCAAATATCACACGAATATATTAATTCATAAAATAAAGGTTCTTTGAAAACATAATTACAATCGGATAAAGCATGTAGGCCTAGGTGTTAAAAGTCGAAGAAATTTTCGAAATCGAAAAAAATCGTAAAATTGCTTTTTTCTTGAGAAATAATTTTTCGATTGTGCTCAAAAACGTGGCAGTTCTAAGTTCAGAGATTTCGTAGTCCTCCATAAAATGTCATCGCAATTGGAGTATTGGTTTAGCCGGAATCGTGTTAAAAAAACACACAAATACAAACAAACAAAATGAAGAAAAAAAGAAGAAAAATATTCCGGATTTTTTTCTCCAGTGTAGTGGAATGGAATCTCCACTTCGCTTGCTACGCTCATCAATCATTGTTATAAAAGAAAAACAAAGAATAGAACGTTAAAATAAACACCTCGACGTAAATTTGAACCCTCACACAGAAGTCAAACCCGCTACCACCCTGCACACATCATTGTGTTGCACCGTGTTGGGAGGTAACGACGGTGGTCCCTCCCATGGAAAGGTTAAATAAAAAAATAAATTCTTGTAGGATGCCCGCTGTAGGGTATACACATCAGATTTAACCGGTGTGACCCTCTTAGGTATATAGCGGATAGGACAATTGTGAAGGGATGTCCGAGGGCTGTTTAAGAGGACTCAATCCCTTGCATTCGCATTAACGACTGAGGAAAACCTCGGAAAACCTTCAGTCAGGATTGCCGGTCTCGACGGGATTTGAACCCGGGACCTCCCGCATCAGAGTCGAGCGCCTAGAGCTCGAGCCAACACTGTCGGTATGGAAAGGTTAGCCAATTCGGCGGTTCGGCCTAACAGTCCCACCAACTGTTGGCGTGAGATAGCGGCACCATCTGTTAGTTAGTTACCAATAGTTAGCTAGTGTCGCTATCCCACGCCAACAGTTAGCTAGTGCCGCTATCCTACGCCAACAGTTAGCTAGTGCCGCTATCCTACGCCAACTGAAACTACTACACTTGCCTGGAGATAGCAGCACGCGAGAAATAGCACGTACGATAACTCTTGATTCCTTCGTTCCGGGAAATACAACGATAACAATTATTTACATTTTATTAAACGTGGTGAATGATTGTAAGCATCTCTCCATGTGAATTAGTCTGAAAGTTGTGCAAATTTGTTATAGAAGTTTTATGACTGTGTCTAGTACTTTTAGATTTATTTAGTAAGTAAAGTATAGGCCTTCTCACTGGATGTTCATCAACCACCATATTTCGGTATTTGTTTTCCTGCGTTGGTCATATTTGAAACCAAATACATTGTACTTCGTAAATAAAATCATGTTGGTCCTTGGTCGTATTATCGATGGCAAACATATTATAGAAGATTTACTACAATACATTCTAAAATATTCACTGTGCGTGTTTCCTTGGTGTGAAGTGGGAGAGGATGATCTAAGCAGCATGTACACCCCCCCCCCTCTCCCTCACGCCTTTCTAATAAGCTAATTTCTAAACACGCCACTTATTCTATCGTTCGTTTTTTTAAATGAGGCTAAAAGAAAAATGTAAAATACACAAGTCATGTGTGTGTACGTCTACCTCCCATGATCATTCTTCCTTTTTTCCAAAGAGGAACAATTGGAGTATTAGCACATCCGTGGAAGCCGTAAATAAATCAAAATCAAAATCGACCGACTCCCCCCACCCCACCAATTAACCATAATTCGGAGCTGAATAGTCCCTGCGATCTCCCTGCTAATCAAGCCTGTTAAACCGTTGGATGAGATAGGGCAATTTTTTATGTTAAATGTCAATTTAAATATAGCCTGGCTACTCAATACAGCGAATTTCACATATTATGTTCTGTACAACGTTTCGCCCATTTTTTTCTATTGCAAAGGATATACACATGTCGTGATCAAAGAACATTTCAATTTACAACAGTTACTATTAACACAAGCTTCGTTATGAACTAGAAAAAAAACATGGGTGGCCAATTTCGGCCAACATAAAATACTATATCTAAATGAGCCCTGCACACATTTAAACTTGACACGCTGGTACAAAAGACAACACCATTCTACAAACGATAGATCTTGAAAGCGCTCCAGAATAAGTCCCCGCGTTCTGCATCAAATCTAGTTTGTCCGAGCTTATCCAACAGTGTTAACTCGATACCGTAGGATGCAATCTTCATGGACGGGGTTCCCTGTGGTTCCTTCAGTCATATGGCGTAATACGAGTATCTTCACCTCAGCATCATCTGATCGGGCACAGTACAGAATTGTCGCTGATCGGCTCATGTTTATAAAACCGAACATTTTGTTGCAGAAGATGAATTCCAGAGTGATGCTCGCCTGCTTGGCTGTTGTGTTGGTGTCGGTTTCCATGGCAACCGCCCGGCCAGAGCCAGGACTAGGAGACCAGGTGAGTGTATCACACTATTAATAATACAAACCTTGAAGATCAACATTTATTTTGCTTTTGGCAGGTTTCAATATATTGAGTGAATTACCTATACTAGCATGAGAGTTTTTAAAATAGTCAAAATCGGTCAAGAAGTTGCCGAGATTGCAGGCATACCGAGAACGAAACAAACAAGAATAAACAATAAATAATAAAAATAATAATAAAAAAAGATTACTAAGAAACTCGAGCAATATCTTTCTCTTAGCAGAATTAAACTTAAACAAACTATTACATTACAAATACAATCATACGAATTTTTACATTACAGAGTACACACTTCTTTTAGATCTCAATGCTTTTGAGTGTGTAAAGCTTGGCTGTCTTTTTACAAGTCTTTATATAAGATCACTGCTATACTCAAAAACCTTATTGGTCAGTGATGTATAATCCAACACGAGATTAACCTATTTCACAGGTCATTACATTTGTAAATCAGTTTCTATAACTGAATAGGATACGTTAAATAAATAAATATCATTATATTAATACGAATTTCTCCACTAACACCATTGTGGTCATTTTTTTTTCTTTTTTTGTGGGTGATTCGCTAAAATTAAACTATATCGCTGGACATTTTTGGCATGTGTAATTTTTAAAAATGTATATTAATTTTATATTTTGAATAAGTATAGCTCAAATTTATGTAAAGAAAATATAAATGCATACACAACCGGCCTAACGAAAATGTGGATCGCAACTGAGAAGAAGTAAGCTGTCATCTATGTTGTCGGCACGTCTAATGGTCTGATGGTACACGTCTTATAAGATTTTATTTTTTACTTTGAACGATTTTGTTTCCAGCTGACTGACATAGGACTGGACACAGGGAGCTTCCCAGCCTTAGGCGACGCGATGTGCAAGTCGGGTAAGTCTTTAGGACACGTACAATTACTAGTGAGTGTGTGTAAACAGTGCTCACAAAGTCTAGGATATAATTCACATGCTGCGATAATAGACATCAGATTATACAAAGAATGTATCTTCTTTGTAGGCCAGGATATTCTTGCACGTTTCTCATGTTCAAAACAGCAGAAACAAAAGTATATTTGCAGTTATGAAACTCTTAGAGGGAATAGGACACACTTGTTAGTTGGCAAATTGCTATTCGCTCGGCCAGGAAGCATCCGACGTAAATGCAAGTTTACATAGTTGTCAATAAAGCGGTCAAGAACAGCCCTACAGTCGTTTATTCGGCTACTAAATATTCGCGAAGGTGGTAAAATTCAGACTTTTGAACAAAATCCAAAATCGTGAAAATCATTTTTTTTTAAATATATATTTTAAAGCAAATTTCACTCTGCTTCCTTAACATTTTACTAGACCATAATTATTTATAATTTTTTTAATAATTTTTATTTTAACCCACTAATGTGCTTTAACAGCATAACATATTGAAGAAATTAAAATATGTATCTTGCTAGTAAGTAAATTCGAATATTGAGCATATTATTATCTAAGGCAGGCAGGCCTCACAGTCGTATCGAAACAAAGTATACGAAATAACTTAATAAATATTTAATTTCTGAAATATATGTAATTTTATTAGTTTAAATAGATTAAATTTAAAAAGAACTCAGTCACAAACACAATATTTGGTTAATAATTTGGTACTAATGCACAGCCATATTTATAATAATTTGTGAAATGATTTTTGTCCTGTCTGTTGTGGTTTTTTAATTGTTAATTTTGTTGAAAAAGTCCAATGATTTATATTTATAAGAGTAATAATCTGTTTGGCTTGGTTTGATCAAGGTGTTGGAAGTAAGATCCCGGGCATGGACAAGTTCCCTGGCATGGACATGTTCGGAGGCGGCGATTGCGACACCACCAAGGAAGACAAAACCACCAAAGCCGCCGCGGAGACGACTACGGAGAGCGCCTAGGAGGGCGGTCTGTTGCTGTGTAGACCTAGGCCTTGGCTTTACGACGAACATATTTATTATAACTAAGCTTATGACAATAATTAATTTGTAATAATATTTATGTAATTGTGTTATTAAAATCAGGAGTACATTTACTATAGCAAATGTTTTAGTTATTGAATTCTTAATCCTTTCCATTATTATAATTTATAAGAAACGGTAGTTAAAAAAAGAAAAAAAAAAAGTGTAGTAATATGCAGCGAGCAGTTTTTCACGGCTCATCCGCACGTCAAATGTGGGTATTTTAGATGAAAACACATATTACACGATCATATTAGCATGTACTGTAAATTTTCGTTCAGTGCACTTTCTATCTAGAAAGTTAATTTATTTCTTGTCGAAACAGTCAGATGCATTTTTTGAAAGAGGTCTTGTCGAAATCCGATGAGTAGTTTTTTGTCAATTGAAGTTGAGAAAGCATGAACTTAATTTTGGGACTATTAATTTTAAAAATTATACTCGCATTGTTTGTATTTGATACTTCTGTTGGCATTTTGTATGTGTTAATTAAGTGACAACAACAATTGAGATATAAGTAAATCTTCACTTAATTTTTAATTAATCGGTAAGTTATACGAATTTTGTTTCGGGACATGACAATTCGGATTCATTGGCATTATGGCAGTAAAGTAGTATATTTTTATGACGATAGATCGAGGTTTTAGGTATACATAACAATACATAAGTAAAAAGTGGGATGATTTAACTAAAATGGTAATTAATTCGGTGATTAATTAATTTAATTAATTAATTTTTTTCATAACATTTATTTGCCTTAAAACTAGCTTTAAAATTATTCCAAGGTCGACCAGATTGTGTTAATTTTACAAAATTAATTGAGATTATTGTCATTATTTTTAATTAATTGAATTAATAGGAAAGTGATTGGAATTCATTTTTGGAACTAATATTTTGCGGTTCATTGTGGTCATATTGTTCTTATGTGATACACGAGGTGACTTTGGTACGTGAATAAGAAACTTTTAATTGGGATTTAATTAATGCTTAATTTAATTAATTAATTAATCAAAAAGTTACAGGAATTTCGTTTATTTTAGTATAGTCTGAAAATTTTATGACAATCTAGCGAATTCTACGTATAAATAATTATATATATACCAAAAAGTGCTATAATTGCAATACATTGTAATAATATATAAATATAATTAAAACTATTGTATTAACGGTAAAATTTCTAATGACATTTTTGTAGAGCATTAAAAACCAAAAAAAACTAGTTTATCCAAATCTGATGATTACTTCTTGAGTTACAGCAATTTTAAGAATTATTTTGGCGGCCATCTTGTGGACGCCATGACAGGTGACTTATTTGCTACCATGCGTGTCCCCCGTGAAAATAACATTCTAAAATATGTCTTTTACCTGCTTCTAAATTTTGGTGCTGGTTTCCGGATTTGAAATGTTCCTATAGTTTTAGCAGCTTGGTTCCACGGACTATAGTGATAATTCGGTGAAGTAACTACCTCGACATTCGATCTTTGTCAGATAACAAATGTAATCCAAACTTGAGGAAAGCCTAATTCATGGTTTTTAACTTAAATAGACAAAATAATGTTTTGTACTTTTTATTTTTATTATTATTTATTTTCATTTTAAACTAACAATTTTTCATTTCGTCCTGACCATTTTAACACGTTCCCCATCAGGGCACGTACTATCAGCCATCAACATGGATTCTACTACCGTTCTACATCGTTATGGCCTCTCTTCCGGCTGATGTCAAGATTTCCAGACAATTCAATGTTGATGTTAGGAACCATTTCAAAATGTCTAAGTGAACACTTTCAAAAATGTTAAACAAGTTATAACTCATGCTTCGGCACCAATTATTTATTGTTCATCATACTGATCATCCTTTACTATCTTCGTTTATATTACTAGTTAATTTATTTTTAATGTATTATATTACAATGTGGTTGTTACATGTTACATTAAATACATAATTTGCCATAAGATCAACCTTTTGTATTTTCATTTCAATAAAGTAATTTCCAAACTAAATATTAAAAAATAACATGGCCATTTTGTGAACACCTTAATAATGTAACACACTTCAATCCTTAGATGCATTTTAGGCCTGTCCCCCTACACACAAAATTGTGCATTTTCGAGCTACCCTTTCTGGCTCTTCTCAGGCTGAACAAATATGTAATATATATATACATATATCTTCCAAATAGTACAGCACACTATCCTTCAAAATTGAGTGTGAAATTTTTAAGTAATATACTATTTCAACTGTTTAAATATTTAATATTTAATATAATGTATTAATTAGTTTTCACGCATAGGCCAGAACGTGTTTATATAGAATCTGGCGTGTCCCAAGGCTCTTCATGTGTATTGTGTACGAAATGACCTCCTAGAATCAATGCCAGATATTTGCAATTGTTCGCTGATAACTCGAACGTCAAAGCGGCAGCTCTTTAAACAGGAAACATTAAGAAAAAACGCCAAACTGAAAACTTTACCAGACATGCAATGCTAGTGGTTTGGTGAACTATACATACATATTTGAACTATTCGAAAACAGATTTTATTCTCTTTACACGTCTGATAAATACATCAGAGATTTCATTCATTTAGAAGAAAACACTGCAAACATTGAAGTGATAAATGTAGAAGAAAATGTTATAAAATATAAATTGCTAGCAAATTTATTGCTGCCTGTGATGAGGATTTCTAGACTGTTTGTTTTTTTTTAGATTGTAACTCAAGAATGAGTTATGGTATTGCATTTTGGGGTAATATTTAATAAAATGTCTACAGATTTTCATGTCCACAAAAGCAATACGAATTATAACAAAATCATGTTTCAGTACCATCAAATACTTCAATCCTGGCACATGAATCTAATGCCACTACACGAATAATTAAGGAAGCTGGTTTGATTTCCTGTGTGGCCAATACAATCGGTGTGCCTAGTGTTAATTATCCAGCCATTTGGAAGAGATTTTTTCCATCAATTTCATCACTAGATCAATAGTTTTATCGTAGTCACTCAACGGTTTTATTTCATATCCTAACTGTCCAACATGTAAATTTAATGTTATTTTTTTGTTATTTTTATTTTTATTAATAAACAACTATTTTGTTAATGATTTGGTACTAACACACAGCCATATTTATATTTTTTGTTCAATGTTTTTGTCCAGTCTGTTGTGGTTTTTTAATTGTTAGTTTGATAAAGACTCCTGTAAAGGAGTCGAAATATCACATTTTAAATACAAATATCAATACCAGTGGAAAGTCGAATGATTTTTACCTAGAACGTTACTACCTGTGTTATCGTTTCATTTTTAATAAACCATCTCTCTACTTTGAATTTATGTGCATGCAGCAACGACCATAAGTAAATCAAGGGGTCTAACTAGTTCTATCTACTGACTACATCCATCCCTTGATTTACTTCTGCTCCAAGGTAGACAAATTCGTCCTAAACATCGTCACCTTAGAACTTATTTGTGCCATTTCCACTTTTCCCTTTTTTGGTGTTAACTATTTTAGAGTTATTGTTAGTGCTCTTGAATGCTAATTAACAATAACGTGGTTCAATATTTTAGATAAAACATTGTTTCTAGCAATGGAAGTTTTTGTCACTTGCATCAGATGATACAATTTATTAGTGCTTATTTGTGCCATAGCCATATTGATGATCTTTCTAACCTCACTTTGTTGGATATGGCACACAATTTAAAAAAAAAAAACAATGTTATGGTCCGATCATAAAGTTTCATACAATGAAATATTTGGGATAAACTGAACAATGCAATGACACAAACAAAAATTTAAAAAAAGGGTTTTTAATATTTTGAATTAAAATTGTTTGTGATTTTTTTAACGGCAATTTGCATGAAATTACCTATCTGGATCACTAATGTGATGCCTCATAAACTATTGTCCTGCATGACAACATCATTTTTTCACAAAAAAGTTCAAAGAAATTCAGTAAATAACGAAAGAACTAAGATTTTTTAGTTTTTATGCGTCTGGCTCAACAATGAGTTTTGGTTGTTATGAAGTCCAAAAGTGCCCACGTCGATAATATTGACGTTGAAATCGTCGCACGCTTAAGTGCCAGCGTCAATTTTTTCAACCTTTTAAATGACGCGCGTTTCACGTAGTACTCAACTACGATTCTAGATAGCGATACTAGTCATATTAATGAAACGAATGATTCAATCATTTCATTGACATTTGTTGTTCCATATCCAACCAGAAGTGCTTAATTATATTACGTTTACCAACGGTTTTACACTAGGAAAAACTTTTTAATATTCTTTATTATTTTTATTTTTTTATTATTATTATTATAATTATAATTATTATTATTATTATTATTATTATTATTATTATTATTATTATTATTATTATTATTATTATTATTATTATTATTATTATTATTATTATTATTATTATTATTATTATTATTATACATATTATTATTTTTATTATTATTTTCTTTAAAAAAAAATTAAAAAAATACAGCAAATATTTCTTAAACTCGACCATAAATCGCGGTTTGGCAATTAATCAAAAGTTTGATCCTCACTTTCTTCACTTTGATTAAAGCGGATATGGTACAAATAAGTTCTAAGGTTACGACTTGACAATGATGTTTAAACAATCGAACTTAATAAAGACTCATTATTAAGATCATGGAATAAAGATCACATTCACAAACTAAAACTCCACCTTAAAATTTAGCCTATAATAAACTCTTTATACATATTCCCCTGTTTAATCACGTACCAATTAATATAAAACACATTTCATCAATAACTTAGTTTCCACAAATTGGTGTATAATGTTGATTATCCTTCTTTACCACACAGTAGAATACCTAGAGAACTAATTGAAGAAATGAAATTAATTATTTAACAATGCTGCGTTATCAAACTATAGTGTATAGTTCTCATTGTGTTATGAATTCTATTTTTAACACAACAATTAAATTTATAATAATAATAATAATAATAATAATAATAATAATAATAATAATAATAATAATAATAATGTTTAAACATGGCTTAATGGTAGGCGACTATGACGCTGTTATGTTAGTACTTTAGACAGAAATTAAAAAAGTGACTACACCGGGGTTTGAACCCGGGACCTTAGCTTACCGGGCTATGCTCTTACCAACTGAGCTATGCGGCCACCAATTTAAAACTGTCTAATTTTTGGTCTGTTTTGTACATTGTTAATAACGTGTGTAGAGCAGATTGCACTGCCTATTAGACTACACATGAAAATAACTTGGAGAAATACAAACCATCTCTGTAACCCTAGAGTTGGGAAATATGATGTTTAAACTTGGCTTTATAGTAGGCGACTATGACGCTGTTATGTTAGTACTTTAGACAGAAATTAAAAAAGTGACTACACCGGGGTTTGAACCCGGGACCTTAGCTTACCGGGCTATGCTCTTACCAACTGAGCTATGCGGCCACCAATTTAAAACTGTCTAATTTTTGGTCTGTTTTGTACATTGTTAATAACGTGTGTAGAGCAGATTGCACTGCCTATTAGACTACACATGAAAATAACTTGGAGAAATACAAACCATCTCTGTAACCCTAGAGTTGGGAAATATGATGTTTAAACTTGGCTTTATAGTAGGCGACTATGACGCTGTTATGTTAGTACTTTAGACAGAAATTAAAAAAGTGACTACACCGGGGTTTGAACCCGGGATATAATAATAAATAATATAAATATATAAATAATAATAATAATAATAATAATAATAATAATAATAATAATAATTTTTTTTTTTTTAAATCAATTTATCAATTTATTTTCACAAAACACAAATTAACATTGTTACATCTCATGGAAACCCACAAAGCCCATTATGCGGGCTCATCTGTGGAATAAGCAACATCAAATAAACTACACAAAAAACAACCAATAATAATAATAATAATAATAATAATAATTTAATTCAATTCAATTTATTTCACAAAACACATATTACATTGTTTTATCTCAATGAAATAATAATAATAATAATAATAATAATAATAATAATAATAATAATAACAATAATAATAATAATAACAATAATAATAATAATAATAATAATAACAATAATAATAAAAGCAAAAATCTCAGTACCAACCATGTCGGGTTGAGTAGTGGTTTTTCACCATTATCTAGGGCATGAAACTGTATATACCTCATCATCCGACTCCTTCCTCTCCACCAATTTACTCCACTCTCTTCTGTCCTCCCACAGCTTTACTCTTGCCACATGCTCCCACACTTCACCTCGTCTTCAACGTCTTTTTGAATTAATCTTCCCCATTTCTCTCTTGGCCTTCCTACTTTTAGTTTCCCCTCCTCTGCCCCATCAAATTCTCGTTTTGAAATCTTCTCCCCTCCCATCCTTTTCATATGTCCAAACCATCTTAGACGTTCTCTTCCTCGTTTTTACCCCAGTCTCTCCAGTCCCAGTTCTTTTCTGATTACACAACTTCTTACAGTTGCATTAACTTAATAATAATAAAAAAAATTTGCTGTCATCACAAATAAGTTGATATCAATTATTCACAAACTTTACTTGTAAAAAACACTTACTGACGTTTTACTAACATGCGTTTGGATAACTTATACAAGTGGTGATTTGTTGGTTGCCGAACCAATCAACCCAGATACCGTCTATACTAATATAAAATTACACATTAAAAAATATTATACAGGGTCATTTCATTCGCTGAAAAATAATTATTAATGCGATTGGTTTAGCAAATGTGTTACTGTTTTTTTTTTGTAAATGAGATACTACCTCGGAGCTCCCGCTCTTTGTCGGAGACAAATGAGTGCTAAGATTGTTGCGTAATGGCCGTCTCACCCGCCGTCAAAACATAACCTCATTTTATCTTTGACAATTGGAAATAAGAACGCAAGTGAACCAAAACTACTCAAACAATTCAAATTGAGTTATAATTGCACTCCTATACAAAGCATAGCAATTTATTGTAAAATTTTGCATTTTCAGGCTGTGAGACATGTTCACCCAAACTGTTTGGTGAGGGAAAACTTGACCGTTGAAACGAAACGCCAATTCTCAAAATAGTGTTATGTCATTTCGTATCAACCAAGTTTTCAGAGCGCCTTATAGAATAAGAGTCCGGTACGAATAATAGAAAACGCCATTACTTTAACATGGAGACAGCAATGAACGAACAGGCAAACAAACGTTTTATCACTATGGTCGGTATATGCTCAAACAATGTGGTGCAGTTTACAATCACCCAATTATTATAACCGTGTGTCAGGCCAATATAATAGCGTCCTAGCGTCTTGGAATCCTAGCGTTCCAGCGGCCTAGCGACCTAGCATCCTAGCGTCATAACTTCCTGGAATCCTAGCAACCCAGCGTCCTAGCGTCCTAGTGTCCTAGCGTTCTGACATCCTAGCGACCTAGCGTTATAGCGTCCTAGCATCCTAGCGACCTAGCGTCCTACAGTGACCATCGCTCAGACGACTATTTCATTGTTAAAATGCATAGCATTTACATAATATACCAGAAATAGAAAGAAGTAGAAAACAAAATTCAAATATATTTTTACTACGTACGTGACAAGAGGGATCCGTATGTATGAGGTTCGTCAAAAAGTAACATGGCATACATTTCGAATAACAATCTATTGCCAGGTACTGATCTTAAAAGTTATTTCTTTAGTGCGAAGACAACAATATATATATATATATATGTATGTCCAGTTTTCTTCTCGTACTTTACCTTTTTTAAATAAAGTGTCACAGATGTTTTCGTGCGAGTCCTTTAAGTAAACAAAAAATTGCAAATTTTTGTTGATGTTGAAAAATTGTGTGTGAGAAAACGGAGCTAGAATTTAAAAATGAACCATGCACGACGATTTATATCACTTCGAACTTCAGTTTGCAAAATATTATCTTGATCGATGGAAAAATTTAGGCGCAGTTCGAAAAGTCCGAACGCACGATGTCGGCTTGATAGTCTGAAGTTATTTCCCTCTTGGGATTCATCTTCTGATTTCCTGCACTTTGCACTTGAACTTTGCACTTTGCACTTTGCACTTGCACTTTACACTTTGCACTTTGCACTTTGCACTTTGCACTTGGACTTTGCACTTTGCACTACGTACTTTACACTTTGCACTTTGTACTTTGCACTTTGCACTTTGGAATTTGTACTTTACTCTTCGCACTTTGGATACTTGATATGGTGCAGAGCATAGGTTGTATTCAGGGAATTGTTATTAGTATGAGATTTGTCAAAAGTATTCCCAATCTTTTACTGTGAGTTAAGGGTGAATCAAAGAGAGGGTAAGACTTCTCCTTTGTACATCGCATTTCGAGAGGGACTTTGAATAGGAAGGTCACAATTTGACCCCGCCCACAGGCCATATCCATCCCCTTGGTTTAACTGATACAAATGCTGATTTGTGGATTTGTACCTTTGAAATTGGCAAATCACTTTATTGATTTTTAACATTTACCATAATATTCACAACTGTAACGTTTTTCTACAACAACGCCATCTTATTCGAGATATTGTTCACCAAAAATTTTGATCATGTCACGTAATATACAAAGAATACTAGGAAAACGCTTAAGACCCGCCGCGTTGATGGATGAGCGTAATTTTTTACAACGAAAAAAGCGTAAAATTGCGATTTTTTAACAAATAGTTTTTTGATTACGCTCAAATTTCACACGAATATATTAATTTATAAAATTAGAGTTCTGTGAAAAAATCATTACAATCGGATAAAGCATGTAGGTGTTATAAGTCGAAGAAATTGTTTAGAAATCGAAAAAATCGAAAAATTAGTAAACAAAAAAGAAAAATTGTTATGGAATTTTTATGATTATGACTTGGGGTTATTCCGTTTTCCTTCAACTTTGAACTCATTCTTATGGTTAAAATTATAAACAATCAAAATGCATCATAAATCGCAACTTAGAACGCTTGTGAATTATTTAAGTGTCACACTAGCAGACAGATGATAGGCTTAGCTTAAAGTTAATAAAGAAAATTTTCACTTCTACCCCGAAACTGTAGGCCCAAATCTTTGTATTATTTTATTATTTACAAATAATACTATTACAGCCATTCTAAATTGTACTGATACACGATTCTAAAAAACTACATTATTTTGAATTCTTCCTAATCTGACTTTAACAATCTTAATCATATTGTAATAACATCCCGTCACAGAACCGGTGTTACGTCCCATCCTGTCTGTCTGTGCCCAAGGTCATTGATTTGCGCACCTACGACGTCCGCGTCTCGCCCTGGTGATTGAACATCCTCTGTGTTGTTAGTATTGACGTCATCGGTCCATTATCATACGAAGCTCCTGTTCTGATTGGGGGTTTACCCAGAAGTTTACCTCACTCCAACGATTGAGTTTACTGAGCGGTGCGCGCCAGTGACGTTTGTCAAATGATAATATGATGTTTTCGTTGATACTATATTCGGTGATTGTATCTGCGCGTCCTTAGAACCAGGGCGTGGCTCGGAAGCGAAGTTGTACTAACTGGGTTAAATTAACTAAATCACACATGTAAACCAATTTTGATATTCAATGTATTAATTTAGCGTCTATTCTATTGAGATAAAAGTTATTCACAAACAAGGACCAAAAATATTTACTAAGTACATAAATACTCACAAAATAATCATGGTTTAAAAAATAAAAAAAAAAAATATATTACTATACAACAATGTACAATAAATTGTAATATTTATAATTTTGTACAACAAAATAAAATAATCAACCTTGACTGTACTAAATTAAAATCAATTAAATAGAAATAAAGGATCGGAAAACGATAAAAGGGAAAATAAATGAAAGTAATTTATTAGACGGACCCACTCAAACAAAGCTATGAATAAGTTATTACCAAAAGCTACAAACAACAATCGGGGAATAATCAAACTTTCGCGGAAGAAAACACCGCACCATGACCGAACGTGTCTTCATTCTTTTGTTCAAATCTTGAAAATTGTTAAACGTGCCAACAAAGAATACACTTATTCATAAACTGTTTCATTTTCCCTCCAGCCGCATCGATTTATACACACATTCCTTTTTGATGAGGTAACAGTCAACTTATAATAATATTTTGCCACTGAAAAAGCTTAAAGTAAAATGAACAGCTGACAATCAGCTTCACGTCCTAGTCACTGATACATTTACATAAAATATTCACATTATACACATTCTGACCACACAAAATCTTACAATAAACAAACGTACATTCATAATATGACTATGTCCATAGTCCTCTTTACGTTGTGTATAATTATGTTATAAACACATATTATACACACATGTATGTTATATTCTTACAGAAACTAAATATAATATTCATACTTAACGCATGCAAATAATTTGCAAAATTCAGCCAAAATTAACAAGAAATATGTTCTAAAACAAAACACAAGTTAATGTAACTTCCACACACCCATAACAATTGGTGTCTGGTTAAATCACTTCCTTCTTAATTAGCAGCAACACTAGATATTATCATTATGTATTATCTTTCGTGAGTCTGAGTCATACTTAGAATAGAATTGTATTTTAGCATGGGCACACGATAGTGAGGTTGTATACATTGTGTTAATTTCTATAGTGTTACCTATAAAAATATTAATATATTTTTTTCGTAGGAAGTCTGCCCAAGAGTGCAATCATGCCCCTCTTCAGGTTTATACCTATAGGTGTTGCGGATAGAACAATTGTGAAGGGATGCCCGAGGGCTGTAGAAAAGAACTCACTCCCTTGCTTCGCATTAATGACCGAGGAAAACCTCCGAAAAATCCTTCAATCAGGATTGCCGGTCGAGGCGGGATTTGAACCAAGGACTTCCCTAATCAGAGTCGCGCGCTTAACGCTCAAGCCAACACTGTTGGTATAAAAAAATGTTAGAAAACAATAAAAAAAATATTAGAAAACAAACCACCTTATTCGTACACATTGTAGACGATTGGTCAAGTTTGTACATCTCATTCAGATTAGACTTATATAAAAACCTTTATTACGATGCCTACTTGTTGATTTTCGAACTTTTTCTCTCAATTACCAATTTCAATGTCTGTTCTATTTATCTCCTTTGTAAATTGTTATTTCTCTTAAGTCCAAGCAAATTAGAATATTCTAAACCCACCCGTTGGGTCAAAATCGACAAAATCTCCAACCAAAGTAAACGTATTAAGTGAGATCCTTGTTCCTTTGGATTAAGAAAGTTTTGAAATTAATATCAAAATGCATGAAGGTTGGGTGACACTTCGAAAACTCCCTAACTCTGAATGTAGTTTGAAGAACATGGTTGTGGCGCCCATCGCGTGAACCAAGATCAAACGAAAATAAGCTATTACTTTTTCCGATTTATGTAGTCAGACAAATCTCCAAGGCTATATGACCGCGTATTTCTATTTTCCTGAATATGCTCCCAACTCAAAATATAGTGAATGACTTTGAAACCTAGCTCTATAAGAAAAAATAACTATTTTTTCAAATTTTTCTGATCGGGCACACGGCCAATATCGCCACTTCAAAATAATTTCAAACTTCAATTCGCCCAAGCACACCATTCAACGTAGATAGTTGTGTTTTTGTGACATGAATTTTCAACTGGTTTTCTAAATCCTGACTATTTTTTTTACAATTGTCTTTCCTGCGAATGTTTTCGTTTGGCGGTATTTTATACCGATTTGTACCGGCAAACAAAAAAATTCGCAGGAAAAACAATTGTTAAAAAAATCTAGGTCAGCCTCTAGAAAACCAGTTGAATATGAATGTCACAAAAACAAAAACAATGAATGGTGTGCTTGGGCGAATTGAAGTTTATAATTATTGTGCGAAGAAGCGATATTTGCCGTGTGCCAGATCAGAAAAAAAAGAAAAAAAAAATAGTTTCGACTTTCTAAAAGAGCCAATTTTAAAAGCCATTAAGTACATTTTGACTTGATATCATATTTGAGAAAATAGAAAAACGCGGTCGTATAGTCTTAAATGGACTTATTAACATTAATTCAATTCAAAAATAAACATAATAACACTTACTTATTTCATAAATAAATTAGATGTGTGCAAATGTAAAAAAAAAATATACACATTCCGGATCCATTTTGTAGAGATAGGTTGTAATATAAGTTTTGTTGAGTACATATATTTTCATGTCTGCAATCACATTGATTGATCTGTGTAGCAGACATTGTGGCTCCCAACACGGCGTGCGTCACAATTTTGATATCATTTAAGCGATCGGCCTGAGAGAAATCATGTGGAAAACAGGGAGGAAATGAGATTTGTGTTATAGTTATAAACTTAATGAGATCTTTAGAAATAATAATTGATTGGGATCCCCGTAGTTTAAACATAAATGATATTACTGCCATAAGTTCTGGGCCTCAGTGACCTTGGAGGGACCTTATAATACGTCCCTGGCAATATAATATGCCATAGTGATTAGCAGAGGGAGCGATGATGTTCACTTTAAATGTCTTGCTCACTGCTTCCATCATAACGGTAAGCTCCCAACATCAACAGCAACACTATAGTAATACGTCCCATTTAAGGTGAGCATTGAAAGAACGGTAAGAAGACATCTGAACTGCCAGGTCTCTTGTCAGTATCAACATCATTAAGAAGATCAAATTCAATTTTGTATCGGTAATGGATTATTTATTTCTTGTTTGTTATCACGTTTTATTTGCATGGCTAAATGAGGAGAAGTCTCCATGTTCATATCTACACCAATTGACAAAAGAATTTTATTTATTTATTTAAGTATTTATTTATTTATTTATGGTTTAAAGTCCCCCACTGAAAATCAGTTAAATGACTTGAGTGGGTAGACTCTAAATACAAATTTATTTGTTATTTACTTATTGGATGAGCGAAGCGAAGACTTTAATTTCACTGACCCCCCAAAAAATTTAGCTCGGGTGTTTTTTTGTTTGTTTATTTTTTTGTCTGTTTGTTCGCTCTCGACTGGGAAAACGGCATATGCGATCTTGATGAAAATTTGAGGGGACCTTCGAAATCTCAAAATTTAGACCTGTCACGTTTTTGGGTACAATCGAAGAAATATTTCTCATGAATATCGTACTTTTACGATTTTTTTCGATTTTTAGTGCGATATTTTCGTGACATTTGGTCCGATTCAAACCAAACTGGTAGGGCTACAACGTTCATATTTCTCATGGACATTAAGGTTATAGTGATGTAGTACCTTTTGAAAGAAAATGTTAAAAAAAAGTTAGCCAGAATTCATAGAAATAAAGGTTTTAATATAAGTTTTTTAATTTTTAGTCGATATTTTCGTCACATTTAGGCCGATTCTGACTAAACGGGTGGAGCTTCAACGAAAGAAAAAGTTGAAAAAGTTAGCCAGAATCCATAGAAATAAGGGTTTTAATATGAGTTTTTTGAGGTTTATAATAAAAATTAACAAATAGAAACTTGACAACAATCACCTACAATGCATTCAAAAAGCACTTGCAAAGGAAAAGTGCAAACAAACGCAAAAAAAGGCAATCAAAAACTTTACAAAAAAGCTCATCTATCAACGCGGCGGGACTTAAGCGTTTTCCTGGATTATTATCAGACATTCTGAAATTCTACTTGATTTAACTGCAACAATTTAAGTCAATAGACAGTAATTATTTTTTGGGGATTTATCTTCAATCATTTATAGTAAGTGACATGAATGATTTGTAGGATGCTCGCTGAAGGGTTTTTGACCTTCTTTAGGTGACTATAGCTATTTATTAAATTATTAGGGTGTTCAGGGAATTAACTTCTGATAACTACCAACTTCAGTCTGGATTGCCGATCTCGAATGGATTATAACTCGGCACTTATCTACAATCTAAGTCTCGAGACAAAACTGTCGGTTATAGTTCGTAGTTTCTGTAGACTATTATATTATGCATAAGTGCAATTTGTACGTCGCAAGACTTTGAGGCGTCGCGACGCTGCTTTCTCTCCGATGTTGAAGTAGCACCATCTCGTTGTTTGGCGTAGGCCGGAAATCTTTACTGTTGTTGAGCTAGTAAGTAGTTTGACTTGACGTAGGAAATATTTACTATTGTTAAGATAATAAGTAGTTTGACTTGACGTAGGAAATCTTTACTGTTGTTGAGCTAAGTAGCTTGACTTGACGTAGGGAATCTATACTATTGTTAAGCTAAGTAGCTTAACAATAGGGTGGGATGGTATGTACGTTTACAAGTATAATTGAACGAGTGAGCGTAGCGAACGGAGTGATCTCCATTCGACTTAAACGGCCCTTATTGTTTTTCTGCGTGCGTGTGTGTGTGTGTACGTTGAAAATCAGCCGAATCGCTGAACAGATTGCGCTGAAATTTTAAACAGACATCCGGTACGAGTTTATTGAGAACTGCTAACAAAATCAGCAAGATTCATTGCGATTTAAACCTACAAGAAATAATAAACTGAAAAATAGACTTCCAATGTTTAGAAATTATTTTAACGACAATGTTTTAGATTTTGAAAAAATATTTTTTGTTTGTTATTCGCCTGGCCGTGAAATGCCGTGCCCATGCAAGTCTGTCGAATGTTGCACGTCAAGGTACCCCAAATTCCGCTCGTAGATTGAGTAAACTTGCAATATTTTCACGTATTTCGTACTGGCTATGTTTACCATAGTAGGCCATATTGCCACAGATGATGGACTACACAGCGTTATATGCATTTCAAAACATGTTTAATTATTTTGAAATACAATCTAGAAATTACAAAATCTTTCCCGACCAGGGGATTGAACCCACTTCTTTCACTTTTCGTCTACAAGGGCGCCTTAGCCAACTTGACTAGGAAAAGCCAAAGTCGTAGTTAGACGAGTGAGCGAGTCATGTGATGAGTACCCGGGAACATTTGCATTTAAGTTTGATAATTATATTCGTATAAATAATAGTTTTTTAAAATTTAGTTGGTATACGGGGACGGGCGCGTCAACTGTAAGGTCATAATGCGCCTCTCTAGCCTATGATAGTCTAGGTAGGCCTAAGGTAGGGGAAGAAAAGTAATGTAATCGGGTACTCAACACATGGCTCACTCACTCGTTTAATAACGACTTTGGCGTTTTCCCTAGTGTTATATAAGTATAAGTTGTCAAGAGAAATACAAGTACATGGACATGCGTGACATATTTTATACTTTAGGAACTTATAGAAACAAACTGATTTAATAAGAGGAAGGCAAATATTTTGCTACTGGACTGCCAATATGATATATTTTCCGCGATATGAAGCGTGCGGCGTGCGGCGTGATGCGATTGCGATTGATCATTCACAATTCTAACAACACGAAATTTACAGTAAAGATTATACATCGATTGTTTGTGTATTAAGGGTAGAAAATACCACTTGCGAGAACACATATTCTAATAATTGAATGAATGTTGACTATATGACTCAACGTATCTATACCACGTTTATGTACGTATTGTTTTGATTTATTAATGGGGTGGACACTGCTCTGTTCATATGGGCTTTATTGCGCAGCTGTGTTTTAAGCCAACTCATATTATTATTATTTTATTGAATTTTACCTGCCCATAGGGCAGGAAGGCTAATGCAGGGCAAGTGTGGCCCTCTGTAGCCTGACGCAGTGATTACAGAGTTAAAATTTCAGATTACTTATGCAGTAAATTTGGATTTAATTGTGTTTAAAGTGGCCAATGACGACACTTTTGGCGAAATTTCGGTTAAAATCCTTTCCGGCCCAACGGTACCAAGGACCTATAACGTTTTTAATTTTTTATCTAGTTATTTTTTTTATATTTGACCCTCAATCTTTTTTTTTTAATAATAAGTTAATACATTTTTCCCCATTCCAATAGGGACCAAAAGTCAATTTTTTACAGTAGATAGAAAAAAAATCTTCAAAAAAGGCTAAAAACGGAAAAAATTTCGTTCGTCCCGGAAATATAATAAATCTTTATAATTGCTATTATTTGAGATACAAAAAACCAAAATATACACACAAAAAATGAAATAATGTAGTTTTAGTATAGTATTTCAAATTTAAATTTTTACTTAAAATGAAGCTTTTATTCTAATCCCAAAATTTCTTAAAATTTCTTAAAATTCATGATAAAAAATATGAAAAAATACTAAAATTCTTTGAAAAATCGCAAAATTAGAATTGTTTGTTTGTTTAAAAATACCTAATTTTCACAGATTTAATTTGGGCCTGAAAGTGTTCACAAAACAAGGTCACATTAACTAATTTTCTTCACTGGAGGGAGAATCAATGATCAAAATAAACATACGGCCATTCAAAACTATAATATTGCCGAAAAGGGTAAATATAAGTAATGTTTACAAACCCTCATTTCTCATTTTAATCTTATTTCCGATTCTGAAGTTTTACGTTGAAACTTGACTAAGGCCTATATATGAAGAGACTTCCAGTGTTGGTCACGAAAATAAAATATATAGTGTAAGAGGATTACCTGCACTCCACTAGGAGATCGCCCTATTTACAATATTTAACAGGCGCCGCTTGATGCAAAGAAATTTCTTTTTGTGGGAAATATTAGGCCTATAAAATAGATACAACTTCAAATCAACAATGAGGCACCTGGTCCAGGCACCGACTTTGCGTGACAGACCGTATCACACTGCCACTGGGGTTAAAGTTTTGCCTTTTGACAGCTACCGTAATACGATGTGCGAACTCCGCATGTTTAAACATTATAGAATTCCAACTCGAAACTGCCCCCCGGCCCATTCAAACTATTTGTGTACCACGTGACGGAAAACAACCTTTATGAATTTTCCTCACTGGTTGCGCTAAAATAACAATTCGCCACCTGGACATTGTTTGAAATTACCTCGTTGACATAGACATATAGCACATGTTTCATTTTCATATACTTGGACGGCCTATTAACTTGAACATTTAATAACCGTTTATTCGTTAAAACTTAAATGACATTATTTTTATTCCGATCATTTGAAAATCTTTTCATCGGACAGTTATAGTAACTGCCTGGAAACATGAACATTTTGGGGTTTACTCTGTATCTAACATCTGTCCAACATTCTCGTCACTTTTTTCGCCAATCATGTGAAATTCGAGAGTTTCAGGAAGGTTTGGCGGCGCAGTATTTTCTTACTTTGGGCGACTGGTGGGCAACGAATGAAATTGTAACATGGTTACAATAGGCGGAGAAGAAGAAATTACGTAATTTTCCTCGCCTACACTGATTTAAAAATGTGTTCGATACCAACTGGCAATATATCGGATAGCTAAGGTTCTTACAACAATATTAACATAATGTTTGTCAGCTACGAACGATAAGTTCACTATACTAAACCTCCAAAAGTGGCAACCTGGCATAGACCTTGGGCCTACTTTTACAGGGTTCTGGTTTTTAATTGATATTTTTTTAAACGGAGTTTCAAATTCCATTGTCTCCTAGCTTAAACGTTTATAACAGATGTTTGAATACATACTTGATTGATTTGCACTGCCGAATGCTATGCAGCTTTGAGGAGTCTTTAACAAAACGCACTCTTTTAATGTGTTTTGACATTGCGCTATGCCACTATTTATCCCCAGACGGCCATGACAGTTGGTTCAACGTCATCTGAAACCCTTGTATACACCAAGGACTCCTGCTGCAACCAGTGTTTTCAGTTAGCTCCGCCCAGTGACCTACTGGTCCTAGTTTAAACCGTTTAATACATGTGGAGTCATCTGGCCGCCGACTTCAGGGGCACAGTAATAATAATAACTTTATTCACCTTAACTGGTACATTGCACAAGTATAACTCTTTGTAAAGAAAGTGAATAGCCTAGCCTATTGTTAAGAGTAATACATACATTTTAAAAGCAGGGGCTAGATGCCTATTATAAGTACTCTAGATCTAGTTGTAAATTTACCAAACATGTAGTTTTAGATAGGTAGGTACTTAAGTTTAGGTCAGACTATGCCGCGCACTAAATTAAGTTAAAAGTCGGCTGGATGAAGGTATTCATTGATGGTGTAGAAGCAATGCTCTATTAGAAATGATTTCAATGTATTTTTGAAAGAGTCTAGTGATTGTATGTTTTTAAAATCTGGGGGTAGATGATTGTAGACGTACAGACATTGGTATTGAGGTCATTTGGAGAAACCCATGGTATTGTGAGTTGGGACATGAATTTTTTATTGCGATCTTGAATCATGGTCATGAATAGTTGAGTTTAATTTGAAGAGCTGAGGATTTGATTTGACTAAGATTGCTGCAAGTTGTATCAAAGTACTTGCTTAGATCAAGAGTTTTTGGGTAGGAAAGATATTTCGACATGAGGTACGCCAAGAGGCTCCTACTATTATTCGAATGACACGTTTTTGTAACCTAAATATTCTTATAGCTTGTGGCGAGTTTCCCCAGAAAATAAGTCCATATGATAGTGTGAGTGGATGTGTGCATGGTATATGAGAATAAGGACATTGTGGCTGACTAGGGCTTTAATTCTTCTGAGGAGGAAACAACCACTCTTTATCTTTGAGCAAACAGCGTCTATGTGGGTTGTCCAATCAAGGGTGTCAGTCATATGTAGACCCAAGAACTTGATGGAGTCAGAGCAGGCAATGCTCTTAGATGAGATGCAAATGAGGAGGCTTTCGGTGGGTGGAATTACCTGTGAGTGGAAATTTACAATACACCGTTTTTGATGGTTGAAGGGAATGGAGTTTATTGTTACAGTATTGTGACATTATGGAAGCTTGTTTATTGGACATTTGTGAGAGTGGTGCTTAAGATTTTTCTTTTTGTGCTGTGAGTATATGGCAGAAATCGTCGACATATTGTGTTAGTGAACCAGTGGTGAAATATTCTTGCATATCGTTGACATAAAGGAGGAAGAAGGGTGGTCCAAGAATGGTTCCTTGTGGGACACCACTTTTCAGGATCAGCAACTGAGAATGAAAAGGGTGGTAGGTGTTAGATTTGAGTTGTCAGATTACGGCTATTTGAGACCGGTCAGATAGGTAAGAGGAGATCCAGGAGTAGGCATGGCCCCTGATTCTCATTGATTCTAATTAGCATAGTAGGATAGAGTGATCGATGGTGTCAAATGCTTTACTAAGACCGAAAAAAATGCCTATGTGCCTGAAAAGGCTTCACAGGGAGTCCTTAAAAAGATGGGATGCCTTGGCTAATACGTCCCAACAAAAGATGTGACTGCTTCCAAATTGGATCTCGTAACGGCAATTAGTAATTCAATTGGTCTTTGCCTTTGCAAAGTCTTGACATGACACAGACGTATTGTACGCGAGTTTGCAAACCTGTAAGAAAAAACACAAGCCATCGTTAAACAATTTTTCAATGCAGATATTTTTGATAATTATATTTGTTGTTGTACATTACAAAGTATAAATTTATTTGATTTTTGCAATGTTTAATTAAATGTTAATTTCTTAATAAAGTGTGGTAATAATAATAATATCATGTATTTTTTCTGCCCATAGAGCAGGAGGCTAATGCAAGGCACGCGTGTGAACCTCTGTAGCCTATTAAAAGGTCACAGAGTTCCAGATTCAGTTACGTATCCAAATTCATATCGTAAACATACTATTTAATTTATGGAATTTATGGAACGACCGCAAAAAGTGTCATGTATTTAAGCCTTGAATTCCTGCTAGCAAGGCCGAATATTATGTATTCAACCAAAAGTGACTCGAGAAAAAAACAAATTACCTCGTGAAAATTCTTTATCGAAATTGGGTCCAGACCAGTAGGTTTGAATTCTACCGGAACGTTAGCCCGGGTCATAATGAGCAGGATGTACCTCTTGAATGTCGGAGACGCATCCGTCCAATCACACGAGTAGGCAGCCTCGCCCACTGCTTCACTCTGAGAAAAGCACGGGTGTTAAACCAGAAGAACATCACGATAAAAAATGGCGAAAAACATGATATTAACTTTCAATTGGCACCCTTACGGATATAATAACAACTAAATTGTCTACTTTAACAATTTCAAAAACTCATTTTTACCTTAAATCTTTGTTTGTGGCTTAAGAAATAAATAGACACAACAAAAAATTACAGCAGTGTTATAAATTAATACGAAACTTAGATGAAAGATACTAAAAATGATGGTGTACAAGCCAACTACACTTTTATCAATTGGTGGAATTCACAAAACGCACAAATTGTGTTAAATACTTTTACGAAATAATGTCAATTAAATTGACCTGGAGTATTATGTATCTATTAATAGTTTTAATAGTCTTAAAAGTTCTCTTATACATCATAGATGAGCTTGGACAAGGAAGATATAATATTTTGTTGATCGAATACCTCACCTGATCTGTTATGGTGTTCAGCAGACAGCTGAGCATGAAGTATCTGAACATTATGTCAAGCGGCGACATAATAACAAACAGCGTCTCCACTGTAGGCTCGTGCTAGAACAAAATAAATAACACCAAATAAACGAAATCAAATGCCACACCTGACTAATCTACTTTGATGTTCAGCAGACTGCTGAGCAGGAACCATCTGAACATCATGTCAAGCGGCGACATTATAACACACGAGTCTATTGGTCATGTGTAATTCCGTGGCTGTTTTCGTAAAAGAGCAATGCATGTAGTATCAATCGATTTGTATTGTACCGCAGGTCAAAAAATTTTGAAGGTGGTAATCTTGAATTTTTGGCCGAGACCTGCCATAGCAAAAACAAGTAGGAGTAGGCAGCAGTAAGTTAAATTTGAAACTCGCATAATATATTTTAAGCATTCAACCGATTTCAATAGTACCGACTTACCGTTCGAAAGGTAATTGTAGAGCTTCAAATTATACACTAGCTATGTTCACAAAAATCTAATTTTATTTGACGTTAAGTTACAAAAACTGTAACTTTAAACACCGTATGTTATCGTTACAGAACTTTTGACTTAGATATATACTCGGGTGATACAACTTACTTTGACAAGGGTCATGATTGTAAGCCCAAACATCAAGATGACTGTTAGAAAGATGACCATGCAGGAACTGTCCATAAAAGATGCAAGGGAATCCGATAATCTAAAAGAAATCAACCAAACATATCATGGTGTAATATCAAAGACTTCAGTCTGTGTGTGTTTTGACACAGAACTGAAGAATTATTTTATTATTGCGATATGTAATAAGTAGACCACTCATTATGAACAAAATAACTAAATGTGGAAAAATATCCAGCCTTTGTGGTAGCCAGGTCGTGAACCTGGGCATTCTTTAAAAAAAAAAATTAATACCATCGGTTCTGCATACATGGGTTGGCTTATTGGATGATTTTCTTGATTGAGATTGAATTGTTATAAATGAAATTAATTATTTATAAAATAAGTAAAACGAATTGTATTCCTCCGAAAGAATTTTTTTGCTATTTGTCCACAAAAACCATTTTAACAAAATTATGCTATTATAGACGAGTATGAATCGTTTCAATACACAAACTGGTTGCGAGTAATTTTGCCATGCTAACTTGTTGAACCAACCTCAAAGCTGCCTGGTGGATCTTCACAGAGTCGATTAACTCTCCGATCATCTCCTGGTCAAGAGTCTCCAGTTTCTTGTACAGGGCGCGTTCTGCTGTTCCTGCCAATGGTTCTTTTAAACCCAGAATCCCAAGAAAGTCCTCGCCCTGGGCGGAAGTTGACAAGAACTCATCGTCAGCGTCACCAAGTATTGTTTCTAAAGAATGAACTTCATCCAGTTGATCGTTGACACTTTTGACAAGGTTTAGTTCATGAGCGCCGTCGACGACAAATACTCGCGAGTATGCGCTGCCTGCATACGATTCAATTTCAATCAAAGTCGAGTCATTTTTACGATCTTCCTCAAGTAATATATTACTTCCCGTAACGACTAGGGGAATCGTTTTCAGATGTTGATTGGGTTCCAGAGTTTCTCCACCGAGGTTCACATCCGTATAAGTTAGTTCCATTCTCATCTTGTCTAAAGGTATTTTGTGGATGCCATTTATTTTACTACAAACGACCTTAAAATACATCAAAATTTCTAAGAGAAGATGCAAAATATAGCAAACGACGCAGTTTGTCCCGTTTATCATTGTGATTGCTTGGATGCACCTGGTGACCAGTGTGAGCTCGAAGGCGGGCGATACTGTCTCGTCGTAGGGGTACCACAAGCTGCAAACATCAAGAGTGTTGTAGTCTGATAGATAGAGGGCCAAGGGCCGGGTATAGCAAACATCAAATTACAAGGTTTTACATATTGTTGACAGACAATAAGTAAAACTCATTTTCGGATACTCCATTAGAGATGGTTCGGCGACATTTTATTGCAAACCAGTGATCATAGTGAAATGGCAATGATGCTACACCAGTGCCATGGACTTCTATATTGGTATAATGTTAAACATCTGCGTGTAAGTTGAAATACGTGAACATCAAGAGTTCAAGCTATGCTTTACCGTTCTACGTCTAGAAAATATTAATCTCCAGAATTTTTTCCTTGAAGATTTTGCATTAATCCCTTCCTTCCATTGAAAATTTAACCACTTTCAGGTGCTATTTTACTCAGGCGTCTCCATACAATTAAAGAGTTCTAGTTTTGTTCTCTGTCAAACTAGACAAAATAATTGTTAATGCTACAAACTACAATATGAATTGGTTTAGAAACTAGTTTAATATTTACCTCTCCCATTGTTTCCTTTGCGGATATAGTTTCACGAAGAACATCCCCGCAACTGCTAAAGAAAGACCTGGTATCCCATATTTCGTTGCAAATCTAGCAAATCTATCGAAATACTTGATAATTTTCTCAAGTTTCAAAGTGTGATATTCACTGTTAAAATCGACTTCGTGTTTAATTTGTTGTATGTCGTCAACAATACATTTTATTGTTTCTTTTTTTAAATATGCCGTTCCCATAACCACAAGCCCAGGGGCGTATGTGCATAATGTGAGGGCATTCTGAAAGATGACCTGTTCATCATGAAGGTTTTTGACAATGGCAACAGCTGAAAGCACCAAAGTTACGGTGGTGGTCGCCAGAGAGATAATTGCGACGCCGTTCCTCAGAATCTTAAGGGTGACTCGAAGTGGGCGATATCGCACCAGCAGTCGAGCAGCCAGGGTTGGTAGAACTGCAGGTAGAACTCAAGGTCGGGGTCTGGGCCGGGGTCTTCAATGCACAGTCCTAAAACCAATCAGGTTGAACTCATACATTCTAAAAAGTATTTAATGTAATTCCTTTTCAAAAACATCAACTGATAGGCCTATATATCGTCGGTAGGCTTGAAATGATCTTATAAAACAATGACCCAGTCCTGCATGATAAACAAATTATAATCAAATTACCTAGTAAAATATCACATAAAATTAAATTAAAAATCACAACCGTTTTCGCAATAAATCTCTAAACATCCCTCCCCCCACCCCCCGTCTTCCACAAGGGACATAAGCCCCACCGGCCAAGGCCATGTATTAGTAACTGTATAGCAACAAGTTTATCCTCTTGGATGAGCTCGGACAAACCAGGTTTGGATGCAGAATGCTGGGGTTTATTCGAGAACGCATTACAGCTCTATAGTGTCCAATATGGGGTTGTTATTGTTATTGTACCAGTATGACAATTTTGAATCGCTACATATCTTTTTTATAGCATATTTTCAAAATATTGCCTAATTTTTATAATCTGCCCGAAAATAGGTTCCCAAAGAGTTAATGCGGTTTCATGTGTCCTAGAGTGTGTGTCAAATTCATACAAGAGATAATTTTTCTCGGAAATATCGGCTAGTAGTAAATAGGAGACGACTACATTACTTGCCGAGACAAGAGGCGAGCTTTGGCCGCAACGTGAGAATCCTACCCGTGCCTATGGCTGGATCTGTTTGCACGGGTCTGTCCTTCCTTACCCTAAGCTAGAGTGGATTATAACGACCTAACGGTTGGTACGCCCTACAACCAAAAAAACAAAGTAAAAAAAATAATGGTTGAAAATTGGATGTAAAGAAGTGGTTCAGTGCATGGAAACATTTGTTGGATTTGGAGATCGAGCAATTTTTAAATAGATATTAATTTTAACATTTAAAAAAAATCGTCCTCACTCATCCAACGGTCTTATTGCTATAATACTTGAACATTCGACACAGAATAATATTATATTTAAAAATCACCTCACCTCTTACAACTTCCTCTAGAGGTTTGTTTACGTTTTATGCTCCACTACAACTTTGGTATTTAAAATAAATTTATAATGGCGGATTGAGTTAAAGGGGTATTTAACCGCTAAACTCAAAAAATATATTTCATTCAGGCTAACTAGTAATGAATTTAGCAATTAACAGAAAAACTATTGGGGCCACCATGACCTCCCAAAAAATTGTCAAACATGACATTTTTAGAGCTAGGTCCCATCGGCAAAAATCTCCCATAAGAAATAACATGGGGACGATCTTTATGCCCCGTGACCTTGGAGGATTTTGATCCAAAAAAATATTGGCCATTATTGACGTACTCTACAGCCTTTTCTGTAAATTCTCTATATTTTGTTTTGTAATTTGGGCAAGTAGTTTGGTCAAAATATGCTGATTACCAAGATGGGCTGTGATTTTGGAATGCATATTTTTGCGTGTTTGAGGGTATATTTGGGCACAGTTTCAAGACACGATGTTATAAAGGGGCATTTTAGATTGGTACTATGCTCTAGTATCTATGTGGACCAAAAAAGAAGCAGGTTTAAAGCCGATATGAGAAATTTCCCAAAACACCAATTTTCGCTAATTTCTGGATCAAAAAAATTCAAAAATTCGTGTTAAATCACAGTTACAAGATATAATTTTTTAAATGGTCATTTTAGTGTAGTATTGTGCTAAAGATCACGTGGTAAAAAATAATTTTTGGGGTTTTTAGCCCCTTTAAGTTTTTATTAGCAAATTGTTCCGTTACAAACATACTTTTCAACCATGTTGAACGTGTCTCTTTTCCGTTCCAAAGTCTTTGTGTTGTGCGCTCTTTAACAGTCTTCAGAAAATAAAGGAACATGTGGCTAAAACACCTGAACATTTCTTATTAAAATTTGATCTTCGAAACAGGAGAAGTTAATTGACAATATTCAAACATAAAATCGTTACCCTACTAGTTTGTATGAACGAATACGAATCAGACACATTCCAAGCAATGCGTACTAACATTGTAACATCTGCGACGCAGAACCGTGGCCAGAGCACTATGGAATCGGTTTCAACTATCGATTGGAACAAACCGTCATTCCAAAGCAAAAACAGATTCTTGCTAAAGATTTTGTTAAATTGGAAGCTTAAGAATCATACGTCTCATTAGATAAAGTCATGACCTACTAAACATTGACATCAGGGTTGATTGAAGGGGATAAATTTAAAATTGAAAAGACCAGCATGAGAAAATACATACATCAATTTGTCGCATAATCTGTTACTCTATACTAGTAAATAATTATTTTGTACATTATATTATAATGCTAGTGCTCATCACTAAATATCGTATTTCGATAGCCACATTTGTTAGTTTTATGTTCGAATGATATATTGTCAAGGTTGGCATCCGCCTCTTCGTTTCCGCTTCAGTTGGTATTCTTTACTTGGAGACACCGGGATCATTTTGATTTCAATTAGAAAAATTATAACTTTGAGGTTCGGTCATGTTACAAAATATCTTTGGTGAGTATTATTATTTTAATTTCACGAAAACCGCTTACCTTGAAAATAAGCATATTTCACGAGCAGCTTCATTTTGACACGTGGTCTCTTCCTGCTTAGCTGCTGAGAGTCCCAATGTTGCTGCACAAGGTAAAGTCACTTAGCTGTTATTCCAAACAGCGTGCCAGGAGCGAATGTTTCCAAAGACGCGTGTTTCAATGAAGGTTTATGATAAACGTTTATTGATTTTTTCCGTCGACATGACTACACCGTATTGCACTACGCACCACCGTATTGTCAGTTTAGAGTCCATAATAATAGGATCTGGATCTGAATAATATGCATGCCCTAATAATTTAGGCATGATATTATCCATATATTTTCACCGACCTTAACAACTGTGGGTCACAAAATGCAACATTGTATCATTCGTAGAAATACGTTGAAATATTGACAAAATACGCCCGCCTATATGACGTGCATAGTATTAAAAATCCGAATACGAAGGATTTCTCCAAGGTCGAAATCTGTCCTTTATGAATATTTACCATTTAAGAATCGCTCTTGGGTACGTACTTAGATAAATTGTATGTTGGCGTATTCGGTATGACAATAGTACCATTGCACGCAAACAAAATGTTTATGTTGTTGTGTGTGGCTCGTTGGTCTTGTGGTTAGCGTATCTGCTTCCAATGCAGAAGGTCCAGGGTTCGATTCCCGCTAAAGTCAGAAGTTTTTTAACTTCTGATTTGGACTTAAGTCCATCAGTTCCTGTCTTAGGAGTTTGTAAACGGTGACTTTGGAGCCGTCCCAGCAACGAAGCACATAATAAATTTCAGAGTTGTTCTGAATCGGCCTTGTTGATTCTGGCGTTGATTCGCGGGTGTTCGCACTGTCCATACCACTGATTGCTATATTTCCTATTAAAAATATTGATCTTTGGTTGGTTATCGCTCACCTCGTCGATTGCGTCGGGGCCTGCAGGGTTAGCTTGGTCGCTTTAATGTAAAGGCCCCCACTGAAAATCAGTTATGTAACTGAGTGGGTGGACTCTAAATAAAATTTATTTATTTATTTATTATTTATTACTCATTCATGGCTCATTACAAAATAATGTTCCTCGTTGTCTCGAGTATGCAACCAATGACCACATTATGACACGAAAACGCCAAAAAGTCGTTGTTAAACAGTAAGCAAATCTTGTGTTGAGTACCCAGGAACATTTGCATTTAGTTAATTTTATTTTACAGGTATAGGCGCTCCACGCTAAGAAAGGAGTTGCGCGCGCTTTTAACGGGTGAATTGTAGCCATTCAGCAGGCTCCAATTTAAAATAACGATCGCTGATTGGCCCGTCGAAAGCGCGCGCATCTCCTTTCTTAGCGTGGAGCGCCTATATAAAATGATATGCCAGTTATGCCAGTTTACCAATAAGACTCATTTATCACTCTTGTCTCCTTATCACCTTTTCACCAGTTTTGTATTTTATAACCTCAGTTTTTTCTCCATTCATCTTGGACTTTCAGCCGTTTTATATATTTATAGTTTTGTTATTCAAGTTTTTCTTGTTGTATACTGTTGTGAAATTTTAATTTTATAGGACTAGTTCATTATATATATAATGTTTTGTTTATCGTTTTTGTACGGTTTTAAATTGTATTCTTAATTGTTTAGTTTTAGTCACTTGTGGGTTATTACCTGTTGTAAGTGATCAATAAATATAGGGGTTTGAGTTTAGTAAATACATGGGCGGGTCAACTGTATGGTCATAATGCGCCACTCTAGCCTATATGATAGGCTATAGGGAGGAAATACACATTCTGTCTAAATCCAGCCGTAGGTAGGGGGAGGAAAGGGAATGTTCCCGGGTACTCAACACATGACTCGCTCAATCGTTTAACAAAGACTTTGCCGTTTTTCTAGTTATGTGACAGTGTAAGTTAAAAAAAATGCAGTATTGTCATAACAATCTCTATTAATTTATTAAAAGTGCATTTTTTCTAGACTACTGATTATTCATTAACGTTGAGAGAAAATTTAATTTTTTTGTTGTTCTAGGTTTTGGTTCCTGAAATTGTTTTTGGAGTCAGCCACAGGGATGTTAGTCCAAATATCAACCCGCTCGGTTCCAAGAAGGTCAAAACCGGGACTCAGGTAAGCCAGCATGCGGAACACTTGACGTGCGCTCTAGGCTCAAAGTTTGATTTGACAGCAAGTTTGAAATGCAAACGTACACTCTAAAAAGGGATGACTGAAATTAGTCACCAAGTCAGAGATTTAGACGACGTTTTAAATACTTTTGCCTTTTTTTTTTACACATTTGTTATTTATTTTAGTGTTACGCGACTGAACCTTTGCTTATAAAAATGTATGTGTAAGTTTTAAAACGTTTGTTTCTGACTAAATATATGACTGAAAATATACATTTCATCATATTAAACACCAAAAAATACACTTTTTAGAATATTAGTCACTTTAACATTTCAATCACCTAAAAATGACTGACACTGAATTGAACACTTTTCAAATTTAAACACTTGTTCACAGGTTGCCTCGGGGCAAAAACACCGTTGTTTGCAGTCGAGTGGGTTGTGCAGGCCTTGTGGTCAGTGGTCCTCGGGGTTGTGTTTGCGAAGGTTGGATACGTCAAAGTCCACTAGGTCTCCGCCTAGCGGAGGATCGTCTAACTCTCAACACGAGGGAGTAAGATGAGCCTCCGCTAGGTGGCGTAGATGTAGTTGACCTTGACATACGTGGCTGCGGCCTGCGATCCGTTGTGGGAAGTCACAACTATGTTTGTAACGGCTGTATTATAAGTACATATAACCTTATAACATACAGAAGGCCTACCCGAGAAATTCCGTGTGCGATTTTTGAAATCGTTATCTTCTAAGTACGAGAACTGAGCTTTACCTATAGTGTTGAGTATTCTAAACACAATGCTCATAGTGTTAAATATTAGTAGACACGTGAAATGGAATTCGGCAAGTTCAATACACTATAAATAATTTGTTAACGCAAAACGAACCTTCAGTTTTCGTATGAGATGACCATGCAGACTCGAGAAACACATTTTCTTTGTACAATATATTCTGAGTTTGTACGAAACCGTCGTGTGTCTAATCAAACACGGCCAATTCTAGCTACTTTTGGTGTCTAAAAAATGTCACATTTATATGATTTAAATACCGATGAACCTATATGTGTTTAATTTAATTCACTAGAAGTGTTCAAACCGGTTATTCGTGACTGAAAAGTGATGCATCAAATAGTATTTAAGTGTGTACGAATTCGAAATCGCATCGCACGTATTTATGTATTTTTGATGTTTTAAACGATGACACACGTCAGGGAGGACTACATTAAAATTCCAGTCATAGCAGACAAGAATATAAGTTTTTCCTGGATCACTTTCCAAAGCCAGTTATCAGATTGATACAAAATTAAGCACAGGTGTTTTATTAATTTATAAACAGCCTAACAAAACTTTCATTCATAAGGGAAAACAAATATCAAAGCCAGAAGATATTGCTAACGCTTTCAGCAATTCATTTAAAGATAATTTCTCCATACCCACCAGTGACAAAGACATCCGCCCACCAACAAAGCTTGATCAAAGTACTTTACCACTAAAAGATCTGTACTTCTCTCCTCAAGAAACTGTCATTAGTCTCCAAAGAATACGACCCAGCGCAGCCACTGGTCCTGATGGTATTCCCGCTCGAATCCTCCAAAACTGTGCAGTTTCACTAGCTCCATCTCTGTCTGCGCTTTTCAACCACTCATTGAGTACCGGATCACTTCCCGAGCAATGGAAAACTGCAGACGTTGTGCCAGTATTTAAATCAGGCAAGCGGGAAGACACCGCCAATTATCGGCCAATATCGCTTACCTCGGTAGTTGGAAAAGCCCTCGAGTTCCTGGTGGCGAAGGCTGTTTTACGGCATTTGTATGAGGCAGGAGTAGTCAACCACAACCAGCATGGATTCTTACCGCGACGATCAACGACGACAATGCTTACAAAAGTCATAGAAGAGTGGCAAAAACAACTAGACTCTCCACAGGTCAAGCAAATTGATGTTATATGTCTTGACTGGTCAAAAGCATTCGACCGTGTTCCACATAGAAGACTACTAGATAACTGGAAGGCTACCAGGTTAAAGGGAAGTTATTGCAATGGTTTCACTGTTACTTAAATGGGCGTACTCAAACGACTGTCTTCGGTGGTGCCAGATCTGGTAAGATTAATGTGACATCAGGCATCCCTCAAGGTTCGTCAATTGGACCACTCCTATTTAATGTATTTATGTTTGACATACCAAACACTGTCAAGTCTGACCTGGTACAGTATGCGGATGACAGTACACTTTACAGGCCAATCTATGGACCAGAAGATTGCACCATACTTCAAGAAGATTTGGCTAATTTGGAGGTATGGTGTAGCGTTAACCAAATGGACTTTAATGCTCTTAAAACAATAGTGATCCGCTTGGCACTAACTTCTGCCAAGATCGCAAGCAATTATTACTTGAATGGTAGGTTGCTTAAAACCTGTGACAGCGCAAAAGTCCTTGGGTTGACTATAGCTAGTAATCTCAAATGGAATGTCCATACGACTAATATCTGTTCCCGTGCATCCCGGCAACTTGGATTTGTGTTTAGAAATCTCAAGTGCTGTAGCCCAAGAGTAAAGCGATCAGTTTACTTAGCGACTGTCCGTTCTCTCTTAACATATGCATGGCCGGCATGGAGTCCAAATAAGAGCAATTTGGCTAACCTGGAAGCAATGCAAAGCAGAGCGACAAAACACATTCTTGGGAAACGAAGTAAAGAGATTGGGCGCTCCGAGTCTCGACTTCTTGCATGTCACCTCCCATCGTTGACGGATTATGCTTACCAAGTGGACTTGATGTTCTTGCGGAAAATGTTTCATGGATCGGTTGACCTTGACCCCCTACAACGCTTGCGCATACGCCTCCAGCATCGTAGCCAAGTAACCTACTTGCAGCCACCCCTCGCACGCACTGCAGCTTACCAGAAATCATTCTACAGCAGAGCAGCCAATGAATGGAACAGATTGCCAACATCCCTTAAAACATTATCATCAAACCAATTCCTGAACAAAATTCGAACATATATTCCTCCACGTGTCAACTGAAATTAACTTGTTTTGTGCAAGTGTGAGTGAGTGTGTGTGAGTGTGAGTGTGAGTGTGAGTGTGTGAATGTGTGTGTGTGCGTGTGAGTATGTGCGCGTGCGTGTCAATTGTATTACTTTGTAAATATTTCATTCTATGTATTGTTAGTTGTTTTTATTTATGTTGGTATGTTGTAGTAAGGCAGTCGGACACCACATGTGTTTTGGGCTTCAAGCCCTCTTCTGGCTGCCTGTCTTTGTTTAGTACATATTCAAAGGCAAATAAATAATAATAATAATAATAATAATAACATAACAGAAAGATTGATCCACCATCACAAAAATCACAAAAAATCCAAATAAATTACACGTTTTTGTTTTGTTTTTAGTTATTTTTAATCATCAAAATTAAATTTATTTGTGGCTAATCCGCAATAATGTTTAGTCATCATATTTGACTCAAGTAGAGTTACCTTCCTCAAGTTCGTTTAAATATTTAAATTATTATTGTTTTAATCATCCAAAACGCCCTGCGCGGTAAACAAGGAGGCCTCCACCATGTTAGATATCTGGCCATAGCCTCAGTGAACCTTGAAGAATTGAGGCGTTTATTACAAAAGCAGCCAATGTACAAAAAATACATTTTGCAGGAGATCAATTAAACTGCATAACATCCGCAATTAATGTATTAAAATTCTAACTTTTGGTTTAAACTGTGTATCTTGATGATAGTTTTTATTTCTGCTATGACATTCTCTCATAGTACTTCCCAGAAAGCCAAAAAAGCCAAAAAAGCTTCGGACATAGGTTGTTTTTGTAAAATATTTTGAAAAAGTATGAATTTTTTTTTTTTTAGGTAGTGTTCCAGAAAGCTCTATAGGATATATAGGATGTATATATAGTTCCAACATAGAATATCTGGACATCTGTCACCTAAATGCACTGCCTAAAATGTAAAAAAAACAAAAAAAACAATGGACATTGGTTGTTTTTGTGAAAATTTTGTAGTTTTTTAAGCTTTAACGTGTGACATAGGTTGTTTTTGCCAAAACTTTTATGTATGGATTATTCCCAGTGAAAATACGAATTTTTTGATGGTATGGGTTCAAAATCGGTAATTCTGCTGGACATTGACTGTTTTTGTAATAAACGCCTCAATTGATGGTGTTGGTGGTGTGGATCAGAGTTGAACAGTCTACAGACTCGTATCAGTAACCAATGTACCACACTATAACCCCAACAGAAGTTCCGCTCGTTCCTGTTTGGCTGTCCCGGTCTGGACCTGGATGACGTGAACATCACGTGTAAACACGAGAAGCTGGAGCTGAGGAAGGGGGCCGGCCTGGACTGTACCAGCAGAGTCCCCCCTCACACCAAGGTCACCTTCCAGAGCTGCCCACCAGGCTTCAAGCTCGCAGAGTCATACTCGGTCATCACGTGCAAATTTGGGGGCAAATGGGACAATGATATGTTCACTTGTGAAGGTGAGCTTTGTGAATTTTATGAAAATAACATCCAAATACACATTTCAATAAGAAAATCGTTTGTACTTATTATTTGGGAATTCAATGTCAATGCCACTCCAGCTGAAGTTTGTCATAGCTTTTCATTAATAGCTCTAAATAGTACATTGTTAGCTTTCAACAGATTTATCATTGACTATACTTTCATATTGCACAAACATATTTTTCTAAATTTGAAGTGCAATGGAACAATTACTTAAATCGTTAAAATATAGTCAATGATTTATCTCTTTTAATCGAGCTTTATTTAATCATTTTCAGAGAAACCACCAGAAATTACAACACCCACAACGACATCAAAAAAACCGACCACAACCAAGAAACCAACGACAAGCAAGCCGACGACAACATCAAAGAAGCCCTCATCAACACTCAAGCCAACAAATGCAACAACCAAGCCGACAAACGCCACCACGATTCCGACAACGGCTTATACCGGTGCAAATACTTCCATTTCAACGACAGCAAACACTTCAGTGGCTGGCAACGTTACTTTTGCTTCAAACATAACTTTGGTTCCTACCACGTCAATGACAGTCTCGGCTCCAGCTATCATATCAGACACCCCTACAGTGGCAACTGCCACTCTCATGGCTACAGCAAGTGGTTCTGCGCTCCCTACTACACTCAAGGCAGCGGACACCCCTACAGTGGCAACTACAACCACCGCAGCTGCCACTCCCATGTCTACTGCAAGTAGTACAGCGCTCACAACACCCATGGTAGTAGACACCACTACAGTGTCAACTACAACCTCAGCAGCTAACACTTCCATGTCTTCTGCAAGTAGTACAGCGCTCGCTACAACACCCATGGTTGTAGACATTACTACAGTGGCAACTACCACAGCAGCCATCACTACCACTATGGCTACCCCTGCAACAACCATTGTGGACACGACTCCAACACCTGCGACAACACTACCTGTTGATACTACAACTGTACCGGCTACAACTGCAGTTGATAATACGACAACAACGTCTGCAGTTGCTTTGACTACCAATACATCTGTCCCAACAACTACCTCGACAACTATCTCAACAATTACCAATGCAACTGCTGCAACAACTACTGTCCCAACAACCACTTCGACAACTGTCTCAACAATTACCAATGCAACTGCTGCAACAACTACTGTCCCAACAACCACTTCGACAACTGTCTCAACAATAACTACAACTGTCCCAACAACTACAACTCCAAGTAAGTGGAAACTTGGCATAAGGGTGAATCTAGCGTCATAAATTGAATATTCTTAAATATTAGTTCAACAAAACTACGGACAACGAATATCATTTATGACCATCTGACATTGCCAACACTAAATTCGATTACTTTTAGGTTGTGTAGTAGTTTGATGAATATAGAAGATAAAATTGAATTTAATTACTTGTATTCCGGACACATTCCTGTTCATAATTTGTTGGTTGGAAGGCTAAATAATTGTTTTTGTTTTTATTTGTAACACATACTCTTGTATACATACTTATATAGTTCTCTAAGTTTCCTCTTAATTATCTTGCATTTTACGAATTTATACCTCCACTGGTTCCACTATGTTCTGCCAATTTACACCCGGGGACACAATTAAATCAAGTAGTCTGGAAGATACATATCGTTATCGACCTCGCTCGTGAATATTCGGTTCGTTCTGGCGTCGTTATATTCACAGCACTATCACTCGCTGACGTCATCTAACAGGCCGTGAGGAAACGGCGGCCCTATTTTACTTTAGCATTTGGCCTTTTGGGAATTTTAAACACTGGGATTAGGGCGTAGTTAATATTAGAACATTGTTTGTACACATAAACTGCTTCATTAAACTGCATAACCTTAGTGCAGCTTATTTCTAGTGTAGAAAAAAATTAGGACCAGTTTTTGATGTGACATAAATAGGGCAAGCCTCGCCTTGTCAGTGGGCAAGCTTTGTGTATTTAGTTCTAGCTTTGTGTATTTAGTGCTATAGCTTGCTGTGACTTTTAAATGTGCCTTTAAAACAAAACTGAGATTTGGCGAGTAAGTGTCGGCGGTATCGGTAAAAGATTACCCTTGATTTAATTATGTCCTAGGTGTACACTGTGTGTACACTGTATACTTTACGTGTCCTGTTCTCCAAATATATCTGGTGCGATGGGGTTGCTCGATACTGTTCTTCATAAGCATCGGAGTAACCTCGGATTGCTTAGTTTGTTGTAGTTATTTAAGATCAACAAAATAGCAAACAAAATAAAACAACATTTAAACAGCACTAATCTGTCCGACCGCTCCCCAAAAGATTTTCTTGGGGTTAAAGTATATTGATGACTGTCTTCGACGCCGTAGGTGGAGTCGGGTTCTGGAGAGTGACAGAAACCCTTTTTCCGCTTGGTTAATTTTAGGCCAAGCAACTAAGTTTTTTTCTGCAAAAATTCCAGACAAGCTGAATTTTTGCACAGACTTTCCAGAAAGCATCCTTAACATAGAGAAAAAAGTCCTTGAAAATCGGACTGGAGAGTTGGCCGCCATTATTGTAAAATCTCTACACAAAAGTGGTTGTTTTTGTATATCTTCATAATGGCGGAAGAAAACAGACGACAAGTTTTAACGGCATAAATATTTCTCACATAATTCCATATAAAAATTGTGTGCACCATATTTTCGGTAGAGACAACGATTACGTAACAAAATCATTAATTATATGTTGCTTATTGGAGTACCAGCTGATTTCCTTATATTTCCTACCAGCATCAAACAATGCCCGGTAATTCCGTGAGAGATCAATTTATACACAAATGTTTTTTTTTTACGGTGATCAAAACATTTCCACTTGTATTGAAAAAATCAGGTCTATGAAAACGGGTTTTGCATTTACTCAGTTTTTTTTGTTTTCCAACATTGGTATTTCCACAAAAATGCTATATTTTAACATCCAAAATCTTGCTCTATTACGCCAATTAAAAAAAACATGTACTTTGGGCCATATTCAGCAATTTTTTAGCTTAATCGTTAACTTGAATCTACATTTAACACATTACCAATTTTAAGTTAGTTTTAAGATTTATGATGTGAATTGAGGAATAATTTAAATATTTTAGAAAAACAATAAGGCAGACAATAATCTAAGAAACATAGGGTAGTAACATTAAAAAAGTTCTGGCAAGCAGAATTTTTGCACTTACCTTGAGGGAGGCGTTTTTCATATGGAGAAAAAGTCCTTTAAAATCAAAGCAGAATGTTGTCTGCCATCTTGGAAAATGTCCCCAAAAGATTAGTTTTCATATCTCTTCAAAGTGGCGGGAAAAAGACGAAACGTTTCAGTAGGCAAAATATTGACCAATTAATTCTCTACAAAAATGGTGCCAGCCATATTTTCGGAAGAAACAATAGTTACGTCACAAAATCATGGTTAATATTTTGCTTATCATTGGAGTTGCACTGATTTCCTCATTTTCGTGCCCAGCATCAAACAATGGCAGCTAAAAGTCGATTTAAACACAATTAGACTTTTGGATTACTGTTCAGAAAGCTTCCATTAGTATTTTAAAAAAATGAGGTCTACGAAATCGGGTTTTGCATTTACCCAGAATTTTGCGTTTTCCAACGTAAGTATTTCTTAAAATTTCAATTTGCCCGCCAATTTAATACATGCTCAATATTTTTATTAAATTTGCAACTTTTTTGTTCAGTGTCAGCGAATTTTGGACTACTTTTTGACATTTTTCGGCGCCATTGTGCATGTGGTCCACATGACAAAAACTAATGACCTTATTTAAAACCTCTTCTTTTTTAATTAATATGACTTTATAAGTGTGACGTCATTCCATCATGGCCGCCCATGGCAACACTTAGCAACGGCCAGTTTTGACTCTAAACACGATTTCGTTCCCATAAGAAACCAATGGGTAGTATTTTTGACAAAGTGTCTCAAAGGTATCTTTAAACTTTGACATCCTGAATTTTTATAATCAAATTATAAGTCAACTAATACATTAAAATTACCGGTACCTTCGTTGCTTGGCCTATTTGGAACAATGGGACTCTAAAGCCGTCGGGCATGGGTGATATGCATTATTAATAAATAGCTATGTGTTTAAGTTCCAGTTGGCTACATCAATGAGACTGGCATTGGCTTGCTCAAGCCGTCTACCACGGCTGTCAATTATGCTGCTGCAATAGATGATTGCAAGAAAGATCTAGCCTTCCTTCTGCACGTTGACACAGACGCAAAGAGAGCATACGTAACCAAATTCTACAATAACGCAGTCTTCAACTTGGCTACTGACGCCAATGACTTGTGGACTGGAGTCCGCTTCGTGAACAATGTCTGGGTCACTGCTCAAGGTAAGCTGATTGCTGGAAGGTACAAGTGCACCTGGATATCATGCAGGACCGCGATCTAGGTATGGATCGATTTAGGGTTTCAATGTTATTATAGTTGTAAAGTAAAATAACTAGAATATAACTGTTCAGATTCTTTGGTGTAAATGTATTTATTTAACGTATACAAGCTATTTAATCATTAAAATTAGTTGACAAAGGTCGATAAAAATAATAAAAATACAATAATTATTAAAATTGTATATTTTATATATTATATATAATATATACATAAAATTACAATTTTTTAACCTGGTGTTATAGAGGACTATGACGCTGATATGTTAGTACTTTTGACACAAATTAAAAAATGACTACACCGGGGATTTTTAAATTTCCGTCTAAAGTACTAACATAAATATATGATTATATATATGATTGTTGTAAGGCGGTGCATTAAGCCAGGTGACTGACAGATAGGATGTCATCAAAAATCAGTTATTTCATGTAATTTGATAGATTTTAAAGCTGTTTTTTTTGTACTGTGAAGTGCCCGCAAGACTGCCCAAGTAGTAGTTTTGTTTAGTACGTAAGTACATGCCGATTTATTGTGTATTTGATTTTCTTCCTTTTTCAACTACCAAAAACTTTCTTTCTCCAGCCAAAACCCGGCTTTTTAAAAATAAATTTAACTACCCCTGGCACTCTTCACTTTTTTCCCCTCTACTCTGCTTGGATAAGAAAGCAGCCGTGGATGTTCTCGATCTAAGCAAAGCCTTCGACACATCGACCACAGTATTCTCTCGACAAAACGTCAACCCTTTGGAACAAGAACGGCACACAAGTGGTGGGCTTCTTACTTGACTGGTCGCACCCAGGTTGTTGAAATCCAGTTTACGAAAAAATTTCCCCCCATAAATATCTTTCGAACCCAAAACACTTTTCGCCCGGGGGTTTCCCCAGGGCTCAATATTGGGCCCCTTGCCTTCACACTTTCACTAATGACCGCTAAAATTTCTAGATGAGGGCACACTTACTCAATATCAGATGTGGAGTCAACTCTTAACCTGTCCAAAAAACTCAATTGCGCAATCCCCCCCTTTGTAAAAATCAAGCTTTCCCCAAAAGTCTGTATATTCCATAGCAACCTCTTAACCATATCACTAGCAAAGACTACCCACATTTCTTTTCACTCCCCCCTAACATCCCAAAAAAAAGTTCCCCAATCTGGCAGAGGAAAAAGCATCACTAGAACCAACTCCACTAAATTGCTAGGATTATACATGTCCGAAACTTTAGATTGGTCTATCCAATTAACCATGTGGCCTCTAAATTCAAAGTGGTTGTTTCATTTTAAGGAAGCTCAAACAGCTAGTTCATCCCCACATACTTAAAATGGTTTACTTTGCTCATGTTCACTTCTTTCATATAATATGGCCTACTTTTCTGGGGTGCATCCCCCCATGCAATCAGAATATTCACCCTCCAAAAGAGAGCAATTCGCATTATGGCTGACGTTTTCCAGGAGGCATACTTGTAGAGAGCTTTTCAAGGAACTAGGAATACCTACTCTGGCCTGCTCTCTTATTCAAGCTGCAGCGATATTTGTTTGTTCCTACCCCAATCGTTTCCCTCTAAACACCTCTGTCCACTCCCATTTTACAAAGAGCAAATCTACAAATTCACATTCCTAATCATAAACTAACCCTATTCTCAAAAGGTTTACAATATCTTGCTTTAACTCTATATAACCAAACTACCAAACAATACAAGAACCTGTCCCTCCATTTCAACTTTTAAGTCCAGCATGAAATCATTTTTAAAATCCAAAAGTTTCTACTCACTCAATGAATATCTCTCTGCATGAAATGTAATGTAACATAAATAGAAATACCTACCTATCTATTCATCAATCAATTATTTTATACAGAGTTTGAGGTCCACTCAGTTTTTATTTTTTTTTTGTACATTAATATTATTATTAATTAACCTATGTTAATATTAAGAATTATTCACTTCACTCTACTATCTCTCTCATAAGAGGATAATGTGTGTATACTTTTACTATGTATTGGTCAAGCGAATAAAAAAATTACTCTCTTACTCTTAAGTTTTCGTTATTCTGTGAAAAATTTGGGCAGCCATTTTTGTAACGATGGTGACAGAAGTTTTGTTTTATATTTGATACGCCAAAGTGTTTTAACAGTAAAGACATTCGACTTCAAATAAAAATTGAGCTTTAATTAATGTTGCGACAATTTGAAGTTAGAATCCAAGTGTATGATAATGGCATTAGCACATGGGAATAAATGCTCGTTCTGTGGGAAAGGAGTTCGTGATGGCGTACAATGTCAAATATGTGCAGTTTGTGTGCACTATAGATGTTAAGGAACCAACAAGTTAGACTGCATTAGTGAAAGGAAAGTGTTGAGTGGACTTGCAAAGAGTGTAGTGTGCTCCGCCCCTTGGAAAAAAAAGGAAAAATTTAGTCTACACGAGTGCTCCCCTAAATTTATTGATGTAGTCCAGAGGATATTTGGTGTTTAAGAAAGCAGAGGTTCGTTGGCAAATTGCTGTTTGGGGCCTAAGTTAAGTGGGGGGCTACGAAAGGAAATGAATACGAAAGAGAATCTGAAGAGGAAAGGTTATAGGATGTTTTTTTAAAAAGAAGCCCTGCAGGTAATGGTAAAGAGCTTTTTCGATTGAAAAGTAGCAGCTGAAACACGAATGAAAAAAGGAAAGGTTTTTTTTGAAATTTCATGGGATGGCCATTGGAACTGTGCTGAGGGCCAATTTGATCAAGAGGAGAGTTGGGGGAAAAGGAAGGGGGAATAGAATGGATGTAAAAAAAAAGTGAGAGAGAGGATAAATTAAAGGGAGGTTAAACGGTCTAGAATTAAATTTAAGGAAATTAGGGGGTGTTGATGGAAAAGGTAAAGAGGAGAGAAGAATTCAATAGACTAAGAAATGATTGAAGTAGGATTATAATGAACATGTGGGGAGATTAAAGAAACTAGGCTTTCTCACACAGAGAAGTGGAGGAATTTATACTAAAAAGGGTTTGTCTAAGATTTTGTGAGGGGTTTGAAACCAAACAAATTTCGAAAGAAAGGCAATAGAAGTACAAGCGAAGCTAGATTTGGGGAAAGTCAAATCAATTAATAGTGATATTGTGGGATATTTGAGGCTAATTCAATAGGCCTATGCCCAGGCCTAGCAAAAAAAGCAATCCGAAAGAAAAGAATGAAAGTGCCCCATATTAAAAAAGTTGGGGAAAGGACTGTAGGAGCGCACGATAACAGCATGAATCTAACTCCCCGGCGCTGCCAGCCCCAGAGGGTTCCCTTTTTGCGCAACAGCAAATCTTTTGGCAAGGACACGCCCCTTGTCAAGTAGAATGGTTGTTAAGAAGAGTGAGGATACTAATAGGAGACGTTAGGGCAGATTCAGGGTTTCTGCAACTCGCAGGAAAAGTGCTAGAAATAGAAAAAATTCGGGGCCCAAAGGGATACCCGGGAAACATGTTGGAGGGGGGGCCCCGGAGGACAAAGAAGAAAAGCAATCCTAAGGGAAAAGGGGGAAGGTTTTTGGGGGGGGAAAAAAGTATGATAACATTTTAATAAATTTATGAATTTCAAAAAGGGGGTAAATTTTGGGGAGGGAGACATATGGAAGAGAACCCCTAATGTAGTGCAGGGATTCTAGGAAGGAAAAGCTGTATATTTTTTAAAAACACTTGGAAAAGTAGGTAAAAGTGAATGAGTAATTTGTAAAAAAAAAGGGGTTTTTACCCCGATGGGGGTCAGGCAGGTATGAAGATGAGATGAAGATGGGTAGCGAGTTACGATTGGCACTACAAATGATTGGAGGGAACGAAACAGAAATCAAGCATGAGATTTTTCGAATATGGTGGGTGTGGAGGAATCCATACTAAAACATGTGAAAGATTTCCGACCGAGCTGTAAAAGATCGAGAAACGTGAAAATATTGCAAAATAAAGGGAAAAGGAAAACAAAGAATACTAGTAAAATAGGTACATTGAACATTGTCTCGCTCAATGGAAAGATGGAAGAGCTAATCGATACAATGATTGAACGTAAAATTTGAATTACTAGGATTAAGTGAGATAAAGTTGATGGGGAAAGGGGAAAAGAACTAACGAGGTGGTTACAAGTTGATGTGGTCAGGAGGTACTGAAGGAAGAAATGGGGAAGGATTCATTGCCAACCCATGATACAAAGAGAATATTGTAGGCATAAAGTGGAAATGGTAATAGATCAAGATCAAGTGAATGTCATACAAGTGTATGCACCCCAAAGCGGAAAACCTACTGAGGAGAAGGACAAGTTTAGAGAAGAATTAGAAGCTTGGATTGAAGGAAATGGCGTTATCGTTATGGGTGATTTCAATGCCATGGTTGGAGAAAATAGAAAGGGATACGAAGAAGTATTAGGTCCACATGGCTGGGGAAAGAGGAATGCAGATGGAATAAAAATGTTAGTATTGTGTGCACGAAACTGGTTTGAGAAAAAGATAACAAGATATGGATATGGAGACGAGGAAACAAGGCACGAATCCATTAAAGATTATATTTGTGTGGGGAAAGGAATAGAAAAGAGGTTAGAAGATGTGTGGGTTGTACCATCAGTAGCATTAGATAGCGACCACAGATTGCTGGTAGCTAAAATCTACGAAGGTAAAAATGTCGTGAATAACAGAAGATCAAAGAAGACGCGAATTAAGGTGTTGAAGATACAAAGAAAGAAGAAAAGCAGCAGGAAAAGAAGGGGAGTACTAGATTTTCAGAGTGTTGACAGCAGCTTGGAGAAAGAAAAAGATTCCAAAGGATTGGGAAAAAGTATTAAAGTTCCAATATTTAAAAAAGGTGACAACAGACAGTGTGGTAATTATAGAGGTGTCACTCTACTTTGCCACTGTGCCAAGCTGTATGAAAAAGTACTAGAAAAGAGAATGAAAGAAAAGGTGGAAAGAGGCTTGAGGGAGGAGCTACATGGTTTCAGAAGTGGCGGTCAACCGTGGACTTGATTTTCTTAATAAAACAACTCATGGAAAGAGAAAGGGAAAAGGGAGAGGAAGTATGGATGGTTTTTCAGGATCTTACAAAGGCCTATGATCGAATGCCCAGAGAGAGAGAGAGTTTGGGAAAGCCTCCGAAAAAAAAAGATTGATACAAGATTGGTGGAAAGAGTACAGAGTATGTATGACAAAAATGTGAGTCGCTTGGAAACTAGGGAGGGCAGAACGGATTGGTTTGAAGTAAAGACAGGTCTCAGACAAGGGAGTGTACTGTCAACGATGCTCTTTAATATAGTATATTTGACGAGATATTGAGGAAAGTGGAGAAAGATGGGCCAGAGTCATCCAGAACCTTAATATAAGCTGACGATATACTTAATGGGAATGAATGAGAAGAATTTGGACTAAAGATAAGCATTGACAAGAGTGAAGTGATGGTTATGGGGAAGTAAAAGAGGTCTGGGAATAGGACAAAGATTCTACTTAGAGGAAAAGAACTAGTAGAGACACAGATATTTAAATAACTGGGCAGCATGATCTCTGCCGATGCTAAAATAGACATGGAGATTGCAAGGCTTACTGGTATCGCAGAGAGTTTCTTCCAGGTAGTGAGAAAACTGATTTGGAAAAAAGAGGTGACAAGGCGATGCAAACTTTTAATATACAAAGCATATTTTGTACCGGCACTCACATATGGTGCAGTGACATGGCCAATTGGGGGTAAAGAAGAAAGACAAATTCAAGCTGCAGAAATAAAATTTTTAAGGAGTGTAATGGGAGTAACGAAGATTGATAAGATGAGGAGCACCAAGATCAGGAAAGAATTAGGAGTAGGGAGTTAAAACTTTAAGCTAGGGAAAGAAAAGCTGAGGTGGTTTGGACACATGAAGAGGATGCAGAAGGATAGGGTTCCGAAGATGCAGTACGAGCAAGACGCAGGAAATAAACAGAGGAAAAGAGGGAGGCCCAGACTGAGATGGGAAGAAGTTATAGCAATGGATTTGAAAAGGAGAAATGCAGCTTGGGAAAGGATTAACCAGGAAAGATGTTGGGAAGAACGAAAAATATGGCAAAAACTGGCGGAGGTCCCCGAGGAAGAAGACAGTGTTTGAAGAAAGAGAAGTAGATGATGCAGAGGAAGAAAAGGATCAGGCATGGCTAGCCGGCTTCGATAAGCCCGGGGAGCCAAGAACGTGGTGGGAACCTCCCACCCCCTACCCGACTTAGTTGAAAAAGGGATCGATAATTAATTAATGCACACACAAAAAATTAACTGTTGTTACGCAAACGTTGAAATTATAATATAAAAACAATGCATAATAAGACAGTTTGTAAAAATATATTCAAAAACATATTAAAAATAGAAATATTCAATGAATAAAGTTAATGATATAATTTTTAAAAAAGAAAGGAAGAAAAACGAAAAAAATCACATTTATTTGACGTGAGATTAGTGATTACATGTGATTAGTTTTGTAAAATTCAGAAAAATTCATTCAGAAAATTATAAATAGCTCAAGGAACAAATATACCTCGACATATGAGCATTATTTTGGTTTGCGGGACATTTTCAGCGTTGGACAATTTTATCAAATCCCTATCATTTTAATACGACTGTGTGTATTAACATCTGTGGCAGATTACAGAACTACCTCAGATAATGGTACATAGTCGGTAAGCAATTCAGGAATACAGCGAAAGATGCACAAAAAATTTGGTTATCCAACATAATAAATTTTATTTTACAATACATAATTACATATAAAAATATCTTCAATATGTATGCTACACATACTGTTGTCAACCCATCCCTCCTATCTCACCGATTGCTTCCTTGTTGCAGGTGTAAGTGTGAGCACATTAGCGGGATTCAAGTGGAACGCCGGTCATCCTACGCTGGTACACATGTGCCGTGTATGCCAAGGGGGTGACATCCCATTGGGATGTACCTTTTACTACTCGATGCAATAGCACAAGTGTTAAACAGCCTTACATCTGCCACAGGCCATAGACATTGTATAAGGAAGATGAAAGATTATGAAAATTTAAGTAAATGTTTGATTATTTGGAATATTTTGTTCTCATTCATTCCGTATTATTAAAACCTTACATGAGTATAGCTCATTTTGTATTTAAAATCTGAAATTGTTTTCTAATTTTCGTTCAATAAATGAGTGTTTCCCGAAAATATCTCAATTGATTATTTGTTACCTCATGAATGACATTATATTATATAGGTTTTTTACCATAGGTCCTCAAGAACGGCTACTCAACCTTTTTTTATAGGATTAATTTTGACAACATTTTATGATCACAAAAATCAGTTTTGTGTCACAATGTTTTCTTCTGTTTGACATACATATTGGATTGCAAAATCCAATATTAAAAATGCACAAAGAAGAAGTGTGATATGATATTTATGTATCTTGAAGACCAACGACTACTATATATATATGTGTCATTTTAATAATTCAGTTATTGCTTTTATGACGTTGACAAGTATCCTTTTTTACATAAATACTCACATAATTTACTTCTAATACAAACATAGTCTAGGCCTACGTGCTAGGCCATAATCTAGGCTTTAATGAACATTTACTAGAATACACCATGATCTTCTCATATTTTGTCGTATGCATTTCACTACTTGGTTAGTTTTATTTATTTATTTATTATTTATTATTTATTTAACGTCTATCCTATTCAGTTATTAAAACTGATTTACAAAGGAGGACAACTAAATAAATCTAATTACATAGATGCAGAAACAACAATAAACTACATTTTCGTAAATATTTGAAATAGTAGCAGTACAACAACAATGCATTTAAACACAACAATTTTGGTAACAAATAAAAAAAATATATATTATGCATTTAATGAATGAATCAAATATAAAAAAGGGAGGAGAATGAAAAGAAAAGAAAAGAAAGGGGGGGGAAGGAAAAAAAAGACAAAGAAAAAGAAAAAAAACATTAAAAAAGAAAAACGAAAAGAAAAAAAACTGATTTATTAGACGATCCCACTCAAACGAATATGAGGTTTGCCAAAAATCAGGAACAGCAAATCAGGGAGTATAATCAAAAACTTTCGCGGAAGAAACCACCGAACGCGAAATCTTTATTCTTGAGTTCAATCTTCATTTTTGTGTTCAAATCTTGATAGCATTTTAGTGCAAAAAATCTTGACTCAAATATATAATTATATCAGATATATAATTATTTAAAATTGTTCATGTCAAACTGATCACAGCAATGATACAGGACACCTAACTCAAGTTGCAAGCTCCATCAGTGGGCGGCAACCAGACAATCTAGGCAGAAAAATATAATTGAAAATACATTGTTTATATCATAATCAAAGCAATAATGAACAAACAAAGAGAAAAGCAAAATCATTAATAAGAACTTATGAAGGTAAATTAACATTACACAAACACACAGACAATAACCTACAAATAAATACTACCTAATAAAAATCAATTTTTTGCTCTTTGATTCATTATCATTGCTTCAATTTTATTTTTAAATTGTACAATTCCTAGATAAGTAAATGGCCTTCTAATATCATAAGAAATTGAATTCCAAAAAGGGTACGCCTCTGTACATAAATGACTTTCCTAATGCTTCAGAATTTTATCTAGGAATTCCAATGAGTTTATTAAAGTAGAATTTCTATCACGATCAACAATTTTAAAAATATTGGGTAGAATACCTAAAAACATACCTTTCAATACTTTGTATGTATTTACCAGCACGCTATACTTCATCCTTTTCCTCAATCGTTTAAACAATCAGACTGCAAATCTTGGCTCCAAAAGAAATGAATCAAACAGATTGTCAATTCTCTTCTGGAGTACAACATACTCAGTAGAAGGTCTTACTGCCCAAACCACTAAACAATAATCAATAACATATAGTGAATATAAGAATCTACAAGAAAATTTCAACAACATACCATTTACAAACCTCTTCATTCACCTTATAATTCCAATTAATGATGATTTTATTAATACATATTATTCATAATGTTTCTTAAAATTTAAATTACAATCTAAGAAAACTCCAAGATATTTAAATTCATACACTCTAGAAATTAACTTACCATTACAGTTTAACGTCAAATAGAATATCATTAATGCTTCTCTCATTAGCCTTATAAAAAAATCAAAAAATTTGTTTTGCTATTATAATATCAAGTTCCTGAGTTTAAACCAATCCAATCCATTTAGAACTTCTTGAAGACGTCCTTACGATCTCTTCGACATCCACACCTTCTAAATAAAAGACCAAGTCATCAGCATATAATATATAATTTATGCCTCCCATTATAGTAGATAATCATCCATATAAAGAATAAATAACAGGGGTCCCAATATTGATCCCTTTGGGGTACTCCACAAAATATATTGAATACTTTTGAACTATATTTTGCAAGATTTTTTAAACATTTTTCTATTTTAAAAATAATCCACCAAAATTTATAACAAATAAGGACTTACGTTTATACCTGGTTTTTAATTTTATTAAAAGAGGTAAAAAAGGTACTGAATCAAATGCTTTCCTAAGATCAACAAAGACAGCTCCAACCCTTTCCCCAAAACGTTATCAATCCCTTTATAGATAAAATCTGTAAATGCTAGAAGGGCACTTTGCGTTGACCTAAACCTTTCCTGAAACCATGCTGGTTTTCACTTAAACCCTTTAGATGCATCCACTTCATGTAATAACCTCTTGTGTAAAATATTTTCAATAATTTTCCCTACAATTGGAAGAGTTGATATAGGTCGATAAGAATTCCAATCACTCTTTTACCTTACCCTTATAATAGGCGTTACCCTTTCCAAATTCAGCTGTGTTGGGAAACACCTACAAGAAAGAAATGGGAAATTAGATACGCTTATAATAATCCGACTATTGATGCGCATTTCTTAAATACTATGCATGGAATCTCTTGAATTGTTGCGGAACTTCTAATTTTAAGGCGTTTAATTGCTGAAATGACTTCTTCATTAGTTACACATTAGTTTCACGCCGAGCCTTTGGGCACTTTTTGACAAATAGGGTTATGGAAATGACATATTATATTCTAATTTAATTTTTGATTACTAAATTTAATGTAACCTCTCTTAGGTAGCTATAACAAACCAAATAAAAGGAATAACCACTAGTATCATTAAAAATATGACTGTGTTCTTGCGAGCGGAAACTCACATTTATCATTACTAATCACGGCTATTCAAATAGCTCTTCCTCTTTAAACAACAGCAGCAAGCTAGCTGAGTGATATGTCACGAAACTATATTTTTACATGTAGCGTATTTCCGTCGATATTTTACAAACAAAACCACCATCTGATACTGCGACTTTGATCGAGAACTAAAAGGGTTCATAACTGATGTTTGAGATATTTATTCTAAAGTTTAAATTATTTTATTTGATGGCTATGAAGGTTCGACTACTCCCTACGCCACGTACAGTCAGAGAGCTTATGCGTGATACTTCCCCTAGACAAGACATGTCACTCACCTCACAACCGTCGCTCGTACGACGCAGTGTACCACAATGACGTCTCATATCGGCGTCATTACAACAGCATTCACCCTTACGGTAAAATTATTCCATATTATTTTACATTTAAATTGTATTCCATTTAGAACAGTAAAAGGGGTATTCACCCGCTAAACTTGAAAATATATATTTCATAGAGGCCAGTTAGTTATGATTAGGGAATAAGTGGAAACGTATTGGGTTAACATGACCCATGGAAAAGGTTTCACACTTGGTCATCTTCGGGCTAAATCCTGTAGGCAGAAAGCTCACATAAAAATAACATTGCTGCGATCCGTATGCACAGTGCCATTGTGGGATTTTCGTCATAAAAATTGCTATTTTTATTATTTTGTGGCCACACAACAGGACACGTAGTCCCACAAGTGCAATACACCATAATTAACAAAACATTTAAATAAAACAACATTTAATACAATACAATATTAAATATAATATAAAGAGAACTGTAAGAATTACGTAAAAATTATTGTGTGTTGAGGTGTTATATGTGTATGATTGTGTGAGTTTGAAAAGTGTAAATAAAGTAGACCCCTGTGGTCATCTAATGTAATTTGACCAACTGCCAAATTGGGTGCAATTCATATAAATTGTTTGTATGTGCATGAGAGTATAAAGTATTAGTGAAGTGATTTTTTTTATTTCTTTGACTTGATTTCGAAAGTGATAGTATTTAGTATTGTGCAAATCTAAAATAGACCTATTCGGTGGTAAAAGATTGTTTGTCACATCAATGCGTCTGGCGGGAGGAAGGACGGTAGTTCAATGATCCAATTAGAGGCGAGTCAAGCAGGTAATTAACTTATTTGTAAAGATTTCTCCCGCTTTCAATCTTGTTTTCAGAACACATCGCCAGATCATTTATTTACTCTGTGGTATTCAGTAAAAGACTACCCACAGTGCTGGCTCGGGCGCTAAGCGCTCGACTCCGATTCGGGAGGTCCCGGGTTCGAATCCCGTCGAGACCGGCAATCCTGACTGAAGGTTTTTTCCGAGGTTTTCCTCAGTCGTTTAGGCGAATGCAAGGGATTGACTCCTCTTAAACAGCCCTCGGACATCCCTTCACAATTTCCTATCCGCACATACCTATAGTTCACCTGAAGAGGGGCTAATTGCACCCTATAACAGGTTTCCCACGATATAAAAAAAAGTAATAGACTTGAAGCACAGGTGACAACACATAAACATTAATATCTGTCCATAAAAATGTTTATCTCTAATTAATTTACATTATTTAAAATAAAATACAACTCATAATAAGAATTTTAATATTTTAACAATTAGTGGAATAATTAAAGTAAAATTATTCCTAAAATAGTTCACATTTATAATAAAGCATATATTTTAATCAATATAAAAATTAGATAAGCTTATGATGACCCTCATTGGGGTCATCAAATGAGGGTCATCAATAAAATTTGTTTTATCTTATAAATAACTTATTATTATTATATTAAATACTTTTAAGTAAATAAATAAGGATATATATATCATTTTTATATATATAAGTATTTAATTTATATATTATTTTTATATATAATAATTTATATTTATTTATATACATAATATATATTAAAAACTTATATATTAAATATCGTTGTTGTATTTTCTCTATAATTGCAATTTTTCTGTCAGATTAGGGTACTTACTCCATAATTGCAATTTTTGTGACAGATTAGGGTTCTAAATTTGGGTAGCACATTAATTTTACTTTGAGGCTTGACTTTATTTATCTTATAATAAAGGCGTAACGTTCGTTTACTTTAGGTGTCCACATATTATTTTCGATTTATTAATACTATAATTTTATCGGCTGTCCAGGGTGCAATTTTCATGCCCCTCTTTAGGTGTCTAACAAGATATATTGGAATGAGTACAATTATGTGGGGATATCAGAGGACTGTTTAAGAAGACTTTATCCCTTGTACTCGCATTTACGACCGAAAAAAACCTCGAAAATAAATTCAGTCACGATTTCCGGTCTCGACGGAATTTGATTTTGGGACCTAGAACGTTCGAGTTATCACTGTAGGTTGATTAAAGACATAAAGGACAAAGCAAAATTAAAAGAATACTCAAAAGTGTTGTTATTCTCAAAAAGCAACAATAAGTATTGATGAGTTTTGAGCATAGCAATTGCAGGGACTAATGTAACAAGTAAATGAATTGTACATGTGTTTTTAATTATTTTAATATCGAGATTTTGGGAGTTTTGATACCGCGGTCCTAAAATGCTTGGGTTTGTAATTGAATACTCTTGTAAGAGGTTATTTCATTAGATTTCCTCAAAGAGTCACCTTGGCCCAGGTAAGTTAGTCAGTAGGTCCACGATAAGTACCATACATCCAGTTTTGTACTTGGTATGAATCTGCACCTATGGTTGCACAGCTACTTTCGAAAGCTCTACACTAACAACATTGACCTTCTTTCATCTCATCTCCTAGGTTTTGATGACTGGACCTGTTGCTGAAGCTGGTCACAGGCATGCTGGTCCAGCGTCCTACCCTCTGGATTCAAAGAAGGTCAAAGCCGGGACTCAGGTGAGACCAGGGGGGATCGAAGTATACTTCAGGTGAGCCTGAATCATCCACGCAGGTCTTAATGAACCAACAATATTCACAAGTTACCAGCTCGGTGGTCGGTGGTTAACGCGCTCACCTGGAATGTCGGAGAGTCGGGTTCTATAGTCTTAGTCGAGTTGTATTATTTTATTAATTAATATCTATATAATAATAAATTAATAATAATTAATAATTAATTTTGGATTAAATATGAATAAAATATGTTTACAAATGTTCATGTGGGTAGTGATGTCATGAGATTTAAATTAAACGTTAAAGTAATATATTTGTGGCATAAACCGTCATTAGAAAAACATCGATGCATGCATAATATGCATGTTCTACCATTTTAGATGACATAAGATAGCAACCATCATCATCATCATCATCATATTATGATAATGTTCATAAATTCGATTTCATGCGTTCTCGACGATTATTAACGGAACTATGATAAAAATAAGGAAACTTAAAGAAACAGCGTTTATAACATTAACTGTCAAGTGCATAAGTCAACCTTACGCCAATTTCCCTCCGAGGTTCGTTGGAATAAATAAGTTTTTTTTTAGTATATTACCTTGACGGGACGATTTTTTATTGTTATTATTTTGTCTACCTTTGCTGTTGTTTTTGCTTGTCTTATTAAATTTTTAATACTATGATTTTTTTGTTCGGATTACCCTGATGACGGATTACCTGCTAATTTCTGAACGTTGTTGTATTATATAAAAAAAAGTTGTATCCACCATGATGGTTTATTTAAGTAAATAATGAACAGAATAATTAATTAACATAACATAACATTAATATTGTTTTGTTTGATAATTGTTATTTAATATTAACAGGTTTTGAAAAGTGAGGAGCAATTTCCAAGAACAGTTAAATATTGGCTTTATTCAAATAATTATTAAACAATATATTATGTACGTGCGCTTTACTCCCAGGAATGTTTTCTTATATATGTATTTGAAAAACAGTGCTAACAAATTTTGCAAAGACTATTGGATGAGCTCGAGCAAACCAGGCTTTGACGCAGAATAGTGGTAAAGTATGGATCACTTGTAAACTCTATCGCTTGTCCCATCGGGTTGTGGTTTGCACCCAAATGTCAAGTGTCGTTATAAGAGTTTTTTTTTAAATATAGTGCTTACTTTATTCAATAACGGACAGTTCATTACGCAACCAAACGGGTAATTATAATTCTCCAAGATTGTACCAGAGACTATTATTCGAAATCTTGCAATGTTCTCTGATAGCGACTTGAGCTCAACTTTCATAAAAATCAACCCAAAAATGTTATATTGTGTACAGATTAGGGGTAAAATTCATCCAGAATAGCTGGATTTGCCGTTTGAGCGTTATAAATAATTGTAAAAATTGTAATAAAAAAAATGTAAAATAGTTGGCCCGAGCTTATTTTGAGTGCTAATAGCTCAAAGTAGAAACTTTAATTAAAAGCGAGTAGACTTAACGCATTTGTCATTCCAAGTAAGATCTTGGTGGTTGTGAATTATTGCAGGTTTATTATGTTATTATATTTACTTTTTATTTAAAAGCGTTTTTCATAAATATAATAGAAAATTTAAAATTTAAAATTTGACAAAAACACAAAAAAACAATTCTTAATTTTCCTCTTTAATGATATCCGATTCAAGAAGCATTTTTAAATATATGATTGAAAAGTATTTTTAAAGATCTTGAGGTAATACATAGATATCAACTTGAGTAAACTCAACTCAGATATCAACTTGAGTATGAAACATATTTAATAAGGTAAAATCCAAGATCTGGTATTTTAATATCCACTTAGAAAGAGGCAAATAAATTTACTGCCAAGTTACTTGTTACCACTATGGCAACAACCAATCACAAGCCTAGTTATTATTTACTTAAATAACTAAGTAGCCGATAAATATAACGAGAAATTGAAATTCTGGAACTAAACGAGGTATTTAAGATAAATTATAAAAGTAATTCGTTAAAACGGTGTTAGTGAAATGTATAAATTAAATCGTTTAAAATGATTTCCGAGAGATTTTTGAAAGCCAAAATGGAAACCGTTTATAAAAAAATTAACGTTCTTTTTTTACACAGTGATTTCAAAAGTGATGATAAATAACTTGAATAATATTTTTAGGCTGAATTGCGAACCTCATTATATGTATTGAATCCATCTAATGCCAGTCATTAGTAATTTCATTTTAAAACTACCGTTGTGGTTGGTTGTGAAGATGTGATATCAGTTTGCTTGGAGCTGACGTCAATGCAAATAAAAATGGAAATATTCTGAAGAGGATACGAGTTTGTGTCCGGATGTTGGGCGTGTTGCGTTAAAATGCAGCCTAACGTTATTGTGCGTCAGCACGCGGAGTGAACGATAGTGTTGAGTGACAGGAAGTTCAGTTTGCCTTGACGCTTTTCAGGGAGATTGATATTATCTTTGTTTATAAGGATCAAGTATAAAAGCGTATAGAGAAAAATAATATTAGTGATTTAATATTTTACCAAGGTTTTAAAGGGTAAATTTTAAATTGTACACCAAAAATTAGCTCTGAAAAACCAAATCAATAATTGAAAATTATTTATATTTTGATTAATTTATACTAATGGTATTTTTATGGATTATTATTTCTCAAATTGTAAGAATTGAGCTATTTGGATGAGCGAAGCGAAGACTTCAATTTCACCGACCCCCCAAAAAATTAGCTTCGGTGTTTTTTTGTTTGTTTTTTTGTTTGTTTTTGATTTTTTGTTTGTTTTTTGTCTGTTTGTTCGCTCTCTACCGGGCAAACGGCATATGCGACAGGACCTTCGAAATTTCTGAACTTAGACTTGCCACGTTTTTGGGTACAATCGAAGAAATATTTCTCATGAATATCGTACTTTTACGATTTTTTTCGATTTTTTGGGCGATATTTTCGTGCCATTTGGACCAATTCTGACCAAACGGGTGAAGCTAAAACGTTCATATTATAAATGGATTAAGGTTATGGTGATTTAGTACATTTTGAAAGAAAAAGTTGAAAAAGTTAGCCAGAATCTATAGAAATAAAGCTTTTAATATAAGATTTTTGGTTTTTTGTACGATATTTTCGTGCCATTTGGGCCAATTCTGACCAAACGGGTGGGGTTTCAACGTTCATATTATACATGGACATTAAGGTTATGGTGATGTAGTACCTTTTGATCGAAAAAGTTGAAAAAATTAGCCAGAATTTATAGAAATAAAGCTTTTAATATAAGTTTTTTACGGTTAATAAAACCAATTGACAAGAAACAAAAGAAACTTGACAACAATCACCTACAATGCGTAGGCAGCAAAACAAAGCACTTGCAAAAGTAAAGATATCCCAAGCAAATTAAAAATTTAAAAAGCTCATCCATCAACGCGGCGGGACTTTAGCGTTTTCCGAGTTTTAAATAAAGTACAATATTATGTCAGCATATCACCCAGTGACAAGTGTAGTTCCATTATAACCAGCTCTATTATGTAAAAGTCGAAATAGCGGATATCTTATGTTCGTGCATTATAATCTCAATCCTAACACGAAAATCAATTTAATATGAGCAGACATGCAAACGAGTATTGCAGTGTATATCTAGGGCGACGGTCGTTCGCCCGCAGCCAAGCGCACGCGACTGCTTAGGCGACGAAACTCACGGCCCTGTATTCGCCTACCCGAGTTGGGGGGTTTTCAGCTATCTGCAAACGCCGCCCTGAAAGATTTATACTCTTGAAACTCGGTATATGACCTGACCTACCAAAAAAAAGTCACCTTGATCCGATAACCCGTTCTGTGTTAAAACAGTGCCTCAACATCGTTGAAAGAAAACCTTCCGGCTGGCTGGCAGGCTGGCTAGCTGGCTAGATGGGTAATTCTAACGGAGAGGAATAAGAGCCTACAGAGAAAACGTTACATCCTAGAACTATGAAACTTGGACCACACTTAGATGTACCTCAGACGCAGATACTTTTACTTTCAAAACCAAAATCGGGTAACAGTGACCGGAGAAAAACAAAATTTTGTAAACTTGAAATTAAACATGATCTTATTACCATTATAACACATGGACTCCAGATAGCCATAACCTTGCATTGTTGTAGTTTGTTGATGATTGATGTCGATAAAACAAACGATGACTTCTATGTTTCAAGAGTGGGACCACAGTCATAAGGTATGCATAAAGGTTATGACGGACAGAAAATTTATCTATTTAAAAAGTGACTACACGGGGGATTGAACCCGTGACCTTAGCCGTCCGAGCTATGCTCTTACCAACTGAGCTATGCAGCCGCCAATTTAATTCTTACAAAAGACGAGTATAATGAACTATTTACTTTGATTTTGGTAAGAAATCGTTTCTTTATTTGCTTCACCCGAAATGTATTGATATCTAGTTACATATTAAGTAAGTGAATCAAACTCCGTCTAAGTCATACATCCGAGAAAATTAGATGGAAAATTACATTTGTTATTTCCCTTTTTCTTTGAAGTAACGTTTACAAGTTAACCATTTTCGTGGTAAAAAAGTAAAAATTCTTCACTCAAAATCATAAAAAACATTACTTAGCCATTGATTTTTTTAAGTTCTCATAATTTACCAAATTCAATGGCCAAGCAATTTTTTTTTATGATTTTGAGTTTAAAATTTTTACTTTTTTACCACGAAAATGGTTGGCTTGGCGCTCGTCAACAGGCGACATGATCTTACTTCTTTTCAATGCGAAACTAGAAAGGAAGAATGAAAAGATTGGCTCAAATTCTACATCTCACAACATTCACAGACGAAGACTTTTGAAGGAGAGCTTTGCTGCCGATTTTTTTTTTACAAATTTTTGTATTTGGGTGGGGGGGGGGATTAACATTACAATGATGAAACAATTTAAGAAAAGGTCAGGTTTTTTAAGATCATGATTTTTACTATACATAAGTAGTATACAAGTATATTAACATGTGAATGAATTATTTCCATTAATATCTACTACGTTATGTCAAATTTTCGTAACAGATATCTTTGTTGTGTTTGTTGTGTGTTTGTTTTAGTTTATTTGTGCATTAAAATGTCAATCCAAACACAACAATCAATATAATATATGGCTCACATGTATACGAGCATTGCATATCTTGTTACATGCCAATGTAATATTTCCATTAATATCTGCTACTTTATATACAATTTTTGCAAAGGATAATATCTTAAGTTCGTGCTTTAAAATTAAATATAATATGGGTACACTTGCATACGAGCATTGCAGTATTTAGTTACATGTTTATGAAATATTTTTAATATTATCCACTAGATAATGTGAAATTTAAAAGTACGGATCTACTATGTTCGTGCATTAAACATTTCATCTTAACGAGAGAATCAACGTAATATGAGCACACATGCATAAGAGAATTGCACTATCTAGTTACACGCCAATAAAATATTTCCATTATTATACGCCTCATTACGTAAAATTTTTGTTACGAATAAAATTAAATGTCCGTTATTATAAATCGTTCAAACACACATTTATTTTTTAACACATCCATACAAGCATTGCAGTATACAGTTTCATAAAATTGAAATATTTCCATTTTTATCCACTACACTACATTATTAAAATTTTCGTTTCGGATATATTATGTTCGTGCATAAAAATCTCCAACCAAACACGACTATGAATTAATGTGGGCACACAAGCATACGAGATTTGCAGTAACTATAGTTACATGTTATTGACATAATTATATCATATATATCCATTATTATAATATGCTACATTGTTAAGATTTTCGTTACGGATAACTTATGCTCGTGCATTTAAATCTCCGTGCAAATACGACAATCAATTAAATTAGGCACACAAGCATACGAGCATTGCAATAACAAGTTACATGATAATGACGTTATATATGCTACATTATTAAAATTTTCGTTACGGATATCATAATGTTCGTGCATTAAAATCTCCATCCAAATACGGCCGTCAATTTAATATGGGCTCACTTGCATACGAGCATTGCAGTAACAAGTTACGTGTTAATGATATATATCCATTATTATCCGCTGCATTATGTTAAGTTTTCGTTAAGGATATCTTCTGTTCGTTCATTAAAATCTCCAACCAAACACGACCTTTCAATTTAATATGGGCTCATTTGCGTACGAGCATTGCAGTAACTATTTACATGTTAATGACATATCCATCCACTTTATTGTGTTCAGTTTTCGATACGAATATATCTTTTGTTCGTTCATTAAAATCTCCAACCAAACACGACCGTCAATTTAATATGGGCTCACTTGCATACGAGCATTGCAGTAACTAGTTACATGTTAAGATTATCCATTATTATCCGCTGCATTATGTTAAGTTTTCGTTACGGATATGTTCTGTTCGTTCATTAAAATCTCCCAAAAAAACACGACCATCAATTTAAATGGGGTCATTATACGGAAATTTCAGTAACTAGTTAAAGTTAAGATATATCTTATTTCACTTTTATTATTTTTAAAATTTTCGTTACGATTTTTCGTTCGTTCATTAAAATCTCCCCAAAACAGACCCTCAATTAATTGGGTTACTTGCATTCGAGCATTGCAGTAACTAGTTAAATGTTAAGATATATCCATTATTATCTGCTGCACTATGTTAAGTTTGTTTCGGGTATCTTTTTTTTTCGTTATTAAAAACCCAACCAAAAACGACCTCAATTTTATTATGGGCTCCTTTCATACGAGCATTTCAGTTACTAGTAACATGTTAAGATATATCCATTATTATCCGCTGCATTATGTTGTTTTTGTTACGGATATGTCGTTTTCATTAAAAATTTCCCAAACCCACACGCCGCAATTTATGGGTACCATACTTTAAACCAAGGGCCCCATTCCCCTGGAATGGCCCATCCAAAAATTAACGGAAAAAGTTTTTGATGGATGCACGGCAAATTCAAAAACGGGTTTTTATTTTTTAAAACTACTGAAAAAAGATATTTAATCCCGGGATATGTTTTTCAATGTTTAATTTTATAATTTATGAATAAATGAAACATTGTAATGGGTTGTTTATATAGTCATTACTCATTATAGGCACTGTAGCAAAGATTATACTATGTGACAATAACTTCCCCCCACCCACCCCCACCCATAGGGTTAGGCATGTCTGTAATTTTTACGCGATAAATGTATGGACAGTGTGAACACCCGCGGATCAACGCCAGAATCAACAAGGCCGATTCAGAACAACTTTGAATTTACTATGTGTCCCGTTACTATAGGACGGCTCCAAAGTCACCGTTCACAAATTCCGAAGCCAAGAACTGATGGACTTAATTCCTAATCAGAAGTTTAAAAACTTCTGTCTATAACGGGAATCGAACCCTGGACCTTCAGTATTTGAAGTAGAGACGCTAACCACACGACCAACGAGCCACACTATACCATTGCGGAGATTTGTATTATGTTCATACATCTCGAAAATCATTTGCAAAATTAATTTGTTTTTTTATTTCTCAATTTCATAAATTGGGAAACACTCCCGTAGGTGTAATAGATTTTTTTATAAATCATCTACAATGCACCAACAATACAGATGTTAAGAAGTTAACCGTCCCGGTAGCTTAGGGGTAAAGCACTTGACCGGCAATCGGGAGACCGGGGTTCGATACTCCGCTATGATGGATTTTGTAATTTCTGAGTTGATCTACATTAAAAAAATTTTTATTATTTATATCTGACAAAGTTATTAATATGTTAATTTATTATTTTAATTTCTTCATCGACTTTTTTTTTATTCTTATAGTATTTCGAATTTACTTTTTTTATGATCTTGAGGGGAGGGAAGTTATTGTCACATAGTGTTATCTTTGTTACAGTGACCGTAATGACAATAAACAACACATTACAATCTTTTATTAAAATATTATATGATTCAACATTGAAAAGATCAGTATCCAAGGCGATAAATATACTGTTCAGTACGTTAAAACTACAAACCGTCAGTTTGAATTCCGCGCTGCCATGCCACACTCAAAAGACATCTTTGCTCGTTCAAATTGCCTTGAATCCCGAACATGGTGGTGACTCTAGGTACTAATGGTATCTCTATGGTCAATTTAATATGGGCTCACTTGCATACGAGCATTGCAGTAACTAGTTACATGTTAATGACATATATCTATTATTATCCGCTGCATTATGTAAAGTTTTCGTTACGGATATGTTCTATTCGTTCATTAAAATCTCCAACCAAACACGACCGTCAATTTAATATGGGCTCACTTGCATACGAGCATTGCAGTAACTAGTTACATGTTAATGATATATTTCCATTATTATCCGCTACATTATGTAATGTTTTTGTTACTTATTTCTTATGATCGTGCATTAAAATCTTCATGTGGTACTTGTATCCCCTACACCACTAAGAATTTAAAAAAAATTGAAATGATATTAAATTCTTCATTTTATCACTTTTCTATTGACATATGAAACATATGCATAATATGCAATTCATATTGAATAATTTATAACTTTTTTTGTATGCTTGGGTTCACAATATGCTCGTATTATGCCTTTAAACAACAAAATTGTTCTCAACTTCAACTAGCAGTATCTCAAGATACACTTTTTGAGACCCTGAATATATCGTGGATCTGAATATTATATACTGAATATTAAGATAGTCTCAATGTTTGTTTTTTTTAATTGAAGAGAATAGTTATCATGACGGAAGGGGGAGTTTTTTTTTTAATTTTATTTTAAATTTTATCTATTGATGTTTTATTTCAAAATTATTTGAAGAAAAAATTAGATTTTACCAACACTAAAACTAAAAAATCATAAAACGCCATCCAGATACAAATCACAAAAAAGCTCTGCAATACATCAATAGTTCATTCCTTCAGGAAAAAATTAATTCAACATCAACTCTCTAGGACAAAATTTAGTCATGAAAAGCTTGGTTGCTAGATTCCTATTGTATTTACAATTGAAAAATTAACAACAATGACATTTGAGTAAAAAATATTGTTTCATCTAAATAAATATGGACAGAACATATAACAATAACCAAACAATTCTAATGTTAATTGTTTTGATTTTTTGTGCTAGGGGATACAATTACCTTAACACGACAATCAATATAAAGTGGGCTCACATGCATACGAGCTGCAGTATCTAGTTATAAAAATCATAATAATTTTTGTGAGAAGTCTGCCTACTGCCCAGGGTGCAATTCCTGCCTCTGTTCAGGTGTCTAACAATGTATGTTACGGATAGGATTGTGAAAGGATGTCCTAGGATTGTTTTTAAGAGGACTCAATCTCTTACATTCGTATTCACGTCTGAGGAAACCTTGGAAAAACCTTCATGCAGGATTGCCGTCTCGACGGGATTTGAGCCCGGCACCTTCCGAATCAGAGTCGCGCACTTAACACTCGAGACAGAACTGTTACATAATGGAATATTTCAATTATTATCCTCTAAATTATGTTTCATTTTCGTTAATGATTTCTTATGTTCGTGCATTAAAATCTCCATCCAAACACGTCAATTAATATAATAATTGATTTGTATTGCATAACGTCTCATATAAATGCACTAAGGCTATTCAAAACAATGAGTGGTGATAGATGAGGGTGAAGAGTGAATAGAAGGAAGTAGGTTTAACCCGATACCGGCACGTAACCTCCTACTTTCGAAAACTACCAAGGGCGTTGGTACGCCTGTACGTCCTTTCCCAAAGGACGGTGTAACCTTGACAGTGATATGGGTTCCTCTACTAACCCGGACTACCGAGCAGACGTAGCCGAGAACGAAGCCGTTACACTAGCCCTCGAACCCTTCATCTACTCTAGCCAGCGGTAAACGTGTTTTTCAGGGCAGAGCATTCACCTACTCTCCCCCTGACTAGGCCCGAGGTTTCTAAACTTCCATGTTAGAGTGGGAACCGGCTAAGCGACCGCGGGTTAACCTTTGCTTAATATGGGCTCACATGCATATACGAGCATTTCATTATATAGTCACATGTAAGTGTTAATATTATTGTTCACTAAATTGTGTAAATTTAATCTATCTCATTAAAATCGTACATTACGAGATTTCCAGTATAATTATATCGCCTCGCACCTCTCCGCGGCTCGCACGACGAGGCGCGTGTCGTTTCTACAACTCACTACTATACTTCACTATTGCACCCTACTACCACATTGTCAATCATCAACCTGAAAATTAAATCAAATTAAAGTCTTTGTTGTATGAAACTGCCAATACCTACGACGATGGTCCACAAGGGGACAGATAAAACAGATAAAACATCTGAGCTAATTTTTTTCAGGATAGCAAAATTATTGTTAGTCATCCAAAAATTGGCAATGGAAACTAGAACATAAAGCATTATTTTGCCTTGTTGAAAACTGTGATTCTATCTAACCCCAACAGAAGTTCCGCTCGTTCCTGTTTGGCTGTCCCGGTCTGGACCTGGATGACGTGAACATCACGTGTAAACACGAGAAGCTGGAGCTGAGGAAGGGGGCCGGCCTGGACTGTACCAGCAGAGGTCCCCCCTCACACCAAGGTCACCTTCCAGAGCTGCCCACCAGGCTTCAAGCTCGCAGAGTCATACTCGGTCATCACGTGCAAATTTGGGGGCAAGTGGGACAATGAGATGTTCACTTGTGAAGGTGAGATATATATATATATATATATAAACACATAATATATTATATTAATGTACTCGGTTTTTCGGTTACAATGCCACGTACATTTTCGTTGGGCCGACGTTTCGATGAAATTTCACCCATCAACTTCAGGGCCAATACAACTAAAAATATGAAAAACCAAAACTACATAACTATTGATGAATACAGAACAAAACTGGAGAGAAAAAACAACAAAAGTCAACAAAAGAAATCACTGCACACATGACGAATTAATACAAATCAAAGAAAGTCATTGCAAAGCTTGTCGTTGCAAAGAAACAAGAAAGTCACTACATGTCCGACGTTCTGTTTTTCGTCATGGATAATGAAATATATCTGGCATTGAAAGTTGGAACCGAAAAACCGAGTAACAACACATCAGCCACGTAAACCTTCAAAAACATATATATATATATATATACATATGTTATGACGAAGGTTTTCGTAGACCGATTCTGATGTTGTATCGGGTTTTGGGGTTTTCGTCCACGCGTAGTGTTTATTAGGTGGTGGTACATACCTTTTAAAACAACGTTTCGCCGGAATGTCCTCCAGCATCTTAAGGTTTTTTTAATTTTTTTATATATATATATATATATATATATAGTGCGGGCGGCGAGTTATATAGAAATAGGTGGGCGGCGATTCATATTGATAAATATATACGGGTGGCAATTGAGAAACAAAATAGCACACTTACTCAATTAGGAACCTTATTAGTCCGGCTTCTTGTCATAGGGCCATATGGTTGTACTTTTGAAATGTTGATTAACAACAAAAAACCTTGATAATGTTGACGTAGTACAGACGAAACGTCGGAGACGCCCAGGTTATGCCCGGTCATCTTATTCTCCGCACGCGGTTTTACCCAAAATCCTTGTTTTTATCCTGTGGCGCAAAACCTACAACAATACAATATATATGTAGGTAATTTAGACAGAAATTACAAAAGTGACTACACCGGGGATCGAACCCGGGACCTTGGCTTTCCGGGCCATGCTCTTACCAACTATTCCATCCAATCTATTTGGATATAATAATAATAAAAAAAAAATAATAATAATAAATATTATACTAATCTATTAATACATATTTTTATAAATTTCAGAAAAACCACCCGAAATTAGTACCACAATTAAAACCACAACGACGAAGAAAACAACTAAAGCAACCACCAAGAAACAACCACCGCCACCAACAACAACACCCAAGAAAACAACAAACACAACTACAATTGCAACATCCAAACCAACTACTACAAACTCGACGACAAATGCGTCAACGGCTACTACATTGTACATGGGTAACACTACTACGGCGACTAACTACACTGTTGTGGACACGACCACCTCCATAATATCAGCGAACACCAGCATGGTTTCAGCCAGCACCGTTGCTCCAAACGCATCAACTGCTGTTGCCACCGCACCAGCCCAAACCTCTTCTGCTCTTACCACTACCATGGCCCCGACCACTAACATGGATCCTACCACTACCGTGGCCCCTACCACAACCATGGCCCCTATCACTACCATGGCCCCTACCACTACCATGGCCCCTACCACTACCATGGCACCAATCACATATGCTAATGCTACCAGGCCTTTGGATCCAACCACCACTGCTATCGTCACTACATCTCTCGCACTAACCACCTTCACGGCTCCTACTACTTCCGTGGCAGCTACAACTCCGATGGAAACCAACACAGCGCCAGCTACGACGACCACAATTCCAGCTGCCACTTCCACCGCACCGACCACTTCTACTACAGCAGCACCCACTGAGAGTACAACAACAACAACTACACCTCCCAAGACCGAATCATCTACTACCCCGACAACCAGCTCTGCAACAACGGCATCTGATACTCCAGTTTCTACCGCTGTTACAAGCTCGACGGATACAACAACAACAACCAGCATTCCAACAAACACAACCGCGACGACTACAACCATTCCTACAACAGCAACAACCGCTACAACAACCGCGACTACCGGAACAACCGATACAACAAAGACTACAAGTACATCATCTACTGCTACAACAGCCACTGCTACAACAACCACTCCTAAAGCCTCAACCTATTCAACCTATTCGTATACGTATTCGACGTATTTTGGCTAGTAATGGTAGGCAAAGTAATTCTATGCTATTCTAGCATATATGATTAACTGAAATACACCGTTTTTAAGGTAGCACCACACCCCACGTATGTATACTTAATAATAATGTCCACAATAAGTACAATACATTTTTGTTTATGTTTGATTTGTCCAACAAACCTTTGTTAAAAACTTGTTAGTGGGCTATACCAATGATGCAAAATAGTTTAAACTGTTTCTACAATTTAGGAAATGTTTAACTATCAATTCAAAATAACAAAAAACACAATAACAAAATAAAGGATAGCTAAACAATAAGATACAATTAAACAATCACAAACAATTATACATTAATTCAATGTTGAAAAAGAAGTAAGAAGAAAATAAAATTAAGTAATAAGAACCAATGCAATCTCATAATATAACTAATTAAAGCAAACTGAACAAAAAGACCTCTAGCCATGCATTTTTTTAGTTCTAACAGCACTGAATGAATCACAAAGGTAAGCCTATCACAAAACAGTGGCCGTATTTACGGTGTTGAAGGTGCGACAACTTCACACCTGATCAGTCAGGAGAAAAGCATTTCAACAACAAATTTTAATAGTAAGAGTGAAAAATATCAGAATATGAATCGAGTCCACATCATGCGAGTCATTTATTCTACAGTTTACATAAAGTATTAATAAAACAACTTACACAAGTACTTTAGCCAAGACAATTACAAGATAAGAGAAAATAATGAATTATAATCATTTTGCTCTTCAATTGAACAAAATCGAACTTCCTTGAACAAAAAATGTACTCGGGTGTTTAGCCCCCATACCCCCCCCCCCCTGATGTAGGCCTATTTGTTATAGAATTCAACTTATCAATTTCACATCTGAAGCGGTGTTATAAGGGTATACGCGAGAATACCACGTATACCCCTCAGTATACCCCCCACCCGCAGGCCACCGCCACAAAAATAGAGTATGCGCTGTATACGGTGCAAATATGGATTTCTTGTTTCATGTGAGAAAATCCAATGCACAGTCAAAGAACACAATATATGTTTGCACAATTTAACACAATTTAACAATTATATTTTAAATTTAATTTCCGGGGCTGTGCTCCCCAGACCCCTCATTGTACCCTATCATGTATACTTCTTATAGGGACAAGCGTATTCACATGAATGATGTTTGGATTACACAACTGCACACCTGAGTATGAGTTGCAAAGCCACTACTGCCGCAAAATATTGTACAAATATATTTTGTCTTTAGTGTTAGTAAAATTGTGTGTAGATTGAAATAAACTTGTTTATTATACATCAAGATCCTATTAAAAAAATCCTATTCTTCCCATTGGATGTTGTATATTGTGATTCACGGACACTTTTATCCCAATCGGTTGAAACTTGAAATACTTGTAAAAAGACTTCCATAAAAAAATAAAATGTGGATCTAAAAGAAGTGCTTGTACCCATCTACTTACTTACTGAATATAAAAAAGGTAACATTTTCCTTTGCTTGACTGTATGAATGAATCCAATGTTGTTTTATGGAATTTTCAATTTTATTTCAGTAAAAATATATTGATATTGAATCAATGTTTGTGTAAATTCCAATCGCCACAACAATATTAAGTATCGGACACTCAATCAATCATAGAGTCTTTGTTAAGAACGAACGTATTCGAATTATTATTGGATGAGCATATAGCGAAGATATAAGATTCGCTTACCATGAGGAAAATTGCTTGCGTGTTTTTTTTTTTTGTTCCCTCTCTACCGTGAAAACAGCTATTGCGATCTTGATAAAATTATAAGGGGACCTTTCATATCTATTAACTTAGACCTGTAAATTTTTTTGATACAGTAAAAACAACATTTCTTATGAATATTGCACTTTTTCGATTTTTACTACGGTATTTTGGTGATATTTGGAACTCGACTGGGCAAACTGTTACTCCGATCTTGATAAACCTTTATGGGAACGTTCGACATCACTGAACTTATATATTTTTCGATTTTGGGACCAATCGAAGAAATGTTTCTAATACACATCGTCCTTGTAGGGCAACGAGAGGCCGATATGACAGCGCAGCGGTTCTCAGTCTCACTCTGACTCGCAGGCTTGCAGTCGGTGAAAACATCTATGGCTCATCCACCAATGCGACTGGAAAAAGCGTTTAGGAAGCGGCCTAGTTTTTAAAAAAAATAGTAAATCCCCTTTATTGAAATATAATAATACTATAATACACATTAGAGTCTACCCACTCAGTCACTTCAATGATGTTCTGTGGGGGACTTTAATTTAAAGCTGATCAAGACAAAATAAAAGAATATTTGTGAAGGGATTCTCTGAAGATACGAATAAGGAGACACAGATTGTGTTACTTGTTTCGTGCTACGAAAGGAATACACGGATGGAATGAGATTAGTGGGAAAATTGGAAAAAACATACGACTGGAAATGGTAACGAACCTTTCTCTTTGCTCTGCGGAGCTTGTTCGGTTGGTGGTGGGGGGGGGGGACTTTTGTTGGAGCTTTACACTTGAATTATTGAAAATGGAGTGTTTCCATGCATTACTAGTAACTATGCATTATAGCGGACGTGACAAATAATCAAAAAAATATGTAGAAAAACCGAAAAGAAGTTTGTATGAGGTTAGGAGGTGGCTTTTCATGTCCGCTATAATGGTTCAATCGCAGCCATCGGTGATCTCAGGTGAAACAAGAATACATCTCATACGACATTTTTGGATGAGTGAAGCGAAGACTTCAATTTCACTGACACGCCAAAGAATTTAGCTCGGGTGTTTTTTTCTTCTTTTTTCCTTTTTTCTGTCTGTTTGTTCGCGCTTTACCGGGCAAACGGCATATGCGTTCTTGATGAAAATTGGAGTGGACCTTAAGTATAATCGAAGTAATTTTTCTCGTGAATATCGTACTTTAACGATTTAAAAAAAAATGTAATGTGATACTTTCGTGATATTTGGGCCTATTCTGACCAAACGGGTGGAGCTACAACATTCATATTTCACATGGACATTAAGGTAATAGTGATGTATTGGTTTTTGAAAGAAAAAGCTGAAAAAGTTAGTCAGAATTCATATAAAAAAAGATTTTATTATAAGTTTTTGAGATATTTAATATCAATTAACAAGTAACAATAGAAACTTGACAACAATCACCTACAATGCGTTCAAAAAGCACTAGCAAAAGTAAAGAGATCCCACAAAAACTAAAAACTTACAAAAAAAGCTCATCCTTCAACGCGACTAAAAAGGCGTTTGCGAAGCGGCCTAGTAATTAAAATGATTGATTCTTGGAAACGGGGCAACTACACCGTAACACCACAAATTGATGTAGCCGAATTAAGATAAGCCGAGTCGAGGACGCACCTTCTTACTAGAACGATTGTTGAATGGAATAAATAGCCAGCTGCAGCGTTGAGGAATCGGGAAACCACAGTGAAAAGTTTCAGAAATTGTTTGTTTTGAGGAGGTAGATTTAGAAGAACATTTATAATGCTAATGTGATGAACTGAATATTAGGAAAATGGTAAATATAGGTTGACAACTTGCCATCATGTATACTACGTTTGCAAGGTATACAAATAAATAAAATAAGATAAAACAACCCTGTAGGCACCCTTTGGCACAATTCCCATCAACGCTTTGTCAATGAAACAACCGGTATCGGTATGCTATCCATATTTGCGCATTGAATATTTATTTCGCCATAGTCGTTGCTAGCCGTGGGATGAGGCATTTTTCACATTTCACACTTTATTAGGCATGTTCAAAATTTATACGGTTTGGAATTTCACATAATTCTCAGTTCATTTTCATCTCATGATATTTTATGTTACTCATTTGAGAAAACACAGTTCGTATGATGGCGAGAAAAGTTTGCAAGATTTACTCAATCTCCCAGCGAAATTTTGAGAACCTTTGATAATAGTAAGGATTAAGTACACCAATGGTCACTGATGAGCATTCACCGCCTGACATTCAAAACATGAATCGATAAAAATTATTAATTAAAAATCAAAAGCCTTTATTGTAGTTAAATTAAATGGTACACATTTTCAGACTATTTTCAATTTAGCTGTGAAGCCGCGGTCTCTAAACGGTTCTTACTCGAACATCGAAGTAAGGCAGCTCAGGGCGTGGTCAGGGGGAGATTGGGTAACCGCTCTGCGCTCTCTCCTGAAACACGCGAATACCGCTGGCTAAAGCAGATTAGTATTAGTATTAGTAGTTTTAGGGCGCTTTAACAGATAAGATTATTCGCGCCTTCAAGATAAAACAATTTCTTTAAGTGTGAGTTACCACCACGTATACTTCTTTTCAGAGGGAGAAACGTAAGGAGAGACGTGGGGGGACAAGGGTTGGATAGGCCTGTGCTGGGCAGAACCAGCCACAAGTGTATGGAGAGGGCAGGGGTTCCCCCACGTCGTGGTTGTCTTCGTCTGTGTCATCATCCCTGTCCGTGTTGTCATTGTCGTCGCCGTCGGGGAGGTAGTCAAAGGGAAGGGGAACGTTCCCCGACGACGACCCAGAGCTCGCCATTAGTTTTTGGTAGTGAAACTCCCCTACTCACGGGCCAAACCACGAGAAGGTTGCGAGTTGGACTTTGATGGCCCCCTAGAGCAGATGGGGGGAGCATATGGGGTGAGCTTGTGTAACTTTACACAAGCTCTCGAACCGTAAAGGTGTTGGTCCCATTCGTATTTTTCGGAAGGAGTAGGTTACGTGTCGGTACCGGGTTTCCGCTACTCCCTTCCCTATTAAATTTTCACGAGTGGATTTCATTATCCGTTGCAAATAGAGACTTAATAATAACAATAACTGTTTGAAAAGGAAACACATTTTTTTCTGAGACTCATATAAAACGAATCGAGTTATATCTTACTTCCGTTGCGATACTCAGTCGCTTAGCTTCCTCGTCTGACCAATAATCACCCAAAATTTGTATGGAGAGCAAGTGTGGGACCAAAATTATTAGATATTTAAGATCCCATTATTATTGATTGGTAATATCAAATTATTTAAATTGCAAATTTAATTTTGTCAATCTTTGAAAGGACGCAGTTCAGGCGAAGTAATGTAGTATAGATACACGTTTGTAAGTTTGTAAAGCTTGGCTGTCTTCTCACAACTTTGTTGTTCACTGGGATAAGTGAACGTAGATCAAACCCTCCATAACAATTCAACGGTTACCGCAATGATCAACCTAAGCTGAGCATTCATGACATTTCGTCAAATTAATAAGATAGATAGTGATGGTAAAATCAAGGTTAAACTTAAAACCATTACTATATTGGTGAAAACATACAAGCTAGTCTTGGGGAAACGTTAAAGGCAGTTTGGCCAAATGGTAGGAAATATGTCAACCTTGACAGCAAAACATATTCTTATACAAAAGAAGCGAATGTTACAAAATAAACATCATGTTTATAACATCAACCATAGTCTCAAATTCAATATTATATGCTAGAAATAACTTTAAGCTCGTTTGCTCGACTATCAACGACTTCAGCGGTTTTTCTCTATCGTTAAAGTGGCATTTTAAGTGTGTAGGCAATTGATTGTCTTTTATACTAGTAATTTATCATTCGCGCAAGATTTTGTGTACACAAAATACTCCAATTAAAATTCCAAGTGGCTTATTATTGGTGCACGTGCAAAGACGCACGTGCAAAAGGAATTCTAGGAATAAGTGCGACGAAAGTGATAACATCGGATAAAGTTAATAATATTTCCTGCCGATCACAATAATGTTATGTAACGCACGAACATATTGTGGCGCTTTAATCCGTTTGTAGCATCAATTCAAGGGTTTGAGGCGATGGGCTTCAGAAGTTTTGGTTTACCATATTATTATTATCATACCATCGTCTAGATGGAAATGTATAGCGACAATCATTACCACCTACAAAAAAGTTTGATTATCAATACGGAAAATCTAAAAAAAAAAATATATATATCCATGGTCAAAATATGAAAGAAAAGGAAGTTCTGAGTGACAATATACTATTCGTTGACCGTCTAATTTATTTGTCAAAACACCTGACATTGTAATATTATTCAATGCATTTTATGTTGATGACCCTGTATATAAACTTGTTCTACTAAACGTTTGCAAACAATATAATATCTGTTGAAAAACGGTTGCTATCCGTGCCGGGTACGATAATGTAATAATTTGGTTAATTAGCACGTTATATAATGTATCTCCGATAATATAACCCGCCACTTAGTACACGACACAAACAGTTTCAGATTAAAGAAGCTACAATGAAGAGGTTTTTAGTGACAGCAATCGTAATAACAGTAAGACACAAAATTAACATAGGTACACCATACGATAGTTATTAAATGTTTTAAGGAGATATTATCCCACAAAATGATATTTTAATACATAATCAGTACAGTGGCGGATCCAAGGGGGGATTTTAATTTTTTTAAATTTTATTCAATGATGATTAAAACAATCTTGCAACGTGATGATAACTACCAAACTGTATGGTAAATCTAATGAAACTTATTGAATTGAAATATACCCTCTCTTTAACCATTTAACACGTCTTGACAAAGCTTCATTAAAAGTTCCCTAAGGGGCTGAGCTAGGGGCCGCGCCCCCAGACCTTCTGGCGTTGCGTTACGCTAATACGATCGCCAACCCCATACAAAGGTCCTGGATACGCCTCTAAATCATTTTTTACGAATACCTGTGGTTTCGAAAAAGTTTTTATACTAATTCGACGTCCGTGTGCATGAACTGGTTTCAAAACGATTTCAAAACGTTTTCAAAACTGGATTTCGATGTTAGGCGTACTTTTATCTGGGTGGCAGTGAAGTTGGTGTATACAAGGCGGTTTTGAAAACAGTTTTGAAGTCAAACCCGTGAAGAATGGTTTTGACTTGAAACCGATACAAACCTTGTTTCGAAGCGAATACATGAGGTTTTCAAAGCTCAAAGCGTTTTGAAATCGATTTCATATCCGCATGTACACGTAGTCAGTTTAATAAATTAAATCTTGTTTCAGTGAAAACACGATTTTTAAGCGGTTTTTTTATTCTGAAATTGGCGGAAATTGGCGTTTTGAGAAATAGTGCCCTTTAAGAGGAGTCGCTGAGGCTGGCGCGGAGACGAGTTTAAGCGCTTAGCTTTCTGTTTTAATTTAATAATTTAATAATTGGATGATCGTAACGAGCGTAGCGAGCGAAGTGAAGATTCCATTCCACTACACTGGAGAAAAAAAATCCGTAATGTTTTTATTTTTTTTCTTCTTTTTTCTTTCTGTTTGTATTTTTGTGTTTTTAACACGATTCCGGCCAAACCGATATTACAATTGTGATAGAATTTTCTGTAGGCCTTTGAAATTTCTGAACTTAGAACTGCCACGTTTTTGAGCGCAATCGAAAAATTATTTCTCATGAAAATCGCAATTTTACGATTTTTTTCGATTTTTTTTAAATCTCTTCGACTTTGACATAATATATAACTCCTACATGCTTTATCCGATTGCAATGATTTTTTTTCAAAGAACCTTAGTTGTATGATTTAATATATTCGTGTGAAATTTGAGGTTAATTGAAAAATCATTTTTAACGCGTATCGTAATTTTACGTTTCTTTTAAAATTAAAATTACATCAAGCAGGCGGTGACCTAACCAAAGAACATCCAAAGAAACTCGTGAGTCCCATGAAGCGAATTTTTCACTTGTTGTCTCCAATATTGCTTTTTTTGGTAGCCATTTGAAACTGAATAACACATGGCAGCTCAATGAACCAATTACGCTCATCCAACAACGTGCCGGAAAAAGCATTTGCGAAGCTAAGCTTCCTAGTTATAAATAAATAAAATAAGTACGTAGCGTCTGTGTTCATATCTATCCACCTATCTGTAGGATATATCTGGCACCCAACGAAATCGGATTTTTAGTGCAGTCCCTGGCCATAAGACCTGTAAGTATTTCGACCAGGATGGACTTTCTCTTCTGATCATGTAAACCTGAAGGATACAAAAAGTGTTGGGTAGACATCTGGCATTCCGTGCATAAGTTTTTTACGATGCCATCTTGTTTTGTACAAATGTGACTTGAACACGATCTTGGTTTTCATACATTGTCAATAGCTTTTATTATAGCTGTAGGCCTAATAAATCTGGCGTAATAACTGGATTCTTCATGAAATTTCTAATTTTATAATATCAATTTAGTCATCGTGGGAACTGGGAACATCATGGGATTATTTATGGAAAATTAAATATTTTTAGTCCTGCAGATTAGTTCAACGTGTACGTCAAATTGTGCGTTTCATGATAGACATAAAATTTTGCACAAGGAACGTTATGTAATGCTAGGGCTTGCCTTGACGTGCTTGCGAATAACCACATATTATATTAGCCATATACTTAGTTTTTAATTTTTGAAATCTGTAAGAATAAATTAAAGGCTGTGTTATTCAGTGTTATTTTTTAAAATTTAACTAAAGCTAGTTTAACTTGCAATCTGGGACAAACGGACAACCATTTTGTTTGTATAAGCCTAGGCCTACTTGAAAATGTGTTCCTGTTTAATTCTAGCCTGTGAACTTTCCTACTGCCATGTTGCCTACAAATATATAAACCATTGTGCTAACGAAGTTTTCATGCTTTCTATATTAGATGGTTAACCATACTTGCATTGTTGGATGAGCGTAGCGAGCGTAGCGAGCGAAGCGAGCGAAGCGAAGATTCCATTTCACTACACTGGAGAAAAAAATCCGGAATGTTTTTTTTTTCTTTCTTTCTTTCTTTTTTTTTGTATTTTTGTGTGTCTGTTAACACGATTCCGGCTAAACCGATACTCCGATTGCGATGAAATTTTATGGAGGTCTTCGAAATCTCTGAACTTAGAACTGCCACGTTTTTGAGCGCAATCGGGAAATTTTTTCTTATAAAAAACGCAATTTTACGATTTTTTTCGATTTTTAAAAAATTTCTTCGACCTCTAACACCTACATGCTTTATCCGATTGTAATGATTTTTTCACAGAACCTTAATTTTATGAATTAAGATATTCGTGTGAAATTTGAGCGTAATCGAAAAATTTATTCTCATGAAAATCGAAATTTTACGGGGTTTTTTCTTTTTTAAAACAATTCTTTGACTTATAACACCTACATGCTTTATCCTATTGTAATGATTTTTTCACAGAACCTTAATTTCATGAATTAATGTACTCGTATTAAATTTGAGCGCAATCGAATAATTATTTCTTATGAAAATTGCAATTTTACGATTTTTTTATTTTTTTTAAATTACGATGAATTAAAAAAATTAAATTAATTTTTATTTAATTTTATTTAATTTAAAAAAAAATTTCGACTAAGTAATGATTTTTGCACAGAACAACAGAAAATCCGCGTAACACATGGCAGCTCAATGCACCAATTACGCTCATCCAACAACGCGGCGGGACTTAAGCGTTTTCCTAGTTAATTTTGTTCACAACCATATTGTGTGATCTCAACGTAGGACCTACGACCCTGGTCTGCCAGTGTATTTGAACGCTGTTCTACTTTCTAAAGTGACGCGACCCGACCAACTCATTCGTTCTTCCTGTTGTCGTAGTTCTATCTTTCAGCGAAGAATATGTGGCATATTACTTAAGTTTATGTTATTTTGTTTTTCTAAAATCTTATTTTAATTATAGTGTTTTATTATTTTCGTTGAGATTTCTGGTAATGGTGGTAACTTGTAAAAATTAATTAATTGACCAAGATGGGGTTGTCTTACAATTCATCTTTTTTATATTTTTATCTTTCTTCACTAAAATCTGGTTCTTTTAAAACAAGTCTGTGACTCTGTCATATTTATTTGATATGATTACCTTCTATATACACACATTTTTATGCACACGTTCCAATCAATATATTTTCATTGATATTCTATTTTTTGCCAATGCTATTACGAAATCAGAATCACTGTTATTATTTGTGTGCACTTATGATATCTTTATTTTATTTATCGCCCTACTTTTGTAGAAGATTGAAGTAAAGTTTGTGTAAAGTGCGTATTTTTTAATTTCTAGGTTTTGGTTCTTGAAAGTGTTTTTGGCGCAGACAACCGAGAGGGGCGCCCAAACATCAACCCTAAGGGTTCCAAAAAGGTCAAAGAGAGCACTCAGGTAACTCATCTGTACTGTTAACTGTAGATAAATGTAACATTTCGTTCTTATTTTGTAGCACCTTAACAATAAACTTTGTTGCATGTTTTTTTCTTCACATCATCGAAATCTTGTGCTTGTGGCAATGGACAACAGTTTGTGTTTGGTAAAGCCTGAATTACACTATTACAATATCACATTTACACGGACGTTGAATTCAAATCATCTAAAGCTGGATTCATAACAGTTCAGTATGAAGCGTTGGCTGCGTGGTTCTGCCGGAAGTTCACGACCTTGCGGAGAAACAACGAATCCACTGCCTGTGTACACTTTGTGTCGGGGCTGTTTTTAAGCGAGCGAAGCGAGCGTTTCCATTTGACTCTGCCGGAAAAATTAGTCACTGGTTTTTTTTTTTTTTTTTTTGTTTTTTTTTTTTTTGTTTGTATGTCTCGCGATAACGTTCGAACGGAGGCTCGGATCAAGTTGAAATTTTCACCATCCGCAAGCTTTGTTCTCGATTGAATGCCATTAGTTTTGTGGCAAAATCGTTCAAAAAGTTAAAAAGTTACATTAAAGTTAATCGAAAGCTTTTTTTTCAAACAACCGGCGACAAAATCTGAGATAGCCAAATCATTTAGAATGTCCGTCCGGTCACGAATATGTTAATTTTAGTTTGATCCGATAAGTAGTGTAGATGGAAATTACATTATAACAAAAGTAACGTTGCCATGGCAACGAAAAGACGCGCGAAGTTTCTAATGCACTGCCACTAGAAGTAATCAAAATACTTTCGAGGAAGCAGTCTATTATTTGTCAACAAAGAGTTTAAATAACTGTTTTCCCAAGGAGTCAATGTCCTCTAGATGGCGGTGGATTTTAAAGTAAAGATTTAAACACGGGTTTACCCAAATACCTTGGCAATAATAAATAATACTGGAAACGCGAACGTCGTAAATTTTTAAATTTAAAAAAATGTGCAATGTGGGTCTAGCTATAGCACGTGCTCGCTTATCAACGCGTCCAACTGAGCGTTTCCTAGTATTATTTTTATTATTACTAAATATAAAAGAAATACAAACAAACATCAAATAAAGTCCTTTTCCAAAGCCAAGCAGCTTGGAACCAAGCCTAGTTTGCAGATCAAACCACGTAGATTATACAAGGCCTACTGAATGATGTAGCTTGCTTTTACGATCTTTGTGGCTATGAATATCTACAGTGTTGCTTGTGCATCATTCGGACGCAAAAAGCTCTATCTGGATCATCTTTGCAATGCGGTCACACGAGCTGGTGAACGGCCGAGAGGCGAATTTAGCTTCGTGATCTAGAAGACCGTGGTCAATTTCATTCATAAACAACGCTATCTACAGGGTTATGACGTCACACGTTTTTTCACAATAAAATCGCGGGAAAGAGTAAACCTAAAACTTTGTACCTCTGTGGAATAGACAGTTTTTACTTAAGAGTGTTATAAACTACGGCGATGGTGTTTTTAAGTGAATATCTACTGATTCTGATTGCAGAAGTTCCGCTCCTTCTTGTTTGGGTGTCCTGGTCTGGAGCCAGATGAAGTGAACATCACGTGCAGGCATGAGAAGCTAGAGGAGAAGCGCGGGGCGGGCATGGATTGCACCAAGAGGGTCCCGCCCAACACCAGGGCCACCTTCCAGAGCTGCCCCAACGGGACGGAGCGCGCCGAGGCCTACGCGGTCATCACGTGCAAGTTCGGCGGGAAGTGGGACAACAACATGTTCACGTGCGATGGTGGGTTAGTTAGGGTCATGCTGCGGCCGGACTTAATGGTCCAGAATATGTTGCCCGGGTTTTCGATCGAAACTGTGTCAGTAACATATAGTAATCCGTCATTTTAAGTATTGTAAATGTGCACCTTGGTGAATAAAAGGGTTGTCAAGTTTGCATCACATCACTTTATTAAAATTGCATATTTAAAAATAAATTATGAAATTATAAATTTTAATTATTTTTAAACATGATTTTTTTTTTGTAGAACTAGAAAAGATTTCTTTCCTCGCGTCTCGCGTGCATTGGATCCATTATGTGTTTATTTTGGAAGATAATTCTCCAAAAGTATTTCCGGAGAAAACATTCTCTCAATACATCAAGGAAGCTAGCATAATATTTTGGTAAATATTAGTAGAGTATTGTACACAATTCGTCAAAAGTCTGAAGTTCAAATAATGAATGCTCTCGCGTCCCGGAAAAATTCTAGGATTCTAGACACGCTGCTGCTTTATTGGAAGTTTGCCGATAGTGACGTCACCGGCGGGCTAGTCCTAGCCAATCAGCGGCCCCTAATTTAAAATACTGATGCCGCCTGCATCAGCATTATTTCGATGGAGCACACGTTTCACATAACAACAAAAAGAAAGTCGTAACCATGTCTAGGCATGCGCCTTCTATGAAGTTATGTGATACAATAGGCTATTTTACATGACCTTTTTAAAGTTGCACTTATGATTCTACATTTATGAAGAGTTTCAGATTTTTTTTGTCCCGATTTTAATTTTTTAAATTAAAAATCTCTTTTCGAAAACTACGTAAAAACTCCTTTCCAAATCTGGGGCGTAATGAGGCTCTATAAAGGGCAAGGTCTTCTTTATTCTGTGCAATTAAACGTTAAGATAATACCTTTGGAATAGCAAGTGCACTAAATTTTCCCTCGGCAACAATACAAAAGACTGGGGTGGCGCAGTTTTGCCACGCTAGCTAGGCCATGAGACCTTGCTTTGACAGGGTCCCAGTTTTTTGTTTTATTGCTCAAATCTTATCTTTACTCTTGATCGTGTCCTTTCGAATATGATAACGGGTAATAAAAAACTTATTATTAATCGATTTTCACAGCCTAGTGTAATGCACTTGTGTTAAATCTTAAATAAAATCAAGCCAAAATTATATCTTGATTTTGCCATCGCCCGCGTAGTGACCAATGACAGCGTGATTCACAGTATGTTCCAAAACCGGACGCGCACACAATATCAATATCAAAACATGTTTTACCTTCAGAAATAAAATATGCTTCTTTTAAATCTAAAATTTATCTGAATAATAATATGTTTTTCTAATTCATATCACATCATTGCAAATAAGTACCTTCATTTTCATCATTTTCGATGAGGTTTGTTTCAAATCAAAATTATCAGACATTTTCATATAGCAACATTTTCATTGCTACTTAACTTTTCAGAAAAGGAACCTGAAACGACAATTCCTACTACGACAACAAAGAAAACCACAACAACAACCAAGAAACCAACCACAACAACCAAGAAACCGCTAACAACAATCAAGAAACCGCATGCAACAACCAAACCTACAAATACAACAACAAAGCCTTAACTACAAACGCTACTACGGCTCTCCTCCAACTACCACCACTGTTCCCATGGTCAACTCCACTAATGCAACGGGGATACCCCTTGTGGATACAACCACGCCCGTGGTCACGACCACTGCTGTTCCTGTTACCAACTTAACGGCTGCTTCCATCACCATTGCTGCTCCAACATCTGCTGTACAGAATACTGCAAATATGACATCACAATCTACTCCCCCAATGAGCACAATCCTAAATACTACTACCATTGCAACAATTACATCACTAACAGATACTACAACTACCATGACTCCAAAAACTAGTACTACTCCTGCTTTTACTACGACTATCATGGCAACAACCACAATTTTCGCAGATACTACAACAACGGTGACGCCAAAACCTAGTACCACTACTGACACTACTACTACTCCCATAGCAACAACTACCACAATTCCTGCTGCTACAACTACTCCAGAAACTAGTACTACACCTGCTGCTACTACAACTATCATGGCAACAACTACCACAATTCCTGCTGCTACTACAACTATCATGGCAACAACTACCACAATTCCTGCTGCTACTACTACTACCATGGCAACAAATACCACTATAACGGTAATTAACACCACGACCCCAGCTAGTACAACGACCACTACCACAGATACTACCACCGTGACCCCAACTAATACAACTACCACAAGCACGAACACTTCTACGGTGGCAACTCCTACAACCGACACAACGCCAACTACAATCACCCTGCCAACAACCACAACGAGTACTGCTTCAACAACATCGGCACCAGCCACATCTCCACCAATAGGTAAGTTTGCGTTTACAGGATTTCTTTTCTGATGAACTAATTAATTTTTTTTAATGTTATAACTTATAATGTTCGGTTTTAGAAGTGAACGTTGTTTTTATATAAAGAAAATGTCAGATTATTTTGCGCGCCCATTGAAGTTTGAGTCAACCAGCTTTCAATCAGCATTTAAGATGATGGCTGTTGAAGCTGTTGGCATTGACGCCCATGCTGAAGTTGATTGTATATTAGGCATTGCTGTTTCTACTTTGGCTCGCTAGTCGCTCCTGGTGTTGCTTGGCTTCTGTCGACATTCTACTGACTTTATCCTGTATGAAGGGTGTTTTATTGAAACGCAAGACACGAAAAAAGGGCGAATCAACTGTGCAGCTGATGTATTTTACTCAGCTTATAGGTTGAAAATTACTCGTGGAAAATTGTTCTATAAAGAATAAGCGGACTTTATTACCTATGAGATTTCCCCCTTAACAATTCAGAATTTACATAATATCCATGTTCTTAATAATTTACAACAAAATCCAACTTGCACAATCATTTTTATAACGTTATTTTTTCACTTAACCATATTATAAGAGTATAGGAAATAAACATATGACCCTTCTTGTGTTCAAAATGTTACGGTGTGTAAAAGAAGACAAACTAGTGATTAAACGAGGGAGCGGAGCGACTGAGTGTCTCGATTCAACTCAAACGGCGCTTATTCTGTGATTCTGTGTGTCTGTCCGTCGAAAATCAGCCGAATCGCTAAACGGATTGCGCTGAAATTTTAAGCAGACACCCATTGCGAGTTTACTGAGAACTGTTAACAAAATCATTTAGATCCATTGCGATTTAAACCTACAATAAATAATTAAATGTTTTTTTTTAAATAACGATAGCATTTTTAATTTGTTATATGTAAAAAAGGCCACAGCCTGCAATATACTAGGGAAACGCCAAAGTCGTTGTTAAAGAGTGGGTGAGCCATGTGTTGAGTACCCGGTATCATTCCCCATACTGCGTTAGATCCAGCCTAAAGGGGATGTTCACGGGTACTCAACTCTTGGCTCACTCACTCGTTTAAAAACTTTAGCGTTTTCCCTAGTAATATGATAGTTATACTTGCACTCTTTTCGTTGTGGGGGAAGAAGGACCTCCAGAATTGCTAAAAAGGGGGATGACAGAATCCAGTAATTTATTGTTGGTGGATAACATCCCCCCGTTTCGCCTAATTTGGCCACCGAGTACACGTCAGTTACATGCATTTCGGATATGATACACGCGTATTTAACACATGAATGTTTGTTCTCACAGTTCCCCCTGGTTATGAAGCTGTGCTTGACGTAGGTGTTATCAAGGTCAGTAAAGTGCCCCTGGCGCTGACGGACGCGATAACCGACTGCGCCGCGGACGCTGCCTTCTTGATGGTGGTGAGCACCGCAGCTAAGAAGACGATGGCGATGACAACATTGCTCAACACCACGTTCATCCTGGGCTCGAGCCAAGCGTACGCGATGTGGACCGGGGTCAGACTGGAGGGAGGGGCGTGGAAGACTCATCAAGGTCATTTAAAAATATATTCTTAAACGGTGTGTCTTGAATTAATTATGTATAGCCCCTAAACCTAGGACCAAATTGTAGTGCCGCGGGAGTCTAGATTTTACTAACTGTACTTGACACTGGAGTGGAGACTATTATTCCATTACTAATTCAAGAATGGCAGGATTTCCGGGTGTTTCCTATCTATTAATCATAAAACACTGTGTAAACACTAGCTAAACTTTAATAAAAGAATTACACTAACATACACAGAAAAAACAGGCTTAATTTTATTATCCTAACTGAACAGATCTGAAACATCTCATATCTCCTTGGATGATCAGGAATTTGAAATCTATAAATATTTTTAGAAAAACCTTTCAAAACAAACGTCTAATGCAAAATGCCACATACCTCAATCCATCAGCCATGTGTTGAGTACCCGGGAAACACCCCATTTCCTCCCCTATACCTAAGGCTGGATATAGCCCAGTATTTAGAATGCTACCGGGTATTCAACACATGGCTCACTCACTCGTCCATCAACGACTTTGGCGTTTCCCTATTCTAGTTGGCCAAGGCGCCCTATACCCAGAATGTGGAAGACCTGGGTTCAATCCTCTGGTCGGAAAAGATTTTGTAGTTCATGGATTGTATTTAAAAAATATTAAACATGTTTTGAAATGCATATAACGCAGTTTAGTCTACATCAACCGTGACAATACTTTTAGAAAACATAGCCAGTACGAAATACGAGTAAAGATTGCAAGGTTTACTCAATCTCCTAGAGGAATTTAGGGGAACCTTGATCACTGCTATGCATGTTATCACAGCCTGCCAAAAATAATTCGATAAAAATGACTTCTTCAGGAACAAAAGCATTTTTATTGACTACAATGTAGAAATTAAAAAGTCCGCCCCGACCGGGATTCGAATCCAGGTCTCCCGCATTCCAGACGAGCGTCTTAGCCACTAGACTATCAGGACGGGTACATTACATACAATGCGGGAGACCCGAGTTCAAATCCCGGTCGGGCGGACATTTTAAATTTATGAATTGTAGTAAATAAAAACAATTACACCTACGGGAGTGTTTCCCGACCAACCAAATCGAGAAACAAAAGCAAAGCATATTTTTCACTTTATTTCTTATAGGTTTAAATCGCAACGGATTTTTCTCATTTTGTTTGCAGTTCTCAGTTACCTGCTCACGCATGTCTGTTTTAAATTTCAGCTTAATTTATTTAGGCGTTCGGCCGTATGGGACTGGACAGACAGACAGTTTACAAAAATTTAACAAAAATTTAACATTTAACATTTAACATTTAACAGACACATTAGTCACGACGAAGACCCAATCAAGTGGCGTTATAAATCCCCATTCGCTTCGCTCACTCGTATAATTATAATCAAATAATAAAAACAACAATAACAAAAACAATAATAATAATCATTATTATAATAATAGAAATAATAATAATAATAATAATAATAATAATAATAAAAATAATAATAATAATAATAATAATAATAATAATAATAATAAAAATATTTTTTGTTTTAGTTATTATGCATAAGTACATTTTAATTCTACTATAAGCCATAAAGTAGCTGGGCAGTGGGTTAGCTCATCGTTCACACATCGATTCATGGTACAATATAATAGCCGTGACCAGTGAGTAGGCTCTTCTTATAGTGAGCGTAAATAGAGAATAATCAATGTATAAACGTATTTATTTCAATGTTAGTGGCAAAATGGAATTTAAATTGAAAATTTGTGACATGGCTTAACTGTCGAAGATAAGGAGCAGAAATATTATTTTTAGCATTTTTTCTGTAGTAGAATTAAATTAGCCATATGGTTTTAAGATGCGTTTCCCCACGACAAAAGTGCTTAAAGTTCAACTCGCAACCTTCTCGTGATATGGCCCGCGAGTAGGGGAGTTTCACTCCCTGAAACTAACGGCGAGCTCTGGGTCGTCGTCGGGGAACTTTCCCCTTCCATTGACTACCTCCCGGACGGCCACGACATTGACAACACGGACGAATGGTGACACAGACGAAGACGACCACGACGTGGGGGAACCCCTGTTCACCCCATTCGCTTGTGGCTGGTTCTGAACAGCACAGGCTTGTCCACCTCGCGTCCCCCCGCGTCAACCCTTACGTTTCTCTCCTTGGAAAGAAGTATACATGGTGGTAATTCTTACACTTATAGAAATGGTTTTATCTTGGAGGCGCGAATAATCTTAGCTGTTAATGTGCCCTAAAACTACTACTTATACTAATAGGATCGAATTTTTCTAAGATTCAAAGCAATAAAAACAATTCTCTAAAAATTGAATGGAGAGATGAGTTTCAAATGGTAAAGCACACGAGTGGAGTTTTCTATAAACCGAATCAATATGAGGTTTCCACGAAAACCTCTGTTAACCGTCAGTCCAAGATGTTGTGTGTGTGTGTTTTCATATAGTAGTATAATATTGTTTCTGTATGTTCCAGGAGTGCCGGTGAACACCTTGCCTGCGTTCGCTTGGTCTACAGGCCGGCCGCTGAACGGGACATGCGCCTGTTTCGGCCGGGTGGCTCAAACCACTTTCGATCATTCAACCCAATGCATTGACCCTCTCTATAAGCTTCCTTACATCTGTGAGAGACCTGCTTAGCTGGGCATAACAAACAACAAAATCCTACAACCAACAATGAGAATATTTATTACATTCATTTCTACTGCACCTGTTTGAACAGTTATTTTGCTTTATCAAAACGTAAACAAATTATTAAATACAACATTAAAAAAATGAATTTTGTATTTTTTTAAAATTTGTAAAATTATTATCTAATAAATCTTTGCGCTGTACAATATGCCGCTAATTCCCCTGATTGTATGTCCCGCAATAATATGTTAAGCTATTAACGTCATTAACGTTCTTGCAGAATTAAATAGGAATATGTGTCACTTTTATCTGTAAAACTTATTCATCTGAAACCTGAGCGTGTGTCCCTACAAACCCGCGCTGGGCTCAGCGTCTCCTATTCATCCAGGTTAACCAGCAGGTTGCTTTGAGCAGGCTACTCGCCACGTGTGAATAGAACTTGCCAGTATTTACTAAATTGACAGTGAGAGTTGACCGAAACGACAACTTTAGTGAGAAGAGCACTAGTGAGAACTGCCAACTCGAATTTTCGTCGACAACAATCACCTACCATGCGCACAAAAATCAAGTCTTCGGGCCTCCAGATATTAACTGGAATTACCATATCAATTAATACTTCTTTGCAATAAAAATTGTGCAATAACTTGGCAATAAAACTTAAAAAAGTAATGAGATCCATTTAAAAACAAACGTAGTAAAGTAATCATTGGACAGAAATAGTTAAACAAAAAAGCTCATCCATCAACGCGATTGGAAAAAGCGTTCGCGAAGCGGCCTAGTATAAATTCAACGTATATTTTTCTGTACGTCATTACGATGACATCACAAGTCCTACGTGCGATGTAAGATAGTATGTGCCGAAGTGCGCAACGCGCTTAGCTAAATATGATAATAATTTCACGCCACCAGTGCCAGTGTGCGCCCCAAAAATAGCTATTCGACCGCGTTTTTCACATGTCACATGTCCTTTATCCTCTTAAAGTATCTATGATTAATTTTTTCTACGTCATAAGATTTCTTGGGACAAGCTTGCTTTGTAAAAGGATCCAACAGAGAAATAATAGGTTGAAGTACGTCTGAGCTTCCTAGGCCGAGTACTTAGATTTTTGATTAAAAGACGAAAAAAATTGTTTTAGGTAAACCTCTTTACTTCTGTCAATATAATTATCATTGCAATCCAAGGGATAGCAGCTAACTGATGAAGCCAACTATGTGCTCGTATCCGAGATGAGCGCAATATAGTGTCAAGGCTGGACTTTTTGAAAATATGTGTGATGTGTGATATATGACCTCGCCGACAAGCACTCGTGGAACACCTACACACCTACACACCTACACACCTACACATGGAACACCTACACACCTACACACCTACACACCAACACACCCACATATCTTCAAACATACACACCTACACCTACACACCTACACACCTACACTCCTAAACACCTACACACCTATACACACCTACACAACAAAACACCTACACACCTGCATTCAAGTCGACTTGGACTAGTCCGTTTTGACCAGGGGTTTTGTAGATTTTGTAAAACTATATTGTCATTGAAAAGCGTGTTCTGAATAATATACTGAAATGTTGACATGAAACAAAATTTTTACCAGAATTTGATCCTCGGCCAGTGCGAGAACTAAAAAATAAAAATAAAAATAAATTCATGTAGATGAAGGTGACGGGCTTTTGAATATTTCCCTTTGAATATCATATATCGTGATGTTACAACATAGCTTGATTTGAATCTACTCCCGAAATGTTTGTTGTCGCTTCCCAAAAATGTTTTCCATCAATAAACTCAGGGTTGAGGAAGCTTGATTAAAATTTTGATAACAATTCTTTGGAAAAATTCGAATTATTAGACACAACACAATGAAAATATTTTGGAAGTTATATAATGATGTTTTCAAAGACGTATCTGATAACTTGGATTTCCAACAATATCAACACAATTGTGACATTGGTATTCATCAGAGTACATCGTGTTTGAGATATTGGGTACGATGTTAGTTTAGTTGTGGAATATTGAATTTCGAGATAACACTTTTTATGTATAGTTATATCTAGCATTGTATGTATATATTGTAAAGATTCAGAAACACGTATGAAATAATGTGTATAAAAGGCTCCTGGTTGGTCGTTCTGTGTCATTCTGTTCCTCGTCAGTGTCAGCAGAAGAAGATATGGCTACCGTGCTATTAGCTGCGATCATCATGATGGTAAGACACTGTATACTAAGCTAACGCTACGAACGCTGAAAGATGCGTGGATACATTTCTAGGATGATAAACACAAGAAAATTGTAACGTAAACAGTTGAGGCTGTTTTACAAAAGGGACGTATTACAATGTCTCCTGAAAGATTTACACGTTCCACTTCAATTTTCAACACTTGCCTACTTCTAGAACTCCATATATACAGAGCTTTTTCTACTTTTAGTGAACTTGGGTAACAATTTTAGAACAAACATTAGAGTTTTGGCTGGTTTTTTACCAAAAGTTTAGTCTTATATTTTTGTTTTTTGTTTTGTCTTGTCATTTTGCCTGTCTCCTCAGTAAATTTTTGTTTTAAAGTATTGTAAATATTACCAAAAAGACAAAAAAAACATTTTATTTAATTTGGGTTTGCACTTGCAGACATTAGGAGCGATGTAGCCTCTGTCAAGGTATATAGTAATAAGTAATTATAAAACACAATAGACACTAAAATGAGAAATCATAATGAAAAAATGATCTATTGATAGTAATACGGTTAGGCCCTAGATCGGCAGGTCGACATAGGATAGAAATGGGAACTTTACATTGTCGACCTACATAGGAGTGGAAGTGTATTGTTATTAAGGACAGCTCTAAAAAGAGGGTAATTTTAAGAACGAAAAAGTATTTAAAAAAAATGAGTTTTACGTTTTGACTAATTCTAGTAAGTAAAAAAAATATATATTTATATAAAAAAAGGTTTTTTAAATTTTATATAGGTTTTTTATGGTATATATATATTAAAGTAATCGGTTTTTCGGTTTCAATGTAAAAAAAACGATAACTTAATAAAAATCGGCCACGAAAACCTTAAAAAATGTATTTATTAATTGTTCTGTATGATTGTTTAATTGTATGTGTATTTATAAATATTTAGAGTTATATATTTTTTTAATTTTTTTAAATATATTATATTAATATATATTTTTTTAAATATATATGTTTTTTTATTGATTAATTGGATGAGCGTAGCGAGCGAAGCTAAGATTCCATTTCACTACACTGGAAAAAAAATCCGGAATGTTTGTTTTTTCTTCTTTTTTTTGTATTTTTGGCTGTTTGTTAACACGATCCGGCTAAACCGATACTCCAATTGCGATAAAATTTCTGGAGACTTTCGAAATCTTTGAACTTAGAACTGACACGTTTTTGAGCGCCATCGAAACATTATTTTTCATGAAAATCGCAATTTTACGATTTTTTCGATTTTTTTAAATTTCTTCGACTAAAAACACCTACATGCTTCATCCAATTTTAATGTTTTTCTCACATAACCGTAATTTTATGAATAAAGATATTTGTGTAAAATATAAGCTCAATCGAAAAATTATTTCTCATGAAAATCGATATTTTACGGGGTTTTTCTTTTTTTAAACAATTCTTTGACTTATAACACCTACATGCTTTATGAGATTGTAATGATTTTTTCACAGAACCCTAATTTTATGAATAAATATATTCGTGTGAAATTTGAGCGCAATTGAATAATTATTTCTTATGAAAATCGCAAATTTACGATTTTTTCCTTTTTTTTAATTACGATTATTTAAAAAAATTAAAAAATTAAGTTTTTTTTTATTTAATTAAAATTAATTTTTAAAAAATCTTCAACTTTGTTATGATTTTTTCACAGAACAACAGAAAATCCGCATAGCTCAATGCACCAATTACGGTCATCCAACAACGCGGCGTTTCCTAGTAATGAACATATTGCAAGTTCCTAGATTTAAATGATCTTGTGTCACTTTTATCTGTAAAACTTATTCATCTGAAACCTGAGCGTGTGTCCCTACAAACCCGCGCTGGGCTCAGCGTCTCCTATTCAGCCAGGTTAACCAGCAGGCTGCTTTGAGCAGGCTACTCGCCACGTGTGAATAGAACTTGCCAGGATTTACTAAAGTGACAGTGAGAGTTGTCAACTAGAATTTTCATCGACAACAATCACCTACCATGTGCACAAAAATCAAGTCTTCGGGCCTCCAGATATTAACTGGAATTACCATATCAATTAATACTTCTTTGCAATAAAAATTGTGCAATAACTTGGCAATAAACTTAAAAAAGTAATGAGATCCATTTAAATCAAACGTAGTAATCATTGGACAGAAATAGTTAACAAAAATCTCATCCATCAACGCTATTGGAAAAAGCGTTCGCGAAGCGGCCAAGTACAAATTCACGTATATTCTTCTGTACGTTATTACGATGACATTACAAGTCCTACGTGCGATGTAAGATAGTATGTGCCGAAGTGCGCAACGCGCTTAGCTAAATATGATAATAATTTCACGCCACCAGTGCCAGTGTGCGCCCCAAAAATAGCTATTCGACCGCGTTTTTCACATGTCACATGTCCTTTATCCTCTTAAAGTATCTATGATTAATTTTTTCTACGTCATAAGATTTCTTGGGACAAGCTTGCTTTGTAAAAGGATCCAACAGAGAAATAATAGGTTGAAGTACGTCTGAGCTTCCTAGGCCGAGTACTTAGATTTTTGATTAAAAGACGAAAAAAATTGTTTTAGGTAAACCTCTTTACTTCTGTCAATATAATTATCATTGCAATCCAAGGGATAGCAGCTAACTGATGAAGCCAACTATGTGCTCGTATCCGAGATGAGCGCAATATAGTGTCAAGGCTGGACTTTTTGAAAATATGTGTGATTTTGTGATATATGACCCCCGCCGACAAGCACTCGTGGAACACCTACAACCTACACACCTACACACCTACACACCTACACACCTACACACCTACACACCACACACCTACATAACTTCAAACATTCAGACCTACACACCTACACAGTACACACCTAAACACCTACACAACTATACACACCTACACAACAAAACACCTACACAACAAAACACCTACACACCTACACACCTTCACACCTGCATTCAAGTCGACTTGGACTAGTCCGTTTTGACCAGGGGTTTTGTAGATTTTGTAAAACTATATTGTCATTGAAAAGCGTGTTCTGAATAATATACTGAAATGTTGACATGAAACAAAATTTTTACCAGAATTTGATCCTCGGCCAGTGCGAGAACTAAAAAATAAAAATAAAAATAAATTCATGTAGATGAAGGTGACGGGCTTTTGAATATTTCCCTTTGAATATCATATACCGTGATGTTACAACATAGCTTGATTTGAATCAACTCCCGAAATGTTTGTTGTCGCTTCCCCAAAAATGTTTTCCATCAATAAACTCAGGGTTGAGGAAGCTTGATTAAAATTTTGAAAACAATTCTTTGGAAAAATTCGAATTATTAGACACAACACAATGAAAATATTTTGGAAGTTATATAATGATGTTTTCAAAGACGTATCTGATAACTTGGTTTCCAACAATATCAACACAATTGTGACATTGGTATTCATCAGAGTACATCGTGTTTGAGATATTGGGTACGATGTTAGTTTAGTTGTGGAATATTGAATTTCGAGATAACACTTTTTATGTTTAGTTATATCTAGCTTGTATGTATATATTGTAAAGATTCAGAAACACGTATGAAATAATGTGTATAAAAGGCTCCTGGTTGGTCGTTCTGTGTCATTCTGTTCCTCGTCAGTGTCAGCAGAAGAAGATATGGCTACCGTGCTATTAGCTGCGATCATCATGATGGTAAGACACTGTATACTAAGCTTACGCTACGAACGCTGAAAGATGCGTGGATACATTTCTAGGATGATAAACACAAGAAAATTGTAACGTAAACAGTTGAGACTGTTTTACAAAAGGGACGTATTACAATGTCTCCTGAAAGATTTACACGTTCCCTCCAATTTTAAACACTTGCCTACTTCTAGAACTCCATATATACAGAGCTTTTTCTACTTTTAGTGAATTTGGGGTTAACAATTTTAGAACAAACATTACAGTTTTGGATGATTTTTTACCAAAAGTTTAGTCTTACATTTTTGTTTTTTGTTTTGTCTTGTCATTTTGCCTGTCTCCTCATAAATTTTGTTTTAAAGTATTGTAAATATTCCCAAAAAAGACAAAAAAAACATTTTATTTAATTTGGGTTTGCACTTGCAGACATTAGGAGCGATGTAGCCTCTGTCAAGGTATATAGTAATAAGTAATTATAAAACACAAAAGACACTAAAATGAGAAATCATAATGAAAAAATGATCTATTGATAATAATACGGTTAGGCCCTCGATCGGCAGGTCGACATAGGATAGAAATGGGAACTTTACATTGTCGACCTGTAGTCGACATAGGAGTGGAAGTGTATTGTTATTAAGGACAGCTCTAAAAAGGGGGTAATTTTAAGAACGAAAAAGTATTTTTTTTAAATGAGTTTTACGTTTTGACTAATTCTAGTAAGTAAAAAAATATATATTTATATAAAAAAAGTTTTTTTAAATTTTATATAGATTTTTATGGTATATATATATTAAAGTAATCGGTTTTTTCGGTTTCAATGTAAAAAAAACGATAGCTTAATAAAAATCGGCCACGAAAACCTTAAAAAATGTATATATTAATTGTTCTGTATGATTGTTCAATTGTACGTGTATATATAAATATTTAGAGTTATATATGTTTTTAATTTTTTTTAATATATTATATTTATATATATTTTTTTAAATACATGTTTTTTTTTGTTGATTATTTGGATGAGCGTAGCGAGCGAAGCGAAGATTCCATTTCACTACACTGGAAAAAAAAATCCGTAATGTTTTTTTTTTTCTTCTTTTTTTGTATTTTTGGCTGTTTGTTAACACATCCGGCTAAACCGATACTCCAATTGCGATAAAAATTTCTGGAGACTTTCGAAATCTTTGAACTTAGAACTGACACGTTTTTTGAGCGCCATCGAAACATTATTTTTCATGAAAATCGCAATTTTACGATTTTGTTCGATTTTTTAAAATTTCTTCGACAAATAACACCTACATGCTTCATCCAATTTTAATGTTTTTTCTCACATAACCGAAATTTTATGATAGAAAGATATTGTGTGAAATTTGAGCTCAATCGAAAAATTATTTCTCATGAAATCGATATTTTACGGGTTTTTTCTTTTTTTAAACAATTCTTTGACTTATAACACCTACATGCTTTATGAGATTGTAATGATTTTTTCACAGAACCCTAATTTTATGAATAAATATATTCGTGTGAAATTTGAGCGCAATTGAATAATTATTTCTTATGAAAATCGCAAATTTACGATTTTTTCCTTTTTTTTAATTACGATTATTTAAAAAAATTAAAAAAATAAAGTTTTTTTTTATTTAATAAAAATTAATTTTTAAAAAATCTTCAACTTTGTTATGATTTTTTCACAGAACAACAGAAAATCCGCATAGCTCAATGCACCAATTACGGTCATCCAACAACGCGGCGGGACTTAAGCGTTTTCCTAGTAATGAACATATTGCAAGTTCCTAGATTTAAATGATCCTTGTGGTCAGCCAACCCTTTTAAAGTACGCTCCAAACATAAATATTAACAAAACACTGAACAGTTCATATCGACGTGTAGCTTTGCTTGTTAAGCTTTGCTATCTTTGCTAGTAGCTTTGCTGATTCCATAACGTAGAAGTGTGGAGTTTGTTCACATCCATCATTAAAAACAACGTCCGTATTGTGATCGGACAATTTTAGTTAACCAACCAGAAAAAATAACGAAAATGGCATCTTTCCTATAATGCAAAATTCAACAGTGTAAAATAAGTAAATGATTCCGTTTACATTTCACAATAACGAAATATTCGTAGAACTTTCATAGACATTTACTTCCACATCCGACACAAGTGTGCGAAGTGCTTCATCAAACAGATTGCTCATTCAGCCGAGCAAACACGGTGTAGCCTGTAACGCACGTCCCACAGGATCATGTTCAATGGTTCCAGGCTGTCCTCCCCGCGTCCCTGCTGGGAGCAGACCATCACAACACAGGGGGGAACCTGGACCCGCGCGGCTTCAAACCAGTGCAGGCGGCGGTGCAGGTGAGGAGACCAATATTTGTTGGTCTATAGAGGAGTAGTAAATTCCAAAAATAGTTTGGTACTTGATGATTTAACATTAAGTTTTTCTATATATCCTGAAACGGGTATATTATCCCTTAAAAGTAGAATAATAATGTGGCCAGAGGAGAAAACGCCTTTATGCCATTAAATGACAGAACTTAAGGTCGGGGAAGTTCGCTCTGGGCTTAGCTGTCATTCAGCTGTTCATTAAAAGTGTAATAGAATGAAGCTGAAAGGTGTAAGCCATAAGTAAAGGCGGGTTTCGGGTACCTAGACCTAGATGGACAGATCATTCGGCTACCGAACGAAGAAGCTTACTGTAAGTTTGATTGGGGCCCCCAGATCCACCTCGTCTAGGCTATAGCTATGATGGTTCACCTGGCGAGGCAGCCGAAGTTCTGCTCCATTTTCGTTTTTGAGCTTTAAAAACGTTCTTGGTAAAGGCTGCTGATATTGGCCCTGCACCCATCATCATATCATATCACATGTCATATCACAATAACTGTCAGGAATGATTAGAAGAAACATAAATTGAGGACCCAAAAACTGCTTCGAAACAGATGCCAATGAAGCCTTTAACTGTTAGGAATGATAAGAAGAAACATTTATTGTGGACCCTACAAACTGCTTCAAAACAGATGCCAATGAAGTCACAATAGCTGTCAGGAATGATTAGAAGAAATATTATTGTGGACCCTACAAACTGCTTTAAAACAGATACCAATGAAGCCACAATATCGGTCAGGAATTATTGGATGAGCGTAGCGAGCGAAGCGAAGATTCCATTTCACTACACTGGAGAAAAAATCCGGAATGTTTTGTTTTTTCTTTCTTTCTGTTTGTATTATTGTGTGTCTGTTAGCACGATTCCGGCTAAACCGATACTCCAATTGCAATAAAATTTTATGGAGGCCTTCGAAATCTCTAAACCAAGAACTACCACGTTTTTTTTAGCGTTATCGAAAAATTATTTCTCATTAAAAGTCGCAATTTTACGATTTTTTCAATTTTAAAAAATTTCTTCGACTTATAACACCTACATGCTTTATCCGAATGTAATATTTTTACACAGAACCTTAATTTTATGAATTAATATATTCGTGTGAAATTTGAGCGCAATCAAAAAATATATTTTCATGAAAATCGCAACTCTACGTTTTTTAATTTTTTAATTTTACATTTCTTCGACTTATAACACCTACATGCTTTATCCGATTGAAACGATTTTCAAACAGAACCTTAATTTTATAAATAAATATATTGGTGTGAAATTAAAATCGCAATTTTACGCTTTTTTTCGTTTATAAAATATTACGCTCATCCAACAAACGCGCCTGAAGAAGCGTTTGCGAAGCTTCCTAGTTAGAAGAAATATTATTGTGGACCCTACAAACTGCTTCGAAACAGATGCCAGTGAAGTCACAATAACTGCCCTGGAATGATTAGAAGAAACATTAGGTATTGTGGACTCTACAAACTGCTTTAAAACAGATGCCAGTGAAGCAACTATAACTGTCAGGAATGATTAGAAGAATCATTAGTTATTGTGGCCTCTACAAACTGCTTTTAAACAGATGTCAATGAAGCTGAAGAGTTAAATTAAAAAAGTGGACCGATTATTTAACCAACATACCACATCCAGTGTAAATTCTGCTGTAATCGTCACGATTCCGAACAGGATAGCACCACCGAATCTCGCTAGACATCGGCCTATTAGCCTCTTGAACGATGTAGCAAAGGTTCTTGAGAAAGTTCTCACTCAAAAATCGTTGCTTTTGCCAACCGCTTCCACATCATCCCCGAGACACAAGCTGGCTTCCGTGGGCGTGCTTCGTGGGCGACTTCCTGGCGGCAGACTCGGTACTCTAAAGCGCACATACATCTTTCATCCGTCCCCTCTTCAAACTTGTGGCCCGGCGATGGCTCCCGTCATTGGAGGATGTCTTCTGAAGTACTTCTCTCCGGAGAGAAAAATCCTTCGTCGCATCGCGCGGCTTCCTTCGATGATGCGAAATGTAGACGTGTACTCCCAAACTGGCGTCGGCGGTTTCAACATCCGACTCGTTTGCCTCGCAGGGGCATACGTGCAACGTCTTCACGGAGGTGGAATCATGAGTTTCACGACTTCCCTACGAGTCCACTCGCTTTCCGGCCTCGACCCCGCTTCAAGTACCCTTACCTTCCTTTTGCCCTTCTGGTCGACTAACTCGACAAATTGTGTGAATTCTCTTGGTATATTTACTAAATGAATTTAAATATGTAACTGAATCTGTCACACTGTGCTCTCTGTAATAGGCTACAGAGTGCCTAACGTGACCTGCATTAGTCTTTCTGCCCAAAAGAAAAGTAAAATTAAATTAATTATTATTATCTATCAAACATGAACGAGATCCAGGAAAGGTTTGGGATGAAAGTGATCAGTTTTTGGGAGCTCGGGTAGGGCAGAAGTACATCTTTTTATAAGCTTTCATTAAGAAATTGTACAAGCCCGTTCGATAAATGAAGATACGACTATTTATTCTCAAGCCGTTAGCAATTATTTTACAGTCATTTGAAAAACAAGTGTAAATTATGAATATTTTTTCATAAATGTATTTAGTTTTATTGTTATAAGCTGCAATAAACCCTGGTCTTATAAACCAAACAGCTCTTCTCTTCCTAGGCTCGGTCATCTATGTTGTTCGGCTGCGATGGTCTGGACGCCGGAGATGCTAACATAACTTGCACTCACGAGAGGATGGAGGGTAAACATGGTACTGGCGTGGACTGTACCGAGAAAGTGCCTGTCAAAACCAAAGCTACCTTTGTGAGCTGTCCTGTTGGCTTCAAGGTGGCGGAAGATTACACGATTCTAACCTGTAAATTCCCAGGGAAGTGGGACAAGGAGATGTTTACGTGTGATGGTAAGATGGTTGACGTTCATTAATAGTTTTAAGATTTATTGCAGGTTAATAATTCAACTCATTCTTATTCCTTAATTACAATTAATTTAAATTATCTATTTCAGAGATAAAATGGGTAGACGGCTTTCAGAATAAGGCACACTGCCCCAAATACATTAGTGTGTCTCGCAACCTTGGCGCTACTCACATACCACAACCTTTTCAATTTTATGTGATCAAATCAAGTATATAAAGCCAGATTTAGATGACCAAGTTGTTAGTTCAAATCATTGAAGTCAAGTTTTTTATTCAATTAGTTTTCCCTTATTGGTACCGTTTAGATGGTCCAAGTATTTGTCCTAGCGTTTGGTAAAAAGTTTTGACTTCCTATTTTTCATCAAAGCATCATCAAAGATAACGGGATTTACGACTTCTTTATTTATGTGGCAATCACATATCGATTTTGACGTTATAAACATTGTGTATTTAGTTACGTCAGAAATATACCAAGGTCACTGGCGTGGTCGGATAACGTAATTATTAAGTGCTGGCCCTAAGTACGTTTGACCACCTTATGTGCAATTTAACACCCCAAGTTAAGTTGGACACCCTTTATTGCAGTTAAGTACACTTTGTACAGTTGTTAACATTGTGTGCAATTGGACAGCCTTAGTTCAGTTCCTTAGTTAAATGTTGTAGAAGGGCTAATGCGTCACACAGCGAGTGAATGCGTGTGGGAGCTAGAAGATATAGAGGTTGGCAAAGGCGGTTGATACTAACATTTTAATTATTATAATTAATCGATATCGAGATCCCACAATTGCAGTAAAATATATTTAATATGTACACTTTAAAAAATAATATAATACATAAAAAAAAGTTCTGCATGGCAATATCTCTGTGTGAAACTTACATAACGACATGGCCTTGAGTTTCATTGGCCGTGATTGTAGTCCGTGTCATCTTGATCTCGGTTCTGACGCCATTATTCGAGCGTTACTTTAAGTTGTGTTGAAAAGAGTGACATTTATTCAAATTTCAATAACCTTGTTGTCAATAGTTTGCATTATTTTGCTTTGGAAGTTCATTGAAAGTTACATAATACGAGGGTGGTGTATTAAATTAAGCCTATCTCAGTGTGGTAAAACATACATTGGATGTGGATTTCTTGGAACGGACGGGGGTAGCTCATGCGGAACACACGAATCCGATCCGGAAGGTCGCAGTCGACACCAGCCACCGACAATCCTGACTGAATAGTTAACACACGCTTTTATTCTGTTTATAATAATTAGAATTCTTAGTTGAACCTCTTCTTAAATTACCTTTAAACCTTAAGCAGCCACCAGGAGGATAACAAAGGATGCAGGACATTTTGTTCGTGGGATAAAGCTTAAACTTTTGCGGATGTTCCTACTGGACTAACTTAAACATTTGCACAGAACTTGCAAAGTCCCATTAAATCGAACGTAGTTTACTAGTTCTGACATCCTTAAATTTCATTCAATACTCGCCGTTAACGATTCGGTTCTACTGTAGAGACAGTTAACCCCAGAATTGTTCTCCTTTCTGTCACTGATGGCCTGTTCTTGTGGTAAAGCTCTTTTCCAGTGCAGAAGTACAGGGTTCGATTTCGAAATAAGATAGATAGGATTATTTATTCACTAGTAGACTTGTATATTATACAAATATGCTTTCGTTAGGGTTTGTTATAGTAAAAAATTACATTACATACAATAAACATGCATACACGGTAACACTACACAGTAGACATACGATTATATATACGATAGTAGATATTTTAAGTTCATCAGTTCTAATCGGCTTAGGATTGTGTAAACGGTGACTTTGGAGACGTCCTAGCAACAAGGCACATAGTAAATGCTAAGAATGTTCCCGATTAGCCTCGTTCATTCTGGCGCTCTCCGCGGGTGGAAAACTATCCATCTTGAGTTCGGTGTTTCCTACTTAAAATATGCAGGTCTCTCGTTCGCTTTTTATTTATATTATCAAGCTCTGGCTAGAATTCAAACGAAAAAGTTTCAACCTTACACAGAGGATGCCGAGTCATATGTGAAAAACTCTACACACATGATTGAGCTGCTCAAAGAGTGAAGGTTCGTCCTGGGGACATTTTGGTTAGTTTCGATGTGGTTTCGTTGTTTACGAACATCCCAGTGAAGGAAGCTCTTGACACAATAGAAAAGACCTATTCAATGCCAAAGGACATCATGAAGTTGGCAAGGCACTGCATGTCGTCAACTTACTTTCTTTTCGATGGCAAGTTCTACAAGCAAGTTGAGGGAGCTCCTATGGGCTCTTCACTGTCACCAGCAATTGCCAACCTTTTCATGGTGGATTTCGAAAAGAAGGCTTTAGCTGCTGCACCCAACAAACCTTTAGAATAGATACGATATGTGGACCATATTTACGCTATATGGCCGCATGACGCTGAGAAGTTGAATGGATTTCTGCAGTATCTAAACGGTCTTCACCCAAATATTCAGGTCACCATGGAGGTAGAATCCAATAACAGTCTCCCGTTTTTAGATGTCTTGGTGATTTAGAATGGGGATGGTAGGTTGGGACACACTGTCTACAGGAAACCAACTCACACTAATCGGTATCTTAATGCGGCCTCACACCACCGCCTTGCTCAGCTGTTTTCCGTGGTTTACACTCTGGTTAGCCGTTCTAGAAACCTGACTGACGCATCTAACTCCAAGAAGGAATTTGACAATCTCCGGGTGGCACTATCTCTGAATGGATATTCGGATAGAGATATCACCAGAGCTATCAAACGGGACCGAACCAAATCCCAAGATGCTACTAAGGAGAAGGAAAAACCACAATCTAGTGCATTCCTACCATATGTCAAGGGCACTACCGATATCAAAGGAAGAATCCTCAATCGCCAAAACATTGAGACTTTTTTCTCTACTTATAGAAAAGTAGGATCCTTCCTGAGAAATGCGAAAGACTCAATCCGTCTGAAGGGAAAGGGGGTTTACGAGGTGCCATGTGGTGACTGTGACCAAACATATATAGGCCACAACAGGTAGACGCATAGCCATTAGGATCAAAGAACATTCCAATGCTGTAAAAGCAGGAGAAAAGAATTCGGCCTTGGCGCAACATGCAAAAGCTCTCTTTCATGTTAAAGATTTCGATAACACTAGAACCATTTGCCCTGTCCAGCGACTCCAAACCTGTATCATCAGGGAATCTGTAGAGATTGAGAAATGACCTCACAATCTAAACGAAAGAGACGAAAGCCAAAGTCTACCTCGTGCATGGAAGCAAATTCTGATGCCTCGGCAAGTAGCAAATAGACATAATCAGACTAAAGAAGTGCAACATCAGAACTCTACGGTGATAAGCATAGCAGTTGAGGAACATCTCACAGTTTCTGTTCTATACGATGCAGATGCTAAATCCAACAGTTCACAAGAAACCCCAGTAGGGCCAATAACAAGAAGCCGTAGTAAAAAGGTTTCACTACAATAGATTAGGGACTTGATCAAGGTTTTTAGATTTGACCTCGCCGCCCCGCACCTTTTCAGGTATATAGGGAGGCGGTCGGGCGCGTGCCAGCCACTGTGACTTTAACCTTCGTGCAGTCACAGTTACCCTCATGATGTCTGACGTAGATCAGACGAAACGTCGGTGGACGCCCAGTCTCCGCACTGGTCCATCATGTCGACGCAGTTTAACCCAAGAACCTAGTATTTTACATACAACGGGCCGCGAAAACCTGCAACAATCCATATATATATATATGTTATTTAGAAGACTTTCACGGATTTAGAATACACACATTGTATTTTCGGGTAGTCCATGTGGTTTTATTTTATTTATTCCAACGTTTCGGGCAGTTCTCCCTGCCAATCTTCAAGGAAATTAAACATAAAACAAAATAAAAAACAAACAATACTTTACTTCATAACAAACACTGCAACTACATAGACAAAAACTAAATAGCTTAGAAAACATAGGTAGGACCTACTCATGACAAATTATACAACCATGTGAAGCCATCAACATTATCATATTACTGTTTAGATGACCTCAGCATACGAGTAGATGGCTCAAGGGGATCTTGTTGGGTCTTCCTTCTCTTGTCAACTCTTGCAAGAGGACGGACTGCAGACATTTCCATATGGAGAGCTTTGTCTGCAGTCCGTCCTCCGGAAACATCCGGAAAGTGATTTTGAACCTGTTCCAACACATTTTTTCGACCAGAAGAAATATTTGTACCACCACCAACATTTGACATGTTTGGAACTGTACCTCATCCTCTTGATTATATGACAGTTTGCAAATTCATATCATTTTTCGTTCTGGGTGACACCTTGTAATCGCCACTCGCGATACAACGTGCTGCAAAACATTACAGGTTGTAGGTGATCTGTAGTGGTAGAAGAAGGATTTCTGATATCCTTTCAGATCAGAGGTCTTAGATAAATGCTCTGTCTATTGCCTCTCCACAGTTAGTCGTAGGACTTCCAGCAATCCATTTCCAGCAGTTCAATGGGTCAAGGTTTCCATATTTGAATGAAAAGTTGAATTGGTTTGTTTAAAAGATAATTTAATCCCGAAATTTTGCATTTTGTAAGTCTGGGTGTTGCGCTCTTTCAGTGGCGGAGCATAACATTTAGTTTTATAGGATTAGACTAGGTTGTGGCTGAAACAGAGAATTATTTGCCACATTTGATACTCTAATCTGCCAAGCCCATACCAACACCCAGCAGGGTCACGCCGCTGTGTTTGTATTGTACTAAACATTTGATTGTATGATTCAGAGATACCAACCGTGGAAACAACAACCGCAACAACAACAACAACAACTACTACCAAGAAGATGAACGTTACAACAAAACCGAAAACCAAACCGACAACAAAACCAACAAAAAAACCAACAACAAAACAAACAACACCAACAACCAAGAAACCCATCAGCACTGCAGACCAACCTCTTACCACTACTACCACAAACTCCACTTCTGCCACGACCACCGTGCCCGGAGCTAGCACCACGACTACTACTGCCACGACCACCGTTCCCGGAGCTAGCACCACGAGTACTGCTGGCATGACCACCGTGCCCGGAGCTAGCACCACGAGTACTGCTGCCACGACCACCGTGCCCGGAGCTAGCACCACGAGTACTGCTGCCACAACCACCGTGCCCAGCGTTATCACTACGACCACTGATGCTGCAACCACTGCAACCACCACATCCACTGCTACGACTTCTTCTACCGCGTCTTATTCTACTGCTTCTTCCTCTTCCACTAATACTACCACCATCCCAACCTCTACCACGACCCCAACCACAACCAAAACCCCTACAACAACCACGACCCCAATAACAACCACGGCCCCAACAACAACCACGACCCCAACCACAACCACAAGTAAGTTACATTTTAATTTAAAATACCTATTTTCAAGTAGAAATATGCAACGGGACAAATATTTATATTTATAGTGAGAGCATTTAGCAGAAGAATAGTACAAAATATGGTTATAATTTTTCCTTTGGTGGAAAAATCATAAACTTTCTGCTCTTACATTTGAATACCATTTTTAAAAAAAAATTGAACTTTGCAGTGTAGGGCTGCCAAATTAAAATAAATCAATTGTAGAACACGTAGAAGAACGATGTGATACGGGCAGAGGCAAATTGAAAATTTTCCGCTCTTTCACACAAACACCACTTTAAAATGAATCGGGCAGTAACTATGAGCCCCAGGGCCGAACAAAGTTTGGAGAAGTAAGAATTACATAGATGTTAGTTTTTGACAGGATTGCGCTGGTAATTATTGTTTTAATGACAACACAAATTAGTTGGACATTTTAGACAGATTTAATGGTGAATACTAAGAAGACAAGCAAAACAACAATGCTACCAACATAACATAACCAAACATCAACTAAGATCATTAAATACCGCCAGGCCTACCAATTATTCTACTACCATATGATTATTACTAACAACAACAACAACAACAAGTAAATGTGACCTGTCTGAAAAAATTATTTCCCAATACGTACTAACATAACAAATTTGCACAATTCCAATGCTTTCACTGAACAGTTTCTATCCTAAACCCATCTACACTACAAACTCATTTGTCTTTGGTCCAGATATAGGTTTTGTCATTATATCAGCGATATTTTCATTTGACTTCACAAAGACAAATTCAATATCCCCTTCCATTACCTTGTTTCGGATATCATGGTATGCAATGTCAATATGTTTAGTTCTATCGGAATCTATTACATTTTTAGCAATTTCCATAGCTCCCTGATTATCTGCAAATATCTTTTCTGGTCCTTCAACAAAATGACCTTGTCCTACCTCCAGAAAGATACTTTTTAGCCATATGATCTGTTCTACTACCTCATACATAGCTAAGTACTCGGCCATGGTAGACGAGTTTGCCACACACCGTTGTTTTCTACTTTGCCATACAATTGGTCCATTTGCAAGAAAAACAACAAACCCACTATTGACTAACGATTGTTTTGTCATTTCCCCAATCTGCGTCACAATAGACATAAATGGGCTAACCTGCCTTCTTGTATACTAAGCCCTTGTTGGCTGTACCTTTTACATACCTTAGCAGATATTTCACTTGATCCCAGTCCAACATCTTTGGTTTGACACACTTTTGACAGAGTTTACATACTGGTAGGAAAATATCAGGTCTTGTACCATTTCCCAAATACAACAAATGACCAATGGCCCTTGTTTATAAAGTTTCATTGAAGTAACCATCTTCCTCTTCTTTAAGAACAAAACCTTATCTCATTGGGGCTGAAACACTTGAACAATCTGACATGTTAAATTCTGCTAACATTTTCTGAACATGACCTTCTTGATCTACTTTCAGCTTTGACAAATGATCTCTACAGATTTTCATAGATAATAAATGTTTCACATTTCCCAAGTCTTTAACATCCATTTCACGACACAATCTTTTCTTAAAGTTTATCACCGATTCATGTTTGCCTACAATCATCAAATAATCAACATACATTGCCACAATAACATCTTTCATTACATAGATACACGGTTCACTCACACAGCGTTTCAGACCTAAAGCCTGCAGCTTCTCATCAGCTAAAGTGTTCCAGTTACGTCCTTGTTATGTTTTGAACTGGCCGGACTGGCCAAGGAAGGTACATCTCAGAAACAATAGACAATGTATTCCAGTTAGTTACCTTTATTCTTGATCTAGTAGACATCCAACATGATACAATAACTCAGCACAGCACGTAGGCCTTTCTACTGACGTGACTCATTCGCACAGTTAGCAACCTTACAGCTCGGCGTTCGCGGTTCAACTCAGAGACGTCGTTACGTGTTTAGAACCTCGGAAAACCACAGGCGTACCAACATAATAAACCACGCTCAACTTGTACAATATACAGGGGTACCATGACATAGGGAACAAACATCACACTCTTCCCCTACTAGAATATAACTTAAATTTCACAATAGAGATAATGTACATTTGATAACAAGGCTTAAATTATAAATAGAGTAATGTACATTTAATAACAAGATATAAATTATAAATTTAATCGGTCAGGTGCCTTGGTGGTTCGGGAAGAACGTCTTTAAGGCGGGTGACACAGGGGCGTTGGATTTTGGAGATTTTTGTGTGACAGGTGGGTGTGGCAGTTGAGGCTCTGTTAAAAATGGTTCAGTAATTACAGGGTGTGATTTAGGAATGTGGGGTGACATGGCACGTGATGTGGGTAATATTACTGGATTAGGAACATTTGCAGTAGGCCTGGTTGGGTAAGATGGGCTAGGAAGCTCCTTTACAAACAGTTTCATCTGATTAATGTGAACCAAGCGTATAGTTCCTCCAACATCAACAAGATATGTGGTTGCACTTAACTGCTTTTTGATGACTCCATGTAATGGATAGTCTGAGGGTTTTACCTTTACTAACACCTTACTATTTACTTCAAACTTCAACACCTTGGTAGGTACATCTATTACCTTACCAGGTTGGGGTTTTATCAAGGAAAGCAAAGTTCTTGGTTTCCGTTTTAATAAATATTCAGAGGGACTTAAATCATTATCGGACATTGGGGTAGTTCGATAGGTAAGCAAAAGTTTACATATGGTTTCTTGGATTTTTGCCTTTGATACATTGGGTTGGTTCAAACCAAGTTCTTTAGATAAGGCTTTCTTAATTGTTTGAACTGCTCGTTTACAAGCACCATTTGAATAAGGATGGTACGCAGGGCTTTTAGTTACAACAATTCCACATGAGCGACGGAAAGTTTCAAACTCTTCCGAGTTGAACGGTGGACCGTTGTCCGAAACCAGTTGTTGAGGAAATCCCAAAACACTGAAACATTGAGTTAATCTTTTATCACCTCTTAAGAATTAGTTCCATGTGACATCAACCAAACGTCTATCCAGTGTGAGGCCCTGTCAATTTGTATAAAAAAAATTTTTTGCCCATTTACAAAGAAATCTACATGTACACGGAACCATAATTCTACACTTGGCCATTTTAAGGTCATATTTGTGCTAGGTCTAAAATTTACTAGTAGACGTTCTTCACATGACCTTACTTTCTGTTCAATGTCAGAATTAATAGTAGTCCACCAACATGCCGTTCGGGCTAAAGCCTTCATTCTGACTATACCAGGGTGTTGCATATGTAACATATTAGATTTTCCTGCAATGACATAGGAATAACAACATAACTATCAGCTAAAATACAACCTTGTTCTAAAGAAAGTTCCATTCTTCTCTTGAAAAACGGTATAGAGACCGATGTTGGTAACATGGTTAGGCCATCCATTTCTGGTAAGCTCTAATATTTAATGCAAAGTAGGATCTTGGAGGGTTTCCCTAGCTTCTTCTGCAAATGTTATCGGTACTTCATTCGTTAACCAAGATACCTGGTATTCTTCAATACATTGTTGTGGTAAAGGAAGTCTGGACATAACATCGGCTGGACACATTAAAGAACCTTTCCTTTAAACAATTTTGTACTGATATGCGGACAATATTACTGCCCATCGCTGTAGACGACACGCGGCTACTACTGATATGGCTATATTTTGAGCAAAGATATGCCGTAATGGCTGGTGATCAGTCACCAGGGTAAAGCTTTGTCCGAAGAGTTATTTGTGGAATCGCTTGACCGCGAATACTAAAGATAAAGCTTCTCTATCAAGCTGTGAGTAATGTTGTTAGGCTTTAGATAATGTGCTAGAGACAAACATAATTGGTTTCTCAACAACATTAATAATGTGGCTGAGAACACCCCCTACTCCATATGGCGATGCATCTGCACCAACCACAATCGGATAACTTGGGTTGTAATGTACCAACAACTGATTATTTAATAGTAGTTCCTTACTTCTCTGGAAAGTTTGGGCACATTCCGTTGTCCATGTCCAACGAACTCCCTTCTTGGTAAGATAATACAGTGGTTTTAACAATGAAGATAAGTTTGGCAAGAATCTATGATAGAAATTTAGCATTTCTATATAGGATCTTAGTTCAGATACATTTGTGGGCTCTCTTGCATCTACAATAGCTTCGATCTTAGGACTAGATGTTTTTACTCCATTTTCATTTAGGGTGTGCCCTAAATAGTCCACTTGTTTACAGAAAAACTTACATTTAGATAGATTAACACGAACATTATATTCATTTAACCTGTACAAAACCCGATTAAGATTTTGTTTACACTTTTCCAGATCTCTTCCAGTAACTAACAGATCATCCAGGTAGCAGATTACCCCGGTAAATCCTTCAGTATTTCCTGCATGGTTGACTGGAAAATACCTGGAGCACTAGATACCCTGTAGGCTAATTTAGTGTTACGGAACAATCCGAACTCAGTATTCATTGTCAAATATTTTTTAGATTCTAGGCCCACAGATAACTGTAAATATGCATTTTGTAAATCTAGCACAGTAAAGATTTTGCCTCCAGCGAGGGATGGAAACACGTTATCCAGTTTGGGCAATGGATGAAAATCTGTTTTCAAGGCTTAATTTTAACGTTACCTTGAAGTCTACGCATATTCTCAGTTTTCCGTTTGGCTTAGGACCTTAGGTACACAAACTATAGGTGACGCCCATTCAGAATGGCTTACCTTGCAGAACCTTGGTTCCTGTCTTTACCATATCATCTAACTGTTGCTTCACTTTGGCCTTGAGTGCAAAGGGTACATTATATGCGTTATGGAAAACAGGGATGACATCTTCCTTTTACACCAGGTTAGCTTTAAATCCCTTAAAGCTACTGACTTGTCATCAGAGAATACATTTGGGAATTTGGAGTTAAGCTATTTCATGACAGTTTTAGTTTCAACTACATGTTCAATTCCCTTAATTCCATTTTCCACGTCAACTTGAAACAAGACATGAAATTTTCCTCTGCAAAATGACTGCTGGAATTTATTACTTGGTTTTGGATAAATAGTCCTACACCTGTATCCCCTAATACCTGTCTCCAATTTGGTGACAGTGTATCTAACCACAGTCTGCCTAACAAAGGCTTAAGTTGAAGTCTCGGCTCACAGACAATTAATTTCAGGACTTGACTTGGTCTATCTATTGGACTTACATTGACCTTAATTTGTCCTAAAACTTTTAATTTTTCTCCTGTGACTGACTTTAATGAGAGAGCACTTACTTTAAGTGGTTTATGACTGAAACAACTTGAGTAAGTGTCTGCTGACACTAGGCTAACACAAGCCCCACTATCGACTTCAAATTCTATATTTTTATTTTCTACTAGTAAACTTACTATCAGTGGTCCCTTTTAAATCGGGTTTCTAGCCAAATAAACAGTGGTGCCTGTCTGGGATCCCTGATTTGTTTTACTAGGCAACTGAACGGTGGTAGACATACATGCACTAATCATACTATCACTGGGTTTGACAGTCACTTTTATATTATTTTGACTGACTACTTGGGTAACCTTGGACATCCTGCTACTTTTGGTACCGCTAACTGCCTTCACAGACTGATCGATACTGGATTCACTGGTCCTTCCACTGGATTTTTCCTCCACTTCATGGACGGACTTCTTCTTTTTGCATACTCGTGACGTTTGCCCTCTCTTGTTGCATAGGAAGCAGTTCCAGTCTCGGGCAGGACAGGTTTCCTCGCTGTGGTTGCGCCCGCAGCGAGGACACGACCTTGGAGGGTGGTAGACTCGACTTGACTGACTGGACTGACAGTGTGACCCGCTGGTTGACTGGCGGTTTGGGACGGACTTTCCATCTCGGTGCTCCTGCTTGGCATATTGATGCGAATGACCCTTCGACCTCATCGGGACTCGATGGATTGATAACTGCGATAACTTTGACTGAACTTCGGCTAGCTCCATACTAAGGGCAATCGAGCTTGCGTCCACAGACTAACCTATCTCGTAGAGCTTCGTTTAAGAAGTCATTAAATTCACAATGTTCTGACAGTCTCTGTATGATTCGTAAGGAATACATTTAGGTTGGTTCTTATTAAGTGATACTTGTTTATTTTGTATTAAACATTTATTCAGTTTATGTCAGACAGCTTGGTTCACAGCCATCAACAACATGACCCTGATACACACCAGCCACAAGATCAATGGTACACACTACTGTTGTTGTTGTTGTTGTTGTTGTTGTTGTTACATATGTCAGCCATATGCTACATCTCACCCCTATCTATTTAAATGTAATTTTTTACATTTTTACATTTTTGTCAAAAGCTAAATTTTATTAGGGTGTGTACACAAACATTCACTAAAGTTACATTATGATATAGAACTAATTAAATTATTCAATACAAACTACTGTAGGGCCTTATGCTTGGCCTATTCTCTGTATCTTTCCGGTAAGTTAACAACCCTCCCACTTCTTGTTACTTTATGGTTTATAGGAGGGTCTACTCTGTCAGGAGAACTATTAACTCTACTCTGAATAGGCTCTTCAGAGGTGTTGGGGATATCTGACAGGTCAATTACTTGAGGATTAGGCTCTAAGTACTGATTCTGTGTTTCTGTTAAAACCCTCCGGTTGCGCCTTATTACTACTCCATTATTATCTCTAATCATGTATGAACGAGGGCTTTTGTGAAGCTCAATCACTTGTGCTGGTTCCCAGACTTTATCTTTTCTAAACATAACATTTGAACCAGGTTCAAGAGGTTTAAGACATTTTGCATTTTGATCATAATATGCCTTTTGTTTAATCTGCCTACTTTCCAGCTTCGGTTCTTAGTTTTAATGTTTCGGCTTAACATAATTTGAGCTGGTGATAATCCAAGACCTTGAAGAGGTGTGCTTCTATATACTAGTAAAGATGTATACAGTATACACCTCTTTACCTTCATAGCTAGTTTTCTTTAGCATATTCTTTACAATTGATACTGCCTTCTCCGCCAGACCATTTGACTGGGGGTATGTGGGACTCGATGTGACAAGTTCGATGTCCCAGTCTTTTGCAAATTCCTTGAACTCATGACTATCATAGGGCATGTTATCAGAAACAAAACAGTCTGGTGTACCCTAGCGTGCAAACACAGATTTTAATTTATGTAAAACTTCTTTTGCAGTCTTACTACTGAGTTGTATTAGTTCTATCCATTTACTATAATAGTCCGTGATTACCAAATAATTGTTAGACTTAAATTCTAAAATATCAGATGCTCCTTTTTCCCATGCTCTGTTGGGAATCCCATGAGGGATCATAGGTTCTTTTTGATTGACTTTTCTGAATCTTTCACATGAAGAGCATTTTGAAATTAAGGATTCAATATCTCTGGACATACCTGGCCAGCACACAACACTTCTCGTTCTGGCTTTACACTTTCCCATACCTGCATGTCCTTCATGTATAACATTAAGCATTAATTGTCTTAGATCAGTAGGAATAATCAGTTTGTCATCTAGGAATACAAGTCCTTCTGCAACAAAAACCCTATCTTTTACATTCCAGTAGTATTTGACATTATCAGGCACACTTGTTTAAAGTGTTGGCCATCCTTCTTTACATAGGTGAGTCAAGGTACTTAAAACATCATCATTTAAGGTAGCTAATTTAAATTCATTTTTACGATTTTCTGTCATAGGCAAGTGCTTAACTAACGTATGCACTATATACTGCAACTCTGGGTCATCCTCAATTTTATCTTTTAGATATGCTCGGGATAGTGTGTCGGCTATGTGTAACAGTTTACCAGGCACAAGATATTTGTATATCATACTTAAGCAATCTTAACAACATCCTTTGGAGCCTTGCTGTTACCTTATGTACATTTTTATTGTTTAATGACTCCAAAGGGCGGTGGTCTGTGTTAACAAACACTTAACGACTGTAAGTGTACTGGTGAAATCGCTCTAGGCCATATACTATTGCTAGTAGTTCTTTTTCTATTGTTGCTAAATTTTGTTTGCACGGGGTCAGACTGCGTGATGCATAAGCTAAAGGATGTCCATCCTGCATAAGGCAGGCTCCTAGACCATCTCTAGATGCGCCCGTCTGCAATATTAGGGGTTTATTACTATTAAAGATTCCTAGGATTGGTTTACTTATGAGACTTGATTTGATTTTTTCAATGGCTTTATCGTGCTCTGGGAACCATTGCCACAGTGTGTCATGTCTTGTAAGAATTCTCAAGGGTGCACTTATCTGTGACAGGTTTGGGATAAAAGTGGCCAAATGTTTTGCCATTCCAAGAAACCTCATCAACTCTTTTTTGTTTGTGGGCGTTTCCATTTCTACTATGGGCCTAATGTGACTATCATCTGCTGATACTCCCTGTTCTGAAATTCTCCGGCCTACATACTTTACTTCGCTGACACGATATTGAAACTTGGCTTCGTTGAACTTTACTCCTACCTTTCTAGCTCGTTCAAAAACTCTAGATAACGCTTTATCATGCTCTTCAACATCGTCTCCTGAAACTATGAGATCATCAATGTATATCTGAACATTTTCTAGATCACCAAACATTTGTTCACTTGTCTTCTTGAATACTTAGGTGCCGAACAGATCCCAAATGGTAAGCGCATAAATTTATATCTACCAAACAGGGTGTTGAAAGTACATAATTCAGTGCTTTCTTCTGCTAGAGGAATATGCCAGAACCCATCCTTCATGTCTATCACACTAAATACCTTTTTCCCTGAAAGTCCTGCTAAAATATCTTCCGGTTTTGGGATCACATGATGTTCACGTTGTATAACTTTATTTAAGTCCCTAGGGACCAAACATAATCTGAGTGAGCCATCTTGTTTTTCTATAATAACAAGACTGTTGACCCATTCCGTGGGCTTGTTTACTTTTTTATGATTTTCCAGGCCTCTAGACTAGCTAAGGTTGCTTTTAACTTGGAATGAATGCTTATGGGTACCCGCCTAGGAGGATGTACTACAGGGATGGCTCCTGGTTTAATTTCAATTTTATGACTCATAGGCAAGTTTCCTAATCCTTTAAAAAGGTCAGCATTAGTTTTGATAATTTCTGTCTTTTGCTGTGATTTCTCAAGTATGTCTACCCTCTTAATGAGGTTCAATTTTATGCAATCTCCTATTCCCAACAATGCTTGATTAATACCCTCTACCACAGTAAATTCTACAGTAGCAGCATTACCTTTACTGGTATAACACTTTAGTGTAACTACCCCTACAGGCTTTACTCTAATGTTCTTAAAGGCAACTAATACAGCAGATGTTTTAGACAATTTTGGAGGAGGAATCATTTTAGTAACTAATGGCAAGGGCAGAATGCTAGTTTCTGCTCCACTGTCAAGTTTAATTCTAACTTTCTGGTCATTTATGACAAGGTTCTCATACCATGCTTTAACATATAACCCATTAGGGCCTACCTCTGTTTCTGATTCTATGGAGTACACATAGAATTTGTTTGGACATTTATGGCCATCTAGGCTTACTTGGTTGTTTGGGTCATCTTCTTCATCTACGCCTACTTGGTTGTTTGGGTAATCTTCTTCACCTTCCGACTCTACCGAATCTTGATGCTCTTCAACGGTGTGCACCTGTCTGCCCTTAGTATTTCGACGACTGCACCCTGTTTGCACCCCTTACCGAAATGATTTTGTTAGCCGCACTTCGCACAAGTTTTGCCGAATGTTGGACATTGGCCTCTTTTATGAGTATAAGCACATTTTTTACACAAGTACGACTCTGTACTGGGGTCGGTCTTTGAAGTAGGCCTAGACCTGTTAGGTTTAAAGGTCTGGAATTGTTTATTTACTGCATTAACGGAGATGCTTTCTTTCTTTTGAATTTCTCTTGCTGTAGTTTTGCTTTCTTCAGATGACCTGCACAAGTCTGACGCTCGCACTAATGTTAGGTTAGGTTCACCAAGTAGTCTCTCCTGAAGACGCTCATCTCGAATTCCCAGCACGATTCGGTCACGAATAAGCTTCTCTATTTGATTATCAGTATTAAACTCACAATGTGAGGCCGCATTTTTTTATTCTGTTATGAACTGGTCTACACTTTGTCCTGCTGTTCCTCCTGCTGTGCTTGATTTTGAAAAATTTGAACCGCTCGAACACCTAATTTTTTCTCGGGGTACAGTATTTTTCGAACTGCTCTAACACTTTATCAAGGTTGTCTTCATCCCCATTCTCAAATTTAAATGTATTAAAGGCTTCTAGGCCTTCGTCACCCACTAGACCCAAAAACGTTGCAACCTTCTCTTCTTGTGTCTTAATAGGCTTTGGTTGCCTTCATGTAGATTAGGAATTTCTGCTTCCACCTGCGCCAGTTTTCCGATACATTACCACTTAGACTAAGTTCTTGCGGTGGTTTATGTATTCTGGACGCCTCTTCATTAATTACTTGAGCATTTATTCCTTGCTCCGCCATTTTTCGTGACGAAATACACGCGGTCCTGGCTTAGGCCTATGCTAGGGGCTACCTACAAAATGCGTGCAACACAATCTTCACATTACTGGGCTTTATATCTAGTAACTCACTTGTCTGCTCTTATCTTCCACTTCTGACATCATGTATGATTCGTTAGGAATACATTTAGGTTGGTTCTTATTAAGTGATACTTGTTTATTTTGTATTAAACATTTATTCAGTTTATGTCAGACAGCTTGGCTTCACAGCCATCAACAACAAGACCCTGATACACACCAGCCACAAGATCAATGGTACACGACTACTGTTGTTGTTGTTGTTGTTGTTACATATGTCAGCCATATGCTACAGTCTCTTCATGTTCACAATGAACTGATTTATGCTTTTCCCTTCTTTATGACTGCAAGAATGGAAATGGTATTGCTCCGCTATGACTAGGCGTTTAGGGGTGAATTGACTTTTCAGCACGGACGAAATATCTTGAAAACTTACTTCAGAAGATCGATGGTCTGATCTTGACTGACTTGACTTAATTGACGTTGACTTTGACTGGCTCGGGTAGGCCTATGACTTGACTAGATCGTTTTTTACTTGATGATTAATCACGCGTCGTCTATTATAGGCTCCAATTAATGTTTTTATTCGTCGCCAAAAATGTTATGTTTTGAGCTGGCCGGACTGGCCAAGGAATCTACATCTCAGAAACAATAGACAATGTATTCCAGTTAGTTACCTTTATTATTGATCAAGTAGACATCCAACATGATACAATAACTCGGCACAACACTTAGGCCTTTCTACTGACGTGACTACTTCGCACAGTTAGCAACCTTACAGCTCGGCGTTCTTGGTTCAACTCGGAGACGTCGTTACGTGTTTAGAACCTCGGAAAACCACAGGCGTTCCAACATAATAAACCACGCTCAACTTGTACAATAAACAGGGGGACATAGGGCACAAACATCACAGTCCTGATTGGTGTAAACCGTATAAACTCTTGTTTAATTTCCACACATACTCTTTGCCACTTTTGTCAGTTTCTTCATACCACTTTAGTTGTTCTACATACACATCATCTTTAATCGGACTTTTTAAGAAAGCTGAATTTACATCATAATGGTCAACAGTCCAACCATTTTCTATAGCTAGGGCTAACAAAACTCTTACAGATTTCTTTCTTAGCACTGGACTATAAACATCAAAATAATCAACATTTGGAACTTGGCTAAAGCCTTGAGCTACAATCCTTGCTTTAAAACGATCAACATTTCCATTTTCATTTGATTAAATTTTAAACACCCATTTGGTTCCAACAACATTTACATTATGTGGTCTCTCGACAACTTCAAACACACAGTTTTCAAGCATGTTCTGCATCTCATCTCTCATGGCATCTTTCCACTTACCTGCATATTTGCCTGACAAAGCTTGCTCTACATTCTTTGGTTCAGTTTCTAGGTTCAAATTTGCTACATTACAACAGGGTCCTGTACAAGTTTTCTTTGGCTTTCGTTCTCTACTAGATCTCCTGAGATCTAGTTCTGGTTCTCTATCCTCTTCACTCTCTCTATCTTCCTCTCTTTCTCTTATCTCATCATCACTGCTATCTTCCCCTCTTTCTCTTATCTCATCATCACTGCTATCTATACTTAAGGAATACAGATTTTCCTTCCTACCATTTACTGACACTTTTACACCCTTATCATGTTTGAAAGGAAAAACATTTTTATCAAAGACAACCTCCCTGCTCACCTCTATTTTTCTTTTCTGAATATTCTTTAGTCTGTAGGCACAAGCATAGCTGCTGGAAGCCCAAGTACACGCACTCAATTTCTCTCACATCTAACTTTTTACTTCCAGAGATTATAGTCATCAACGCTTTACATCCAAATACCTTAAATATCTCTAACACATCTAATCTTAGCTCCTTTTCTGAACATAATTCCAGTGTTATTTTTCCCTTTGTTTCTACTGAAGGGCAAATGTTTCTAATACAGCATGCATGACTTAAAGCTTCTACCCAAAATTACTGTGGTAAACCTGATTCAACAAGCATACACCTCACCATGTTTAACAAAGTCAAGTTTATTCTTTGTGCCATACCACTTTGCTGTGGTGTGTACGGTGCTGTAACTTTGTGACCAATACCATTTTGTTTCAAATAGTTTTCAAAATCTTTTCCTTTATATTCTCCCCCATTGTCTGTCATCAGAAAATTTTATGACTTGATTATTTCTTCTACTGACTCTTTGAAAACTTTGAATCATAAGACATTCTCCCTTACTTTTAATACTCCAACAGAGCTAATTTGAATAATCATCCAAAAATGTTGAAAGTATTTCCACAAAGTCTTCTGACACATTCTCGCGGTTGCCCGTAAAAGGGGAGTTTCATCCTGAAACACATGGCGAGACTTGGGTCGTCGTCGGGGAACTTCCTCTTCCCTTGATTAACCTCCGACGGCGCCCGACTAAACAAAAAGGGTACGTTGATACCACTGACGGGGGGACGACCGACGTGGACGAACCCTCTGCCTTCCAAATAGTCCTTGTGGCTGGTTCTGACCAGCCAGGCCTGTCCACGACCTTGTCTTCGCAGTTCTCCCTTACGTCCCTTCCCTTACGTCTTTAGATCTAGCCAAGTTGCATAAATATGAACGAAATGCATATATTCCATCAATCATCCTAAGGATAAATGAGTCATAGGTCCTCCAAGATCAGAATGAATCAAATCAAGTGGTCTTTCAGTTCTGCACTCCGTTCTAGACACAAACCTTTTCCTTTCTGCCTTTCCTAAAACACATGTTTCACATATTCGTTCTTTCTCTTCTACGCTTCCTTTGTCTAAAAACAGTAAAGCAATATCTGCCAACACTTGTTCACAACTGTGACCTAGTTTACGATGCCATAGCTCGGAAGTTGCTTTATGGGCACTTGCATTTACAGTCTTAGAACACTCATCAGTTTCAACGTCTACATAATTAGCATTTTTACTGAACTTGTTTAAGGTATCAACAACAAACAGTTCACCCCTTCTGATTGCAGTAAATATTACTTTACCAGCCTTTGATTTTATTTCTGCCTTATCCAAAGCATAAGTTACTAAGTACCCACGCTTCACTAACTGGTTTACTGAAATCAAGTTTACATTTCATCTAGGTACTTATAATGTATTTTCTGAACCATTATCTATTCCACCACATGCATCAACAAGTTGAAGTACAATGGTACCTGATCCAGTAACGTCTCGTTTCTCTCCATCTGCGATCGACACTGTTCCCTTCACATCTTTAACTGTTTTCATGTACTCTGAATGATATGTCATATGGTCTGTAGCTCCACCATCTAACAACCATTCAGTTATTTTACAGTTTTAATCAACACCTTTAGTGCTACACAAAGCTACATATTCCCGTTTCGCACTTGCAACAGTTGCTTTTTTCTCCGGTTCTTCCTGTTTCTTATCTTCTTCTTTCTTCTTGTCCTGGTGTTGGCCTTTTTTCGGTGCACGACAGTGTTTAGCCATGTGACCGAACTTTCCACAGTTGAAGCAGTTTCTATGAGATGGCTTGTCATCCTTTCTCTAGAATATTTTTCACGATTTATAGGTGTAGGCATATACGATGTTTTTCTTGCTAACAGAGCTTTGGCTTGCTCCTTTTCTTGCTCTATCCTGGTTTCTTCTGCTATGAGAATAGGCTTTATCTTTGAAAGGGTCAGACCTCTTTCATCTCTTGCTGTATGTCTTACAACACCATCATATTCTGCCGGTAAACCCATCAGAATGAGCAAAACTAAGGTCCTTTCTTCGAACTCAACCAGGCCTGTGTTTGTTACTTCTCTGTGCCTAGCTGTTAATTTAGCTATATATTCCCTCATAGTTACACCTTCTTCTTTATCAAACCGCATCAATGACTTTAACAGGAGAATCTGTTGAAATGGATCTCTCTCACAATTATTTTTCTTCAATACGTCCCAAGCCTCTTTTGCCGATTTTACCTCGCCTATGTCTTCGAGATAAATGTCTTCTACACTCTGTTTGATGAAAGCAAGGGCTCTTTTATTTGCTGATTTTTGACTGACTGTTAATTCTTTTATCCCAATATTCTGCCATCCCGGATCAATAGCTTCCCAACAATCTCTACTATCTAATATCGCTTGCACTTGACATGACCAAGCATAATAAATTTTTGATCCAACTGATCGTGTTGCTTTCTCTTGAATCTTGATGACGCCATGTCGTCTAGGTTGGGCGTTAAACCTAGGCCTAGATTTTCCTCTGTTCTTTTTTCTCGATCACGTTTCTACCCTCTCAACTATTTTCACTTTATTTTCAACAATTTATTACTATTACGATACAACTTTATAACTTTTCACTGATATCACCATTTTTTTACGCACCTGGGCTTATTACCGGTTAGTTTTTGGCAGGATTGCGCAGGTTATTAATGTTTTAATGACAACACAAATTAGTTGGAAATTTGAGCCAGATTTAATGGTGAATACTAAGAAGACAAGCAAAACAACAATGCTACGAACGTAACATAACCAAACATCAACTAAGATCATCAAATACCACCAGACCTACCAATAATTATTATACTACTACCATATGATTATTACTTACAACAACAACAAGTAAATGTCACCTGTTCTCACAAACTCAACAAAAGATCGGGCAAAAGAATGTGGAAATTAAGATTCGAATTTCGTGGGTATATTAAAAATGTTTCTAATTCATATTAAAATCATCCTGAAAATAATATATGATAATTACTTTAGGACCCAGGGAAGTCGAATGTGTAAAATAATTTACTTATAAAAGAGAGAACTGTGCAAATTGCAATCAGGATTTTTTCCTTTCGTTAACAATTTCACATAAAGACCTGATTCAAAATAATCGGGTGATAATTTTGATGGTAAAGGCTATTTTAGCGGGAAAAGTGACAATTTTGCGATAAGCAGAATAATGTGAATTCGTGACAATGCGGAAATTTTTCGATTAGTTTAGTCCTAGTTGCACCATCATTCCGCTTTGGACATTTCCAGCTTTGGATACATAGTCACGAGGCCCAAATTTATCGCACGATATCTTTTAAGGTGGTTTTTGTGAACAAGCTGAAAGATTCTGATTAGTCCTAATTGCAACATTATTCTGCAAATTTGTAAATTGTGATTTTTCCGATTTTGTCTAGCTCCAAATTTTTTTAAAGATGTATTTTTGTTTAATTGCTGGATCTTTTTGATTGTTCTCAGCCAGATAAGTACCGTTTTTCTGCCAATACTAAAAATTTGAAAATTTATTCCCCCCTGACAGCCCTGGGGCCCAAAGTTACTATCAGATATATTTGGAAACGTTTTTTTATAAAATAATGGACAAATTTAATCTACATACGTTCCAATTTGCATCTTCATTCTGTTATTCCGCAAAATTCCTCAAATTTGAATATTTGTCCTCAGCCCAGGTGCCAAAAGTTTACGTAAATTGTTTTGTTAATCAGGCAATTTCTTATAAATTCACGACATTAACAAATCCTTATTACAATTTGCACTGTTCTTATTAAATTAAGAAAGCTCTACCGCCCCTCAATGAAAGAGCGGAAAATTTCCAAATTTTCAATAGAGGAAAAATTCCTCTCACATGTCGCACTATTCTATCACTATATCAAGCTAGTAACCCCGACTTATATTTATTATAAGTATATACATATTATTATTTAGTTGCAAGATAGAATCCTGAAAGATGTACAACAAAATGTGAAAACGTACAATAGAAGCAATTTCGATGTCAACTATCTGGGGATTGATGTGTAATGACCTGAAAAGAGATTTGTAGGACAAATTTTATGCTGTGAATTTCGTTTATTCGTTAAAATTAAAACCTCTTAGTTTTCACGACGTTAAAATGTGTGTAGTCTATTTCAAAGACAAAGAACTGAATATACAATTTCTGAGTTTAAAGGCTATTCCAGAGAACTAGTACCGATATTTTGAAAATGAATAGAAAATGCATGAATGTTAGTCGAATGAAAGATAAATTTTAATTAAAAATAACTTTAAAAACATTATGTACAAGACAAAAGTCCATTTTGGATATTATATGCAAATTTTGGGTAAATAAGATACTGAGAGTTCTAAGTGCAAAAGGTACATAATTTTAAGCTGTGATTTTTTTCGACTCACCTTTATCTCCGTACTGAGTATAAGGGAAAATAATTTTCTGAAATAATGTTTGATGTGTGATTTTTCACATGAAACAATTAAGAGTTTTGAACCGGTGGACGAAAAAAATCGTATATCAATCGTTATTTCAGAAAATAAAATTCCCTTATACTCAGTACAGAGACAAAAGTATGTTGAAGCAATAGTAAAAAATCATAGCTTAAAATTAAGTATTGCATCTAGAACTCTTAATTTCTTATTGACCCAAAATTTGCATAAAATGGAGCTTTTAGCCCGTAAAAAACCTTTTTTATTTAAGTCACTCTTTCATATAACCAACTTCAGCCATTTTTCTTCGACTTTCAAAATATCGGTTAGAGTGCTCTGGAATAGCCTTGACCATACAAACACTATTAGTGTGACGTCATTCCATCAAGGCCGCCCCATATCAACGCATAACAACGCCCAGTTTTGACTACAAATACGGTTTTGTTTCCACTACAAACCAATGTGTAGTACAAAATTTCGACGAAGTCTCCCAAAGGTCATTAAACGTTTCACAATCGCGTATTATTTCCCGATGAGTTCGACACTATTACAACGAGGGAAAATATAATTTATTGAAACCATGAATGTGAAGCATTATTTCCATTAAAATTAATGTAGGCTTTGATTGAAGGTTTACTATAACAATATTATTCAAACTGACAGTATTGGCAAGTGCAGTAAGCGTGCGACTCTGATTCGGGAGGTCTTGGATAAGAATCCAGACAAGACTGGCAATTCTGACTGAAGGTTTTTGTGAGGTTTTCCTCGGTCGTTAGTGCGAATGCAATGGATTGAGTCCTCTAAGACAGCTCTCAGACATCCCTTCACAGATATCCGTACTCCAATATACCCAGTTATACACCTGAAGAGGGACATGCAGATTGCATCTTGGGCAGGTATCCTACAAACAATTCTTATATTATGTTCAAGCTATGAGTCTGAAGTATTCTGTATTTGGGTAGAGCAGGCGATAAAGAATGTTTGTTGCTGTGACTTCTGTTCTTTCAGTGCCCACTGTGTTCTACGGCGTGACTGGAATAGGCGTGATTCTTCCTTCATCGGTCTCGATGACTTATCCGGAGGCTACTGCAAGGTGTGCCGTAGACGGTGCGCACGTCATGGTTGTGGATTCACCCGCCAAGCAAGATTTTATTTTTAACCTTTCTAAAATCCATGGAACGCCTTGGCCTGATGTTTCTGTGGATGGCGACTTTTGGTCAGGTGCAAAGATGAACGGGGGTTCTTGGAGTGATAATCGAGGTAAGCTGTAATAAAGATACGCCTGGTCGACGAAGGTGTCTGAGAAGTGAAGCCAAACGACGACTTGTGGATCGTAAGTGACAAACTAAGTGTGGCTCGTTGGTCTTTGGTCAGCATCTCTGCGTCTGATGCAGACGGTCCAGGGCTCGATTCCCGTTAAAGCCAGAAGTTTTTTAAATTCTCATTTGGACTTAAGTCCATCAGTTCTTGTGTTAGGTATTTGTAAACGGTGACTTTGGAGCCGTCCTAGCAACGAGGCACATAATAAATTCAAGGTTGTACTGAATCGGCCTTGTTGATTCTGGCGTTGATCCGCGGGTGTTCGCAGTGTCCATACCACTGATTGCTATATTTCCTATTTTAAAAAATATATATCGATCTTTGGTTGGTTATCGCTCACTCGTCGATTGCGTCGGGGCCTACAAGGTTGGCTTGGTCGCTATGGTTTACTGCCCCCCACTGAAAATCAGTTATATAACTGAGTGGGTAGACCCTAAATAAATGTTGTATTATTTATTATTAAAGCGTAGAGAGGTAATCTAGGCGTTGTTGCTTTACAGTGAAGTGTATGTTAGCCTTTGGGTTCTATTTACAAAGCTTAAATTGATGTCGATCGTCAAGTTGTCGCACGAGCTAGTAAACATAAAGTGGTCACTAAAATAATTGCAAAATGGTTACCCAGAACTTATACAAATGACGTAATTGACAACGAATGTCATTATTTCATAGTTTCAGTGAATTAATAATGCCATTAAAGAAAAGCGTTATGATTTCACAATACAATCTTAGTTTAAAAGGAATCTAGGTGCCTGTTAGGGCGCCTCAGCCATGCCGCGGTGCGCTATACTCAGGCACCTTAAACAGCAAGCAGAATTGGGGTGATTTCAAGGTGTCACCCAACCGTCATGAAACGTGAAGTGACCTTTAAAACTATCAAAATCAAGGGGATTTGGGTACCTGACAACACATGCCAAATTTGGTTGGTGTAAGAACATTCCTTCTTGGTGAAAAAATGACTTGAAACATGCTCAAAATCACTTAAAGGATGTTAGTCTAGGGTGACGGTCGTTCGCCCGCAGCCAAGCGCACGCGACTGCTAGTAGGCGACGATAACTCGGCCCTGGTTGGGGGATTTTCAGCTATCTGCACACGCCGTCCCGAAAGATTTACAATCTTGAAACTCGGTATATGACCTGATATGTGGTCAATGACATACCAAAAAAAAATCAGCCCGATCCGATAACCCGTTCTTTGTTAAAAAAAGTGCGTAAAAATAGATAAAATCTTTCGGCTGGCTGTTGGTTGGTTGGGGGGGGGGTAGTGGATTCTGCCATAGAGGATTAAGAGCCTACAGCGAAAACGGTACATCTAAGAACTATGAAACTTGGACCACACTTAGATGTATCTCAGACTCACAAACTTTCGCCGAGATACAAGCAATATTCCCCCCCCCCAACCCCTCCCCCTAAATCATCCCCTAAAATTAAAATAATTCATAGCTCTAACCCAAAATTGAATTTTTATACAATATAGTTATGAAAATTGTGTTCTTAAGTGTTTTAATCCAACCGGCCTATTCTCATTATATAAACCACATTTTGTCAACCCCCATCCCTAATAGTTTATATTATTTCTATCTTGATTTCCAGCTTCCACCACGAAAGCATCTTATGAGTTATCATAATGAAATTTGACATGATGGTACAAAATAATATAAAAAGTAATCCGCCGAGAGGCAATTAAACGATATTCCACCCCCAACAGCCCCTAAAACTGGAATAATTCATAGCTCTATACTAAAATTGATGTTTTATTCAAATTAGTTATTAAAATTATGTTTTAATGTGTTTTAACCCAATCGGCCTATTCTCATTTCCTAAACCACATTTTTTAAACCCCCATCCCTTATAGTTTATATAATATAACCTTGATTTCCAGCATTCACCATGAAGGTACCTAATGAGTTATCAGCATGAAATTTGGCATGATGGTACATAATAATATGAACAATCATTCGCCGAGAGGCAAACGATATTCCACCCCAAACACCCCCTATAATCCCCTAAAATTGGAATAATTAATAGCTGTAACCCAAAATTGATTTTTTATTCAAATTATTAAATTATGTTTTAATGTGCTTTAACCCAATCGGCCTATTCTCATTTCCTTTACCACATTTTTTCAACCCCCATCCCTAATAGTTTATAATATTTTTACCTTGATTTCCAGCATTCACCATGAAGGCACCTAATGAGTTATCAGCATGAAATTTGGCATGATGGTACATACTAATATGAAAAATCATTTGCCGAGAGGCAAGCGATATTCCACCCCCAACACCCCCTAAATAATCCCCTAAAATTGGAATAATTCATAGCTCTAACCTAAAATTGAATTTTTATTTAAATTAGTTATTAAAATTATGTTTTCATGTGTTTTAACCCAATCGGCATATTTTCATTATATAAACCACATTTTGTCAACCCCCATCCCTAATAGTTTATATTATTTTTATCTTGATTTCCAGCATTCACCACGAAGGCTTCTTATGAGTATAATCATGAAATTTAACATTATGGTACATAATAATATGAAAAATAATCCGCCGAGAGGCAAGCAACACCCCCTTAAATTGAAATAATTCATAACTCTAATCTAAAATTGATGTTTTATTCAAAAAAGGTGGTTGTAAAAATTATGTTTTAATGTGTTTTAACCCAATCGGCCTATTCTCATTTCCTAAACCACATTTTTTCAACCCCCATCCCTTATAGTTTATATTATTTTCACCTTGATTTCCAGCATTCACCATGAAGGCACCTAATGAGTTATCAGCATGAAATTTGGCATGATGTTACATACTAATATGAAAAATAATTCGTGGCGATGCAAGCGATATTCCACCGCCAACATCCCCTAAATCATCCCCTAAAATTGGAATAATTCATAGCTCTAACCAAAATTGTATTTTTATTCAAAGAAGTAAATTATGTTTTCATGTGTTTTAACCCAATAAGCCAATTCTCATTTCCTAAACAACACTTTTATAACCCCCATCCCTAATAGTTTATATTATTTTTACCTTGATTTCCAGCATTCACTATAAAGGTACCGAATGAGTTATTAGCATGAAATTTAACATGATGGTACACAATAATATGAAACATAATAATCCGCCAGGAGACAAGCGATATTTCACCCCTACTGTTCCCTACCACTATTTACTTTGGGAAAAACGTTAGGTCGTATGTATTACAATTTGTAATATTTTAATTGCTGATTAAAATTATGCGTCAATGTGTTATAGTCCGGTCAACAAATCATTCACACAAAAACCCAAGACGACATTAACCATATATAATTTTTTAAAAAACATTGAATATTGTCAACTAGGCCTACATATTGTAAACAAAAAAAAAAGATGGTAGCTTTTGTTTCTAGACAATCTGTTTTAAAGGCACTGTATCCACCTTTACACGTATATCACATATTTCAAGCCTTGATATGAAACAAACAACAAAAAGATGTAATATCCCCCCAAAATACAAAAAATTGTAAAAAAAAAAAAAAAAACGGCAGCCAAGCTCTCCTTCCAAAGTCTTCGGCTATGAATGCTGTGAGATATAGAAGTTGAGCCAAGCATTTCATTCTTTCTCCCTAGTTTCGCATTGAAAAGAAGTAAGATCATTTCGCCTGTTGACGAGCGCCAAGCCAACCCTTTTCGTAATAAAAAAAGGAAAAATTTTAAACACAAAATCATAAAAAAAATCACTTGGCCATTGACTTTTTAGAGTCCTCGTACCAAAATCAATAGCCAAGTAATTTTTTATGATTTTGAGTTTAAAAATTTTTCCTTTTTTTACCACAAAAAGGGTTGGCTTGGCGCTCGTCATTAGGCGAAATGATCTTACTTCTTTTCAATGTGAAACTAGGGGGAGAAAAAATGAAATGCTTGGCTCAACTTCTATATCTCACAGCATTCATAGCCGAAGACTTTTGAAGGAGAGCTTGGCTGCCGATTTTTTACAAATTTTTTGTATTTTGGGGGTTTCTACTACTACTGACCTAATGTCTTATTCGTCAGTTTCAATTGCCCAGCGATACTGACCAAATGGGTGGGGCTACAACGTTCATATTTTAAAAAGGTTAATAGTGATAGTTCCATTTGAAAGAAAAACTTGAAAAAGTTTGCTGGAAGGATTCCAAATAAAGGTTTAATTTTCAGCCTTCTACAGACATACAATCAATAAGTAACTATAGTTACTTGACAATGATCGCCTACATTGTTTACAAAAAGCAAGTCTTTGGGCCCTAGATATTTTACATTCATTTGTTAATTGGTAATACCACAGCAATTAAATCGACTTTGATAAAATTATTATATTTTAACAAATAATTTTGCAATAGAACTTAAAAAAGTAATGAGATCCCACACATAACAAAAGTTTGTAAAAATACAGCCAAACCTTACACACTCAAAAGAAATTAGATCTAAAATAAAGGCCAAGCTCATCTAACCTTCCCCATTTGTGCATTCTTAATTCATAAACGTACAGTGTCTCGTAACAACATCCTAGAAAAGCTTGGCAAAATAGAATTTGCATGACCATTACGTCAAAATTAATACTAGTTGCATGACCATTACGTTTAAATTAATACTAGTTGCAAATTTATTTTGCCAAGCTTTTCTAGGATGTTGTTACGGGACACTGTACGTTTATGAATTAAGAATGCGCAAATGTGGAAGGGTAGATGAGCTTGGCCATTTTTTTAGATCTCTTTCTTTTGAGTGTGTAAGGTTTGGTGTATTTTTAGAAGTTTTTGTTATAACGATAAATAAATAGTTTTTAAATCTAACAACGGGCGATTTTGGATGTACGTTTTTATCTCCTTTACTCTTCACTGACCACCATTTATTAAGTTATCTATGTTTTATTTTTTGTGAAAACAAAAATTAGTTGTCATTACGTAATAGCATGACTAGATTGAAAAATATTACTTTTTACAGTTAACGTGATTTTTAAAAAGATTTGCAGCTTTTGACCTCCAGTGCAGATTAAATGGGGATAAAGCTAAATCGAATGCAGTAGTGCCAGCATCTCATAGTGATCACACGCTGTATAACATTGAGTGACGTCGTCACAAATGTATAAATTATTATAAATATAATATCATATAAATTACTTATCAGTAGGTCAAACGTTTCACCAATTCCCAAGATTGCATGTACCCCCCCCCCCCCTCCCCAACGCCACCACACTGCTCTAGTATTTAAAACTATTTTCTCGGAATATATCTATCATGTACTGTACGGTCAGCATAAGCAATGACTTTGGTTGCTGATATGTTCTCGGCTAGCAAGAAAGTATTTGAGATAGGTCATTGGCGAATGTTCATATACTATTGGAGGCTGTGAGTTCACAAAAACAAACAAAAAACATGTGCATGTAAAACAGTAGTTAAAGATTTCTAAATTTCGTGGATCGGGAAAACACTCCCGTAGATGTAATTGATGTTATGTAAATCAATTTGGAAATTACAAACTCCATCTCAGTGGGGTATCGAACCCCGGTCTCCTGATTGCCGGTAGAGTGCTTTACCCCTAAGCTACCGAGACGGTTAATTTCATAACATCTGAATTGTTGGTGCATTGTAGATCTGAATAGATTGGAACAGTACTGGAGTACTGGGGTTCGATACCACGCTGAGATGGATTTTTTTTTAAATTTCAGGATTGATTCACATAAAATCAATACACCTACGGGAGTGTTTCCCGACCAAAGAAATTGAGAAATAAACCCTCGCTCATTCCTGCGTTAGGTACTGCAATTATGATTCGTGTTTAGATTGTCAGCTCAAAGACAGCAGAATTGTTGCAGTACTGTTCCAATCTATTTAGATCTACAATCTAACAATCCAGTTTTAAGATGACTATTTATGTTTTTTTTAAATATTTATCACGAAAAATCATAACAAAAATAGAAAAATGTCGTAAAAGTACGGTAAAATGAGAAATATTTCTTCATGTGTACCCAAAAACGTGGTTATTCGAAAGTCCCCAAACAATTTCAGCAATATCGGAAACATAGATTAGAAGTATTCGCCAAGATCATCCAAAAAAAATGTATAATCAATTTTGGAAGATAAATATTTTTTTTACTAAAAGGAGGTGTTGATGCTAAATATTTAACTACCTACAATCAGCCGCAATATTTGTTCACTATATTATTGGACCCTCCATCTAAAATGCTTTGTGTTGTTTCAGGATACCCTCTGGCTGCAAGTCTTTTGTTCAAATGGACACAGGGCCACCCTCGTGCCGGGGCTACCTGCGTCAATTATAACATTAATAGTCAAAGTCATTATTCTAAGGGTGGAGATGAATGCAGTACAACCTGGAAGGCCCCCTTTGTTTGCCTGCGCAATTAAAGATGCAGTGATAGAAACAGAACCGTTAAGTTCACGTTAATAATATTATTATGATACCCTTTTAGAGTAGGTGAGGTTAAGTTAAATAATGTGTAGAACTAAACACTCCTCAAAGGAATTGAAAACAAACTGGTTACGATAATCAACGACTAATCAATCAACTTTTATCAGGTTTGCTGATTTGATGATAACCTACTTTTTAAATACATATGAATAAAACTTTGTATTTAAGTGATTGATAACATTAATGACAGACATTATGTATGTAGGCCTACCTTTATCCTTTCAGGTTTTCAACATTGAACATAAACCATTAAGTCAGAAAATGCGTAATAATTTGGAAGTTTTTTATCATTTTGTCAGGTTCTAAATACTAGAAAATTATTTAATGTATTATTCATTTATTTCCGATGATCAATTTATGAAAAAGTGCTTTATCTATAATTTGTGCTTAAATAATTTATTTTTACAAAATGTTAGAAAATTTCTAACATATGTGACCGACATTGAATGAGAAATATGAAATCTGGTAAAATGATCGTGTCATGTCACCTCTTAAAGAGTTCGTTATTTAAACCTCTGTTGTCATGCTTATTCACTGTGTCAATTAACCTGATGAAGGTGAAATTGTGAGTCGTTGAAATATCATAACCAGTGTTTATTTAAATTTATTTGAGTAGTGCATAGTCCCACAAACTGATGTTTACTTGTTAAATGTTAATTTCGTTACTCTACACTCACTGAATAAATATGTATATCAATATATTTGACAAAACAATAAACAATAAATGTTTTTAAATTTAAATTTGAATTCTCGTGAATAATAAACATAAAATAAATACTTTGGCAAGTGAATGGTTTCTTATGCAAAACTTTATCTGTCCCATTTTTCCTGGTATATGATTCACTACATTATCCACACATTTATGTTCGAACTCGGCTTTATAATATTCACTTACTTCGAAATAATATGTCTGTACATGCGTGTGCAACGTGCATGTTATTGAATAATTGTTGAACAATATGAAAATAATACATTAGAAACAGTGTGCTAATCGCGAAAATTTATATATGTTGTAGGGAAATTGTCAGAACAGAATAGTATTGTCTTAGATTTTTAAAAGGCACTGTTATATGACTTGTGTGGAGATGGGTGAACCAATACAGATGCTTATCTCTGTGACTTTGATTGTTTAAGTTTGTGGTGGAACTAAAGATAAAAGATGTTCTATTTTCAATAGTCGTGCGCAGATGGTTTGAACGATAGAAGAAAATTGCCTAAGTCGGGTGGGGCTAACGCACTAGACAACGACGTTGTGGGAAACTAGGGCGCTTCAACCAGTTAGGTCACATTGCGCCACATATGAAATTGAAAGTTTATGAGATGATTTAATGGTGTATTTGATGATTAGATTGTTTTCTATGTGTATATATAACAAAATAAAATAATGATTATGATAGTAATAGCAAAACAAAAGTTATTTATGTGAATGGAAAATAAATAATATTTTAAAGAAATGAGTATGATGTGAATTAAATTTTGTTAAATAGATTACTTTGGATGAGAAATTTAGAAAGTTTGTCGCCGTTATCATATGATAGAAGTTCTTTATATGAATGGGAGAGATCAAATTGCGTGCGCAAGGCATCATATTTGGTACATTCTGCTAGCATATGATGTATGGTTTGTTACGTCTAGGGGTAGTAAGTAACAATAATCAATGCTGATATAATTATTCAGTATTTATTTAAATTAATCTTCAGAAAATACAGAAAGAAACCATTCCTTAAATCACCACAATCCAATCCATAAACACCTTCTTCTGTTTTTCCCACCGCTTGCTTAGGCTGTCTCCCAAAGGGATTCCAATGCCTCCTAGATACTCCCTCCAACTTGACTATACACACATTGACCTGACTAGGGCAAGTTAGGTTATACCTAACATTCTCCCCCCCCTTTTTCTTCAGACCACACGATGACGAAGATTGTAAGGATGGTCAGCTTTAGGGGGTGGGGGCGCAGGCCGGACCACTGGTGCTGGAGGAAAATCAGTTATCGGGGCCCAGTCAGGTGGATCCATATTGTGCAGCAGTTGGTTAATGTTTGCATGACCAGCAGATTTACCCGTTCGCTGGTCTACAAGGTCATACACGTTATTGCCAATCTTGCGCACAAGCATGTATGGTCCATCTCGTTTTAAAGCAAGGCTTGCCGAAATCCCCTTACATGCATCACTGAGAGTGTGTTGGTCTCGCCACACCAAGTCACCTACACGAAACTCAACATCTTTGCGTCCGGAGTCGTATCTTGTCTTTTGACTATCATGCAGTTTTCCGGACCTAGCAGCTGCAAAATCCCTAGCATCAGTCAGACGGTTTAACAGGTCTGCTGCAAAATTTTTGGTTTCCGCTGGCAAATTGATATTGTCTTCTTTTCCGTCTTCTGTATCTTGTGGGGACCATGGAGCTCGAAGTTCTCTTCCGTAGACTAAAAATGCCGGAGAGTACCCAGTAACTGAGCTAACTGAAGTACGAAGAGCAAAGAGTATTTCAGGCAAACAAGAGTCCCAATCCCGATGTGTGTCACAGTATGCCTTGAGAGTTTCCTTGAGAGTCGCATTGTACCGTTCTACATTTGTCCCGCCGGGACGGTAGGGACTGTGTGCCTCTCAATGATTCCCATATGAGACAGTACACCCTTCCACAGTGCACTGACAAAGGGCTTTCCATTGTCACTTGAAATGCTCTTGGGGAACCCATGCCTTGTAAATACTTCCACCATACATCGGACTATAGATGAGGTATTAGGGTTTTTAATAGGAAATACCCCAAGTACTTGGTGAATTTGTCCACAATAAACAATAAGTGGTTGAAATGGCGTGGAGATGTCGGAAGTGGTCCCACAAGGTCAACGCTATGAGTTCATCCATGGGGCCACTAGGAAGTTTGCTGTCCATTTTGCCTGTTGGTTTCTGACGAATAGGCTTCAAAGTTTGGGCAAGATTTGCAAGAGCGAACAAATTTAGCAATATCGGGACGCATCCCCATCCAAACAAAAGAGCGTTGTACCCTTTTTAAAGTTCTGAAGAACCCCCCATGCCCAATTAAATGGGTGGTTGTGTTCAGCTGACAACACCAAGGACCGAAGAACTTTAGGAAGCCAGGTTTTGCTGTAAGTTCCCTCTTTGGTTCCTGGGAGTCCAGCAATGCGCCTCACTAAAACGCCCTCCTCATCCAATGCACTTTCTTTAGCCATTGTCTGCACCCAAGCTGCAAGCCGCACATTTGTAGGTAACTCACCTGTGAGCATAAAGTGTGCTAAAGGTCGAAGGTCCTCATCCTTTTTCTGAAGTCCAATGAGCATGGGTTTGTCCTTCAGAACAGTTTATGTCTAGATCATTCACTGAAAATACTGCTTTTGCACATGGGACAGCTTTGAAAAGTCACATTTTAAAGATGGTCAGACATAGAAATAGGGAACAGTGCTTCAGGCAATGAGGGAACATGATCTGTTGCACTACTGCACAAGGAGCTCTGCTTAGTGCATCAGCTGGTATGTTGTCACGGCCCTTACAAAAACCGTACAGTGCAATCGAAACCTTGCAACCGTAAAACCCAGCGTTTCACCCGGCTAGAAGTAAGTTCTGTTTTGAACATCCACGTAAGAGAGGCATGATCACAAAAGACGTCAAAGTGTGAAAACTCCAGATAGGGTCGAAACTTATCAACAGCCCAAACTACCGCCAGGCATTCCAGGTCCTGCACAGTGTTATGTTCTTCATGCTTTGTTAACTGCCGGCTTATGAATTCTACGGGGCGGAATACGTTATTGAATTCTTGCAAAAGTACAGCTGCAATACCAACACCACTGGCATCTGTTTCCACTCTGAATGGTTTGTTAAGATCGGGAAGTGCTAGTGCTGTGGCATCAATGAGGCCATCCATGAGAGCCCGAAAAGCGGCTGCCTCTCTCTGTTCCCAACGCCATTGCGTGTTCTTGCGCAACAGGTGTGTGAGTGGCAAGGACACTTGGGAAAAATTTGGAAGAAAAGACCGGTAGTACCCAAAAAAATCAAGGGAACGCTGCAGCTCCTTAACCGTGGTTGGTGATGGGTAGTTCTTCAATGTAGCCAGTTTCTCCGGGTCAGGAGCACAAGGTGGCCAAGAAAACCCAGTTGCTGCTGAAACAGCTGAACTTTTCGTGGGTTTATAGTTAAATTTGCAGCTTCAATGCGTGACAGTACTGCATCCACGTCACGGACATGCTGTTCTGCTGTCTCAGAAAAAACCACAAAATCATCCAAAAAAGCCATGACACATTTGTACTTGAGGTCGTGTAGTACATTATCCACGAGCTCCTGGAACCGAGCAGGACTGCGGCGAGGCAAACGGCATACGAAAGTATTCGAAGACTCCACGATGGCATATGAAAGCCGTTTTATGTCGATCTGCAGGAGAAACGGATATCTGATGAAAACCTTGAGACAAGTCTAGGGTTGAAAACCACTTAGCTCGTCCCAATTGTGCAAACACCCATTCTGTATTCGGCATAGGATATAGTGGCACAGTAGTGCGCTTATTGACCTGTCTGTAGTCCACAGCCAGTCTGTGGCCTCCCGATTTTTCGGAACTATAACTGGAGCAGAGGTCCAACTACTGCTGGATGATTGTATGATACCCTGCTCCAACAGGTCGTCCAGGGACCCCATCGAGAATCACCCTTTTGCTGTTGTTGACCGGGCGCAACTTGCATCTGGATGGTCTGTTGTTACCTGTGTCAATTGTTTGTTCAATTCTTGTAGTTAACCCTGGGACTGCCGTGAAGATATGGGCATATCTTGCAAGGACTTTAGCCAGGGAAACTTGCACTTCCGGAGGACCATGTTGAACAGCACCCTCTATTGTCGCAAACACTAACTGCGCCTCAGTGGACAAGTTTTTTCTGCAATTCAGGTTGTTCCTGTAGCGATGTACGAGTGAATCCTGGTAGCATAGGAGCTACAATACGCAACGCTGCCTACAACGTCATCAAGCTGTTTCTGCCGCCCTGGACTTGAAGCCACAGGCAATGGTGCACCGGAAGATAGAGGAGATAATCGAACAGGAGAGCCAGTAGTCGGGATAACTGTATCCTCAGTTATCATCATCAGTGTATCATCATGTTGAACAGCACCTTGTATTGGCGAAAGCACTAACTGCGCCTCAGTGGACAAGTTTTGCTGCAAATCAGGGTGTTGCTGTAGAAATGTACGAGTGAATCCTGGTAACATAGGAGCTACTATACGCCAAGCTGCTACAATGTCATCAACCTGTTTCTGCCGACGTGGACCTGAAGCCACAGGCAATGGCGCGTGTGAAGTAAGAGGAGATAAACGAACAGGAGATACAGTAGTCTGGATAACTGTATCCTCAGCTGCTGTCAGGGAAAACAACTGTTGCAATCCAATTGAGTCTATGACAGTGTCAATATCCCTTGATACTCCCATACTATTAACACTCTGGTTTGCAAAAGGAATCAGCCTCTGTATGGACGTACCAACTGTCCAGCCTCCTTCCGCTATGTGCAGTGAAATGCCTGTTTCTTATAGAAAGTCTCGTCCCAGGATAATGGTGGCTGCAAGGTCAGGCAAGAATAAGAATTTTTGCCGACGCGTACCTCCGGACCATCGGATGTGTACTCGAAGCTGTGCTGTAGCTGCTGCAGTCCCTGATGCTAAACACAATGAACGCGAAACATTGCATGCTTAGCACCTGCTGCTACTGCTGCCTGTAGACCCACCTCCCCTAGAAACTGACACACGATCCCGTGTCCATCAGTGCGGGGAGAGAAGCATCTCCTATATTTACATCTAAAATGGGAGTTCCACATTTGACGTGGCTTACCTGCATTACTGATTCCATGCAAGACCTCGCAGGCAAAGGTAAAGGTCTCACATCTGGTAGTTTCCCTGGTTGTTAGTTGTAGGTATAGTGCCTAGATCTGAGCGGGGTGTGGGGCATTGCTTAGCCCAGTGTCCTCTACCTCCACACCGGTTGCAGGATTCGTTTGACCGAGCTCGAGGGAGTGTAGGCGCCTTACGTTTGGACAACGCATCTGAAGATGTTTGCTTGGTGGGGTGGAAAGCGAGGTCTCGTTCAAGGCAGGTATCAGGCAAAGGAGGAGGGCGGTAACACGAATTACGCCAAAACCAAATCCTGAATCTCTGGACCTACATCCTCTAAGGTCTCTTAGTAATGTGAAGTTCCTCCCTAGCAATGCATGTCGAGTAAATGGAGTAACTTGGGCCAAGACTCTGTTCACTAGCTCCTCTTCAGACTCTGTAGATCCTAAACGCTTGCTGTAAGCTCTGATGACCCGCACAAAGGAGCCAAGGTCTTCATCAGGGTGCTGTGTCCGAGTTTCCAGTTCCATGCGCAGACGTCGTAGACGAACCGGTTCTCCAAAGGTCCTGAGGAAATCCTGCTGAAAACCATCCCAAATGGTGTATCCCCCCCGTGACATCCACCAGCGTTGCGCATCACCCCCTAGCGCCACAGGAAGAATCTCCTGCAACAGCCAATGCCGATCGCGATACACTGCAGTAGCGTACCGAGAGAGTTGCTGAAGAAATTCAGCCGGTGAATTTGCATCCAAACGCCCTTCAAATATTGGTATGTCAATTTATAGGGCACGAACCGTGGTATCCCCTATATGTTCTCGACGAACAATGTCACAAGCCCTTGCGACGTCGCGAGCACGGGATGCGTGAGCAACCCTGTACTATCTGCAACGGGCGACGGTGAAGCAAACTCTGGTTGCGATATCAAATAGGGGGTTGATCTGCGATGTAGACGCAAGCTCGGGTCGCACGGACGACCTTGCAAACCCGGCAGCCTCAGACGGCAAGGTTGGTGACACAGTGGAACGCGACCGTGGCGGAACGGGAGGCGCGCCAACAGTGGTGCATTCACTCGTCGTAGCCTGCACTGGTGAAGTTTTTCCCCCTCACATACCATTTGCAATGCACGTACAAATTCCTTTAGAAAATTTTTTACCTGAAACCTTCCCATGGCTTGTATTAGGTCCAAAGGTACAGCGTCCTCGTCAAACCGCGGCGGGCACGAAAGGGTTTGATTCCATATCGACACACAAACCATGCACGTAAAAATAAGAACTATTAAGTGACGAGCCCCCAATTGTTACATCTAGGGGTTTGTAAGTAAAAAATAATCAATGCTGATATAATTATTCAGTATTTATTTAAATTAATCTTCAGAAAATACAGCAAGAAACCATTCCTAAAATCACCACAATCAACAATCAAATAACACCTTCTACTGTTTTTCCCACCGCTTGCTTAGGCTGACTCCCGAAGGGGATACCAATGTCTCCTAGATACTCCCTCCAACTTGACTATACACACATTGACCTGACTAGGGCAAGTTAGGTTATACCTAACAGGTTAAAGGTAAATCACATGTTTCACATCTGAGAATAACCTTTTCTCTGGTTAAGAGGTATCCGTGAGTTAGACGTGTGTGGCCTATTCGAATTCTGGACAAAACCACATCTTCTCTGCGTGAGAGTCGAGACGTAGGTGGTCGAATTTAATAATCATAGTGGGCATCACACTACGCAATTTGTTATTTTGCATCACATCCCAAGATGCTTGTCGCAAATCCAACAATCTTTGCTTGAATCCACTCTTGACATCTGGAACAGGAAGTAGATCGAGATCAACGTCGCGGCGCTGGGAAGCTTCCTTAGCAGCCCGATCAGCGTGTTCATTTCCCTCTATGCCCACGTGCCCAGGTATACCATGGGTATGACCCAGTTCATTACAAACCAACATTGCGAATGTTGATTTATTTTGGCAAAAAATAGATGAGTGTTGGCAAAGCATATCCTTAGTTGGAGGAAGACAGATTCTATTTTCGTATTAAAAATAAAAATATAATTAAATTTGCAATTTATCTTCTCGTATCCAAGTAAAAAGTTATATTTGAACGTCATTTATATTAAGTGGAAATTTTCTAGGTCGTGTAGTGGAAGGAGAGTATAATACACCTTTTTGTACTACACAATATGTAATCGAAGGAATGATCAATTGCATAAGACATCTACATGTACCAGCGACATCTCATCAGTTCGACCGAGAACACTGAAATGAATTTTCTCTTCACTGGAAACCAGTAAAAAAATATGTTTTTTTTAACTCGATGATAATATTTTTTGGTTGACTTAAGAGCGGACTAACTAAAGCTCGTTTAGTGATTTCTAGCTACTCAAAGTCAATAGATCTGTCGGTGGCATTGCGTATTACGTCATTTTGCTGTGTAACAATTTATAGTCTGTAAAGTCACTCTCTTGACTGATGACTTTACCCTTGTACTTTGAAGTTCCCTTTTATTCTCGTCAATTATTTTAAAAACTCATGGCAACTTTTGGAAGTGAATGCGCAGTGCTACTTCTTCCTTACTAATTTTAACCAAGATTGTCTTTTGAGCAAATCAATTCAAAGTAAATCTACATTAAATACAGTCAAATTATAAGCAATATATTATTATTTTAAGTACTTCTGGTCTAACTGTGTACCATAGTAGGCATAGTTTTTTTTTTTAAATAAAATACATTTTTTTAATCTAGAAGGCTCATTTAATTTATTTATAATCCAATGCCTACCTACATCACAATAATTGTGGAGCTTGCTCTGTTTGTGACTGGTTATTTAATATATGGAACAAAAATTTGTAAAACATAGTGGCCATATTATGTTTTTGTAACCAGTGAAGGATGAACATACTTGCAACAACAGATCAATCAAGAAAACAAGAACGTGAAAGTTATACAAATTTACCAAGTTACTTTATATCCAAAGAAGCAAATGTTGCCAGGTCACAGCTCTCATTCTTTGGATAACTCCAAATAGCATAGGGAGTATTTTCAAATATATAATCTGTGGGCCTTGTGCCTAGAAGGCTGTGTGTACGAAAGAACGGGGAGGTAAGTGTATAAAGGACAGATTCAAAACAGAAGCATCTAACCACGTTTAGCAACCCCTAATCCGGCACCTCAATAACTGTTAAATCGATTTAAGACATCACAATGGCAACGACGACGGGTTAGAAATATACCTACATCGTTTACAATTATGCGTAATCAATTTTCGTATCTGTGTGATTTCAGTTTCATAAATCTCGGAAGTGTAAAGTAATAGTGTACAAACTTAACCTCACTAATTACGCCCGTGTAAAAAATCGAGGTTGGCTGGGTCAAGCATCATTGAACTCAACCTGGTACCGTTCGGGATAAGGGCCTTATGGGGTGCGGGGCTGGGGTGGCGGAAGGTGGGTAGACTGTTTTGAAATCTACCTAGAGTCTATGGCTGTCACCGAGCCGAGTCGCAAACGTGCACTACTACTAACATGTGCTGGTGAAGTGATATATTATGATCTACACTCATCACTGCCAGACCCGAAGCCCCAAGCTGACCTCGTTGTCGACGCATACGCGATGACAAAACAAAAGATTGCTTTAAAGTTTGCTCCGCGAGTCAACTTTGAAATCGAACTTTATGACTTTCGTCAAGCAAAACAAACCCAAGAAGAGTCCCTAGATCAGTATAATTCACACCTAATCAAGCTATTAAAAACCTGCAGCTTCCACGACAAAGGGCCACATTCTTTGAAGAAGCCATCGCAAAAGAGACTGCAGTCCAACAAGAAACTACAATCCTCATGCAGGCTTGCTATCCCAAGCTATCCCAAGGCTAGCCAAAAGTTTAGACCCAAACAACCAGAGAAATTAGGTGAGCCAAAAAAACTCTGTTTTAACTGTGGCAATTCATGGCCCCATGAAGGTGGGCAACAAATGCAAATTACTTAACCACTTTGCATCAGTCTGCAAGTCTACATACAGTGGGCCTAAAAAAAATAAACCTATTGATTGATTGGATTGATTGGATATTACTTAACGTCTCATATTTATGCACTTTGGCTAATCGAGACGAAGGGAGGGACGTAAGGGGTGACGCGGGGGGACAAGGGGTGGACAGGCCTGTGCTGGTCAGAACCAGCCACAAGCTATGGGGAGGGCAGGGGCGTTTGTGTCATCATACGTCCGTGTTGTCATTGTCGTCGCCGTCGGGGAGGTAGTCAAAGGGAAGGGGAAAGTTCCGCGACGACGACTCGGAGCTCTAAAACTACCCTAATCACGGGCCAAACAACGAGAAGATTGCGAATTGGAATTTGATGGCCCAATAAACCTAGGCCTACAGAAAATACATGATCAATAACAACAGAAGGCCTAAATGCTACAAGGCCTAGGCCACCAATAGTGACTCTGATTCGGACGAACACACCGTATTTAGTCTATCAGCTGACGAAACTACTATGGTGCTATCAGAATCAGCAAGCTCACTAAAGAAGAACTATACTCAACCTGATATCTGTGCACATCAAGGTAGGCATGGACCATATTCCTATTAAATTCATGATAGATACGGGAAACACCCTCAACATAATATCAGATGCTACTTTTCAACAAGTTAGGCCTAACCTCAAGTAAGCTCATGGACACTAATACATACATATTCGCATTTGGTAGCGTGTCTAGTCTGAAAATATTCTGTAGACTAAAGACAACACTAAGTTACAACAATCAATCCATATCAACCAGGAAAACGCTTAAGTCCCACCGCATTGATGGATGAGCTTTTTTGTAAGTTTTTAGTTTGCGTAGGACCACTTTTCCTTTGCAAGTGCTTTTTGAATGCATTGTAGGTGATTGTTGTCGAGTTTCTATTGTTACTTGTTAATTGTTATTATAAACCTAAAAATAACTCATATTAAAACCTTAATTCTATGGATTCTGGCTAACTTTTTCATCTTTTTCTTTCAAAAGGTACTACATCACCATAACCTTAATGTCCATGTGAAATATGACCGTTGTAGCCCCACCCGTTTGGTCAGAATCGGCCCAAATGTCACGAAAAGATCGCACTAAAAATCGAAAAAAAATCGTAAAAGTACGTTTATTCTATGGATTCTGGTTAACTTTTTCAACTTTTTTTTCACAAGGTACTACATCACCATAACCTTAATGTCCATGTAAAATATGAACTTTGTAGCCCCACCCGTTTGGTCAGAATCGGCCCAAATGTCACGAAAATATCGCACAAAAAATCGGAAAAAATCGTAGAAGTGCGATATTCATGAGAAATATTTCTTCGATTGTGCCCAAAAACGTGGCACATCTAAGTTCAGAGATTTCGAAGGTCCCCTTCAATTTTCATCAAGATCGCTAATGCCGTTTGCCCGGAATCGTGCGAAAAACAGAAAAAAAGAAAGAAAAAAAACATCCGAGCTAAATTTTTTGGGGGGTCAGTGAAATTGAAGTCTTCTCTTCGCTCATCCAACAAACACCTTTGTTACTAAGAACAGCTTGCCAACATTACCTTCGTTGCTTAGTTGCCAAGACTCCTTAGCACTAGGCATAATTTCAGTGCAAATAGGCCTACCCTAAGAAGTACCATCAAACCACTTAATCTGTCCTAGCTAGAGCTAACACAACAAGACACATTCGAGAGTTTTCAACACTATTCACATGGACCGGGAAGTTAAAAAACGGACAAGTAAAACCACACATCGACCAGTCATTACCTGCAGTAGCGGAAGAGCATAGACGAATTCTATTTCACCTACGAGACCTGGTAGAAGCAGAACTGTTGAGACTAGAGGAAGCTGATATAATCGAACGCGTGGAAGGTCCAGCTCCCTTGGTATCCCCCATTGTAATTGTTCCCAAACCACATGACCCTATAGCTGTCAGATTATGTATTGATATGCGCAACCCAAATAAGGCAATAAAACGCTCACGTCATGTCACTCCAACTATTGAGGACATCATAACCTCACTTAACGGGGCACAGCTCTTCTCTAAGCTCGATCTAACCGAAGGCTACCATCAATTAGAAATTCATCCAGACTCCAGACACATAACGACCTTCGCTACCCATGTACGCCTAAGATGATATAAGTGCCTAAACTTCGGCGTAAATTTCACAGCCGAAATATTTCAACACACGATTCGTCAAACCTTCAAAAACATAAAGGTTATTCTCAATGTCAGTGATGATCTTCTCGTGTTTCGATTGACAAAGGAAGATTATCAAGACTTTCTACGACAAATACTTACAAGAATGAAGAAAAAAACTGACACAAACGAAAAAAGTGACAATTCGCTAGGCAGGAACTGACGTTCTTTGGACATGTCTTCAGTGCTTCTGGCGTCAAACCAGACCCCAACATGGTTACAGCATTTGTCAAACTGGTGAACCCATCCAATCCAAACAAAGTACGGAGCCTCTAGGTATGCTAGCGTACTGTCTCTATTTCTTCCAGACTTGGCGAAGATAACCAATCCTCTCCGCGAACTGACAGAATACGACCGGGAATGGGAATAGAGAAGTCAACATGAAGAGACCTTCAATGAACTAAAGATTCAGATATCCACAGCCCCAACGATGGCCTATTACTACATGACAAAAGAAGTTCACCAACACGTCGACGCCGGGCCACATGGCCTAGGAGCCACACTCCCTCAGAAGAAGACCAATGGCCAATCTAGACCAATCATAGCCTACGCGAGCCGTGCCCTCACCGATGCAAAGGAAGATATTCTCATTTCGAGAAAATTGCTTTCTTTAAGGCATTCGACCGCGTTTTTTTATTTTCCAAAATATGCTACCAAGTCAAAACATAGTAAATGGCTTTCAAACCTGGCTATTTTAGAAAATCAAAAATATTTTTTTCAAATTTTTCTGATCCGGTACACGGCCAATATAGCCATCTCAAAATAATTTCAAACTTCAATTCGCCAAGGCACACCATTCAACGTAGGGTGTTGTGTTTTTGTGACATTAATTTTCAACTGTTTTTCTATGGTCTGACTGAGAGAAAAAAGATTTATTTTAACAATTGTCTTTCCTGCGAATTTTTTTGATTGGCGGTACAAATCAGTAAAAAATACCGCCAAACGAAAAAATTCACTCACACAGCACTTTCACATCAACCTGGCAGGAACAATGTGCACATTTCACAACGACACCTACTAACCTACAGAGCCCAGGATAACCATGAAGATAATTTTCTATACTGATCGCAGAGACCGGGACCACAAACAAAAAGAAATAACGAAAACACTTGAAGACCAGAAACGACACACGGCGGATGGCAACAAGAGCGATATGACCTCGCCGCCAAGCACTCGCGGGACACCTACACACCTGAGCACCTACACAAGTCGGCTTGGACTCGTCCGTTTTGACTTGGGCTTTTGTAGAGTTAAGACTGTTGGCTAAGCTCGAGAAAACCAAGCTTTGACGCAGACCGCAGAGGTAAAGTCAGGATCACTTGGAAGCTCTATCATTTGTCCTATCGGGTTGTGGTTTGCACCAAAATGTCAAGTAAGAATGTGAAATAGTTGGTATCAAGGCACATTTTCCAAATACTGCTCACTTTATTATTAACTGACCGTAAATATGACACAAAACAGTTAATTTGTAGTAATTTCTCAATTTTGTGTAAGAGACAATCATCAGAAATTTCACAATCGGCTTTGATAGAGACACGCGCTCATCCTTTGTGAACAGCCTCCCAAAAATCCAGATTATTTGGATGAAAATTAAAGGTGAAAAAGCGGTACGTTCTGTATGTGAAATTAGCTGAATTTGACGATCGAACATTTTTAAATGGGCATTTAACATTGAAAAAAAAGTTGGCCCGAGCTTGGCAATCAGTCTTTAAAAAGCGTATTCTGAATTATAAACTGAAATGTAAACATGAAAAAGAAAATTAAACCAGAATTTGACCCTCTACCAGTGAGAGAACTTAAAAAAATAAACTCAAGTAGCCTACATGAAGGTGACGGGCTTTTGAATATTTCCCTTTGAATATCATACATTATAATATCGTGATGTTACAACATGGCTTGATTTAAATCTACTCCCGAAATGTTTGTTGTCGCTTCCCAACAAAGTTTTCCATCAATGAATTCAGGGTTGAGGGAGCTTGATTAAAATATTGATAACAATTCTTTGGAAAAATTCGAATTATTAGACACAACACAATGAAAATATGTTGGAAGTTATATAATGATGTTTTCAAAGACGTATCTGATAACTTCGAATTCCAACAATATCAACACAATTGTGAGATTGGTATTCATCAGAGTGTATCGTGTTTGATATATATTACTTCAGTTGTAAAATATTGAATTTCGAGATAACACTCGTTGTGTTTAGTTTTATCTAGCTTGTATGTATATATTGTAAAGATTCAGAAACACGTATGAAATAATGTGTATAACAGGCTCCTGGCTGGTCGCCCTGTGTCATTCTGTTCCTCGTCAGTGTCAGCAGAAGAAGATATAATGACTACCGTGCTATTAGCTGCGATCATCATGATGGTAAGACACTGTCTACTTGTATAAGCTAAGGCTACGAACGCTGAAAGATGCGTGGATACATTTTCTAAAATAATAAATATAAGAAAATCATAACGTAAACAGTTGAGGCTGTTTTACAAAAGGGACGTATTACAATGTCTCCTGGAAGATTTACACGTTCCACTCCAATTTTAAACACTTGCCTACTTCTAGAACTCCATATAAGTTATACCGAGTATTTTTTAAATTTTGGTGAACTTGGGTAACAACAATTTAGAACAAGCATATGAGTTTTGGCTCATTTTTTAACAAAAGTTTTGTCTTTGTCAGTAAATTTTTGTTTTTGCATTTATACTTTTGGTGAACTTGGGTTTCAATTTAGAACAAACGTTTGAGTTCTAGCTCATTTTTTACCAAAATTTTTGTCTTTGTCAGTAAATTTTTGTTTTAAATTATTGTTTCGGCAAGGTCCCCGGTATATCTATCCAAATATTACCAAAAAGACAAAAAACATTTTATTTAATTTGGGTTTGCACTTGCAGACATTAGGAGCGATGAAGCCTCTGTCAAGTAATACAGTAATAAAATGCAATACAAAAATGCAAAAAACTTGCAAAAAAGGGGCCAAGCCGAAAACGAGGAAGATACCAGTGGCTCAACTGCATAAAGTGACGAGATCCAGAAGTGTGGCCAAGCCCATTATTTGGTTCAACATAATAAATTAATAATATATCAATATCCATATTATTATCTAACTATAATTATGAAATAAATATATTTACAAAAATATCATAAAGCATAAATAAATGTTTGAAACATTTACATGTGGAAATATAAAAATTAACAGACGCCATTCAAAATTAAAAGCTTGGTCGATGGATTTGGATTGGTCATGTTTCGGTTTGTAATGTTACGCAACCATTAATTCCGATAATCAATCATTAATTTTGCATCTATAATTAATTTTGCTCTTTCATCAATTTCAAAGGATTTGTCATACCAGTCTAATTAATTACTTAATTTAATTAATAATAAAGTCAGTCATTAAGCACCAACAAAACAACCTATATTAATTGTAATTTTATTATAATTTTATATTCATCATTTATATTTTCATAATTATAATTGTTAGTTTTATATTCATTTTATTCATCTGTCAGTCGGGCCAGTATAAAACATTAGAACTCGTAGCCCTAAAGCCCACATACGACCCCCAGTCTGACGACCAGGGTGGTAATCTAAACAAATCCCAGACGAACGGACCTCTTATCGGAAAAATTTCCCCACAGCAGTTAAATTAGACGAGACCCCCAACAAAACAAATGAACACTTATCGTACGTTCGGGAAAGTCAAGTGCCGGGTTTCTCACGCCCCACCGTGAGAATATTACACCCTCGTAACAACGCCGCTCACCAAGTGACCCGGGAAAGACCCCCCCCCCCCGCGATCTACCGACCCCAAATCAACATTAGCGCAGTCCAGCATCGAACGCACCCCCACGTTATGACGTATCGACCGATTTTTTAAACCCACTAACCAACCTACGCCATCTGCGGAAAGAACACAACATAACAGCAACAAAAAAGGGGGGTTTTCCCAGCGACCCCAATCGGCTGAGGCACAGTGCAGACATCGAACATAACACTAAAATTGTCAACCACGTAGGAATGTAGGCGGCGCCGGGGGAAAAACAAAGGACGCCCTGAGGAGGGCAACAAACGCTCTTTCACCTTTTGGTGAGATTCATCTTCTTCCTTCTCAACACTAGTTTAAAAACACAAGTTTTAACTTACCCAGTTTCGGGGGAGGAAGTTAAGAATAAATGGATCACCCACCTCATAAGTAACGCCTGGCTAGGCAGGATTCAAAGGGCCTAGCCCCACCAAACTGCCGTCTATGAAACATCTTTAAGGTAACAACAGCACAACCTTTCCCCACGTAAAAGCCCAGAAAGAAACCCCGGGAGTAGGTCATGGTTTGGGGCCTAGTCCCACAACACTGCCGTCTAAAAACATCTTAAGGAAACAACAGACAATCCTTATCCACGGAAGTCATGCCTATCAAACAACTCAACGTGTGACGAATCAATTTCATTAAATTTTCCATTAAATTTTAATTAAATTTTTAATTTTAACAAGTCAAAAAACAAAACGAACTTCAATCAAAACTTAACTGATGACATTTAATTCCCTTTCAAATTTTGGTATTTTTTAAACTTTTTATAATCTATGCAAATGTCCTTTTAAATTTTTTGTAACTTTTAAAATTTCCTGTTAATTAATATGACCAATTTTATTTTGTTTATCATTTTAATAACCCCAAAAGTGCCCAAACCCTCACCTTTTTCTACTATTGATTCACTAATAGGGCCCCAGGCCCACTCAACCTGGCCTAGACCCACAGGGGTTTCTGCTGAGCGACTTGCGGGGGCCCCCCCAGACCACAGGTAAAAATCATTTTTAAATTTAACTTTTCGTTTTTTTTTTTATATTGTGCTTTTTTTTTTTCACCTTCAAAATTAAATAAATAAATGAAGGGTCAAAAACGCGTCAAAAAAAAAGCCCTGAAATTTAAAAACACACTAGTATTTCTGAACAACAAAAAAAATACAAAAACCCAAAAAAATTTTAAACAAACCAAAAAACAACTAAAAATACCGGGCCTGAAGAATAAAAAAACAAAAATTGTAAACAAATAAAAACAAAAAAGATAAAAAAATAATGACAATAAATAAAAAAAATTTAAAGGAAAATTCTAAAAGAATTTGTAAAAAAAACTAAAAAAAAGAAACAAAATAAAAACTAAGAAAAAAAAACCCAAAGAAACTAAACTAATAAAAAAAACTTTGATGCTAGAGAAAGAAAAAATAAATAAAACTACAGATGAAAATCACACACACTTAAATTTTAAATATAAAAACAAAAATTTTGACACCCACACGCCATGTGACAGGCCAAAGCCTAAACATCGGCACAAACATTTCAAGCGAACCTCATTCACATTCAACAAAATAAAAGTTAGGATGAAACAATCATAAATTCAGACTGGCTACATAATCACACCCAAATCACAAACATTTTTAACATAACCTCACATTATAATTAAATTTAAACTTTCAACATGATCACATGATTAAACGACCAAAATAATTTCCACACGAATATGACTTACGTACACGTACAAGGAACATAAACGCTGGGGGGGACTCGGCAGTTACCAGGGGGACAGGGAAGAGATAACGAGCTGGAAATTATGTCGACTTACGACCGCTAAGCGTTCCAGACAAATTCTTATTCCGTTACTCCTGGCCTGTGACGATGTCTTCTTGGATAGCTTCTACGATTTCTTCACCGAAAGCGTCACGATAGCTTGAACACGATTATGATCACGAATGTACAATCAATACACGAACACGGATAGGCGTGCAATGATTTCTCAAGGATGCACTCTAGCCAAGACGAGAGGGTCATTCGCAACGACCTATAGAATAATAATTAATACTATCATATTAATCGCATAATATACTCGCATATACTCACCTTTCGATGTTCAGGGAACACGAACACACCAGTTGCTAGGTTACTATGTATCGATGACGTACCCCATTGTGGACGAGGTGCATAGGACTAGTAGACTATTTGATTTTTGTATTTAGTAATTAGTTAACAATAGGTGGTGTGGTTCGAGATACCTTTTTGCTCGGACTCGCCTTATTAACGAGGACATAACTTTGTTATAGTCTTCACCTAATAAACTTACAAAAAGAGAGAAGGAAGTAAGATAGCGTAAGAAAACTGGGGGGTGGGGGGACAAGCTAGGGATTTAATATTTTTATAAGGAACATAAATTAGGTTAGTTCGATTCATACGGAATCAGCCAATGATTGAGGTAGGTAGGTAGGTAGAATGCTCAGTATATCACCTCCTATTCTCTAACTTCCTACGACCAACATATCGACACTAATGTAGACATCGACACCCTAACACTGACACCCTGACTCACGGACACAATCGACGTAATTGACACCACAACGAATGACGATGACAATGACGCAAACTTTCTTTTCATTTTATTATGTATAACATATATTTTTGTAACATTGTATAACTTTATGTAATTTTGTAATAGCAATTAATACCATCACAACCACAGAATTATTCATTCTCGTTTATAAGATTAAAAACGATCATGAATAATTGGGGACTAATGTAATGTTACGTATCTACGTACGGACCAATCAACCATTAATTCCGATAATCAATCATTAATTTTGCATCTATAATTAATTTTGCTCTTTCATCAATTTCAAAGGATTTGTCATACCAGTCTAATTAATTACTTAATTTAATTAATAATAAAGTCAGTCAATAAGCACCAACAAAACAACCTATATTAATTGTAATTTTATTATAATTTTATATTCATCATTTATATTTTCATAATTATAATTGTTAGTTTTATATCATTTATTCATCTGTCAGTCGGGCCAGTATAAAACATTAGAACTCGTAGCCCTAAAGCCCACATACGACCCCAGTCTGACGACTAGGGTGGTAATCTAAACAAATCCCAGACGAACGGACCTCTTATCGGAAAGTTCCCACAGCAGTTTAGTCTAGACGCAGACACCCTAACATAACAAATGAACACTTATCGCTACGTTCTGGAAAGTCAAGTGCTGGTTCTCACGCACACACCGTGAGAATATTACACCCTCGTAACCAGACGCTCGCTCACCAGAGATGATCCGGAAGACACCCCGCGCGATCTACCGACCCAAAAACACTTAGCAGCAGTCACAGCATCGAACGCAAACCACAGTTATCGACGTATCGACCGATCTTTTGAACCACTAACCAACCTACGCCATCAGCGGCCAAGCAACACAACATAAGCAGACAACAAAGAAGGCGGTTTACCAGCGACCTCCAAGTCTGGCTAGAGGTCACAGCTAGCAGACAGTCGAACATCAAACTCAAATTGTCAACCACGTAGGAATGTAGGCGGACGCGCGGAGGAACAAAGGACGACCTGAGGATGGCAACATAACAGCTACGTTCCCTGTTGGTGATGATTCTCTTCTCCTTCTCAACACTACGTTTAACAACACAAGATTTAACTTACCCAGATTACGAGTGAGGAGTTAAGAATAAATGGATCATCACCGTCAGTAAGTAACGCCTGGACGTAGGTCATGGCATTCTAGGGCCTAGTCCCACCAACACTGCCTGTCTATGAAACATCTATAAGGTAACAACAGCACAATCCTTACTCCACGTGAATTCTTGCCTATCAAACAACATCAACGTGTGACGAATCAATTTCATTCAATTTCCATTCAACTTTAATTCAATTTTAATTTTAACAAGTCAACAACAAAACGAACTTTCAATCAAAAACTTGACTGACTGACAGTTAATTCTCACTTCAACTTTTTGTGTATCTTTTATAACTTTTTATAACTATATGCAAATGTCCTTTTTAATTTTTGTAACTTGTAACTTTCCTGTTAATTATATATGACCATATTTTATTTCAGTTTTATCATTTGAGTAACCCTCAAAATATGCCAATCCTCTCACTCTATCTACATATTGATTCACTAATAGGCCCTAGGCCTACTCTAAGCCTGAGCCTAGACCGACAGGTGCTGCTGCTGAGCTGAGCTATGCTGTGTGGCCACCCCAGACTCACAGGTAACGTCATTATGTAAATTTAACTTGTCAGTTTTTCTTTTTATTATTGTGCTTTTATTTTTCACCTTCAAAATTATTCTTCCAATCACTTCTTTCAACATCCGAGTTGTTAGAGGTTATTAAGTAACGACAACCAAGTTAAAAATTCATCGACCAAGCTTTTAATTTTGAATGGCGTCTGAACTATGAAAACTGCATGTTTTTTGTGCTTTAGTGTGTTCATAATTAGTGTTTCATATTTATGATGTATATTTGTGTTGTTTTTTTAAATCTTGTGACAATAGTAAACACGTGTTGTGTCTATTTGGATGTTTAGTAATGAGCGTAATGATGAACGTGTCATTCGTTATTATTATATAATTATCAATAAGACACGATTTCCTTCACTACAATAAACATGCAAAATTCATTGATTGAAAGAATTACACCATATTTCCCCCCCTATGTTTGTGTGATCCATGGTGTGATCGCCTACACGATACGGCCGCCCTAGCGCAGACATCGCTGTGACTGAGGTAGCAGGTAGCGTGCGACCGGCCGAGCTCGTTTCTCTCCCCAAAGTGACGTCACACGTAGTCTTAGCGTGCCCCAGTTCAAATGTAAATAAATCCGATTTCGTTCATCCGATTATGAAAATTCTTTTTTCTACGTACGTAGAACAGCACATGGAAGAAAATAACTGTTACGAATTTAAGACAAGACTGGGCCTTTAATATCGCGTTTGGCATTGCCTTAATGGCCGTTTCGTAACAATAGCTAATAGTGACGTAATGGCTCGTTTTTCCCGACATTATTGTTGGCGCAACTTCCAGTTTACTTTTATAGATGAAAATCCTATTTAATTTTTTTTTAAATGATAAACCTATTCAGAATGAAATCCTTAATATAGTAGATTGAAAAAAAAAACTAGGGAACATTTACTAATGTGTTCATCATGTAGTCATAAACAGTTGTGCTTTATAATTCCATGTAAATCTAAATAAATACGAGTCATCCTCTAGTGTAATGACGTGTGTATATAACAATATTTAAATAACCAGCATAGGTAACTAGTTTATTTGTTTGACACAAAAAATAAAACATTCTTTGCTGTTAGTTACAAATGAACTGTAATTCTTATAGACATTTAGATATCGGTACCACCTAAGTATTTGAGGGTAACTATGACCACGAACAAACCTTCAAATACAAACGACCTTAGATGGCCACTCTAGCCAATTATGATTAAATTAGCTCAAAATTGAAAACGTTCAAGTTGGTGTACGAATTTTTTTTTCAAACGGTACAAAACTATTTGTACCGTTTGACAAAAAAAATTGTACAATAACTGTTATTTTCAGAAAACTATTTTAGCTATAGTCAAGTTGTAGCTAAAGGTGTTTAGAAACTATGTCCAGAAAACCGATTCTCAAAACTTAATTTTGAACGAGTCTTGTATATCACACTTTTGTCCAAAAATCTAAATATAATTTCCAAAAGTGAGGTTATGTCCCGCCCCAAAAAATTCACAATTTTTTTTCTGTTATTTTAAAGGCCTTCTTTCATTCAGCAAACTTTTCAGACATGTTTCTTCGACTTTCAAATTATCGGCCAGAGGTGGTACAATAGCCTTAAGCTTTGCTAGCTTTGCTAGTAGCTTTGCTATTTCATAACGTAAAGTGTGGAGTTTGTTAAAAACCATCATTAAAATCAACGTCCGTATTGTGAACGGACCATTTTTGCTAACCAACCAGAAACGAATAACGAAAATGACAAATTTTACCTTAATGCAAAATTCAACAGTGTAAAAATAAATTAATGATTATTTTATCATTTCAAAATTATTATTATTGACATATTTGTAGAACTTTCATGGACATTCACTTCCACATCCGACACAAGTGTGCGAAGTGCTTCATCAAACAGATTGCTCATTCAGCCGAGCAAACACGGTGTAGCCTGTAACGCGCATCCCACAGTATCATGTTCACTGGTTCCAGGCTGTCCTCCCCGCGTCCCTGCTGGGAGCAGACCATCACAACACAGGGGGGAACCTGGACCCGCGCGGCTTCAAACCAGTGCAGGCGGCGGTGCAGGTGAGGCGACCAATATTTCTTAGCCTATAGAGGAGTAGTAAATTCCAAAAATAGTTTGGTACTTGATGATTTAACATTAAGTTTTTGTTTATATCTTGAAACGGGTACATTATACATTAAAAGTAGAATGATAATGTGTCCAGAGAAGAAAACGCTTTTATGCGTTTAAATGGCAGAACTTAAGGTGGGGGAAGGTTGCTCTGCGCTTAGCTGTCATTCAGTTGTACATTAAAAGTGTAATTACATAGAATGAAGCTGGAAGGTCTGAGCCGTTAGCAAAAGCGGGTTCGAGTATCTAGACCTAGATGGGACAGATCATTCGGCTACCGAACGAAGTGGCTTACTGTAGGTTTGATTGGGCCCCTAGATCCACCTCGTCTTGGCTCACCTGACGAGGCAGCCGGATTTCTGCTCCATGTGCGGTTGTGTGCTTTGAAAACGTTCTTGGTAAGTGGCTGCTATATTGGGCAACAATATTGCCCTCTGCAGTCTATACATACACAAAGAAACAAAACATAAACACAAGAAGCACAAATCAGTTTACAATAAGCAAAAGGGAAAACAATCATGCAATGAAAGGAAAAGATTAAAATCCTAAAATAAATGTCATGGTGCTACACCGGAACTGCGAGGTGTAACACTAGAAAGAGCAACCACCTACACAGGTGGCGAAGACCATAGACGAGGTAAAGCACTGTAAGCTACAACATGAGTGCAGGATTACAAAACAAACCACATGTCAGACAAGCGTCTAAAGCAGAGAAATTGCACAGAACAAAAATAGTGAGGGCACAAGGAATATGAATGAAAACAAAAAAATACAAAAATACAAAATAAAAATAAATGGGGCTAAACCCCCAGCAGACAATAGCAGGAGGAACAAAAATGAAACACAAAAAGAACAAGAACATAATCTGGTCGTTGTTATCAAAGTACGAACACACCAAAATCGCGACCCCCGCTACCGCACATGCCTTGAGGGCGTGAATACCCTGGTACACTCGTGAGGCACAAATACCCGACAACAGGTTAACTACCCGTGCTCCAGGCCCCACACGCCAGCTCCCGGCTCTCGTCGTAGAAGTCACCTGAGGCCGGCGACCACAGGGGAGGGCATCTGCGCGGCTCGGGGACTGGTACCGAGGACGGCGGCGGTGGCAGCGGGCATGTCCCCGCAGTATCACAAGGAGGATCATACGCCGCCTCGCTCGCAACCAAATGTCCCGGGTGTGGGCAATCGTAATTTAAAGTGGCGGTGAGAATCACTCCCAAGCATGGGCAGCTGCTTTTTTTTAAGATTTGTGATGATACCGGAAGACATGAGCTTAGTCATGGAGGTATTAGGGAGAACTCTCCAAACCGCCATCCAAAGTTAAATATCGTCCAACTTCAGTTGAAGCCACCGAAAAGCGCCGGAAGCAGAACGGTGGGAGCCCCAGTACGCGATTTCATCGACGTACTGGCCTGGAGAAGGACGCGCGCGACGTGGGACCGGAAGATCGAGAAGTAAATTAGATAGCGGAGGGGAGAGAGGCAAGAACCTTGAGGAACGCCCCCGCGGAAAGAGAACGTGCGGAAAGATGCCCTTCCACCCGGACCCGCGCCGTTTGGCTGGTCAGGAAAGATCGGAGGTAACAATCATGAGGAGAGGAACACCCAAGTTGAACAGCTTGTAGACAAGGCCGTCGTGCCAGACCTTATCAAATGCTCGGGAAATATCGAGAAAAGCGGCCAGTACACAGCAGACATCGTTGAAGGTGAACTTCGTTGATCTTCCGATACTAAACGAGAAACAAGGTCGGTAAACGTCCGCCCGGGGCGGCAGCAAGCCTGTTCTTCAGGGAGGACACCCTGAAGCTAGACAAAGGTTTTTGTGCTTCATGGTTACAGGGTCTTTGTCAACAACACTGAGGAGACTGATAAGCCTGTATAGACTCGGGTCCGAGGCACCTTGAGGTGAATTAGGAAGCATCACTACCATAGCCGAGCTAAAACGTTCCGAATGTATATTCGGACTGTTTTGGCTGGAAAAGTTGTGGTCGGCGGACTTCTGTGTTGTTGTTTAATTCTTAATTCTAATTCTAATTCTAATTGTTTGTAGAACGATCTGGATAGATTAGTTTGAAAAGTTAGAATTGGATGTTGCGATGTAGAAGAGGATTTGGAGTCAGCGTAGAGAATGAGTGATCATACATAAATGCGATTTTGTACTATTTGAAGACGCTTTATGTGTGATTAAGCGGCCCCTCCCCAGATGGGGCTGGCATAAGAAATTGAGGTATGGATGATTTGAGAGTAAGACGAAATCGGTCCGAAGATCAAATTCTACCTTAACTGAGCATTGATTGCAGAGCAAAAGTTTTGCCAGTTATCCGGAAACATACGGTGTCATTATGTTGAAAATCTTAGCAATATTTAAGAAAATTTGCTTTCTAAGAACATTATAATTTCAGTCGTAAGATGCATTTTCAGTGAGCAACATTTTCATGTTTAAAATTATTCTAAAAACTATGGTAAGGAATGGTCACAAATATGGGGGTAAGAGGGGGTGAAGGTGGGGTTGGGAACTGTATAAATTATTTAAAACATCCCAGGGTGCAATGCATGCTCATATCCAGGTGACTCAACAGGATTTTTTTAATATGGACAAAATGGAATTGACCAACAGTGTTGGCTCTAGCGTGAAGCGTGACTCTAATTCGGAAGGTCCTGGATTCAAATCCCGTCGAGACCGGAATTCCTGACTGATTTTTTTGTTAAGTTTTCCTCAGTCGCTTAGAAATGTTGACAAAATTATAACAAGCGAGGTGAAACAAATAGTCTACCTGGTTATATGCTGACATGTTTCATCTGTGATGCACGGAATTTCATGGGCCTAAGGATAGTGACATAGAAATCGGAAGATCACATTAAAATTTTGAAAAAAAATCTTCATGTTGAAGATCCAATACTCCACGCTAGGTGTACACGCTGCCTGAAGAAAATTGCGTATCACTATGCGTGAGAAGTCATCTTAAGAATGGGCTCATCTCCCTCATTAAGGAAAGGGAATAGAGTAATTGCACGAGAAAACAATATCTAATACATGGGTTGATACTAAGGGCCGGTTTTTCAATCAGTCGTTAAAGAGTTCGTCAACTAACAGACTGATAAGCTTTACGAACTGTTTTAATCAGTTGTTATGCAGTTTACTCTTTTACGAGCTAACAGACTGATAAGCTCTACGAACTGTTTTAATCAATTGTTATGCAGTTTACTCTTTAACGACTGATTGAAAAACCGGCCCTAAGGAAGGATTATCTTCTTCCCAATGGACAAACTGAACCTCGTTACTGTACGCATTGAGCGAGGCAGATCATTCGAAAACGCCCATTGCTGTCATACAGACTGCAATAATTATGAAACCCTACCACACGTTCTTGGATTTGAGCCGTCCTAGCAACGAGGCAAATAATAAATTGTATGTTTTTTTATAACAATTAGCCCAGTTGATTCTGGCGGTGACCGCAGGTAGAATCGTGCCCAGCTTGATTGATTAGCGTTTCCTTCTAATATGCCGGTCTCTAGTTGGTAATTGTTCGCTCGTCGATGGTGTCGGCGCCTACAGAGTTTGTGCTTTAAAATCTTATGACCCCCATTGATCATCACTTTTATGACAGTGGATAAAATATAACGAACGAATTGATTTATTTATTTTATGTATTCTGCCGCAAGGATGAACGTCTGCGCAATGACACGCATCATACAGTAAGGAAACTAGTCGATAATGGCTGATGCACTTCGTCAAAAGCATAGGAGAGAGCATGAGGAAGTTGGATGTTTATCTGATAATGGATCAACAAAACAAACTGGTATACACAATAGCTGTCAGGAATGATATGAAGAAACATTAATTGTGGACCCTACAAACTGCTTCGAAACAGATGCCAATGAAGCCACAATAATGTCAGGAATGATTAGAAGAAACATTAATTTTGGACCCTACAAACTGCTTCGAAACAGATGCCAATGAGCCACAATAGCTGTCAGGAATTATTAAGCGAGAGAAGCGAGCGTTTCTGTTTGACTCTGCCGGAAAAAATAGTCACGGTGTTTTTTTTTTTTTTTTATGTTTCGCCTAACGTTCGACGGAGGCTCGGGTCGAGTTGAAATTTTTACCATCCGCAAGCTTCGTTCCCGATTGAATGCCATTAGTTTCGTGGCAAAATCGTTCAAAAAGTTAAAAAGTTACATTAAAGTTAATCGAAAGTTTTTTTTTTAACTAAACGGCGACAAAATCTGAGGTGGCCAAATCATTTAGAATGTCCGTCGCGTCACGAATATGTTAATTTTATTTTGATCCGATAAGTAGTGTAGATGGAAATTACATTATAACAAAAGTAACGTAACCATGGCAACGAAAATTTGCACGAGGTTCGCACTATGCACTGCCACCTAGAAGTCATCAAAATACTATCGAGGAAGCTGTGTATTATTTGAAACCAATTAGTTCAAATAGTTTTCCCAAAAAAATGATGTCAAGGTCCTCTAGATGGTGGTGGATTTTATCCGCAAAGTAAATGTTTACCCAAAGAGGCCTACCCTGCCAATAAGAAACAATATTGGAAACATCGCCCCGTTGACAGTGAACGTCCCAAATTTTCAAATTTTAAAAAAGTGCAATGTGGGTCTAGCTATAGCACGTGCTCGCTTATCAACGCGTCCAACTGAGCGTTTCCTAGTTAGAAGAAACAATAATTTTGGACCCTACGAACTGCTACATAACAGATGCCAATGAAGCCGCAGAGTTAAATTTAAAAAAGTGGACCGATTATTTACCCAAAATACCACATCCAGTGTAAATTCAGCTGTAATCGTCACGATTCCGAACAGGTTAGCACCACCGAATCTCGCTAGTCATCGCCCTATTAGCCTCTTGAACGATGTGGCAAAGGTTCTTGAGAAAGTTCTCACTCCAGGCTAGTTGCTTTTGCAAACCGCTTCCACATCATCCCCGAAACACAGGCTGGCTCCCGTGGGCGACTTCCTGGCTGCAGCTTCGGTACTCTAAGGCACACATACATCTTTCATCCATCCCCTCTTCGAATTCGTGGCCCGGTGATGGCTCCCGTCATTGGAGGATGGCTTCTGAAGTTCTCTCCGGAGAGAAGAATCCTTCGTCGCATCGCGCGGCTTCCTTCGATGATGCGAAATGTAGACGTGTACTCCCAAACTGGCGTCGGCGGTTTCAGCATCCAACTCGATTGCCTCGCAGGGGCTTACGTGCAACGTCTTCACGCTGGCGGACGATTTGAGTTTCACGACCTCCCCTCGAGTCCACGCGCCTTCCGGCCTCGACCCCGCTTCAAGTACCCTTACCTTCCTTTTGCCCTTCCGGTCGACTAACTCGACAAATTGTGTGTTCTCTTGGTATGTTTACTAAATGAATTTAAATATGTAACTGAATCTGTCACACTGTGCTCCCTGTAATAGGCTTACAGAGTGCCTAACGTGACCTGCATTAGTCTTTCTGCCCAAAAGGAAAGTAAAATTAAATCAATTATTTATTATTATCTATCAAACATGAACGAGATCCAGGAAAGGTTTTGGGATGAAAGTGGTCAGTTTTTGGGAGCTCGGGTAGGGCAGCAGTACATCTTTTTATGAGCTTTCATTAAGAAAATGTACAAGACCCGTTCGATAAATGAAGATATGACTATTTATTCTCAAGCCGTTAGCCATTATTTTACAGTCATTTGAAAAACAAGTGTAAATTATGAATATTATTTCATAAATGTATTTAGTTCATTGTAATAAGCTGCAATAAGCCCTGGTCTTATAAACCAAACAACTCTTCTCTTCCTAGGCTCGGTCATCCATGTTGTTCGGCTGCGATGGTCTGGACGCCGGAGATGCTAACATAACTTGCACTCACGAGAGGATGGAGGGTAAACATGGTACTGGCGTGGACTGTACCGAGAAAGTGCCTGTCAAAACCAAAGCTATCTTCGTGAGCTGTCCTGTTGGCTTCAAGGTGGCGGAAGATTACACGATTCTAACCTGTAAATTCCCAGGGAAGTGGGACAAGGAAATGTTTACGTGTGATGGTAAGATGGTTGACGTTCATTAATAGTTTTAAGATTTATTGCAGGTTAATAATTCAACTCATTCTTATTCCTTCATTACAATTAATTTAAATTATCTATTTCAGAGATAAAATGGGTAGTAGGCTTTCAGAATAAGGCACACATCCCCAAATACATTACTGTGTCTCGCAACCTTGGCGCTACTCACATACCACAACCTTTTCAATTTTATGTGATCAAATCAAGTATATAAAGCCAGATTTAGATGACCAAGTTGTTCGTTCAAATCATTGAATTCAAGTTTTTTATTCAATTAGTTTTCCTTTAATGGTTTAATGGTCCAACTATTTGTACTAGCCTTTGGTAAAGGGTTTTGACGCACTATTTTTCATCAAAGCTTCATCAAAGATAACGGGATTTACGACTTCATTATTTATGAAGCAATCACATACCGATATTGACGATATAAACATTGTGTATTTAGTTACGTTAGAAATATACCAAGGTGACTGGCGTGGTCGGATAACGTTATTATACAGTGCCGGCCTAAGTACATTTGACCACCTTATGTGCAATCACCCGAAGTTCAGTTGGACACCCTTTATTGCAGTTTACTAAACTTTACCCTTTATTGCACTTAATACATTTGTACAGTCGACCACCTTATGTGAAATTGGACACCCTAAGTTGAGTTGGACACCTATGGTGCAGTTTAATACACTTTGTAGAGTTAACCACATTTTGTGCAATTGGAGGTTCAGTTGGAAAACCTTTATTGCAGTTAAATACACTTTGTAGAGTTGACAACATTGTGTGCAATTGGACAGCCTTAGTTCAGTTCCTTAGTTAAATGTTGTAGAAGGGCTAATGCGTCACCGAACAGGCCACGCAGCGATTGAATGTGTGTGGCAGCTAGAAAATATAGACGTTGGCAAAGGCGGTTGATATTAACATTTCATGTTTTATAATTAATCGATATCGAGATCCCACAAGTGCAGTAAAATATATTAAAGATACACATAAAAAATAGAAAAAAAGGGAAAAAACTCAATAGCGCTATGTGCGCAGCCTCATATTCATGGTAACCAATAATGAAATATTTTAAAAACCTTCACAATATTTCAATGTCTCCTATCAGCAAAGTTCTGCATGGTAATATTTCTCTATGGAACCACAGCATAACGACATGGCCTTGAGTTTCATTGTCCGTGATTGAAGTCCGTGACATCTTGATCTCGGTTCAGATGGGGATTATTCGAGCGTCACTTTAGGTTGTGTTGAAAAGAGTGACATTCATTCAAATTTCAATAACCTTGTTGTCAATAGTTTGCATTAATTTTGCTTTCGAAGCCCATTGAAAGTTACACAATACGAGGGTGGTGTATTGAATCAAGCCTATCTCAGTGTGGTAAAACATACATTGGATGTGGATTTCTTGGAACGGACGAGGGTAGCTCATGCGGAACACACGAATCCGATTCTGGAGGTCGCAGTCGACACCAGCCACCGACAATCCTGACTGAATAGTTAACACACGCTTTTATTCTGTTTATAATTATTAGAATTCTTAGATGGACTCTTCTTAAATTACCTTTAAAGCTTTAGCAGCTACCAGGAGGATAACAAAGGATGCAGGACATTTTGTTCGTGGGATAAAGCGTAAACTTTTGCGGATGTTCCCACTGGACTAACTTAAACATTGCACAAGAATACTTGCAAAGTACAAAAATACGACGTAGTTTATAGTTCTACACATCCTAAATATTTAATTTCAATACTTGCCGTTAACGATTTCGGTCTACCTGTAGAGCGCCCAGAATTGTTCTCCTTTCTGTCACTGTGGCTCGTTGTTCTTGTGGTTAAAGGCTATGTTTCCAGTGCAGAAGATACAGGGTTCGATTACCGAAATAAAGATAGATAGATTATTTATTCACTAGTAGACTTGTATATTATACAAATATTGCTTTCGTTAGGGTTTCTTATAGTAAAAAATTACATAACATACAATAAACATGCATACACGGTATACACTATACAGTAGACATACGATTATTTACTCGATAGAAGATATTTTAAATTCATCAGTTCTAATTGGCTTAGGATTGTGTCAACGGTGACTTTGGAGCCGTCCTAGCAACGATGCACATAGTAAATGCTAAGAATGTTCCGGATTAGCCTCGTTCATTCTGGCGCTCTCCGCCGGTGGAAAAGTATCTATCTTGAGTTCGGTGTTTCCTACTTAAAATATACAGGTCTCTAGTTGGCTATTTATTTATATTATCTATTTCATTATTTAACTTTTTTCCTGGTCTTTTATGGTGTCGGCGCTTACAAGTTTGGCCTGATCGGCAAAAATTTAAATGTCCCCCACTATAAATCGGTTAAGTGACTGATAGCGTATACATTTAATACGAGATAATTTGTCATTTACTTTATTTATTCCCTTGAATTAAATAGTTTCTTATAGACATAACATTCAATATCGAAAACCAATAACTCTGACTAGAGTGTGTTTCAAACATAACTGCTTAGCAAGATTAAGAGATTAAACTTAGAACTGCCACGTTTTTGAGCGCAATTTAATTATTACTTCTCATGAGAATCGCAATTTTTTCGATTTTAAAACATTCTTCGACTTATAACACCTACATGCTTTACCCGATTATAATGATTTTTTCCACAGAACCTTATTTTTATGATTAATTCATTGTGTGAAATTTGAGCGCAATCGAAAAATTATTTCTCATAAACATCGCAATTTTACTTTTTTTCATTTTTTTAAAAATCAATTTTTTCGTTTTTTTAAAATGTCTGCGACTTAGTTATGATTTTTTCACATAACAACAGAAAATGAATTTTATTATACCATACAAAAATGCAAAAACTTGCAAAAAAAGGGGCCAATCCAAAAACGAGGAGGATACAAACAAGTGGCTCTACTGCATAGAGTGATGAGATCTAAAAGTGTGGTCAAGCCCATTATTTTGTTTAAAACTAGGATGATTCGCAAACGCTGTTTTAGGCGCGTTGTTGGATGAGCGTTATTGGTGCATTGAGCTGCCATGTGTTATGCAGATTTTCTGTTGTTATGTGAAAAAATCATAACTAAGTCGCAGACATTTTAAAAAAACGAAAAAATGATTTAAAAAAAAATGAAAAAAAGTAAAATTGCGATGTTTATGAGAAATAATTTTTCGATTGCGCTCAAATTTCACACAATATATTATTAATCGTAAAATTAAGGTTCTGTGGAAAAAATCATTACAATCGGATAAAGCATGTAGGTGTTATAAGTCGAAGAATGTTTTAAAATCGAAAAAATTGAAAAAATTGCGATTCTCATGAGAAGTAATATTTAAATTTCGCTCAACAACGTGGCAGTTCTAAGTTTAGAGATTTCAAAGGCCTCCATAAAAATATATCATCGCAATTTGAGTATCGGTTTAGCCGGAAACAACATAGAATGTTAAATATCTAGCGCTCCCAACACTTGCTTTTTGTGCTCATCGTAGGTGACCTTTGTCAAGTTTCTATAGTAATTTGAATATTTACATTAAAGGCTTACATAAAACTGTGGAAGTCATAATGATTACATTATTCGAGTAAGCTAATAATAACATTTATTGAGGTTCACATCCAAACAACTACAGAAAAATCACATCTTGTCACCAAGCCATCAGTCAAGAAAATTACCCATTCCTTTGTTCTCCTCAACAATGATCTAACAAAACAATTGGCTGCTGATTGGAAGTCACATCCTTCTAGATAAGTAAAATGTCAGGTTGTCCAATTAGTAGATAAAGTAGGTCACTACAGGACGGTAACCGCCCATAAGAGCGCCGCAATAAGGTCGAAACCAAGAAGAGCGCGGTAATAAGGGCGATAAGAGCGACTCCAAAAAGAGCGAATGACCAATAAGAGCGACAGGCCAATAAGAGCGACAGGCCAATAAGAGCGACATGCCAATAAGAGCAACAGGCCAATAAGAGCGACATGCCAATAATAGCGAAAGAACAATAAGAGCGATAGACCAATAAGAGCGACAGACCAAAAAGAGTGACAGGTCTGTTTGGAAAGTCTAAATTCAGAGATTTCAAATGTCCCCCCAAATTTTCATCAAGATCGGTAAACAGACAAAAATACAAACAAAAAAACAAATCAAAAAAACAAAAAACACCCTAGCTAAATTTTTTTGGGGGTCAGTGAAATTGAAGTCTTCCCTTTGCTCATCCAAAAAGTCGCTTATGTTTTCATTTTGGTCATTTTGATCATTTTGGCTGGCGCTCTTCTGGCGCTCTTATTGGCCTGTCACTCTTATTGGTCTGTCGCTCTTATTGACCAGTCGCTATTGTTGACCTGTCGCTCTTATTGGCCATTCGCTCTTTTTGGTCTGTCGCTCTTTTTGGCCTGTCGCTCGTATTGGTCTGTCGCTCTTTTTGGTATGTCGCTCTTTTTGGTATATCACTCTTATTGGACATTTGCTCTTTTTGGAGTCGCTCTTATTGGCCAGTCGCTCTTATTTCCCTGTCGACCTTATTGGTCTGTCGCTCTTATGGTCGGCGCCCTTATTGTCGCGCTCTATTGGGCGGCGCGCTTGTTGCCGCGCTCTTTTGACCGTGAGCCCTACAGGACCCCCCTTCCAGTGAACGAGCATAGCGATGCGAAATAAATTTCTATGTGCCAAAGTGAGCTTGTGCGCACACGCGACGTCTTGCTCGTGTCGTGACTAGTGGCGGGGTAGCAGTGACAGCAGTATAAGTCCCGACCAGAGACGGATTGGCGGATGTTGATTGGAAATTGTTGCGGACAACAGAGGCAGGTGCAATCATAGGTAGCCGGGAAGTGCTTGATGTTTGGTTGATTAGAGTGAAAGGTTTGGTCGATGGTTGTGCGGTATCAGGAGCTGTGCTGCCAAGAATGAAGGCAGGTTTCAAACGATCTATGGATACTACAACTTTTTTCCCTGTCGCAGAAAAGTGAAATTCTTCTCGTGTCTTGCTATGATTTCGTAAGGCCCGTCATACGGTTGCTGAAGCGGAGTTCGGACAGCGACCTGGCGCACGAAAACGTGGGAAACATGTCGCTAGGTCCTTGAACATAAATACATCTTTTTGCTCGTGTCGGGTAGGACGAGTCGGTCGGAGCATCTGGAGTCGTTGGCGGAGTCGGCTGACGTACTCTGAGGTGCTGTCGGGCGTTGACGTAGGAGGCGACAAATATTCTCCTGCAAGCCTGAGAGTAGTTCCGTACACCAACTCAGCAGTTGTAGCTGAGAGTGGAGAAACGCTTGGAGTTCGGGATCGTTCACTTGTGCTTGGGCAATTGTCTCATTACTCACTGAGGCCGAGATCGCTTCCACCCTGGACAGCGCATCGGCAACGACATTTTCCGTACCGGAAACATGACGAATATCTGTTGAAAATTGCCCAATGTAGTCAAGGAAACGAAATTGCTGCGGGGAACACTTGTCAGACTTTTGCTTGAACGCAAATATCAATGGCTTGTGGTCTGTGTAGATTGCAAACGTCCTGGCTTCCATTATATGGCGGAAATACCGGATTGCCTCGTATACTGCGAGGAGCTCACGCTCGTATGCGCCATAATTGCGTTAAGCCGTATTCAGCTTTCGCGAGAAAAATGCTAGTGGTTGCCAACCAAAACCCGTTTTCTGGTGAAGAAGGTCGAAAATGCACCTGTCAGAGGCATCAGCGACAATTGCAAGCTCTGCTTTTGGGTCAGGGTGCGCAAGAAGTGCTGCTTGTGAGAGACTATGCTAACACTTATCAAACGTGTTTAACAGCTCTGGCGTCCAAACAAAGGGCGTCTTACCTGAAGCATCGGCACCGACAAGAAGGTCGTTGAGGGGTGCCTGAAGCTGGGCTGCAGATGGTATGAATCGACAATAGAAATTTATCATCCCAAGAAACTGTCGTGGTTGCCTAATGTTGCTGGGTGGTGGAAAACAAACGATAGCATCGACCTTATCTTCGAGAGGTCGTGTCCCACTGGCGTTGACGGTGTGACCAAGGAACTTCACCTCGGAAACACCAAAAATGCATTTTGAAATGTTTATCAGTACACCGTACTCTGATTAGCGTGCAAAGAGTAGGCGTACGTGTTTCTCGTGTTCTTCCGGTGACGTTAAAGCGATAAGAATGTCATCGATGTAGGCAAAGACGAAATCCAGGTCTCGGATGGCTTCGTCGATGCACCTCTGAAATGTTTGGGCGGCGTTCCGTAAACCAAAACTCATATATGGAAATTCAAATAGACCAAACGGAGTCGTTATGGCAGTCTTTGGTATATCGTTTGGAGCAACTGGAATCTGACTGTAAGCCCGGAATAAATCTATGGTCAAGAACACGGACTTCCCAACAAGCGGCTGAGCGAAATCTTGTATGTGAGGAACAGGATACCTGTCTGGAATTGTCCTATCGTTCAAAGGTCTGTAGTCACCACATGGCCTCCACTGATTTTCCTTCTTAGGAACGAGGTGAAGGGCAGCGGACCAGCTGCTAGATGAACGCCTTGTGACACCTGATTTGAGCATCATATCAAATTCGGTCTTGGCAATCTGCAGACGATCAGGTGCCAGACGTCGAGGCTTGCAAGATGTTGGATGTCCAGGTGTCGTGTGAATATGATGTATGGTCCCGTGTTTAATGTGACGCAAAATACCTGATGGCTTTTTAATGTCCAGAAACTCATTCAAGATGTCGTGGTATCGAGACCCTCCACTGACTTACCTTGACATGTTCTTGAGCGTCGGTAGACAACTTACCAGCGACGGTAAGTGATGAGGCACTATCAACTAACCTTCGTTTGCGGGCGTCAACAAGTAGGTCAAAGAACGATAAGAAGTCAACTCCGATGATTGGTCTGGATACGTCGGCAACGACGAAACGCCAGACGAACTCGCGTTTGAGTCCCAAGTTGAGGTTGAAGTTGATGGTTCCATAAGTCGCTACGACTGATCCATTAGCCACGAAAAGCTCGTATGTTGATCGTTCGCGAGGTCCCTTGATGAGCTTACGTGGATACACCCACAGATCAGACCCGGTGTCGACTAGGAACTGACGTCGAGTCGGAATGTATATCACAAAGAGACGGCGTGAGGTTGGGCAGTCGTCTGCCGCGTTTACTGACTGCCCGCGTAGTTTTTTGCATCAAAATTGCATGGTTTTCGGCACGACCTTGCCTGGGCGCCATATTTCCGGTGGTACTAACACAAATCTACTGGTGTTTGCCGTATTGCGTTTTGTGAGTTCGACGAAGGTAGATCGCAACGTCGATTTGATCGATGCAAGTAAGATGGCTGTGCAGTGCGATTGTTGGATAGCGCTGCGACTTGTCGTGATAACTCCTCCAACTGCGTTTGATAGCTGTCAACAATCGCTACCCGACGAGAGGTGGGCGCCATCTCATGTATTCTGTCAGCGATCACTGCGAGTGCATCAAGGTCGTCAGGTGGTGATGAAGCCAAAATGTCATGCATACAGGTCGGCAAGCGTTCAAACCACAATGTTCGTAACACCTTGTTTGTTACCTCTGACCCAGCTAACATGCGTAGGGGAATCAGAAATTCGGAAGGTTTACCATCACCCATAACCTTATGTTGAATTAGCCGTTCAATCCGTGCTTCGGGCGATGGCGAGAACCGACGAATGAGCTCAGTTTTAAGAAGATCATATTTACCTACGCTTGGAGGCTTGAGGATGATGTCGCGTACCGCCTTGGCACACCATTGTTCGAGGGCGCTCGCTGCATGATTAAATTTTGTTGAATCCTGCGAGATCCCTGCTAAATCAAATTGTTTCTCAAATTGCGCAAACCACAAAACAGGACCATTTGCCCAAAACGGTGAAACTTTCACACTTATTCTATTGGCTGAAACAGGGGCTGTATTTTCGGATGAAGTCATGTTCCATTTGTGTTAGTATGGAAAAAGATTTTGATGAGCAACACGAAACATCAAAAGTAAAAAATGGCTTCACACACAAAAAAAAAAAATTAAACCAAACTTCCATCAGAAACTTTTGAAATGTTCATTGTCCTACCTCTTGATAGATCACGTCGGGGTCATAATCATAATGATGTCATAATGATTACATTATTCGAGTAAGCAAATAATAACATTGAGGTTCACATCCAAACATCTACAGAAAAATCACATCTTGTCACCATGCCAGCAGTCAAGAAAATTACCCTTTCCTTTGTTCTCCTCAACAATGATCTAACATAACAATTGGCTACTGGTTGGAAGTCACAGCCTTCTAGATAAGTAAAATGTCAGGTTGTCCAATTAGTAGATAAAGTAGGTAACCACAAAACGTTTAATTCTATGCCTTTCGGCTAACAATTTTACCTTTCTCGTTCAAAGGTATGTATATCAACATTCTTCGTGTAAAATTTGACCGTGGTATAACCATGGAGTTATAAATAGTACTGGCATAACCAAGCGCTGGGCAATTGAAACTGAAGAATTGGAGGTGGATGTGTAGGAACATTCGGAAAGTGATTTCGAACCTGTTCCAACACATTTTTTCGACCAAAAGAAATATTAGTACCACAACTAAAATTTGACATGTTTGTTACTGTACCCCATCCCCTTGATTTTATGACAGTTTGCAAATTCATTTCTGTTTTTGTTCTGGGTGACACCTCGTAATCGCCCCCCGCGATAAAATTTGCTGCAATACATTACAGGTTATAGGTAATCTGTAGTGGTAGAAGAAGGATTTCTGATATCCTGATATGCTTCAGATCAGAGGTCTTAGATAAATGCCCTGTATATTGCCTCTCTACAGTTAGTCACAGGACTGCCTGCACTCCACTTCCAGCAGTTCACTGGGTCAAGGTTTTCGTTACGCGAAAAATATTTGTAGGAAAAGTTTAGTTAGTTTGTTTTGAGATTATTCAATCCCGGAATTTTGCATTTTGTAAGTCTGGGTGTTGCGCTCTTTCAGTGGCCGAGAATAACATTTTGTTATATATGATTAGACTTGGTTGTGGCTGGAATAGAAAATTATTTGCCGCATCTGATACTCTAATCTGCCAAGCCCATACCAACACCCAGCAGGGTCGCGTCGCTGTGTTTGTATTGTACTTAACATTTAATTGTATGATTCAGAGATACCAACCGTGGAAACAACAACTGCAACAACAACAACAACTACCACCAAGAAGATGAACGTTACAACAAAACCGAAAACCAAACCGACAACAAAACCAACAAAAAAACCAACAACAAAACTAACAACACCAACAACCAAGAAACCAATCAGCACTGCAGACCAACCTCTAACCACTACAACCACCAACTCCACTTCTGCTACGACCACCGTGCCCGGAGCTAGCACTACGAGTACTGCTGCCACACCACCGTGCCCGGAGCTAGCACCACGAGTACTTGCCACGACCACCGTGCCCAGCGCAATCACTACAACCACTGATGCTGCAACAACAGCTACTACCACATCCACTGCTACAAATTCTTCTACTGCTTCTTCCTCTTCCACTGCTACTACCACCATCCCAACCACTACCACGACCCCAACAACAACCACGACCCCTACAACAACCACGACCCCAACAACAACCACGACCCCAACCACAACCACAAGTAAGTTACATTTTGATTTAACATACCTATTTTTAAGTAGAAATATGCAACGGGACAAATATTTATATTTATAGTGAGAGCATTTAGCAGAAGAATAGTGCAAAATATGGTTATAATTTTTCCTTTGGTGGAGAAATCGTAAACTTTCCGGACTAACTTTTATAGGGCTGCCATAATTAAAATAAATAAATTGTAGAACACGCAGAATAACGATGTGATACGGGCATAGGCAAATTGAAAATTTTCCGCTCTTTCACACAAAGACCACTTTGAAAAGAATCGGGCAGTAACTATGAGCCCCCGGGCTGAACAAAGTTAGGAGAAGTGAAAATTACATAGATCGGGCAAAAGAAGAGTGCAAATTATGATTCGAATTTGGTGGGTATATTAAAAATGTTCCTATTTCATATTAAAATCATCCTTAAAATAATATATGATAGTTACTTTAGGACCCAGGGCAGTCGAATGTTTTAAAAAAATTTGCTTATTATAGGAAGAACTGTGCTAATTGTAATTAGTATTTTTTCCTTTCGTGAACAATTTCACATAAAGTCCTGAATTAAAATAATCGGGGGATAGTTTTGAATGTAAGGGCTATTTTAGTGGGAAAAGTGAAAATTTTGAGATTAGCAGAATTATGCTACATTTTGGACCAGACTTATCAAATATGTTCTGCTCTTTCACAAATAAACTTCTTAAAAATTTATCAGGCTGAAATGGACCCCTAGGGATACCTTTGGATTGCGCTGGGGCCAAAAATTATAACCCGATTTTTTTAAGATGGTGTTTTCGCGAGAATACGGAAATTTTTTGATTAGTTTAATCCTAATTGCACCATCATTCTGCTTATCCGTAAATTTAGACATTTCCCACTTTGGATACATAGCCACGAGGCCCAAATTTACCGCACGATATCTTAAAAGATGTTTTTTTGTGAATAAGCTTAAAGTTTCTGATTAGTACTAATTGCAGCATAATTCTGCAAATATGTATTTGTGATTTTTCCAATTTTGTCTAGCTCCAAATTTTTTAAAGATGTATTTTTGTTACATTGCTAAGAGTTTTATGATTGTTCTCAGCTAGATAAGTACCGTTTTTCTGCAATCCTCAAAATTTGAAAATTGATTCCCCCTGACAGCCCTGGGGCCCAAAGTTACTATCAGATATTTTTGGAATTGCGTTTTTATGAAAATAATGGAAAAATAGAATCTAATTACGTTCCAATTTGCATCTTCAGTTTGTTATTCCGTAAAATTCCGCAAATTTTAAATATTTGCCTTCTGCCCAGGAGCCCAAAGTTTACGTAAGTTGTTTTGTTAATCAGGCAATTTCTTATAAATTCACGAAATTATCTTAATATTAATCCTTATAATAATAATCCTTTTCACAATTTGCACTGTTCTTATTTATATTACCAACATTTTTATTTTTTACATTTTCGACACCCTTGAGACCCATAGGTCGCGATGCGATTTTATCATGATTTTGTGAAAGAGCGGAAAAAAAGAAAAGGGAAAATTGCCATTCTCCTAATCCAGTTTTACACCGTTCTTCTGGTTATTCTAAAATTTAGATAGCTCTACCGCCCCTCAATGAAAGAGCGGAAAATTTTAAAATTTTCACAGGAGGAAAAATTACTTTCAAGTGTTCCACTATTCTACCACTATATCGAGCTAGCAACCACTAATATTATTATGACGATTAGGGTCGCTAGATAGAATCCTGAAAGATGTACAACAAAATGTGGAAACGTACAATAGATGCAATTTCGATGTCAACTATCTGGGGACCTGAAAAGAGATTTGTAGGACAAATTTATGCGGTGAATTTTGTTTATTCGTTAAAATTAAAACATCTTTGGTTTTCACGACGATAAAATGATTGTCGTCTTTTTCAAAGACAAAGAACTGAATATAAAATTTCTGATTTTAAAGTCTATGCCAGAGCACTAGTACCGATATTTTGCAAGTCAATGGAAAATGCATGAATGTTAGTTGAATGAAAGAGAAATTTTAATTTAAAATAACTTAATAAACATTTCTGTACAAGACAAAAGTTCATTTTATCTATTATATGCAAATTTTGGGTCAATAGCATGAGAGTTCTAAGTGCAATAGGTACATAATTTTAAGCTGTGATTTTTTTCCGACTCACCTTTGTTTCCGTTCTGAGTATGAGGGAAAATTATTTTCTGAAATAATGTTCGATGTGTGATTTTTTCATATGGTACAAATAATAGTTTTGAACCGGTGGACGAAAAATATCGTACATCAATCGTTATTTCAGAGAAAAAAAACTTATACTCAGTACAGAGACAAAAGTGTGTTGAAACAATAGGAAAAAATCATAGCTTAAAATTAAGTATTGCACCTAGAACTCCTTACTTCTTATTGACCCAAAATTTGCATAAAATGGAGCTATTAGCCCGTAATTTTTTTTTTTTTATTCAAGTTCCTCTTTAATTTAACCAACTTCAGCCATTTTCCTTTGACTTTCAAAATATCGGTAAGAGTGCTCTGGAATAGCCTTAACCATATAAACACTATTAGTGTGACATCATTCCACCATGGCAACCCCATGGGAACGCATAACAACACCCAGTTTTGACTCCAGACACGGTTTTGTTTTCACTAGAAACCAATGTGTAGTTCAAAATTTTGATGAAGTCTCCCAAAGGTCATTAATCGTTTCTCAATCGCGTAATATTTCCCGATGAGAGTTCGACGCTATTACAACGAGGGAAAATATAATTTATTAAAACCATGACTGTGAAGCAATAATTCAATTAAAATTAATGTTGGCCTTGATAGAAGGTTTACAATTACAATAATATTCAAACTGACAGTATTGGCAAGTGCTTAATACGCGCGACTCTGATTCGGGAGGTCTAGGATTAGAATCCAGACGAGACTGGCAATTTTGTTTTTTCCGAGGTTTTCCTCGGTCGTTAATGCGAATGCAATGGATTGAGTACTCTAGACAGCTCTCAGACATCCCTTCACAGTTATCTGTACTCCAATATACCTAGTTATACACCTGAAGAGGGACATGCATTGCATCTTGAGCAGGTATCCTACGAACAATTCTTATATTATGGTCAAACTATGAGTCTATGAAAGATTCTGTATTTGGGTAGAGCAGGCGATAAAGATTGTTTGTTGCTGTGACTTCTGTTCTTTCAGTGCCCGCAGCCTACACGTACGTGGTTGGAATTGGCTTGATCAGCGCTTCATCGGACTCGACGACTTTTCCAGGATGCGGAAGCAAGGTGTGCCGTAGACGGTGCGCACGTCATGGTTGTGGATTCACTCGCCAAGAAAGAATTTATTACGAAACTCTCTAGTGGGCATGGAGCCCCTTGGCCCGGTGTTTCGTACAATGGCGACTTTTGGTCAGGTGCAAAGGTGAACGGGGCTTCTTGGGTGAACCATCAAGGTAAGCTGGGGTATAGATTCGTTTGGTCGACGCCACTAAAGTGGTTCAAACGAAAGAATGCAGATGGTTCAAAATTGAGGGGGTAAGAAGCCAAGGGGAATAAGTGACATTTTGATATTTTTTAATAATTTGAGTTAAGTACGTCATTTCGTACCCAACAATGATATAAACTTTGTGGTAACAAGAATTCACTTTATCCCTTTACCACAAAGTTTATATCATTGTTTGGTACGAAATGACGTACTTAACTCGACTTAATAAAAAATATCAAATGTCACTTATTCCCCTTGGCTTCGTACCCCCTCAATTGTTTTCCCAACATAACAACTTTGTCAACTCTATTCACGCTAGCTCAGCGTAGATCTTGCACATGGAGGAACTCTGTGATCTAGCACAGATAGATAGATAGCACAGATAGCAAAGATATTTCTCTTTCATACACAAAGGCGACATTCCATTTACCGCGCATTCATTCTACCCCCACCACTACCAAGCCTCTGCATTCTTCCGTTGGAGCAAGTATACCTACAATCAGCCGCAATATTTGTTCTCTATATTATTGGACCCTTCAACTTAAATGATCTGTGTTGTTTCAGGATACCCTCTGAGTAGTATTCCCGTGTTCACATGGACACAGGGCCACCCTCGTGCCGGGATGACCTGCGTCAATTATAACAATTATGCACAATGGCATTATTCTAAGGCTGGAGATGAATGCAGTACAACCTGGAAGGCCCCCTTTGTTTGCGTGCGCAATTAAAACAGAACCGATTACGTTCGGGTAAATAATATTATTATGAAACCCTTTTAGAGTAGGTGAGGTGAAGTTAAATAATGTGTTGGACTAAACACTTCACAAAGGAATTGAAAACAAACTGGTTACGATAATCAACGACTAATCAATCAACTTTATCAGGTTTACTGTTTTGAGGATAACCTACTTTTTAAATACATATGAATAAAACTTTGTATTGATAACAACGGACATTGTGTATCTATATCCTATCAGGTTTTCAACATAAAACATAAATCAGTAAGTCAAAAAATGCGTTATTATTTGGATTTTTTTCACCATTTTGTCTGGTTCTAAATACTACAAATTAAATGTTTTTATTATTTATTTGCAATATTCAATTTATGGAAAAGTCCTTTAACTTGGTGCTTTTATAATTTATTTTTACAAAATTTTTGAAATTTTCAAACATAGGTGACATTGAATGAGAAATTTAAAATGTAGTAAAATGATCATGTCACGCCTCCTCTTTAAGGGTTCGTTTTAAGACCTCTGTTTTAATGCATATTTTATGTCATTTAACCTGATGAAGGTGACATTGTAAGTCGTTGGAATATCATAACCAAAGTTTTTTTAAATTTATTTGAGTAGCGCATACTTGTTAACTTTAAGTTACTCTACACTCACTGAATAAATATGTACGTATATCAATTGGTTGACATTACTTCATAAAAACAATAAATGTTTATAAATTTAAATTTGAATTTCTGTGAATAATAAACATGCAATAAAAACTTTGGCAAATGAATGGTTTCTTATGCAAAACTTTATCTGTCCCATTTTTCCTGGTAAAATTATTCCAAACATTATCCACACAGTCATTTATGTTCGAACTCAGCTTTATACACTTACTTCATAATAATATGTCTGTCCATGCGTGTGCAACGTGTATGTTATTAAATAATTGTTTAACAATATGAAAAAAATATACAATAGAAACAGTGTTCTAAACAGCAACTTCGAAATCAAACAATGTAGCTTTCGACTAGCTAAACAAACCCAATAAGAGTCCCTAGATCAGTATAATTCACGTCTGATCAAGCTATCAAAAACCTGAAACTTCCACGACGCCGACCGGCCCTCCACACTACTTCAAGACGTTTGCGGCGATATGCTTTAAGAAATGCAAATGCAACATTAGAAGATATGCTTTCAGAAGGAAGAACCTAAAATATATATATATATATATCCTTAGAAACCAGAAAACAACCTGGATTGAATTTTGTTTTCATAAGCAGTTATTTTATAAGTTATAACGGATATTGGAGTAAAAAATGGAGTTAAAACCACGATTAACGACTTTTTAATCTCAAGGATCATTTTAAGCTATAAATCTCGAGAATCCACAGTGAATAAGTTACGGAATTGTGAGTTCAACACGATGTCACCAAGAGTCTGCTCTGTCAATGTGCAAATTTAGTGCTATTTGTGTCCTTCTCCTAGCTGGGATGGGCCTACTGCCCGATATATCAACTCTGACTGTGTGGTACTGGTATTTTTTGCACTGCTCATGTTTAAGATACAAGCACTAAGTAGTTCTAAAATACTAGCTTGAAATTAAACTTCAAGTGTGTTAATTGTGAAGTACGGAAAACATAGTCCTACTAACCAATGAAGTGGAGGATGTTGAACTGTTCTCGTTTGTAATGCGACAAAGTACTGGGAAGCCAAGCCTTGCCCAGGCAGGATGTGAGAAATGTGCTGTTTGGGAAAGGGCTATGAAAGCAAGTGATGGAGAAATTGAAATGGCAAGGAAAGTGCTAATTGAAGTGCAGAAAAGATTGGAAATGGAAGAAGAAAAGAGTAATCGACTAATGATCGAGGTGGATGTGTTAAGTTATAAAGTGAGCACAAATGTAGGGGTAGCAAAGAAAGTAAGCTGTCAAGATTTCGTTCCAAAGGCAGATGTGGAGGTTGCGAGAGATTGGTCTAGTGGTTGCGTTCAGTCTCGCCATATGATAGCAGGACATGACTTGATATCGAACAATGGAAAGTCCAATGTGCGAGTGGCTCCGCCTCCTATCAAAAGAGATTACCAAAAACCACAAGACCTGAATAACAGTAAGAAAGAAGGCCTGCATGCTCATACTGAGCCGTCTCAACAGGGTCATCAGCCTAGGCCAATCAGAAATCCTTCGTATGCATATGCAGATGCTTTACAAAGGAATCCTGCTACTATTATGGGTAGGCCCAGCATTGAACCTAACGTGTTGGGTGCTCATGGACCACGGATGTATACTCGTACTGAGCCGTCTCAACAGGATCATCAGCATAGGCCAATAAGCAATCCTTCTTATTCATATGCAAATGCTTTGCAAAGGAAGCCTGGGCCTGCTACTATTATGGGTAGGCCCAGCATTGAACCTAACATGTTGGGTGCTCATGGACCACGGATGTATACTCGTACTGAGCTGTCTCAACAGGGTCATCAGCATAGGCCAATAAGCAGTCCTTCTTATTCAAATGCAGATACATTGCAAAGGAATCCTGCTACTATTATGGGTAAGTCCAGAATGCTACCTAACGTGTTAAGCGCTCATCGACCACTGTTGGTGCAACAGAATTGCGATTACCCTATCCAATTCAATTGTAAAGAAGATATGCCTAACAGAATATCATTATATGAAAAGCCAAGCCATGAAATTCATATGAGCCCTCATAATAGTAAAGTCAAACAACAATGTAGAAATGCTTGTGAAAAGATTCCCGTGACTAGGGGTAATATGTCAAAGAGGCACAGCATAATACCCAACGTGTTGGGTGGTTATCAACCTCAAGTGATGCAAACACAGATTCTGAACCCAGATTGTCCAGACTCTATAATATTGAAGTTAAAGCACCTCTCAAAATTATTCAAAATAAACTGCAAGTAAACCCTCCAAAGGCCATGGTGACCAAACAATGTAGACTGGTAGACCGAAGAACCACTGCTACCGGTACCTTGAAAAGTCCTGGTCATTCTTTTGGATCCAAAGTTGTCTCCCCCAATCACCAGCAACAAAGGAAAATTGTATTAATGGCTGATAGCCTTGGTCGCTTTATGTCTTCACTTATTTCTCGTGAGTTAGAAGCAAAGAGTGGGCTTGTGAACAAGACCCATTTTAAGATTGAATCAAATATTAAACCGGGTGCAGGTGCGTTGTAAGTAACGGAGGAACTAATGAATCAGATGAAACAACTAACGGAAAACGACATTGTATTGATTATGACAGGAGCAAATGATGTAGGAATGAATAATAATGCCATTAAGAATGCTTTAAGACAGATGCCCATTCACCAGTACTATTGTAAACCTAAGATTATAGTATCGGAGCTGTTACCTCCCTTTGATGTCACTGACAAAGACCATTTGAAACTAGGATTACTTAACCAAGAAATCAACAAAATAAATAACCACATCTATAACCTACTAGGGAAAATACTAGGAGTGTCTGAACTATCCCTTAAACATCTTCAAAAGGGATCACTTTAATCTTCGAGGTCCGCATCTAAACTTAAGAGGGAAAAAAGTCCTTGCAAAGTTATTTGCAGATAAAATACTACAAGAAGATGTACAATCAGTAGGTAGGTCGATACGAGCTTCGTCTGGACAGCTGACAGTAAGAGTCTTTTTGTTGGATTCAGAAATAGATAATGAAGATAGAACACCCTGCATTAGTGTACATCTCCGGTCAATCAGCCAAGACGTGGGGAATACCACTGCGGTCATACAAAAGTCAGCTGTGGACGACAAAACTTCAATTCCTGGTACAGATACAACGAAGTACCAGCGAGCTTCATTGGCGGTGGAGTCGATTGTCGTCGTACCAGTAACGTCAGAATTAGACTCCATGCCAGATGTGATCTCATCACTTGACGAAGAATCTAAGTTCATCAAGACTTCATCCGTTCGCTGCATCGCTGATCCTACTGATATCACCCCATGTCTTAACCACATTGACGCCCATGGAAACATCTGCTCTCCAACTGTGGATACTATGGTGGCGGAAACAATATCTCCGATCTCTAGCAGAACCAGACAGGCCAGAAACCCCAAGATTACCCAAGTCATAGTCTCGAGGCAAAAGAAATTCCAAGGTGATAAATTTTCAGATTCGCAATCCGCTACCAACACACACACTGCCAACCTAACACACAACACAGATAGGGCTGTTTTGTTTCTGCCGGTACCAGAACCACCTTGCCACTTGTGCTTAAAAAAGAAAAATGCCATACTAACCTTATCCCACCAATCACAAAGTAGGCCTATAATTAAATCAACTACTATCAATATATTACATCAAAACATCCAAAGTCTAGCAAACTCTATAAATAACATAGAAATCTTTTTAAATGAGCAAATTTATGTGAAAGAAAATGTCGATGTATTGTGTATATCTGAGCATTGGATGAGTGAATACGAAATATCCCAAATTAGTATTCTTAATTACACTTTAATTAGTGCATATTGTCGTAAAAAGAAAAAATGTGGTGGAGTAGCAATCTTTGCTAACAAGCTGTTACAAACTAAAGCAACAAAGATACTTGAACTTGAAAAGCTAAGCATTGAAGGTATAATTGAAATAGCAGGCATTAACTTAGTTTTGAGGGATAGTAAAAAGTTAATCGAAAAAATTAGTATCTTAACTCTATTTCGACCCCCTTCTGGAGATATTGATTTATTCATTTATACTCTTCAAGCAGTTTTAGAACTTGTTATTAAGAAGCAAAGTAAACTTATTTTGACTGGAGACTTTAATATTGACACTTCTCAAAAATCTCTAAATAACCTTAAGTTAACAAACCTCCAACAGTGTTTTAATATACATTTGACTATACATGAAGCAACAAGGATTGATCCTGTTCATTTTTCACACACTACTATCGATAATATAGGTACAAATTTAATTCCTGATAAATTTCGCAGTTCAGTAATTATAAGCAATTTATCGGACCACTTTGCTCAACTTATTGCATTTCAGGTATCAGGTGTTAACATCCCCGTAACAAAGATCATTCACAGGAGAATTTTTAGCGTTGACCAGATACAAATATTTAATGAACGTTTAGGTGAGACGAATTGGGACCCAATCATGTTAACCAACAACGCTAATACAACCTTTGACATATTTTATGACATATTTTTAAGGATTTTTAATACTACATTTCCAATAAAGCATCAAAACATTAACCTTGCTAACAATAATAATACATGGATTACTTCTGGTATTAAAACTTCTAGGTTAAATTTGAAATGTTTATTTATTCTTAAAAATCATTTTCGCGATTCCTTTATTTTGCAGTATTATAATAAGTATAAAAAGTGCTATATGAGAACCATAAGACATGCTAAAAAGTTACATATATGTGATAAAATAAGAAAAAGTGATAATAAATCCAAAACCATTTGGGGCATAGTTAATAAACAAATAAATAAAACACAACCCATTAAAAATAATATATCAATTAAATCACCAGAAGGGCGCATTGTAGATGATCAACAAATAATTGCTAACGATTTCAACTTATATTTTACTGAAATTGCCTCTTATTTGAATAAGAATATTAAAAGTGACGAGACCGTAGTAATGGCATTTTTAAGTTATGTGCCAATTAACAAGGCTAATTCATTTTACTTCTTTCCTGTGAACTCGGGTGAGATTATTGAAGTTGTCAATTCATTTAAGAATAAACACTCGAGTGGTGTAGATGGTATACCGGTTTCGCTACTGAAACAGTGTATTAGATTCATAGCTGAACCACTCAGTTATATCGTTAATGAATGTTTATCACAAGGTGTATTCCCGGACAAAATAAAAATAGCAAAAGTCATTCCCATTTTTAAGAAAGGGGATAGAAAGGCATTGGATAACTATCGTCCAATATCTATTTTACCAGCTTTCTCAAAAATCCTTGAAAGAGTTATGTATTGCAATATGTACTCGTACCTTGATAAGTACAACATAATATCTGATCACCAAAATGGCTTTCGTAAAAATCGTTCCACGAAACACAGCTTAAATAACTTTCTACAAATGATTACTGAAGCATTGGAACAAAAACTTAATCCACTAGGAATATTTTGTGATCTCTCTAAAGCTTTTGACTGTGTAGACCACACAATTTTGTTGAATAAATTGGAATATTATGGATTCCGTGGTACAGCATTTAAACTAATAGAATCATACTTTAATAACCGCTTTCAAATTACCGAAACTACCAGCAGTGTTGGAATAATTGAACAAGTATATTTTTCTAACCCTAGCAGAATTGTATGTGGAGTGCCTCAAGGATCCATTCTTGGCCCTCTATTCTTTATTATTTACACCAACGATTTTTCTTTTGTCATTGATGATTCGGAGCTATTTGCTGATGACGGCAGCTTGCTTGTTAAAGGCTCATCAAACAGTGTACTTAAAACTAATGCAGAAAATAAAATAGCAAAGGCTAGTGATTGGTATCAAAACAATAAATTGGTATTTAATTCTAATAAAACCAACTTTATTTAGTTTCATTCGTCTCAAAAACGAAATCATTTAGATAAATTAAATAATATAACTAATGTAGTGGATGGCTTAATTATTTTGCCTGTATCTCACATAAAGTCTCTAGGCATAGTTCTAGATGAAAATCTTGGTTGGTCACAACATTGTTTGGAATTATGTAGTAAACTCAGTTCAGCTTGCTTTGCAATTAGATCCGTACAGGAAATAGCAGGTTTAAATGTTGCTAAGTTAGTTTATCATTCCAACTTTGAATCCCAAATATGTTATGGCATTGAATTTTGGTTTGGGGTCATTCAGTAAATGTAATTACGTTATTTAAACTGCAGAAAAGGGCAATGAGAAACATGTGCGGCCTTAAGTCATCTAGTTACATGAAGGCACACTGCAAGCCGCTGTTCATTAAACATAAAATATTAACTCTTTATTCCCTGTATATTTTGGAGGCAACCTCTCTTGTAAAAAGTCTTGAACATTCAAATAAACCTGTCTTGAACCATGATGTACACCATCATAAAACTCGTCGAAATGGTGACATTCATTGTACCCAGTATAGAACGAAGCTTACACAAAACAACTCTATGTATATTAATTATAAACTATTTAATAAATTGCCGAAACAGATAACCAATGCTAAAAGCTTAATCACATTTCGAAATAAACTAACAACATTTTTAACTAACAAAGCTTATTACTCCATGGAAGAGTTTTTTTAAGACCAGGATTTTAAATAAATGAAAAAGTGGGTGGTTAGGGGCCTGGGGCTACCCAGTCTTGACTTTCAAAACTTCATGTTTAATTTTTAAATTTTGTTTTGTTTTTGTTTTTTTTGTTTTCACTTACAGACCTTGTAACCATTTATGTGTGTAGGTAGTATGTATTGTTTTGTTTATGCATGTGCATAATTGTGTTGAATTTGTATGTATTATGTTGTTGTGCTATGTGAATTGTATTATTGTCATTTGTATTCATCAGGCTACACAATCTTTTTGATTGTCTTGTTATATTTACATGTATTACTGTGTCCTGAAATTAATCTTATCTTATCTTATCTATGAACTTACTGAACAAAGTGCAACATTCCTTGAAGAAGCCATCGCAAAAAAGAATAAAGTCCAACAAGAAACTTCAAACCTCATGTAGGCTAAACCTAAACCTAGGCCTACAAGAAATCCCAAGGCTAGCGAAAAGTTTAGACCCAAAACCACAGAAATCAAGTAAGCTAAATATACTCTGTTTTAACTGTGATAATGCATGGCTCCGTGAAGGTGGACAGTCCACATGCCCAGAAAAGGGCAAATCGTGCAACAAATGCAAAAAACTTTACCATTTTTCATCAGTTTGCAACTGCAAGAAAATCTCGCATCCGGGCTAGAAGGGGGGAGGGCGAGGGGATTTCTGTCTGCGAGGAGGGGATATGACGGCGAGCTGGCATAGGCTGGGGGTGGGGTAAGCAAAGTGACTTTTCTTTGATATAAGGAACTCGACACTTCACAAAACATGTACCGCATAAAACTCGCAATGACCTTGTCGCTTGGCAGTTCGTAGTAGTAGATCGGGGCTGGGAGACTTATGTAACACTCACACTCACAGGAGGTTTATTCTGTATATTATATTTGTCCTGTGTTTGGATCAATGGTATATAATATACTCTTCACTATAACAATCTCTACAATGGCGGCTATGAGTATGATTGTATAACATTTTGTTAATCAGGTTAATTTTTAACAGTGCAAACATCGTCTAATGTAGTCCTACGACACGACACTCAACGGAGAAATAATTGTCCTAACTTCTGGTATTGGTGAGGGGTGTAGAGTAACAGCCTGTTGGATAGTTACGCCTTAGGCAGTTTATCAGACGTCTGGGTGACGTCCAGGGTAGGCATGAAGGTCTCTGTCTAGATACCATGTAGCTCACTCACATCTTGTGTATTCATATGTGTTTCTACATAATAAATAGCATCACGAACTACTACACCTGTTGATCTTAATGCATGGTGGCAGCGGTGTCGAACAAGGTATGAAACACTGTTCATATCAATCTATTTATCACGAAGTAAGTGCATAAAAAGAAGCTAACCTCAAAGGAGGCACGAGCTGAAACATGCCCCAAGACCAGTGTGAAGGTAGCACCGGCGGCGGGAATCAGAGTGAAGTAAGCACTAGAAGCCAACAGGCATACCAACTTCAACCACCTACAAATTTTGACTTCTCAGATCCACCTTCCTGGCTAAAACGGATTAGGAGGTTCGACAGATTTCGAATTTCTTCAGGGCTCTCAACTGAGCCTAGTGACAAGCAAGTTCACAACTTGATTTATTGTATGGGCGATAAGGCAGAAGATATACTCCTGTCATTCAAACTCAGTCTTGAACAAGAACAGGACTACTCCCTTGTCGTAGACAAATTTGATTCTCACTTTGTCAAAAGGAGAAATGTCATATTTGAACGTGCTAAATTTCATAAGCGCATACAAGAAGGGGAATCTGTTGCATCCTTTATAACTGCTTTGTATACACTGCTGAAACATTGTGGTTATGGTGCCCTTCAAGACGAGTTAATTTAAGATAGGTTAGTAGTTGGCCTACGTGATTTAAAATTATCAGAAACACTACAGATGGATCCTGATCTGACTCTTCAAAAGGCTATTGATAAAGCAAGAAGCAGCAAAGAAATCAAAGGCCAGCAAAAAGTGCTGCGATCTTTGGAAGAGGGTACACATGTTGACGCAGTTCTGAACTAACTGGGAAAAACCCAAAAACAACCCAAATCAGGGTGCGACGACGTCCAAGAAACAAGGAAAGTGTAGGCGATGTGGTCAACCGATGCACTCCTTTAAAGACTGCCCTGCAAGTGCAAGTGTCGTGGCTGCAACATCGTCGGACATTATGAAAAACATTGCCGCACAAAATCTAAACAAAACACCACCTCGAGTTAGAGAAGTCCAGCTGGAGGAAGCTTTTCTCGGAGAAGTGGAGAGCCGTGGAAGTGATCCTTGGGTAGCAACGGTCGTCGTGGAAGATGTTCCTGTCCGTTTCAAGATCGACACCGGAGCCAATGTTACAGTTATCTCGGAAGGTCACTACCATTCTAAGTTCCGCCATCAACAGCCCAGTATCCCAACCAAGCGTCTTATTGGACCTGGGCAATCTGTGCTCCAGGTAAAAGGACAGTTCGACGCAACCTTGAAATATCAAGATAAAGAGACGGTTCAAAGTATTTTTGTTGTTCGCAACCTTAACACACCATTACTGGGGAGACCAGCAATTCAAGGCCTCAACTTGGTGGGTAAAATCGAAGAGGTAGGAGGCCTACGTCAGAAAGATTTGACTAACGTCGACGCTGTCAAGCGTAAGTTTCCGAAGCTGTGTACAGGGCTAGGTCAGATGGAAGGCGAGTACGTAATCAAACTCAAGCCTGATGCTGAACCCTATTCCATATCTACTCCGCGTCGTTTGGCACTTCCTCTCGTCAAGAAGGTCCAACAAGAACTCAAGAGAATGGAAGAAGCCAAGGTGATATCCAAGGTAGATGAACCAACCACGTGGTGTGCAGGTATGGTAGTGGTACCGAAGAATGATGGTTCTGTAAGGATATGTGTGGATTTGACACATCTAAATAAGAGCGTCCAGCGGGAGCGACACATGCTTCCAAAAATAGACGAAGCATTGGGACATCTTGGCGAGGATAAAATATTCACGAAACTCGATGCCAATAGCGGGTTTTGGCAAATTAAATTAGCCCAAAAGTCTGCAAAGCTAACGACTATTATTACCCCAGAAGGAAGATATTGTTTTAATCGAATGCCGTATGGCATTACTTCTGCGCCAGAAGTTTACCAACGCAAAATATCAGAACTACTCGCAGGGTTAAAAGGAGTTATCTGCCACATGGACGACGTCTTGGTCTACGGTAAAGATCAAAAGGAGCATGACGAGCGTTTACATCAAGTACTCAAGAGAATGGAGGAGGGCCATATCACCCTGAATGCGCCGAAATGTCAATTCAGCATCTTCAAGCTCAAGTTCTTTGGCTACATTGTTGGGGAAGGAGGCTAACGACCTGATCCAGATAAGGTTGCTGCGATCTCCAAAATGAAGAGTCCGACTGACGTTCATGGCGTTCGTAGGCTACTGGGCATGGTTAACCAGATGCTCCAATTTGTACCCAACCTGGCTGACATAACACAACCAATACGCATGTTGTTAAATAAATCAAATGCTTTTGTGTGGGGTCATCTGCAAGAAGAGGCGTTCCAGCACATAAAAACGGAGCTTTCGACTGCACCCACCCTTATGTTTTATGATGTCAATCAACCAATTCGTCTGACAACTGATGCATCCTCTTACGGATTAGGAGCCGTGATGGAACAAAACGACAAGACTGGAGTCTGGCGTCCTCTTGCTTTAGCGTCCAGAGCCCTATCTCCAACAGAACAGAGATATGCTCAGATAGAAAAAGAGGGCCCCAGGAATTGTATGGGCGTGTTGAAAAGTTCGAAAACTTCCTTTTAGGAAAGAACTTTCAGATTCGAAATGATCACCTACCCTTGGTGCCGATCATGGGCAAGAAGTCACCAAGGATTCTACGAATGAGGCTGAGGCTCATGAGATTTTCGTTCACTGTATCTCATGTACCTGGAAAGGACTTGTATACAGCTGACACGTTATCCAGAGAACCTGTAAGTGTCAGTTTGGTAGAAGGATGTGCATTCCAGTAGGAGATAGAAGCTTTGTAGGACATGTTGTACAGGAGTTGCCGGCCACTGACAAGCGCTTGAGTGAAATAAGGCAAGCTCAGGAGGCAGACTACACCTGTCAAGTTGGTCAGAGAATACATCGAAAAGGGCTGGCCAACCAAAAGCAATCTTATACCACTCTGTCTACCTTTCTTTCAGGAAAGAGCCAACTGACGATTCAACATGACCTACTTATGAAAGACAACCGACTCATCATCCCAGTAGGTATGAGAACCCGGAGGTTTTGAAATCATTCCATGAAGGACATCTTTGGAAAATAAGTGCAGAGAGCGTGCTCGTAGCTCTGTATGGTGGCCTTCGATTGGACAACACATTGAAGACATGGTTTCCAAATGTCAGTCCTGTCTTGAAGAAAGAACAAATCCTTGTGAACCGATGAAGCCATCCGCAGTCCCACAACGAGCGTGGCAAAAGGTGGCCATGGATCTATTTCATTTCAAAAGATTAACATACCTTATAATTGTCGATTATTACTCGAGGTTTCCTGAAGTGTTATTCTTACCATTCACTACTAGCGAATATGTCATCAAAAAGATCAAGTCAACCTTTGCCAGATTCGGCATTCTAGAAGAAGTCGTATCGGACAACAGTTCACAATTTAAATCTGGAGTCTTTCGCACTTTCGCTAATCAGTATGGGTTTAAGCACGTGACAAGTAGTCCTAGATATCCTTGCTCAAATGGTGAGGCAGAGCGAGCGGTTAAAACTGTCAAGAGCATTTTGAAAAAGTCTGCTGACCCATATTTGGGACTTTTGTCGTACCGTAGCACTCCACTTGAAAGCGGATACAGTCCAGCGGAGTTGCTGATGGGCCGCAAGCTTAAAACAAACCTACCTCCAGCTTCAGAAAATCTCCTCCCTAACAGAAAACTAGATAAACTGTTCAGGGAAAAAGATGTGGTTAGTAAAGCCAAGCAGAAAATAACTACGACAGGCGACATCGCACATTTGAGTTGAAGCCCCTCCATGTAGGAGATCCAGTCTGGGAGACAGATATGAAGCGGTACGGAGAAGTACTTGACGCTAACCATGGTCCGCGTTCATACACAATCGCAAGTCCCGAAGGAACAATCCGGAGGAATCGTTCCCATCTACTTCCAGTGGATGCAATACCACCAGGAAATGAAGCGGAAAGTTCCCAGTTAATGGACAACGGCCAAAACTTGGATGAAGAACCGGAACAAGTTGTGCACACTCCCGTGGCAGTGAAGATCCCTGTCACTGAAATAGCCCGTCCTCAGGTCTACACCACGAGAAGCTGAAGAGTGATAAATGCACCAACAAAATTGGACTTGTAGCTCTTTGTTTCTTATGTTATTCATGTATAACTAAGTAGGGATACATACAGTAGTTTGTTATTTCTTAGCTTTGATAATTACCATGTATAGTATAAGTAATCAATTTACGTTATGTATCCATAGAAAGGGAGATGTAGAGTAACAGCTTGTTGGATAGTTACGCCTTAGGCAGTTTATCAGACGTCTGGGTGACGTCCAGGGTTGGCATGAAGGTCTCTGTCTAGATACCATGTAGCTCACACATCTTGTGTATTCATATGTGTTTCTACATAATAAATAGCATCACGAACTACTACACCTGTTGATCTTAATGCAAGGGGTATTACAAAATGTATTTCCAATCTGTTTTTAGAAGATTATCTGCACCTATAACTATATGCATTAGTCAAAAACCTTGCCGTTCCCTCTTGTCCGTGGATTTTTTCTGACCTGTAGTCTTCAAGCCGCGCTTCTAGTTTATAATTCAATTAAAAGGCATCTCATAATTTTTCCTTGTTTTTCCATTTAAACGTAACTTTGTCTTTTCCCTCTTCCTTTGATCCACCTTGACGCCAATACGTATATCAAAATAACGCACATGCCTTTACGAAGTAATCAACACTCCGCGTGATACAGCACGCGTTATCAGACAGCTGTAGGATGATAGCCAGACGTACAAGTTCGCTCGGGAGTCCGATAACCTCTTCCCGTTCGCCATCCCCACCCCAAGACAACACAGTCACACACTCACCAAACGATAATCACCGATAATGATTATGATAATCGTTGCCGCACCCACGATAGCAGAACCAGACCCTCCATTAATTTATTCGTATATACAAACCTTATCTCCGTTAGCGTAAGTGCATAAATATAATACATAGAGACAATTCGTATCCGAAAGGCTGCCAATTTGAAAACCGGAAAGGGGATATTTATTTCTTCTATTGTGTTATTTGTGTATTCGCCGACAACATTGATGAATCCATCTCGTGAAACGTATCATCGTTAGCACTAACTCTACCTATCTAAATCATTCATATTTTTTTATAATTTATACCTGTACCTACATCACAACAATAAATTATAAATAATTACGAATATGATAAATGAGGTCCTAAGTGATCATTCCTTCTTCCGATGCATAATGTCCAGGGTTCAAATTCTTGTTTGTGCAGACACTTTTGGCGTGTTAAGTGCGCTAGACCGACTCCCCACACACAGTGCATAGTTGTAAGTCGTAAAGGTCAATACCAATCAATATTATTTCAGACCATCTCAGCAAGACCATCAGTTTCATAAACTGAATGGGGGCACTTCATTTTTACCATTATGTTATCGCCGATCAAATTGATTAATCGGGCCAAAGATTGTTTTTTTTTTTTTTAATGGAAAATAAACACACAAGCACTAAACACAATGCATTGAACATTAAAAAATAGTAGGCCTATAGACTTCTTACAAAACAAACAAGAACATTAAACATATTTTAATTTTAATAATACTTGGGGGGAACAAAATAATTGGATGAGCGCAGCGAGCGAAGCGAAGATTCCATTTCACTACACTGGAGAAAAAAAAACGGAATGTTTTTTTTTCTTTTTTTTCTGTTTGTATTTTTGTGTGTCTGTTAACACGATTCCGGCTAAAAAAAATAATCCAATAACGATGAAATTTTGTGGAGACCTTCTTAATCTTTGAACTTAGAACTGCCACGATTTTGAGCTCAATCGAAAAATTATTTCTCATAAAAATCGCAATTTTACGATTTTTTTCGATAAAAAAAAATCCTTCGACTTATAACACCTACATGTTTTATCCGATTGTCATGATTTTTTAGCAGAACCTTTATTTTATGAATTAATATATTCGTGTGATATTTGAGCGTAATCGAAAAATTATTTCTGTTGAAAATCGCCGTTTTACGATTTTTTTCGATTTTTAAAATTTCTTCGACTTATAACAACTACATGTTTTATCCTATTGTAAAGATTTTTTCACAGAACCTTAATTTTATAAATTTTTATATTCGTGTGAAATTTGAGCGCAATTGAAAAATTATTTCTCATGATAAACGCAATTTTACGATTTTTTGGTTTTATTTTTTAAATATCTTCGACTTATAACACCTACATGATTTATCTGAATGTAATGATTTTTTTACAGAACCTTAATTTTACGAATTAATATATTCATGTAAAATTTGAGCGTAATCGAAAAATTATTTCTCATAAAAATCGCAATTTTACGTTTTTTTGATTAAAAAAAATCTTCGACTTATAACACCTACATTTTTATCCGATTGTCATGATTTTTTCGCAGAACCTTTATTTTATGAATTAATATTCGTGTGATATTTGAGCGTAATCGAAAAATTATTTCTGATAAATCGCAGTTTTACGATTTTTTTCTATTTTTTAAATTTCTTCGACTTATAACAACTACAGCTTTATCCTATTGTAAGATTTTTCACAGAACCTTAATTTTATAAATTCTTATATTCTGTGAAATTTGAGCGCATCGAAAAATTATTTTTATGATAAACGCAATTTTATGATTTTTTAATTTTTAACATTTCTTCGACTTATAACACCTACATGAATTATCCGAATGTAATGATTTTTTCACAGAACCTTAATTTTACGAATTAATATATTCATGTGAAATTTGAGCGTAATCAAAAAATTATTTCTCATACAAATCGCAATTTTACACTTTTTTTGTTTTTAAAGATTACGCTCATATAACAACGCGCCTGAAAAAGCGTTTGCGAAGCTTCCTAGTATGATAAATGGTGTCCTTTATGCAATCCCATGCTCCAAGGTCCTTGTCTCAAATCCCGGTACTGGCATCGATTTTACGTCGGAAATTCCTTGGCCTGTATTGCTACGCGTAACAAGATATACTGTCAGCGTCAACGCTGTCAGTATATTTCCCCTCAAATTCCACCAACCACTTCCTCGAACACAAAATCGTCTCAAGACGTTTTCGCAGCACCTACGCCATCTAGCGGACTACAGTCGAACGAAAAAACGCAAAACAACGCCTGGGAAATAGCTGGGTTTTTTTACAAAAAGGTTGGCGATGGAACAATTCTGTTGACTGAATTAAATAGCAAATTAATCAATTCAGGACTGTGCAGTAAAGTTTTCTGAAATAAGTGTCTAGGGTTATTTTAAAAAGTTCCATGAAACAGCGCGTGAAACAATATTTTTGTTAAAATGTTGCCATATTAAAAAAATCATGCTAGATAAATGTGCCTATTTTATTAAAATCCGGCACCAGGGAGTCTTATATAAAACCTTCACAATTATATTGCTGAAAATTGCATGCCGATCGGTTGATAAACGGCCGAGAAAACAGCTTTTTGCTGGAAGTCAACGTTATTGTCAAAATACTGCCTATATTCTCTTAAACAATTCCATGTTGAGTATCATACATTATATCGTAATCGTGATGCTGGATATAAATCTATGACGTTAATATTCGTTGCCACTTCCCCAAAAGGATTTCATCAATAATATCATGATTGAGGGAACTCGATTAAAAAATACTGATTACAGTTTTTTGTGGGAATGACGAGTAATTTGAAACAATGAAAAATATTTTTCCAGTGATATCATGATGTTTTAAAAGATAGCTCCGATAAATTTGAATTGCAACTCATCAACACAATGGTGACATTTGCATTCATGAGAGTATAGGGTGCAAATGTTACTTCAGTTATAAAATATGGGATTTCGAGATAACATTCTTCATTTTTTATTTTTTTATTTTATGGCAAAATTCTAAACATTCAGAAACCTATTTGAAATAATAGATATAAAGTAATCGTATTTGGTCGACTAGTGTCAGTCTCTGTCAGTTCCTCGTCCGATACAATGAGGGCCGTCCTACCAGCTGCGATCATCATGATGGTAAGACACTGTCTAGTCGTCTAAGCTAATAAGGCTACGAGCGCTTAGAGATGCCTAGATACATTTCTAGAACGCTAACACAAGCAAAATGCAACGTGAATAGTAGCAGTTTTATTCATTAAACCTTTCTACTACACTTTAAAAAAACTTGCTTAGCTCTACACTCTAGATAGACATAGCCATTTTTGCTTTTGTTGAACTTGGGTAACAATTAACAAACATTTAATTCCTTTAAATACGTGTTTATCTAGGTGCCGGTTAGGGCGCCGCAGCCAAGCCGTGGCGCGCTACACACTCAGGCACCTTATACAGCAAGCAGAGTTGGGGTGATTTCGAGGTGTCACCCAGCCGTCATGAAACGTAATGTGAACTTGAAAACTATCAAAATCGAGGGGATTTAGGTACCTGACATCACATGCCAAATTTGGTTGGAGTTCGAGCATTCCTTTTTGGTGAAAAAATTGCTTGAAACATGCTCAAAATCACTTAAAGGATGTAAGCTACTACTACTGCTACTACTGCTACTGTCTAATTCGTTAGTTTCAATCGGCCAGCGATTCTGCCCAAACGGGTGTTGCTACAACGTTCATATTTTACATGCACATTAAGGTTATAGTGATATAGAGCCTTTTGGAAGAAAAAGTTATAATCGTTTCCTGGAAGGCTTCCAAATAAAGGTTTTAATATAAGCCTTATACAAGAATGTAATCAACAAGTAACTATAGTTACTTGACAATGATCGCCTACATTGTTTACAACTAAGGAAACGCCAAAGTCGTTGTTAGACGAGTGAGCGAGTCATGTGTTGAGAATACGGAAACATTTGCATTTGTTTGATAATTATATTGGTATAAATAATAGGTTTTTTAAGATTAGTTGGTATAAGGGAGCGTCAACTGTAAGGCTATAATACGCTATTCAAGCCTAGGTAGGCTAGGTAGGGGGAAGAAAAGGAATGTTACAGGGTACTCAACACAATGGCTCACTCACTCGTTTTACAACGACTTTGGCGTTTCCCAAGTCTAGTTGGCTAAAGCACCCTTATAGCCGAAATGTGGGAGACGTGGTTTCAATCCCCTGGTCGGGAAAGATTTTGTAATTTCTAGATTGAATTTAAAAAATTATTAAACATGTTTTGGAATGCATATTGTTGTAGTGTAGTATCCAATCAAATACAAAAATTTGTAAAAAAAAAAAAAAAAAAAAAAACGGCAGCCAAGCTCTCCTTCAAAAGTCTTCGGCTGTGAATGCTGTGAGATATAGAAGTTGAGCCAAGCTTTTTATTCTTTCTCCCTAGTTTCGCTTTGAAAATAAGTAAGATCATATTTCGCCTGTTGACGAGCGCCAAGCCAACGATTTTTGTGGTAAAAAAGTAAAATTTTTAAACTCGAAATCATAAAAAAAAATGGCTTGGCCATTGAATTTGGTTCATGGCCAAGATTTTTTTTTATGATTTCGAGTTTAAAAATTTTACTTTTTTACCACAAAAATCGTTGGCTTGGCGCTCGTCAACAGGCGAAAATTAATGATCTTAATTATTTTCAAAGCAAAACTAGGGAGAAAGAATAAAAAGCTTGGCTCAACTTCTATATCTCACAGCATTCACAGCCGAAGACTTTTGAAGGAGAGCTTGGCTGCCGTTTTTTTTTTACAAATTTTTGTATTTGGTTGGATATTACATCTTTTTGTTGTTCGTTTGCTATCAAGGTGTGATGATGGACTTTGAATGATTAAATTTGATGAGTTCAAAGTTGTTTTTTGACATTTTTGGGCCCACGGTCCCCCAAAGATACCCCTTGTGTTTTTAACACTAGATATATATAATGGTTAAGAGCATGTTTAATTTCAAGCTTGTACAAATTACTACGCCTGAGTAATTACGCGTTTTGATTTTGATTTTGATTTTCCCCGGTCCCAATTGCCCAGTTTTGGTTATATGAGGTACATCTGAGTGTGGCCCAAGTTTCAAAGTTCTAAGATGAACCGTTTTTCTCAGTATAGCGTATTATTCATAAGAGTACGGAATTACCTACTTTTGATAATTTTGATTTTCTCCGGTACCCGTTACCCAATTTTGCTTTCCATATTCAAAAGTGATAAAGAATGAGAGATATCAAAATTTATTCCACGTTTGAAACATCTCAGTTGTAGCGTTTTCTTTGAATGATTCATTTCTTAAAGTTCAGATATGTTTTTGTCATTTTTGGGCCCATGGTCATCCCCAAATTTAGCCCCTTGTGTTTTGGACGCAAGATATTTATAATGGTTAATAGCATGTTTAATTTCAAGTTTGTACAAATAACCACGCCTTAGTAATTAAGCGTTTAGATTATCATCCAAATTTTGATTTTCTCCGGTCCCTGTTACCCGATTTTGGTTTTAAAAGCAAAAGTCACTGCGTCTGAAGTACATCTAGAAGTGTGGTCCAAGTTTCATAGTTCTAAGATGTACCGTTTTCTCTGTGGGCTATAATTAATCTCCGCGGAGAACTCCTAGCCAGCCAGCCACCAGCCAGCCGAAAGGAATTTGACGATGTTGAGAGCCTTTTTTTAACACAGAACGAGGAGTCGGATCTGGTTGATTTTTTTTTTGGTATGTCATGGACCACATACCAGGTCATATACCGAGTTTCAAGATTGTAACTCTTTCGGGGCGGCGTGTGCAGATAGCTGAAAACCCCCCAACTCTGGAAGCTGTATACAGGGCTGGAGTTCGTGTCGCCTAAGCAGTCGCATGCGCTTGTCTGCCGGGCGACGACCGTCGCCCTAGATAGTGTAGTCTATCATCTGTGACAATACTATGGAAAACATAGCCAGTACGAAATACGTGTTTACTCAATCTCCGAGCGGAATTTGGGGATACCTTGGGCGTGCAAAATTCGATCCACCGTAAGTTAGGCATTTCACGGCCAGGCAAATAACAAACAAAAAATATATTTTCAAAATCTAAACCATCGTCGTTAAACTAATTTCTAAACATTGGAAGCCTATTTTTCAATTTATTATTTCTTGTAGGTTTAAATCGCAATGGAGCTAGCTGATTTTGTTAGCAGTTCTCAGTAAACTCGTACCGGATGTCTGTTTAAAATTTCAGCGCAATCTGTTTAGCAATTCGGCTGATTTTCAACGTACACACACACGCACGCAGACTAACAGAATAAGCGCCGTTTAAGTTGAATGGAGACCACTCCGTTCGCTACGCTCACTCGTTTAAAAAGCAAGTCTTTGGACCACTAGATATTTTACATCCTATTATTAATTGGTAATACCATAGAAATTAATCGATTTTGATAAAAATTATTATATTTTAACAAATAATTTTGCAATGGAACTTGAAAAAGTAATGAGATCCCACACAAAACAAAAACCTTGTCAAAATACAGCCAAACCTTACACACTCAAACGAAGTGAGATATAAAAAAGGGCCAAGCTCATATTTCCTTCCACATTTGAGTATTCTTCATTCATAAACGTATAGTGTCCCGTAACAACCTCCTAGAAAAGCTTGGCAAAATTAAATTTGCATTCCATTACGATTAAATTAATTAGAAAAAATTAATTTGGATGAACTATTATGTTCAAATTAATACTAGTTGCAAATTGTATTTTGCCAAGCTTTTCTAGGATGTTGTTACGGGACACTACGTTTATGAATTAAGAATGCGCAAATGTGGAAAGGTAGATGAGCTTGGCCCTTTTTTTTAGATCACATTTCTTATTAGTGTGTAAGGTTTGGCTGTATTTTTACAACTTTTTGTTTTTTTGTGGGATTGGACATACTGCTCTTTATTCATTTGTGATATTTCGACTTTTATTCAAAAGTCTTTTCAAACTGAAGGTTGACAAAGGAAAATTAGCAACAATCCATTTTAAAGAAGATCATACACAAAAGAACCATTTAGAATGTAGATTGTATCTATGTGAAACAAAAAATAAGCAGGTTAAACTAACTTAAAAAATTCACCAAAACGCAAATTTTCGCAAATTACAGGATCAAAATGATAAAAAAATTGTGTTTGGTCATATTTGCAAGATATAACTTTTTTAATTGTAATTTAAGATTACTTGATTATGTGGTAAAAAATAGTATTGATGGTAATAGCACTTTTAATATACAATGTTCTGCAGCCACAAGATTTGTCTTGTTTATCAACCAAAGACAAATTCATGAAAATGGCATCTTGTTACTTCAAGCAAAACCTCGAGCGAATCCCAGCATCGTAAAACTCAATGAAATTGTGTACTTTTCACCTTTCACAATAACTAATGAAATGTAGAACCATTGGTAGAACCTAAAAAGGAATTAATTTCCACTTCGGTTACAAGCAATCAAACAGATTGCTCATTCAGCCGAGCAAAGACGGTGTAGCCTGTAACGCACGTCCCACAGTATCATGTTCAATGGTTCCAGGCTGTCCTCCCCGCGTCCCTGCTGGGAGCAGACCATCACAACACAGGGGGGAACCTGGACCCGCGTGGCTTCAAACCAGTGCAGGCGGCGGTGCAGGTGAGGAGACTTATTCTTTCTACAGCAAGATTATTCAAATCATAATAATGTTGAGTGAACTACTTGACGTTAAAAGAAGTTAAACATTGACACAAATAATATTATGTAGTAAAATTTAAATTTCAAATTTTCTCGTGAGATACATCCAAGAGAAAAATGCCAGCCTCCATTTAGGAATATATATTTTTTAGTTTAGGCAATAGGGAGTGTTCACAAAGTCCGAAGTTTGTGAGTGTAATGGATAGAAAACAACTTAAAAACACCTTAACAGCAATTAAAACAAATTTAAAGTAAATATTTTTAAATTGTGTTGAGGCACAAAGTTAGTAGTATTTTATTTTCCACGCAAACAGCACGTGACATCAAGAATGTCTTTAGATCAATGAGAAACCTACCGCATTCTGATTACACAGTTGTAAATATCACTGTTATGGCATTACCTTATTGGTCGACAAGTAATAATAGCTAATAGTGACGTAGGAGCTCATTTTTCCCTCCATTATTTTTAGTGCAGCTTTAAAAAATTAAAATCTTATCTAAATAATAAACAAAATCAGAATGAAGTTAGAAGTATTCACCCGCGAAACTAGTAAAATATATTTCATTCACGCTAACAAGTTATGAATTTATAAATTAACAGAAAAATTATTTGGTCCACCATGACCGGGAAAGAAATTGGCAAATTTGCTATTTATTAAGCTAGGTCCCATCGGCAAAAATATCCCATAAGAAATAACATAGGGGACGATATTTATGCCCCGTGACCAGGATTTTGACCCCAAAACATATTGACCATTATTGACTTTAATCCTGTCAAATAAGATCTGATATTGACGTTTAGAGGAAAAAATTGCGATTGTCGCTGAATTTTTGCAGAGACCTTCCTTAAATGATACCAATGAACATCCTAAAACTCCCCTACAATCGGACTGGAGCTTCGGCCGCCATATTGGAAAATGGCGACCAAAAAGTGTTGGTTATCAAATATCTCCATATTGGTTGGAGATAGACAAAATGTTTCAATGGAAAAATATTCCCCATTCAATTCCCTACAAAAAAGGTGTTTTCTATAGTTTTGGTAGGGGCAAAGGTTACGTCACAAAATCGTGGTTTATATGTTGCTCGTTGGTATACCAGCTAATTTCCTAATTTTCACGACCAGCATCAAACAATGCCCGGTAAATCCGTAAGAAATCGATTGAAATACAAAAGGACTTTTGATAAGGGTTCATGAAAGCTTCCATTAGTATTTTTAAAAATCAGGTCTGCGAAATCGGATTTTGCATTTACCCGGAATTTGGGTTTTTCCATTGTTGGCATTTCCTAAAAAATGCCATATTTGACTGTCCATTATTAAGCACTAAATAGCATTGGAGGAAAAATTCTTTCTACGCACATTGAAATGACTTAAATAATGATCCAATTACAACCAAAGTTTAAATCCAATATGGCTGCTAATTCCTAATATTCACAATATGATACTGTTTTCGTGCTATTTTTACACTCTTTTTGTTACATAATTCACTTTGATGTTGAGGATATTAGGAATTAGCAGCCATATTGGATTTAAACTTTGGTTGTAATCGGATCATTATTTAAGTCATTTCAGTGTGCATAGAAAGAATTTTTCCTCCAAAGCTATTTAGTGATTAATAATGGACAGTCAAATACGGCTTTTTTGAGGAAATGCCAACAATGGAAAAACCCAAATTCCGGGTAAATGCAAAATCCGATTTCGCAGACCTGATTTTTAAAAATACTAATGGAAGCTTTCATGAACCCCGTACAAAAGTCCTTTTGTATTTCAATCGATTTCTTACGGATTTACCGGGCATTGTTTGATGCTGGTCGTGAAAATTAGGAAATTAGCTGGTACTCCAACGAGCAACATATAAACCACGATTTTGTGACGTAACCTTTGCCCCTACCAAAACTATAGAAGACACCTTTTTTGTAGGGAATTGAATGGGAAATATTTTTTCCATTGAAACATTTTGTCTATCTCCAACCAACATGGAGATATTCGATAACCAACACTTTTTGGCCACCATTTTCCAATATGGCGGCCGAAGCTCCAGTCCGATTGTAGGGGAGTTTTAGTATGTTCATTAGTATCATTTAAGGAAGGTCTCTGCAAAAATTCAGCGACATCGCAATTTTTTCCTTCAAAAATTCTTATTTGACAGGATTATTACTCTATAGCATTTTCTGTAAGTCATCTGTGTTTTGTTTTGTAATTTGGGCAAGTGGTTTGGTCAAAATATGCTGATATCCAAGAAGAGGTGTGATTTTGGAATGCATATTTTTGCATGTTTGAGTTTATATTTGTGCACAGTTTCAAGACACAATGTTATAAAGGGCCATTTTAGATTGCTCTGATGCTCTAGTATCTATGTGGAACAAAAAAGAAGCAGGTTTAAGCCGATTAAGGGATTTCCTAAAACACCAATAATTTTCTAAAATTTCTGGATTTAAAAAATTGAAACATTGAATTAAAGTCACAGTTAAAAGATATAATTTATAAACGGTCAATTTAGTGTAGTATTTTGCTGTAGATTATTTGGCAAATAATATTTTTTTGGGGTAATAGCCCCTTTAATTTAGTGAAGTGAAACAAATTTTAATTTAAATTTAACCAAATAACTCTTCTCTTCCTAGGCTCGGGCATCTAAGCTGTTTGGCTGCGATGGTCTGGACGCCGGAGATGCTAACATAACTTGCACCAACGAGAAGCTGGAAGGTAAACATGGTACTGGCATGGACTGTACCGAGAAAGTGCCTGTCAAAACCAAAGCTATCTTCGTGAGCTGTCCTGTTGGCTTCAAGATTGTGGAAGATTACACGATTCTAACCTGTAAATTCCCAGGGAAGTGGGACAAGGAGATGTTTACTTGTGAAGGTAAGATGGATAGCTTTCAATTATATAAAGTATAATTTTAATACATAGGGCCTAATTATATTCTCAATACTAGTATACTATACTAATAATACATATAACTTGATTCACATAAAATACACATTTTATTTGATTATCCATTTTATATTTAGAAAATTTTTAAATTTACCATGTCCACTACAAACTGCCCCTTATAGATTCGTACTACTACACGTATATATTAAATACAATACTAATTCCATTTATAATCTTATATCATATTTGTTTTATATTTTTTTTCATTATAAATAACATCGTATTGTTTCATATCAAACCAATTACTCATTTCATTTTTTCATTTCAATACTCAATTAATCTATTCAAACAACTTCAATTTTCAATACTAGTATACCATACTAGTAATATACATATAACTTTATTCACATGAAATATGCATTCTATTTCATTATTCATTTTTTACCATGTTTTAGCCTTAGGAACTATTCACTCCCTCTTCACGAAGAGGTGTATACTTGTACCATGTATTAGTCTTAAGTGAATAAAGATCTACTCTACTCTACTCTACTCTATAATACAAGCACTTGCATTGTTAAAACGTAAATTAAAAACTTATGACCGAGGCCACTACTAACTTAAAATTTTCGGGTAAAACTTCATCACTCATCATCAGGTTGATGCCGACTGATTCCCTCGACGGACTGTTTCCTTACCTCGGCCATGAGTCGAGCTTGTACGATCGACCTACCGACGACCTTCTCGATGGTCGAATTCCAAATGGCGCTTAGTTCAAAACTCGCCTGACTTATAGGTTCCTTCACACAACGCATCACTGCTGCCACTTTTATCTTTCTTTTCCACATATTTTCTTCACGCATTATGCATTTCATCTCCTCCCACTTGTATTCATGCAGAGTCTCTCGGGCATGTTGAACCAATAATGACGACGTACTATCACGTGTTTCAGATATTACCCTTTATGTTCTCTCATATGCGTCATCACTGTCAACCCCTCCCTTTCCTCCACAAACATCCTACTACATTGATGAGGTATTTGGTATATAACATGTCTTGAACTCTGAATGTTATCCTCCTGCTTTACTTTAGCCAACTGAGAACGCAGGGTACAGGATAACTGGAATACAGTACGGATATTGAATTTACTTGTGATACGCCTGAATTTTTCGGAGAATCCCGGAACATACTCTACAGCTATGGTTTTTAGAGGTTTAGCTTCTCCAAAGGGTTATTATTCAAAATTCTTCTCACAAGTTTATCTGGGTACTTGTTGTACATAAAGGCTTCCAACAGATAATTCTTCTTCTTCCAAAGATTTAGCATCGATACAATACGTATATGCCCGTGTCAGCAAAGTCTTAACCACGCCAATTTTTACATGCAAGGGGTGATTCGATTCAAAATGTAGGTACTGTGATGAGTGAGTTGGCTTCCTGTACACCGAAGTACCAACCACGCCCGACTTCTCCTGTTTCTTTACTAACACGTGTAAAACAGCGAGTGAGTCATCAACTTCTACTTCTAAAGTAACTTTATGTGAGGAGACTGAATTTAAAGATGAGTGAAACTTCTCAAGCTCCTTGTCCACATACCTCAGCCAGCGCTGGATTCGAAATATCCCTCGTAGATATTTGCTAACACAGGGGATAGACAGGACTTCATAGGTAGACCATCTTCTTGATGATTGTTGGCACCAAGACGATGATGCCAATAAATACGAGGGGAAAATGAAGAAAACAAATCACAATCGAGCTTACCTTGGCTTCGAGACAGTTGGCTTGAGGAGACGGCGAACTTGCCGTTTGAGCGAGGTGTCGATGTAGGTGATGAAGAGGGAAAATGATAGGCTAGCCTAGTGAGATGATAGATAGAAGGGGGATCGACAGTGATGAAAGAAGTAAATGATGATACAACAACATAAAAATGCACACGAAAATAGAAAATTAAATATCGCTTATAAAGCACTGTGAACTGCAGTGAACTGTGTGAGTTAAGTAAATGTCACAGAGTGACCAATGAGAATAATTATTGCACTCGACGCAACAGTTAGGAAAATATGCACAGAAATACGCTTGCCTAGAACAGACAGCAGTAAGAACGTCTGTACTCTATGGATGCTCGATTGCAACAGAGGCGAGCCAACGACCTGTCTAGTGTCTAGGTCAGGTTTAAAATCAGAGATAAGATAAGCAAGAGGGGTACGAGGGGAGTGAAAACTAAATACTACGTGAAACAAGAGTGGGCTAATACTGGCGCGAACAATGATAGAATGAGTCTTCAAACCATAAATAGCTGTTATTCACACATATCTCTAGAAGTTCTATGATCTTGTCGACTGGTTGATTCGTACGGTTTCCCAACGTTTCATCTGCCAAGAGTAGATTATTAAAAACCTTCTTTCCCCAGTAAAAATACTCTGAAACAAATTCACTTATCAATGCATGCAACTTGTCCAAGAACCACCCCCACTTCTTTTATTTATCTATGAAATCCCCTCGAATCCTTGAAGACGATGTACATGCACCACTCAGAGGTTGAAAATTACCTAGCCCAAATTTGGATAACTTTTCGTACGGCGAATTATAAGAACTGATAACAGGTCTCAGATCTGTAATAGGCTTGTGCACCTTGCACAAACCATACATACATGTGACTTGGTTTACTATATGATGGGGCGTAATAGCAGTACAAAAACTAGGAGTTTAATATATTTTACACGATTTAATACCCCGGTATATTTTCCCCTCAATAGTCTTAGTGGGGTCACTCATAAGTTAAGTATATTGCGGTGATGATTGACATGATTTTCTCCCTATATTTCACTTTGCCTAGTACTAAAACCGCCTCTTTTTCGGCAAAGCGCGAATAGAGAATTATATGCCGCATCTGATACTCTAATCTGCCATGGCCATACCAACACCCACGGGGTGCTCGCTGATTTTGTATTGTATTTAACTTTTTAATTGTTGATTCAGAGATACCAACCTGGAAACAAAACCGCAAAACAACAACAACTATACAAGAAGATGAAAAGTTACAAAAAAACCAACAACAAAACCGACACAAAACCGACAACAAAACCCAAAAAAAAAACCAACAAAAACAAACCCAAAAAACCCATCAGCCCCCCAATTTTCCCTTCTCACCACTCCACTACCCGACCTCCCTGCTGCCCCGCCCCCGTGTCCGGTCTAACAACCAACCCACCACCGTGTCCGGTGTTACCACCACAACCACTGCTGATACAACCACAACCACTGCTGCCACAACCACTGCAGCGACAACCACAACCACTGCTGCCACAACCACTGCTGCGACCACCACGACTACTACAGCCACAACCACCGTGCCCACTACGACCACCACTATCACTGATACAACAACTACACCAGCTACTACCACCACTACTACAACTGCCCCTACTGTTACCACTACCACCACCCCCACTACAACCACCTCCCCCACAACTTCGTCGGTGTCTACCGATGCTACAACCACGTCCCCAACAACAACAACAACAACAACAACAACAACCCCTTCCACCACGACCAGTCCCACCACCACAACAGCATCCACGCCTGCAACAACCACAGGTAAGTTACATTTTGATTTAAACTTGTTTTTTAAAAAAGGAATATGCAACGGATCAATTTTGAATTATTATAGTGAGAGCATTGAGAAGAAAAACTGTCCAAAATGTGATACCGTTGCTTATTTTTCCATTGTTGGTAAATTTCCGAATTAACTACATTTAAAGAGCATCCTAAAAAATCTGACTTTTGCCCAAATTTGTAGAACAAGCTAATGAACTGTTTGAAACGGAACATAAAATTTTTGAATTTTTCTACTCTTTCACAAAAACACCAACCAAAAAATGACGATAACTTCGGTCCCTAGGCTTGTCCAAAGCTGGGAACGTTTAAAATTAAATAGATAAGCAGAAGAAGAGTTAAAATTGAGATAAGAGCTTTTCTTTTTGTGGGTCTATTGGAAATTTTCCTTTTTTTCGAAAAAAATATCCTTTAAAAAATAATTTGGCTACTTTGCGCCGCACGGCTTTCGAAAGTGAAAAAAGACTAAATTTTGCTTGTGAACCAAAGAATAGCGCAAAGGTATTAAGGAAATTTTATTTCGCTGACTTTAAAATTGCCTGATTTTACACCAAAATATCGTTTTAAAAGCAATTGATCTTTAATTTGATCCCCTATGCTGCTAAAGTGTAGACAAATGAAATAAATAGTTTCAAGAATATTGCGGATTAAAAAAATGAAGATTCAAATTGGAACTTTGATATCGTAGGAGAAAATTACGATTTTTCATATTAACAGAATTCAAAACAAATCTGAACGTAATTTTTGGCTCCGGGATATCAGGGGTGTGTACATTTTCAAATTTTGATGATTGGTTGAAAACTGTACATATTTGGACTAGACTATTTGGACTTTTTCACAAAAATACATATCAAAAATCGGATTGTAATTTGGGCCCAAGGGTTTTCCAGACTGAGAAAAAGAACAAATTTACAGATTTGGCAGAATTCAGAATTGGACGAGCAAAGCGAAGACTTCAATTTCACTGATTCTAAAAAATAAATTAGCTGGTGTGTTTCTTTTGGTGTGTTTTGGGGGGTGGGGGGAATTTTTGTATGTTTAATCGCGTTCTACCGGGCAAACGGCATGCGATCTTGATGAAAATTTGAGGGAAACTTCGAAATCTCTGAACTTAGAATTGCCACGTTTTTTGGTACAATCGATAAAATATTTCATATAATTATCGTACATTTACATTTTTTTCGATTTTTAATAGGATATTTTCGTGGTATTTGGCTCGCGACCGGGCAAACGGCTATTTCGGTCTTGATAAAACTTTATAGGATTGTTTAAAATCACTGAAATTATATATGTTATGATTTAAGAGACATAAGAAGAAATATTTCTCATAGAAATCGTACTTTTACGATTTTTAATACGATATTTTCGTAATATTTGGGCCGATAATCAACCATAAAAGCTCACCCATCAACGCGACTGGAAAAAGCGTTAGTGAAGCGGCCTAGTATGATTCAATTACTGGACTAATCAGAAATTTTCCGCTCTCACAAAAACACGAACATTAAGGTTATGGAGATTAAATTTGGGCCCCAGGGGTGCCACAGTGTGAAATGGAAGCTTATCTGACTTTGGACAGCCATGGGACCTAAAATTATAGCCCTTTTTAAGATGGTGTTTTTGCGGACAGTTTCCGATAGGTCTAGTACTAATTGCACCATTTTCTCCCAATTTGTAAATTTGTTCTTTTCCCACTTTGATACATAGTACCGGGGCCTACCACACGATTCCTAAAAGATTTTGTTTTTTTGTGAAAGATTGGAAGATTTTTATGAGTGTATTCCTAATTGTAACATTATATTGCAGATCTGTAAATGTCGGCTATCCCCCCTTTAAATAACCTTGGTCCCAAAATTAAAACCAGATATTTTAAAATAGTTCTTTTGTGAAATAGCAGAAAATTTATTTTTGTTGTCCAAATATGTAGTTTTTCTGACAATCCACAAAATTTAAATATTGAATTTTCTCCCGACAGCCATGGAGGCTCAAAATTAAAAACACATTTCTTTAATTGTGTTTTTATGAAACAATGGACAATTTTCATCTTTCCAAGGTAGAATTTGCAACCGAATTTCGTTATTTCGAAAATTTCCGTTTTTTTTTAATTTGCCACCCTCACTTTGAACATCCTCTGGGCCCAAAGATTTCGCCATTTAAAAAAATCAGTCAATTTCTAGTAGGCCCACGAAATTACAAATTTCTTTTTAAAATTTGTTCTTTTATTGTTCTTATGTTTATTAGCAAAATTCTGTTCTTTCACACCTTCGGCAGCCCTGGGGCCCAAATTAACCAAAAGCTTATTTAGGATTATTTTTATATTAAAGAGAGGAAATTGTACAATAGACCCGGACTAAAATAAAAACTCAAACCTCTATTTCCTCTCTTCTTCTGCCTATTTATATATGTTTTACTTTTTCCATATTTGGACAGCCTTCCCAATGTAACTGTCCAATTCTTTTGAAAATGTTTTCTTTGTGTAAGATCGAAAATTTTCCTATTTTCCTAGTCCAGTTTTACAATGTTCTATTCTTGTTTTAAAGTTTTGATTTTTCAAATATTTGGGCAGTCTTACCACCCAAAGTAACCTTAAGTAAATGAAAGAACGGAAAATTTTTGATTTTCCTATTAAAGGAAATATTATTATAAGAATCCTGAAACATGTACAACAAAATGTTATAACGTATAAAAGATGCGATTTCGATCTCAACCGTTTGGGGATTGACGTGGGAAAAACCTGATAAGAGATTTGTAGGCCCATTTATAGTCGGTATATCTTTTCCACATTTTTATTAAAACATCTTTGGTTTTCACCGCTTTCGAATGAGTGTAGTCTATTTTAAAGACACACGACTGAAAAACTTACACTATTTCTTAGTTTGAACATTAAAAACTGTTATAAGTGTGACGTCATTCCATCATGGCCGCCCATGGCAACGCATAGCAACACCCAGTTTCGACTCCAAACACGGTTTCGTTCCCATTCAAAAGCAATGGGTAGTATTTTCGACAGAGTCTATCAAAGTTATTTTTAAACTTTTCTTAATTCCGTATTTTTCCCCGATGAGTTTGACAGTATTGCAGCGAAATAAAAATATATTTGCTTGAAAACACGCAAGTGAATGCTTTTATCCATTCAAATGTTTGCCTAGCTTTGTAAGTTATGTTTGCATATTTTAAAATAAATTTACAGCATAGATGATATTACCTTTAAAACAAACTTTAAAAAAAATTATATTCAGATAAAAGGTCTACTTATACAATATTTTACAAATGCTTATAATCTGTGTGTTATGATATTCAAGCTATGAGCCTATGAAGTATTGTTGTATTTGAGAAATAGTTTGTTTTGAGTCAGTTTCTTCGTTGCTCATGGCAATCAGCTGCTGTGACGTCACCACTAAAGTGTCTGCCTTTTCAGCGCCTCCTGGATACACAAACTTGACTGGCGTTGGCTGGATAAAAGGCTCAACTGACTCGACAACTTTACCAGACGCGATTGCAAGGTGTGCCGGAGAAAATGCCACAGTCATGGTTATGGATTCAGCCGCCAAGAAAGCATATATTGCGGACATCACTTCTGGCCACGGAGCCCCTTGGCCTGATGTTTCTGACCCTGGCCAGTTTTGGACAGGTGCTTTCCTGAATGGATCTAATTGGGTGAACCCGCAGGGTAAGCTGAAACAAAGACACGTCTGGTCAACTAATGTTTCTCAGTGAAAACCATGAAAAATAGAATAAGTCATGCTGAGAGAGGTATTCTTGACAGTTTTACGTTACAGTAAAGTGTATGTTAGCCGCTACGCTAGCGATCGACTGTTGGAAAATAGAATAAGTCGTACTAAGAGCGGTAATCTTGACATTCTTACGTTACAGTGAAGTGTATGTTAGCCGCTTTGTTAGCGATCGACTGTTGGTCTCACGACCAATTATAATTAATAATTTAAAAAAAATAATAATTAAAAAAGCAAATCTGGGCGAGTTGATATTGAATGGTACTTTTTAAAATGTCTCATTGACAACAGAATATCAAAATTCCATAGTGCCAGTGAAATAATGCCATACAAAAAAAGCATTTTGATTTCACAATACAAACTTAGTTTGAGAGCAATTTACAAAACATAATGGTTTTTAAATCCAACAACCCTCTACGAGATATATAGATAAATAGAAACTCTGCTTATATTTTCTTTAAAAAGCATTTGCTCTCCAAAGGTAGGTCCATTTTTCCTAGTTGGTGTTAAAAGAATCGAATTAAAGCTAGTTTGAAGCCTTTTTAGCCCTAAGTGTTAAACTTTTGCAATGAATATCCTCTTGTTCGTTATGTACACTTGTAAAATAGGACAACGTTTGTTTTTCTTTTAATGATAATAGAAGAATCAAACACATTATTTACTCACCTGTAAAAAACACAGACAAATAGTAATTATTTCTGTTTGCACAACGTCGTCATGGAGTAGTCTATAACCGTGGTAAAATATTATATATGTGAATTAGTTGTATTTTCTTAAACTCATTTTGTTTTTCAGAGAGTATCCCTTTTTTATGGTATACATAGTTGAAAACAAAGTATCTTGCTAAACCTTTTTTGCTCCTTTCTCAATAATCTCAAACGTGTTTGTAGAGAACTGACACCGCGCCTGGCGATAGCCCACTTCACATGTGGAGGAAACAATTGCCTCGTTTAGTTTGGACTCATCAAAATGTTTGAAGAACATCACTACACTGAACTCTGTGGGAGATTTTAATAATCTATGTATTACGACATTTTCACGTGCAGCTAAGTGAGCCAAGTGAGCCTACTTTAAGTAAAATATTTCACTCTCTCATAGTAATGATTCAAATTGTTAGTCGAGTAATAAAAATAGAATTAACAATGCAAAATGAATATTGGCTTTGGATAGAGAAATGTGTCAGTCCTGTCCGGGAAGTGAAGACAAATTACAAAAATAATTATGAATGTCAAAAAGTTTGTGGGAATTGAAAATATCATGTCACTTACGCTCTTTTGTCAACATATATCAAGATTCACGGTCGATGCTGAAGGGATGATTTTTACTTTTCCGTGCCATGAATATTTTATAATTTGCTCACATGAATGCCAAAAAATAAGTTTAAAAAAAATCGTCATTTACGCTCTTTTGTCACCATATTATATCAAGACGCACGTGGCAGAGCTTATGAAAGTTTTCAGTTATACTTCAGTCAACGTAGCCTGTAAGCATACTTTCAACTTGTTTGGAATTACATCGGGGTTAAAGTTATGCATAATAATGTAAAACATACATTTTTGAAAATATTTTTGTTTTCAATTTTAATGTTTTTCAATTTATTGAACTAAAATGAAATGCGGGTGGTCTGGTGATTGTTTTTCTGCTAATCCCAAATATTTATATACCCACAATTTATTTCAGACATCTCCTTAAATGTTCACCATACTGAACGCTGCAACTAATGCTTTGTGTTGTTTTAGGCGTTCGTTTGGCTGCTACATCGACGTATAATACTGTTGCCGGAGTCACTTGGTACCCGAGCAGTGGCCCTGGGTCCACGGATTCCTGCGCCACTTATCACAATACTTATCATAACCATTTGCCCAAGGGTGGAGATTTTTGCCGTGTGCTTTGGAAGGCCCCCTTTGTTTGCCTACACAATTAAATGTGCAGTGATACAAACAGAACAGATAACGTTCACATTAGTAAAAATAAAATTGAACCTTGTAGGACTATACACTTCTCAATTAAAAACACACGAGTTAAGATATATCAACGTCTAATCAGTCATCTTCATCAGGTTTATTGACAGTAAAGCTATTTTTTAAGAGGTTGCAGGACTTATCAGATGTTTGGCGCGTTCATTTTCCTGCAACCAAAAATCATTACATGTGAATAAACTTTGTATTTAAGTGATAATAATCAATATCATATGTTTGACATGCATAATATATCAGTCAGTCGGTCAGTCAGTCAGAAATGTGTAATTATTTGGGTGTTTTTTTTTTATTATTATTATTTCACAGATTCTAAATACTAGAAATTTGGGTTTGTTGTTTATATATGGCAAAAGTGCTATAATTACTGGTATTACATTTTTTTCTTACACAATTTTAGAAAATTTTAAACATATATGTGACTGACATTGAATGATAAATTGAAAACTGGTTAAATGATCATGGCATGCCTCCTCTTAAAGTGAGTTTTTATACGATTGTTGTCATGCTCATTTACTTTCAATTAACCTGATGAAGATGACTGATTAGACGTTGATATATCGTAACTAATAACTAGTGTCAATTTAAATTTATTTGAGAAGCGCATATTCCCACACATTAATGTTTTCTTGTTAACTTTAACGTTAATTAAGTTTCTCTGCACTCACAAAATAATTATTTTTAACACTTTCATTTAAAAACAATAAAATGTTTTAAATTTGAATTTGAATTCTCGTGATTAAAAAACATGCAATAAAAACTTTGTCAAGTGAATTATTTCTTATGTAAATCTTTCTCTATCCATTTTTCCTGGTATATGATTCACCACATTATCCACACATTTATGTTCGAACTCGGCTTTATTGGATGAGCGAAGCGAAGATTCCATTTCACTACACTGGAGAAAAAATATGGAATGTTTTTGTTCATTCTTTTTTTTCTGTATTTTTGTGTGTTTGTTAACACGATTCCGGCTAAACCAATACTCCAATTGCGATGAAATTTTCTGGAGGCCTTTAAAATGTCTGAACTTAGAACTGTCACTTTTTTAGCGCAATCAAAAAATTATTTCTCATAAAAATTGCAATTTTACGATTTTTTTCGATTTTTAAATTTTTTTCACAGAACCTTTAGTTTATGAATTAATATATTCGTGTGAAATTTGAGGAAATAAAAATTATTTCTCATGAAAATCGCTGTTTTATCTTTTTGTTAATTTCTTCGACTTATAACACCTACATGCTTTATCCGATTGTAATGATATTTTTACAGAACCTTAATTTTTATGAATAAATATATATTCGTGTGAAATTTGAGCGAAATCGAAAAATTATTTCTCGTGATAATCGCAATTTTACAATTTTATTTTATTCTTAAAATTTCTTCGACTTATAACACCGCTTCGCCAACGCTTTTTTTAGTCGCGTTGATGGATGAGCTTTTTTAATTAGTTTTTAGTTTGCGTAGGACCTCTTTACTTTTGCAAGTTCTGTTTGAACGCATTGTACATGATAGTTGTCAAGTTTCTATTGTCACTTGTGCATTATTATTATATACCTAAAAGAGCGCGGCAACAAGCTTGTGTGGCTCGTTGGTCTTGTGGTTAGCGTATCTGCTTCCAATGCAGAAGGTCCAGGGTTCGATTCCCGCTCAAGTCAGAAGTTTTTTAACTTCTGATTTGGACTTCAGTCCATCAGTTCTTGTCTTAGGAGTTTGTAAACGGTGACTTTGGAGCCGTCCTAGCAACGAAGCACATAATAAATTTCAGAGTTGTTCTGAATCGGCCTTGTTGATTCTGGCGTTGATTCGCGGGTGTTCGCACTGTCCATACCACTGATTGCTATATTTCCTATTAAAAATATCGATCTTTGGTTGGTTATCGCTCACTCGTCGATTGCGTAGGGGCCTGCAGGGTTGGCTTGGTCGCTTTGATTTAAAGTCCCCCACTGAAAATCAGTTATATAACTGAGTGGGTAGACTCTAAATAAAATGTATTTATTTATTAAGCGCGCCGCCCAATAGAGCGCGACAATAAGGGCGCCGACCATAAGAGCGACAGACCAATAAGGTCGACAGGGAAATAAGAGCGACTGGCCAATAAGAGCGACTCCAAAAAGAGCGAATGGCCAATTTAAGGGCGACAGGCCAATAAGAGCGACTGGCCAATAAGAGCGACAGGTAAATAAGAGCGACAGGCCAATAAGAGCGCCAGGTTATTACGACCAACAGACCAAAATGATAAAAAATGACCAAATGGAAATCAAGAGCGACTTTATGGATGAGCTAAGCGAAGACTTCAATATCACTAACCCTCCCAAAAAAATTATCGCGGATGTTTTTTTTGCTTTTTGTTTGTATTTTTGTCTTTTTGCACTCTACCGGGCAAACGGCAAATGCGATCTTGATGAAATTTTGAGGGGACCTTTGAAATCTCTGAACTTAGACTTGCCACGTTTTTGGGAACAATCGATCAAATATTTATTATGATAATCACAGTTTTACGTTAAAAAAATTAGATATTTTCGTGATATTTTTTAAACTGCTACTCCGATCTTGATGAAACTTTATGAAAACGTTTAAAATCACTGATTTTATATTGGTTTTGATTTAAGAGACATTTGACGAAGTATTTCTCGTAGAAATCGTACTTTTACGATTTGTTCCCGGTTTTTAATAGATATTTTCGTGACATTTGGGCTAATTCTGACCAAACGGGACAGGCTTCAACGTTCATATTTTACATTGACATAAAGATTATGGTGATCTATAGTGCCTTTTAAGAAAAAAAGTTAAAACAGGTAAAGTTTTAATATAAGCCTTTTACAGGTGTATAATTAACAAAAAGTATCAAGTTACCAGAAAAATTAATCAGATCCCACTTAAAAACGTAATCATTGGACAGAAATATTTTTAAAAAAGCTCATCCATCAACGCGACTGGAAAAAGCGTTGGCGAAGCGTCCTAGTTAAAAGGAATAGTATTAAAATACTCTCTATTATTATTGTATATTAAGTGGTCCCAAGGAAAGAATGCAGGTAGCTCGAAATTGTTTTCCCAACATAACAACTTTGTCAACTCTATTCACGCTAGTTCAGCGTGGATCTAGCAAACGGAGGAACTCAGTGATCTAGCGCATCCAATTTTTGCTTGCTTTGGTAAAATATATTTCTCTTTCATACACAACCGCTCATTCATACTATCCCCACCACTTCAAAGCATCTGTATTCTTTCGTTGGAGCTAGTATACATAGTTTTGTTTTATCAATTACCGTAATAACATTTTAGATTTCTTGTTCAGTTGATATTATTATGTAATTGTGATCATAATGTGCTGTTTGGTTAGACAAAATACAAGATAATGTTATATGCAATATCGACAGTGTTGGCTCAAGCGCTACGCGCTCGATTCTGTTTCGGGAGGTCCCGGGTTCGAATCCAGTCGAGAACGGCAATCCTGACTGAAGGTTTTTTTCCGAGGTTTTCCTCAATCGTTATAATAATGCGAATGCAAGGGATTGAATCCTCTTAAACAGCCCTCGTACATACATTCACAATTATCCTATCCGCAATATACTTAAAGTTAGTTACCTGAAGAGGGCCGACCACACCGGGCATCCTACAAAAATTTATTTATTTTATATACAATCTAGGAATAAAAACAACCATATTAAATCGGGATTGAACCTTTGTTTCTCACTTACCAAGTACGCTCAATTACCGAGCCAGCAACTTAAAAAATCGTGAATATTGTACATTAGAGGGCTAATGGATGTATGCCAACTATAGGTATGAGCGAAGGTTCATTTATAACTAGGTTGCTTCTCTAACGCTTTTTCCAGTCGCGTTGATGGATGAGCTTTAGAGAAAAATCGTAAAAGTACGATTTCTATGAGAAATGTTTCTTCAAATGTCTCTAAAATCATAACAAATATAATTTCAGTGATTATCAACGTTCACATAAAGTTCCATCGAGGTCAAAGTAGCCGTTTGCCAAATATCACGAAAATATTTCGTTAAAATTTTAAAAAAAATCGTAAAAGTACGATTATTGGATGAGCGAAGCGAAGACTTCAATTTCACTGACCCCTCAAAAAAATTTTGCTCCAATGTTTTTTTGTTTTTGTTTTTGTTTGTTTTTCTGTCTGTTTTTCACACGATTCTGGGCAAACGGCATTTTATGCGATCTTGATGAAAATTGGAGGGGACCTTCGAAATCTCTAAACTTAGACCTGCCACGTTTTTGGGTACAATCGAAGAAATATTTCTCATGAATATCGTACTTTTACGATTTTTTTCAATTTTTTGTGCGATATTTTCGTGACATTTGGGCCGATTCTGACCAAACGGGTGGGGCTACAACGTTCATATTTAACATGGATATTAAGGTAAAGGTGGTGTAGGCCTATTGCTTTTTGAAAGAAAAATTTGAAAAAGTTAGCCAAAATCCATAGAATAAATGATTTAATATGAGATTTTTCAGGTATATAATAACAATTAACAAGGTACAATAGAAACTTGATAACAATCATTTACAATGCATTCAAAAAGCACTTGCAAAAGAAAAGTGGTCCTACGCGAACTAAAAACTTACAAAAGAAGCTCATCCATCAACGCGGCGGGACTTAAGCGTTTTCCTAGTGTTAAAACTGGATTTTTATTTTATTCATTGAAGGAATAATATTTTAAGATTATCGCTGGAAATCTAATATGCCTAAATTCCTCAAATTTTATATCCTATAAAGTTGGTTTGTAAATAATATAAAGTAATTAAATAAAAATTTTGTAGTAGTACAAAAAAATCATTCTAATAATTGGTTTCTTCAGTCATTAATGCGAATGCAAAGAATTGAGTCCTCTTAAACCTCCGTCTATTTTCCCTTCACAAACTATCCTAACACCAAAATACCTTTTGTTAAGAAGCGCATGCATTACACTCTGGGCACAGGTTGTGGGTATTCGTAGGTAATATAATATTATATGCATACATGGAATCATTTGCAAGAATAGAGTTTATCACTAAAATAAAACGGTTTCGTATAGTAGAAATACAAACAGCAAGAACAACAATGTTTTGCAGCTTAATATAATTTGGCACTGTGGAGTGTGGACAACATAGTGACCAGCTCAATACGTGGGTTATTCAATAAAGAAAAAAATAATTCACACTTATAATTAAAAAAAATATATGTAACAAAATTACCAGTCCGTTTCTATAAGCACTAGTAGTTTTATGTGTAATTTGTTATGCTTTATCATCATATATTTTCAAAAACCTCGTCACTGTAACAGGTGGACGTAATATCTAGCTAGATACTTGACAACGAAGTTGCATAATAATAATAATATGTCTACTTTCAGAAAACAATCGCAATGCCATGCGCAAATCACGCCCAATTTCACTCCAATTTTCCTATCAGATTGAGTAGAAAACGCTTAAATAAATAAATAAATAAATAAATAAATAAATACATACACATACATACATACATACATACATACATACATACATACATACATACATACATACATACATACATACATACATACATACATACATACATACATACATACATACATACATACATACATACATACATACATACATACATACATACATACATACATACATAAAGAAAGAAAGAAAGAAAGAAAGAAAGAAATCATTAAATAAATAAATACATAATAAAATAAATAAATAAATAAATACGTGTATTGTTTTGTTGACCCACTCAGATACAAGAACTTCATTCAAGTAGTTCCGTATGATGGAACGTATCACTGACTTGAGATGTCGCCAGATGTTTTGCAATATTATTGGATGAGCTTAGCGAAGATTCCATTTCACTACACTGGCGAAAAAAATCCGGAATGTTTTTTTTCTGTTTGTATTTGTGTGTGTTTGTTAACACGATTCCGGCTAAACCAATACTCCAATTGCAATGAAATTTTCTGGAGACCTTCGAAATCTCTGAACTTAGAACTGCCACGTTTTTCAGCGCAATCAAAAAGTTTTTTCTCATGAAAATCGCAATTTGATGATTTTTATCGATTTTTTAAAAAAAATTCTTTGACTTATAACACTTTTATGCTCTATCTGATTGTAATGATTTTTGCACAGAACCTTAATTTTATGAATTAATATATTTGTGTGAAATTTGAGCTCAATCAAAAAATGATTTCTCATAAAAATCGCAAATTCACAATTTTTTCGATTTAAAAAACATCTCTTCGACATATAACACCTATACATGCTTTAAACGATTCTAATGTTTTTTTCACAGAACCTTTATTTTATGAAATAACATATTCTTGTGAAATTTGAACACAATCGAAAAAAATTATTTCTCATGGACACATGGCAGCTCTATGCACCAATTACGCTCATCCGACAACGCACCTGAAAAAGCGTTTGCGAAGCTTCTTAGTTACTATGTTTTTGTTATTGGTCCCTCAAACAAGGCCTGTTCATTAAAACCTAGTGCGTCATGAGTTATCAGTAGTTTCTTGCTGACAAGTGCAAAATTACATATGCGTTGAGCCATGGAGTCCATGGTTCCATTCATTCGCTCTAATACAAAAGCCGACAAAATAAAATCATCATCAAAAAGTAAGGCAGTTAGTTTTAGTTGCTAATATCGTAGTCATATTTTTAAGAATCGTTAGACTGTATGAAGAAGCCAAAATAATATAAAATAGTAGAAGGGTCAAGAGGCGAAATGGACAATATTCAGGAGATAGCACAAACATCAGTGATATACCTTGTTTACGCTTACGTCCGCAACGAAAAAACAGAAATAAAATGTGGAATTATTCATTCTTGCACTATCATCTGATATATCTGTTTTAATTTTTTGTTAGTTTGTTGGATGAGCGCAGCGAAGATTCCATTTCACTACACTGGAGAAAACAATCCGGAATGATTTTTTTCCTGTATTTTTAGCTGTTTGTTAACACGATTTCGGCTAAACCGATACTCAAATTGCAATAAAATGTTGTGGATGCCTTCTAAATCTCTGAACTTAGAACTGTCACTTTTTTTGAGCGCAATCAAAAATTTATTTCTCATGAAAATCGCAATTTTACGATTTTTTTTATTTTTAAACCATTTTTTCAACTTATAACACCTACATGCTTTATCTGATTATAACAATTTTTTCACAGAACCTTAATTTTATGAATAAATATATTCGTGTGAAATTTGAACGCAATCAAAAAATATTTTCTCATGAAAATCGCAATTTTATGATTTTTTCGATTTTTTAAAACTTTCTTTGACTTAATAACACCTACATGCTTTTTCCGATTGTAAAGATTTATTCACAGAACCTTAATTTTAAGAATTAATATATTTATGTGAAATTTGAGCGCAATCAAAAAATTATTTCTCATGTCAATTGCAACAATTTTTTATTTGATTGATTTTTTTTATATTGACTTATAACACCTACGTGCTTTTTCCGATTGTAATTTTTTTCACAGAACCTTAATTTTATGAATTAATACATTCGTGTAAAATTTTGCGCAATCGAATAATTATTTCTTATGAAAATCGCAATTTTACGCTTTTTCGTTTTAAAATAATTACGCTCATCTAACAACGCACCTGGAAAAGCGTTTGCGAAGCTTCCTAGTATAGTCTGGCGTGGGTGTGAAACAATAGGGAATATTCCACTTCCGCCAAATACTGTACGAATAGATTTTTTAGAAGAAGTATTTCGTCCCGATTACAAATATGTACTTTGTTTTTCCATGAAATAATAATCCAGTGATTTATAGCCGTTTTAAAAGCAGCAGTTTTTTAAAGCGGCAAAAACGACTGTGACGTCAGAACTGTGTTGATCCAACGCCGTCTGGATAAACATACATTTAGACCAAAGATGTTGGAATAGTATTATAGTAGGATCGAGATATACATCAAGACGGCGGTGTTTTAAACAAAGCAGTGCCTAGCGTAGCCTACAGTAATGTAAACAGATGGCGGACATTTTACATTTAACGCCTAGCCAGAAAACGAGAAAAGTTGACATTGCAATCAAAAAACAAAACTGAAACAGTCCTAGGTCTAGGCCTAGACGTAGAAAATTATTTATAATACAAAAGTCTAGGCCAATCGTTCCTGTAGGATATAGGCATTGGTATGTGAATACTAAAATTTCTCACTTGACAAGCCCTAGGCTTAACTTGCCGACCCTAACCTGCACTTTCGTGTTCTGACACACACCCCGCTCAAAAAACATTCTTTGATGACTAATTAAAGCCTATTGTAGATAAAGAATACCATGATAGTCCTAGGCTATGCAAAAATTCAAGACAAAATGCTCGTTATTCTTTATCACAATGATCTCGCGAAATCTCCTGTCACATACAAAAAAAGAAAAACAAAAGACGGTGAAAATGTACATCCTTGTGGAGTTGTTTGTGTTGAGCGGATGGGCGAGCACCGCCGTCTGTATGTAAATATGTACAAATATACGTACATTTAGTTTCCAATTGGCCTTGACTCAGCACAGTTATGACGTAGTACCGTCCAAAGATGGCGCACGCTCGTTTTTGGCGCGCAAACTGGGGGTCCAATTTACTTCTCGTTTAAATTACACAAAAAACATTTTTTTTAAATAAAAAAAAGTGCAGTGACTATTAAGACATGAATAAGAATTAAAATAAAATATAAAATATTAACTGGAATATTCCCTATTAGGTCAATTTTTTTTTTGCGTGTACTTCAACCCCAAATAGTCATTTTTAGACCGGGACCACATTCGTCTCGCCACTAATTTAGCTATGGCGGCCATCTTTAAAGATGGCGCCACTAATTTAGCTATGGCGGCCAAAGATGGCGCCATAGCTAAATTAGTGGCGAGACGAATGGGGTCCCGGTTTTAAAATGACTATTTAGGGTTGAAGTACACGCATTAAAAAAATAATCTTTATACATGTATTACAGTCAATTCGGCTATTGTAGGATCTATAGTATTATTTAAAACAAAAATGCATTAAAATGTGTAAAATTTGAATTTACAGCCTCAAAATCCAAGTTTTACTTATTCTACTGCCATATTTGGGTTTACGATGGTCGATTTAATACTAAAAATGGTGCCACATGCCAAGATTCCGTCAAAATGTGGTAATCTCATTTACACTATAGACGCCATCTTTAAAGATGGACGCCATAAGTAAATGAATTAAGAGTCGAATGGGGTCCCGGTCTAAAACTGACAATTGGGGTGTCTAGTACACGCATAAAAAAATATGGTCTCTATGCATGTTCTTTCAGTCAACTCGGCTATCGTAGAAACCAGTGAAATTTCGTAACAAAATTGGTTAAAAATATGTAAAATTTGCAATTTACTGCCTCGAAATTCACAAAATTCTAATTCTGATGCCATATTTGAGTTCCCTATGGTCGATTTAATGGAAGAAGTGGTTCCACATGCAAAGATTCCTTCGAAATGATGTAGTCTTATTACACTTTGGCGCCATCTTTAAAGATGGCCGCCATAGCTAAGTTAGTGGCGAGACGAATGGGGTCCCGGTCTAAAAATGACTATTTGGGGTTGAAGTACACGAATTAAAAATTTGGACCTCTATATAAAAGTGCACAATTGGTACTTATGGTGTAACATGGAAGTCGGACTAGTAAGCATTTTCTACTTACTGTTTGGTCACATTGAGATGGCAGTATGCATTTTGTTTCTCTTTCTTGTACTGTTATTATAGGCTACCCGTAAATAAAACCCATGGAAGACGACTGATTTCATCAAAATATTGTTTAAAATATTTTTAGATGAGCGTAGCGATCGAAGCAAAGATTCCATTCTACTACACTGGAGAAAAAAATACGTCTATTTTTCCTAATTTTCTGTTTGAATTTTTGTGTGTTTGTTTACACGATTCCGGCTAAACCGATATTCCAATTGCGATGAAATTTTCTGGAGGCCTTCGAAATTTCTAAACTAAGAACTGCCACGTTATTGAGCGCAATCAAAAAATGATTTCTCATTAAAACGCAATTTTACGATTTTTTTTTTATTTTTAAAACATATCTTCGACTTATAACACCTACATGCTTTATCCGATTGTTATGATTTTTTCACAGAACCTTAATTTTATGAATTAATTTATTTTTGTGTGAAATTTCAGCGCAATAAAAAAATAATTTCTCATGAAAATCGCAATTTTACGATTTTTTAAAACTTTCTTTGACTTCAACACCTACATACTTTATCCGATTGTAATGATTTATTCACAGAACCTTAATTTTTTGAATTAATATATTCGTGTGAAATTTTTACGTAATGAAAAAATTATTTCTTATGATAATTGCAATTTTACGATTTTTTTATTTGATTAATTTTTTTATATTGAATTGAAACACCTACATACTTTTCCGATTGTAATTATTTTTTCACAGAACTTTAATTTTATGAATTTATACATTCGTGTGAAATTTGAGCGTAATCGTAAAATTAATTCTCATGACAATATTAATTTTACGCATTTTTTGTTTTTTTACTAAATTTCTTCGACTTATAACACCTACATGCTTTGTTCGATTGTAATGTAGTGTAGTGTGTAATGTAATGTGCACCCCTGATCCTCATGTCGTCGTCGTAAAAATTAAAACAATATTACCAAGCGTGTCTCGCAGGCCATAGCAATGGGGAAACGAAATCAATTTAAATACCATCTGCATAACACATGGCAGCTCATTGAGCCAAATACGCTCATCCAACAACGCGCTTGAAAACGCGTTTGCGAAGCTTCCTAGTTATTAATTTATTAAAGTGCAGTGTATAGTCTAAAACAGATAGTAATTACAACTAAACCTCACATGTTCTAAAAGATTCATAAAATTAATACTATAGATGATCTTATTTTTGGAATATATTCACTCAGTAACAAGAACGTTGAGATATTGTATGCAGTGGCGTACGCAGGAATATATTTCTGGGGGGGGGGCTTGGACCAATGAACCGACGACTAAATGGGTGGGATCCCCCCCCCCCACAAAAGTACCGCAAGCATTTTTTAAACACGTATTTTTGAAGTGTTTTAGAAGATGTCAAAGGGCTTTGCTGAACGATAAAAAAATATTAATAGATGAATTTATTTATTTGCGTAAACCTAAATGATTTGCAGAATATTATATTAAAGGATGATCTTTGGGCTGTTGCGTAGTGTCGATGATGAGGCAGTGCTCGACGTTTCGCCACCCATATTGGTGGATCAGTTTGAAGAAGCCACGAACATGGGTGGCGAAACATCGAGCAGTGCCTCATCATCGACTCAACGCAACAGCTTAAGGATCATCCAGAACTAACAATAACGTTGTTTTCAATTGTGTTTTCTGAATCAAGAAACCATGCAACGGTCGCTAATACGTTTCTCACACCCTTATAGGCCACGCACTGTGGTGCAGTGGCAGCAATGCTATCAATGGAATAATAAGACCGTTAATAAAGATTATCATTGCAGATGCTGTTGGCATCGACGGTTTAATTGTGACCAGCGGCCAGATTACAGTGTTGGCCCTCAGATTGGCCACAGTTCACAAGCCTATGTGTTAAGCGGCTGTCACACGATTGAGAAAATCGCGCGAGTTGGCTCGCGCGAGTTTATTACCATCCTTGTCACACGACAGTCAATGAAGGTAACAACAACGCCACCTATTGGTGTTCACTGGTCACGTGTTATGGTAGTGGGCTCTGATTGGCTCTCGCTACCTCGACTTGCTAGGAAGTTGAACAAGCTGGACATTTTTCGTAGCGAGCGCGAGCTCGCGCGAGCTGGCTCACCGTCTGACGGGGAGGCGGTGAGTTCCATGTAAACAAGTGTAGGCCTACTCCCAGAGAGTTACTCGCGCGAGCCAACTCGCGCGATTTTCTCAATCGTCTGACAGGCGCTTTAGTATCGACAAAGTTGCTCTACATAAAAAATGATACCTCTATAAATGGTTGCATAATTAGCGAAATTCGCTCTTAATAGTTTATCGTTCTTTTTGGAATTTCGCTCTTTTTTACCAGTCGCTCTTATTGACCTGTCGCTCTTTTTGGTCTGTTGCTCTAATTGGCCTGTCGCTATTATTGGCCTGTCGCTCTTATTGGTATGTCGCTCTTATGTCCCTTTCGCTCTTATGAACGTCGCCCTTATTACCGCGCTCTTCTTGGTTTCGACCTTATTGCGGCGCTCTTATGGGCGGTTACCGTGCCGGCTAAGAGACCTACAATTTATTACAAAAATTATTATTATTATTATTATTATTATTATTATTATTATTATTATTATTATTATTATTATTATTATTATAATTTTTATTGTTATTATTATTTTCATTATTATTACAATTTTATTATTAACCTCTTCTAAAAGTGATCTTTTATTATTGTCTGTGAGAAGTGACCTATCGCTCGACCCAACCTGACTCCACCCGACATGTGAGTTAAATAAACGAACGCACCCTTAATGTTTCCACCGCCGATCTCCGCAGCGGTATGCGCGTCCGTTGTGGCCAGGTCTTTTGTGGTGTTGGTGAATCTATTCATACCTTTCTGACTTTTTAAGTAATAATTTAAAAGTTAAAGTGAAAATTTTCCACGAATTTGACCCAATACTTGCGAGGAGAATAATTTTAAAAATGAGCTCAAGGATATGAAACTGTAGGGCTTTAGAACAATACCCTGTTGAGTATCATACATTACAATATTTTGATTGTGGTGCTAGATTTAAATTTATAACATAAATTTTCGTTATAACTTCCCTCATAGTTTTTTTATCAATTATTAATGATTGAGATAACTCTATTCAAAAATACTGATAAAAGTTTTTCGGAGGAAATCTGAATATCTAAAACAATGCAAAATATACTTGGAAAGATAGCTCTCATAAATTCGATCACCAACACATCAACACAATGGTGACATTGTCATTCATGAGAGTATCGTGTTAGGGCTGTAGGGTACAAATATTACTTCAATTGTAAAATATTAGATTTAAAGATAACACACTTTATTTTTATTTTTTTAAATATTACTTACGTGGAAATATTCTAAACATTCAGAAACCTGTTTGAAATAATAGTTATAAAGTAATCGTATTTGGTCGTCTAGTGTCAGTCTCTGTCAGTTCCTCGTCAGATACAATGGCGGCCGTCCTACCAGCTGCGATCATCATGATGGTAAGACACTGTCTAGTCGTATAGGCTAATAAGGCTACGAGCTCTTAGACATGCCTAGATACATTTTTAGAACGCTAAACACAAGAAAGTTGCAACGTGGACAGTTCCGGGTTGATAGTATTAAACCTTTTCACCCTAATTTTTAAAAACTTGCCTTGTTCTTTTAGTCTTCATAAACATAGCCTATTTCACATTTGGTGAACTGTAGAATAAATATTTAAGTTTAAATCTGATGTTATTTCCACCCATATTTTGTTTTTTGGACACTTAAGTGAAAATAGTTTTTGTACACACGATGAAAGATTTTTACTCATTAATTACGCAAAAGTCCCTTTCCTCCTCCCACCGCCTCAATTACTTTTACAAAAATTAAAAAAAATTGCTGATTTTTTAACCAAACTTTTGTCTTGGGGAGTATATTTGTTTTTGCCAGGATGCCCTTTTTTATTCAAATATTACCATGATTTGGATTTGCACGCATTTAGAGAGATGTATCCTATGCCTATTCATGTAGTCAACATTAGAGTGGTCAAGTAATGTTGTATTTTAGAACATTGCACCCCCTTTTTTTTAAAGATCAAGAAAGATTGCTGAATGATGAACTAAGTTAAAGATGGACTTAATAAACAACATATATTTTTTTTTTGAAGCGGAACATAACCTAACTGTCAGTTATAAAATATATTTCTTGTTTGTGATCAAACATTTGCTCTCTAAATAAGGATAGGGGAAAATGGGCACATATGGCAGTGTTGGCACTAATAGCTTTTCGCTTGGCCAGGAACTATTCGACGTATATGAAACTTCTGCAAAGTTGTAGATAGAGAATACAGTAACAGCGTTCTTAGATTATCAAAAGTAAGTGTATATTTAACAGCTGAATAAAATCACGTATTTGATCAATTTTAAACTTTAACAAAATCAAAAATCACGTATTTGATCAATTTTAAACTTTTTAACAAAATCAAAAATGTTTAATTCAATTTTTTTATTTTAAATTACTACTTTAAAAATGTGTTTTAGAGAAGTGTGCCTGTGGAGCCCTTCATTTCCACTTTTGTGACTACTGTCCAAAAAATTTAACTTCAGTAGTATCATTTAGTAGAGCTATCAGGAATTTTACGAAAACACGTGTCCTACATTTAGGAGGGAGCGAATTGCTTTTATTGCAAACTGCCAATTATGTGTCCATATTTTCCTCTCATAGGTGGAGAGCCAAGTTTTGGTCCCAAGCAAGAATCTCTTAAAAGATCAAAATAAATATTTCGCTTTCAAAGTTGTTTCAAGGTTCTTTTGTTGTTTTTTGTTAATTGGCTACAACTCTGTTTTATTTTTTTTTAAGTTGGTAAGCATTCTCTATTTTACTGTTTGGTCACATTGCGATGTAAGTTTTTCTTTTGTTTCTCTTTCTTGTACAGTTGTTATAGGCAACGCGTCTAATAATCTATATGCTATATCGATGGTGAAGAACAATTCCTCCTATCTGCCATTTTCTGCCAAAATGAGATGTTGGTGTCTATGGATACAGAAAATTATTTCGAATTTTTTGGTGCTAATAGCTCCTATCTAACAATGCTTAATAATCTCCAAAAGAGACATATGGTAGTACCTTACATCAATATCTCCTATCTGCCACCGCCAACTAGTTACTTTTTTAAAATCAGTTTTAATGCTCTCCTGAACAATTTGCTTTTTGGCAGATAGAAGGTATTAGTTCTTCACCATCGATATGCTGCTTCATATATGTCTATATAATATATATATATAATCTAATATAAGTAGTCGAAATATTGTTTACAATCTTGTTATTTATTTATTAAAGTGCATTGTATAGTCCAATAGAGTAATTACAACTAAACCTCACCTACTCTAAACGTTTCATCAAATTAAAAACACTTATGATCAAGAGAAGGTGTATTTCGAAAAAAAAAATATTCTCGTAGAGAATTACATTTGTGCCGTTTCAAGACACAATTTTCCAAATGTCTATTTTAGATTGGTATTATGCTATAGTATCTATATGAAACAAAAACTAAGCAGGTTTAAGCCGATTTAAGAAATCCTCAAAAACGCAAACTTTCGCAAATTTATCGATAAGAAATGAAAAAAATAGTGTAAGGTCAAATGTACAAGATTCAACTTTTTAAACCGTAATTTAGTGAATATTGTTCTCTTGACTACGTGGTAAAAATAAGTTTTGGTTGTAATATCACCTTGAACATACAATGTTCTGCAGCTACATTCTGGCTACGAGCTAGTTGTGTTGTGAACGGGCCATTCTTGCTAGGCAGCCAGAAACAATTCACGAAATAGAATAATAATTAGCAAAACCTCGAGTAAACCAAAACAGCTTAAAAATTAAACTAGGAAAACGCTTAAGTCCCGCCGCGTTGATGGATGAGCGTAATTTTTTTTAAACGAAAAAAGCGTAAAATTGCGATTTTTTAAATAGATCATTTTTCGATTACGCTCAAATTTCACACGAATATATTAATTCATAAATTAAGGGTTCTGTGAAAAAATCATTACAATGGGATAAAGCATGTATGTGTTATAAGTCAAAGAATGTTTTAAAAATTTTAAAAATCGTAAAATTGCGATTTTCATAAATAAAAATTTTTCGATTGCGCTCAAATTTCACAAGAATATATTAATTCATAAAAGTAAGGTTCTGTGAAAAAATCTTCACAATCAGATAAAGCATGTAGATGTTATAAGTCGAAGAATTTTTTTAAAAATCGAAAAAAATCGTAAAATTGCGATTTTCATAAGAAATAATTTTTCGATCGATTTTTCCCTCCGTGCAGTTCTTCGTTCAGAGATTTCATAGACCTGCATAAAATTTCATCGCAATTGGAGTATTGGTTTAGCCGGAATCGTGTTCACAGACACACAAAAATACAAAAAAAAAGAAAGAAAGAAAGAAAAAAAAACATTCCGGATTTTTTTCTCCAGTGTAGTGAAATGGAATCTTCGCTTCGCTCGCTACGCTCCCTACGCTCATCCAATAAATCTGTGTACGTTTCACATTTCACAATAACACAAGTGTGCGAAGTGCTTCATCAAACAGATTGCTCATTCAGCCGAGCAAACACGGTGTAGCCTGTAACGCACGTCCCACAGTATCATGTTCAATGGTTCCAGGTTGTCCTCCCCTCGTCCCTGCTGGGAGCAGACCATCACAACACAGGGGGGAACCTGGACCCGCGCGGCTTCAAACCAGTGCAGGCGGCGGTGCAGGTGAGGAGACTTATCTTTCTGCAAGAAGATTATTCAAATCATAATTATAATGTAAAAAAAGTTGTTTCAATAATATTTATACATTTAAACGGGGACTTGCTTCTTACTTACATAATGATTTTGGTCAAAAGATGTGTTTTAAGTGAGCAACATTTACTAGTTAAAATTTCAAATTTAATCGTGGGAGACCAGGGTAAAATACATGCCCCCTTCATGTGTCTTAATAACATTTGCATTCAAGTTTGATAATTATATTGGTATAAATAATAGGGTTTTTAAGTTAAGTTGGTATAAGGGCGCGTCAACTGTAAGGCCATAATGTGCCATTCTAGCCTATGTTAGACTAGGGAGGCCTAAGGTAGGGAGAAAAAAAGGAATGTAACGGGGTACTCAACACATGGCTCACTCACTCGTTTAACAACTTACGTGTTTCCCTAGTATCATTTTATACTTAGACGAGTGAGCGCAGCTAACGAAGTCTCAACGCAAGTCGAACGGGCCTTGGTCGTGATTAATTCTGTATGTTAAATGTCTGTTTGTATGTTTGTCCGGTCCCATACGGCCGAACGGCCAAATAGATTGATCTGAAATTTTAAACAGACATCCGTGACCAGGTATCTGAGAACTGCTAACGAAAAGAGCACAATCCGTTGCGATTTAAACCTTCAAGAAATAATAAATTGAAAAATATGCTTGAAATGTGTAGATTCCATTTTAACAACAATGCTTTTGTTCTTGAAGAAGTCAATTTTTTTGAATAATTTTCGTCGGGCTGTGATAGCATACATAGCAGTGACCAAGGTTTATCGAATATTTCACGACCAAGGTTCCCCTAAATTCCGCTGGGACATTGAGTAAACCTTGCAATCTTTACTCGTTTTTCGTACTGGCTTTGTTTTCCATAATATTGTATGCATTTAGAAACATGTTTTGTAATTTTTTAAATACATTCCATAAATTAACAAATCTTTTCCGACCGGGGGTTTGAACACATAGGACTTGCATATTTCGGGTATAAGGGCGCCTTAACCAACTAGAGTAGGGAAAACGCCTAAGTCGTTGTTAGACGAGTGAGCTTGTCATGTGTTGAGTACCCGGGAACATTTGCATTTAAGTTTGATAATTATATTGGTATAAATAATAGGGTTTTTAAGTTAAGTTGGTATTAGGGCGCGTCAACTGTAAGGCCATAATGCGCCACTCAAGCCTATGATAGGCTAGAGATGCCTTAAGTAGGGGAAAGAAATGGAATGTTACCGGGTACTCAACGCATGGCTAACTCACTCGTCTAACAATGACTTTGGCGTTTCCCTAATTATTATAATTATAAGTATTTTGGAGTTATGCTCCAAAAGGATAAGTGATCCAGTGATAAGGACTGTGGAAAAAACTTCTAGACATAAGTTCTGAAGCGGAAATACGAAGATGTGATCCGCGCAGGAGGCCCAAACACACTTAAGAACAAGCAAACTGGTGATCAATTGAACAAATTACATGTTTAAAAAAAAATAATCCGAGTAAGGCATGACCCACTGTCGGAAAAACTTGGAATTTTCAAGGGGCGAACGTGACTAACAAAGCCCAAACTACACCCTTGAGCCCAAATTATCGACGAAGTGAGCGAAACAACCAAAAGGAAATAAATATTTTTGTTAACTGCACATAACCGAATCAGTGGTCAAAGGACCAGTGTAAACACCGCAGTAGGATCAACAAGCCAATGAATATCAATCAGGTTGACAGTGCAACTTAAATTTAAGTTGATTAGTGTCCTCGATGCTAGGACGGCTCCAAAGCCACCGTTAAGAAACAAGACAAGAACTGGTGGACTTAAGTCCAAATTCGAAGTTAAAAAACTTCTGAATTTAGCTGGAATCGAACCCTGGACTTTCTGCATTGGAAGCTGAGTCGCTAACCATAAGACCATCTATGCACAAGACCAACGAATTGTTTTCTAAGGCTATTTTGTTGTTGTTTGTTTGTTGCCCTGGTCTTATATACCAAACAACTCTTATCTTTCTAGGCTCGGGCATCTAAGCTGTTTGGCTGCGATGGTCTGGACGCCGGAGATGCCAACATAACTTGCACCAACGAGAAGCTGGAAGGTAAACATGGTACTGGCATGGACTGTACCGAGAAAGTGCCTGTCAAAACCAAAGCTATCTTCGTGAGCTGTCCTGTTGGCTTCAAGATTGTGGAAGATTACACGATTCTAACCTGTAAATTCCCAGGGAAGTGGGACAAGGAGATGTTTACTTGTGAAGGTAAGATGGAACCCTTTCAATTATTTAACGTATAATTTTAATATATAATTATAGAATACAAGCACTAGCAATGTTTTTAAGTAAATATATCAATATAACTTACTTTAATTTTATTTAATGAATATATGTTACACAATACTGGTTGTAGGTAGTAAGGATCAAAAGTTTTTCTCGCAACCATTTTACCGTACGTATCGTAGTTCAAACAACAATATTTTGAATTTCGTTTGTTTATGTTTATATCTTCATTGAGGCGGTAAAGTTTTTCGTTCAAGCCATTGAAACCAAGGTTTGGACACAATGATTTTTCTTTCAATTGTAGCATTAAGATTTTAGACGGTCCAATCTTGTGTACTAGGCGTTGATCCAAGAAGTTTTGATACAACCCGTTTAATAAATAATAAATAAATTGTATTTAGAATAAATAAATTGTATTTAGAGTCTACCCACTCAGTTATATAACTATTTTTCATCAAAGATCCAACGCGCTTGAATTCGCGACGGTCGACATCGATGATTCCCGCGACAAGAAGTAATAACAACATCCATAATAACAATCTGTACGATGTTTGCGGGATCCAAGACTTTTTGAATAATTATTTAATGTTGCACCTATCCTAGGCCAAACAACGAAGGACCATTTAACCATTTAATTTAGAACAAAAATTCCTGGCAAGCTGAATTTTTGCACTGACCTTCCTGAAAGTGTCTAAAGGGAAAAAAAGTCCTCGAAAATCGGGCTGGCTTGGAAATTGTCTGCACAATTGGTTATTTTCATGTCTTCAAAATGGCGGGAGATAGACGAAAAAAGCTTCAGCGGCAAAAATATTCCCCTTATAATTTTCTACGAAAATAGCGTCCGACATAATATTTCCGATAGAGACAACGGTTACGTCACAAAATCATGGTTTATATGTCGCTTACTTGAGTACCAGCTGGTTTCCTCATATTCGTGCCCAGTATCAAACCAAGGAGCTATAAATAGTACCGTGCCATGATCAAACAATCCCCGATAAATCCGTGAGATATCGATTTAAACACAAAAGGACTTTGTACGGTGTTTATGAAAGCTTTTATCATAATTTAAAATAATTAGGTACCGGTATGCGAAATCGAATTTCGCTTTTACCCAATTTTTTTTTCATTGTTGGTATTTCCTTTTTAAAAAATGTCATATTCACTGTCCTTTAATATTTTTACGCGCATTGAAATGACTTTAATAAACATTCGATTGCAGCCATACGCTACAATCCAATATGGTTACTAATTCCTAATATCAACAACATCAAAGTGAATAATGTAACAAACAAGTGTTAAAACAACACGAAAACAGTATTAAAAATATAACTAATACAAGCCATATTGGATAAAAAATTTGGTTGTAGCCAGTGGCGACTCGTGTTGTGCGCTGGTGCTGTAGAACCACCACCATAAATCATCCATCTCCATTAAACTGATTTTTAAGTGATTTTGAAGTTCAATGTGTATGTATTGTAAAATTAAGTATTCAAAAGTATCCGCGGCCGTGCTGCATGAGATGGCGCTGATGGTCAACTTTTTCATACCGCGTATTACATGGTGGTGATGCTTTTGAACCAAGCATATGTAGAAACCTGCGATGTGCTCCGCACCGAATTCGACGACTTTTAAGCCCTTTTAGCACGCAACGACAGGGAACAACACGGGTAAAACGAAACGCAAACCGGTCTTCTGGTGCTATCGGGACTCGCGCACTCGGGCTCTACGTGTAGGTTCGCCCGCTAGCCTCGCACCCTTGCAATCACTTCGCCCGTCAGTCGTCAGTCTTCAACCCTACAGCAGTCGCTGTAGGTAATTGACAAATTGTTGTTTAATTTAAATTGATTGCAATTTAATTATTATTCAATTATTTTTATTTGTGTGGAGGAGGTGGGTATTGTGACAACCTCATACACCCCTCCTTCCCTGTCACACATAACCCATATGCATGATTTACGTTTGCTGTATATTAGCACCACCTGTTATAAGGTCCACGAGCCGCCACTGGTTGTAGCGGATCGTTATTTAATTCATTTCAATGTGTGTAGAAAGACTTTTTCCTCAAATTCAATTTTGTGCTAAAGAATGGACAGTCAAATATGGCATTTTCGAGGAACTACTAATAATGGAAAAACCAAAATTTTGAGTAAATGCAAAATTCGATTTCACATACCTGATTCTTTTAAATACTAATTGAAGCTTTCATGAACACCGTACAAAAGTCCTTTTATGGTTAAATCGATTTCTAACGGATTTCTCGGGCATTGTTTGGGAAATGTGGATATTAGCTGGTACTCTAATAAGCAACATAATATAAACGACGATTTTGTGACGTAACTGATGTCGGAAAATATGGTTTACACTATTCTTGTAAAACATTATGAGGGGAATATTTTTGCCGCTAAAACTTTTCGTCTATCTTCCGACATCTTGAAGACGTACGAAAATAACCACTTTTGTGCAGATATTTTTCAAGATGGCGGCCAACGCTCCAGACCGATTTTTGAGGACTTTTTTCCCTTTATTAAGGACACTAAATGAAAGGTCTCTGCAAAAATTTAGATTGCCCGGAATTTCTGCAGAAAACAATCCTTCGTTTCTTGGTCTATCAATATTGGCGATAGAAACAGAACTATTATGTATCCATCTACCTTAGAGTATTGCAAAACAGTAGGTGACTGGCGTGGCCGGAACCAAGAGGCCGGAATGACGTACCTAATAATATAGTGTAAGTGCAGTTGAACACGCTTTATGTGGTTGGGCACTCTTAGTGCAGTTGGACTTACATACACATAGTGCAGTTGGACACGCTTTGTAGTTGGACACCCTTAGTGCAGTTGGACTCACATGCACGGCGATTCTCTATTATCCACCATAACGTTAAATTTAACTCCACCACGTAAACATTTACCGCACATTCAGGAACGCACGATTCCCTTAAATAAAACTGTAAAACTGTGTGCGTTAACCGTCTCGACCGGTGTGGCATGCCATGCGGAAATAGCATAGAGAATTATTTGCCGCATCTGATACTCTAATCTGCCATGGCCATACCAACACCCAGCAGGGTCGCGTCGCTGAGTTTGCATTGTACTTAACATTTAATTGTATGATTCAGAGATACCAACCGTGGAAACAACAACCGCAACAACAACAACAACTACTACCAAGAAGATGAACGTTACAACAAAACCAACAACAAAACCGACAACAAAACCGACAACAAAACCAACAACAAAACCAACAACAACAACCAAGAAACCCATCAGCACAACATTATCCGTTCTCACCACTCCCACTACCACGACCTCCACTGCTGCCACGACCACGACCACTGCTGCCTCGACCACTGCTGCCACTACCACCGTACCCACTACTACCACTACCACTATCACTGATGCTACAACTACACCAGCTACTACCACCACTACTACAACTGCTTCTACTGCTACCACTGCCACCACCCCCACTACAACCACAACCAGTACAACTACTTCCCCCACAACTTCGTCGGTATCTACCGATGCTACAACCACGTCCCCAACAACAACAACAACCCCTTCCACCACGACCAGTCCCACCACCACAACAGCATCTACGCCTGCAACAACCACAGGTAAGCTACATTTTGATTAAACATATCTATTTTTAAGTAGAAATATGCAACGGTACAAATCTTTATCATTGTAGTGAGAGCATTTAGCAGAAAAATTGTGCAAAATGTGATACCGGTACTAATTTTCATTTGACGGAAAATTTCCGAATTTTCTACACAATACACCGACCTGGTGTTTTTTAAAAGATGCCTCAGTGGCGCCACTGATTATGACGTGTGCGCACGTATCATCCAGGGCCGCGTGTTGAGAGGCGACGATAGTAGGCACCCCCGCCTCCAACCCCCTCCGGCCAAAGGAGTGCTCGGCCGACGTGCTTTTTCTTTCCAGGTTGTTAACCCATGGAACGACCTGCCGCCCGCCCTCAAAGACTGCCCAGTAAGTCATTTCCCTTCCATGTGTAAGGAGTACTTATGGGAGAACCATCTACAAGTGCCGTGTTAGTTTCACGTGCTTAAGCAAGGCTCTTCGCGGCACGAGATTTCTACAAAGATATCAAGTGTTTTAGCAAAATATTTGCTAGCGTCGACGCCTTTTCTTGTTGTTAAAAAATGTAAAAATAACAAGGATAAACAACAATAATAAAGAACATCCTCAAAAAATCTGACAACCGCCCAAATTTATGAAAAATTAAAAATATTAGTTGAACATGCCAAAGAGCTTTGTAAAATGAAACAGAAAAAAATTTAATTTTTCCGCTTTTAGGCTCGTCCAAAGAAAGGAAAATTTTAAATTACATAGATAAGCAGAAGTACAGTGCAAATTGAGATAAGAGCTTTTCTTTTTGTGGGTCTATTGGAAATTTTCCTCTCTTTTTTATAAAAATAATCCTCAAAATTTCTTTAGGCTACTTTGGGCCACACGGCTTTTGAAATTGTAAAAAGAACAAAATTTTGATTGTAAACAAAAGGACAGTGCAAATAGTGATAAGGATATTTTCCTTTCGCTGAATTATTAGAAATTGCTTGATTTTACACAAAAATATCGTTTAAAGAACAACCAACTTTTCCTTTGCGCCTCAAGGCTGCCAAAGTGAGAACAAATGTAATAATTTCAAGAATTTTGCGGGTTAAAAAAATGAAGCTACAAATTGGAACTAGTAAACCTAAGATGAAAATTTATATTTTATACAAAAACAGAATTCCAAAAGAATCTGAAAGTAACTTCGGGCCCCAGGTATGTTAGGGATGAGAAAATTTTCCAATTTTGATGATTGGCATAAAACTCTACATAATTGGACTAGAACAATCAGACATTCTCAACTTGTTCACCAAAAAAACTCATTTAAAAAACCGGTATGTTATATTTTGGGACCAAGGGCTATCCAGAGTGAGAAAAGTCAAAATTTAAAGATTGGCAGAGTAATGATTTAACGAGGACTAGACTAATAAGAAATTTTCCGCTCACACAAAAACACTATAATTAAGGAAATGGAGATAAAATGTTGGGCCCCAGGGGTGTCCGCAGTGTGAAAAGGAAGCTTATCTGACTTTGGACAGCCTTGGTACCTAAAATTATAGACCTTTTTTAAGATGGAGTTTTTGTGAAAAGGGGGAAAATTTCCGATTGGTCTAGTACTATTTGCACCATTTTCTGCCAATTTGTAAAATTGTACTTTTCCCACTTTGGATTCATTGTCCAGGGGCCCAAAAATAACCGTTGAATATTTTTTTTTTGTGAAAGATTGTAAGGTTTTTATAAGTGCAATCGTAATTTTAACTTTTTTTGCTGATCTGTAAATGTTAACTTTCGCCTTTAAATTGCCTAGGTCCCAAAATTACCAGATGTTATAAAGGTCTTTTGTGAAATAGCAGAAAATTTATTATTGTTCTCGTCCAAATATGTAGTATTTCTGAATATCGACAAAATTTAAAAATTTAATTTATTCCCGACAGCCCTGGCGCCCAAAATTAAAAACATATTTTTTAAATTGTGTTTTTATGAAACAATGGACAATTTTCGTATTTCCAGTTTCCAATTTGCATCCAAATTTCGTAAATCCGAAAATTTACAATTTTTTTGCTAAATTTGCCTTCCTAATTTTGAACAGTCTCGGGGCCTAAAGTTTACTTTATAGTTTTGAAATTCAGTCAATTTCTAGTAGGTCCACGAAATTAAATATTCCTTTTCACAATTTGTACATTTATTTTTTCTTATGTTTATTAGCAAAAATTTTGTACTTTCACGAATTCGAAAGCCCTGGGGACCAAAGAAACCATAAGATTTATTAGGCGACAAATTAACGAAACAATAACAATTCAATGAATTCATTATATCAACAAAAAAAGTCATAATGCAGAAGACTTAATAGCTCTCTTGAAAGCAGACATGGCAAGACCTTGTATTTCTTTGGATAGGGAGTAGTTCCAAATTTTGGCAGTTCAACCGCTCTCACCTATACAAATATATGAATATAAACGAATATAAAGTTCTCACCTAAATAAATAAATAAAAATAAAAATAAATATAAAGTTTTCGCCGCTTTTAAATGTGTATATAGTCTATTTTAAAGACACAGGACTAAATACACTATTTCTTAGTTTGAACATTGATGTAGGACACAAATGTGTAAGGACTTCAGGTTCGCTTCCTGCATCCACTTCATATTGCTAAGCTGATACATATTATGTAACTGTTTGCCTATGAATAAATAATAATAATAATAATAATAATAATAATAATAATAATAATAATAATAATAATAATAATAATAATAATAATAATAATAATAATAATAATAATAATAATAATAATAATAATAATAAGTGTGACTTCATTCCATCATAGCCGTCCCATGGCAACGCTTAGCAACGGCCAGTTTCGACTCCAAACACGGTTTCGTTCCCATTTAAAAAGCAATGGGTAGTATTTTCGACAAAGTCTATCAAAGTAATTTTGAAACATTTCTCAATAGCGTATTTTTCCCCGATGAGTTTGACACTATTACATCGAGATAGAAAATATATTTTCTTGCAAACACTAACGTGAATGCTTTTATCCATTCAAATGTACGCCTAGTTTGTCGGTTATGTTTGAAAATTTTAAATTACATGTACAGCTTAGATGAACTCACCTTTAAAACTTGCAGTGAATTTATATTCAGATCATAGGTCTACTAATACAATATTATTAAAAATCTTAACATGTTTGTGTTATTATGTTCAAGCTATGAGCCTATGAACTATTGCTGTATTTCAGAAAAGTTTGTTTTGAGTGAGTATCTTCGTTGCTCATGGTAATCAACTGCTGTGACGTCACCACTAAAGTGTCTTGTCTTTTCAGCGCCTCCTGGATACGTGAACTGGACCGGCATTGGCTGGGTAAAAGGCTCAACTGACTCGAAGTATTTCGTGGAGGCGCTTGCAAGGTGTGCCGGAGAAAATGCCACCGTCATGGTTATAGATTCACTCGTTAAGAAAACATTTATTGCGAACCTTACTACTAGCCATGGAGCCCCTTGGCCTGGTGTTTCTTCGATTGGCGACTTTTGGTCAGGTGCTTACGTGAACGGATCTTCTTGGGTGACTACTCAAGGTAAGCTGGGGTAAAGATGCGTTTGATTCATGTCACTACCTCAGAAGTGAAGCCAGATGATAACCTTGTCGATCGAAAGTGAAAACCAGGAAAATAGAATAAATCATGGGCAGAGGTAATCTAGCAATTTTAACTTGGCAGTGAAGTGTTTGTTAGTCGTTACGCTTGCGATAGACTGTTGCACGAGAAAGTAAAAAAATCTGGTCCAGAAAATATTAGATGTTACTTTTTAAAATGACTTTATTGAGAACAGAATATAAAAATTCCATAGTGTCAGTGAAATAATGCCATACAAGAAAAGCATTATGATTTCACAATACAAGCTTAGTTTAAGAGCAATTTACAATACGTAATGGTTTTTAAATCCAACAAAACAACCCACTACAAGATATATAGATAGATAGAAACTCTTCTCATCTTTTCTTAATGCATATTTTGCTCTCCGAAGGTAGGTCCATTTTTCCTGGTTGGTGTAAAAGATTTTCATTAAAGCTGGCAATGAATATCCACTTTTTCGTTCTAAAAGCCACCTCTAAAAGTCACACCAAGCAAGCACTAAATACACAAAGCTAGCCCAGCGATAAGGCAAGGCTTACCCTATTTATGACACTTCAAAAACTGGCTTTAATTTCAACGGTAAAAATAAGCCTGCGCTAAGGTTATGCAGTGTTTAGTGAATCAGTTTATGTATACAAACCTTGTTATAATATTTACTACGTCCTGGATCAGTGTTTAAAAGGCCCAAAAGGCCAAATGCTACGTAAAATAAGGTCGACGTGTTTTCTCACAGCTGGTGAGATGACGTCAGCGAGTGATAGCTCTGTGAATATAGTGACGCCGGAACGAACCGAATATTCACGAACGAAGAATTGTTTTGTCTTTCTGGCACAAACATATTTACAATGATAATAAGAGAATCAAACACATTACTCATTCATACTCAATTGAAAAAAAGAGCACCACAACAAATAATAACAATAACATTACAAACAAAACAATAGTACAACAAATAGTAACGTCTATTGCACAACGTCGTCATAGGGTATTCTGTGATTAAGTTAAAAATATTATAAATGTGAATTAATTGAACGAGTGAGCGTAGCGAACGTAGTGATTTCCATTCGACTTAAACGGCCCTAATTGTTTTTCTGCGTGCGTGCGTGTGTGTGTGTGTGTGTGTGTGTGTGTACGTTGAAAATCAGCCGAATCGCTGAACAGATTGCGCTGAAATTTTAAAACAGACATCCGGTACGAGTTTATTGAGAACTGCTAACAAAATCAGCAAGATTCATTGCGATTTAAACCTACAAGAATAATAAACTGAAAATAGACTTCCAATGTTTAGAAGTTATTTTAACGACAATGTTTTAGATTTTGAAAGATATTTTTTTGTTTGTTATTCGCCTGGCTGTGAAATGCCGTGCCCATGCATGGTCTGTCGAATGTTGGACGTCAAGGTACCCCCAAATTCCGCTCGTAGATCGAGTAAACCTTGCAATATTTTCACGTATTTCGTACTGGCTATGTTTACCATAGTAGGCCCTATTGCCACAGATGATGGACTACACTGCGTTATATGCATTTCAAAACATGTTTAATTATTTTTGAAATACAATCTAGAAATAACAAAATCTTTCCCGACCAGGGGATTGAACCCACTTCTTTCACATTTCGGCTACAAGGGCGCCTTAGCCAACTAGACTAGGGAAACGCCAAAGTCGTAGTTAGACGAGTGAGCGAGTCATGTGGTGAGTACCCGGGAACATTTGCATTTAAGTTTGATAATTATATTCGTATAAATAATAGTTTTTTAAAGTTTAGTTGGTATACGGGGACGGGCGCGTCAACTGTAAGGTCATAATGCGCCTCTCTTGCCTATGATAGGCTAGGTAGGCCTAAAGTAGGGGGAAGAAAAGTAATGTAATCGGGTACTCAACACATGGCTCACTCACTCGTGTAACAACGACTTTGGCGTTTTCCCTAGTTGTATTTTTTTACACATTTTCTTTTACAGGGAGTTCCCCTTTTTATGGTTTAATTTACATAGTTGAAAATAAAGTATATTGGTAAACAGATTTTTGCTCCTTTCTCAATAATGTAAAACGTGTTTGTATAGAACTGACACCGCGCCTGCGAAAGCCCACTTCACATGTGGAGGAAACAATAGCCTCGTTTAGTTTGGACTCTTCAAAATGTTTAAAGAACACCACAACACTGAACTCTGTGGGAGATTTTAAGAATCTATTAGTATTAGTATTAGTAGTTTTAGGGTGCTTTAACAGCTAAGATTATTTGTTTGACGACATTTTTTTACTTGCAGCCAAGTGAGCCAAGTAGGGCCTATTGTAAATAAAAACTCTTACACTCTCATAGTTATGATTCAAAATTGTAAGTCGATTAAAAAAAAATAGAAGTAACAAAGCGAAATGAATATTGGCTTTGGATAGTGAAAAGTGCTGTCCTGTCCGGGAAGTGAAGACAAATTACAAAAATAATTATGAATGTCAAAAAGTTTGTTGGAATTGAAAATATAATTTTACTTACGCCCTTTTGTCACCATATATCAAGATGCACGGTCGATGCTGAAGGGATTTTTTTTTACTTCTCCTTCCTGTGAACATTTGATAATTTGCTCACATGAACGTCTTAAAGTAAGTTAAAATTGAAAGTTACATATTTTTTCACTCACAATCTTTTGGCAACATATCATATCAAGTCGCACACAGCCGAGCTTAGGAGAGTTTCAGCTATAGTTCAGAATGGTCAACTGAGCCTGTTTGCAAACATTAAGCTTGTTTAGAATTAAATTATGGTTTAAAACCTATCTTTCATGAGATGTTTCAATTTCAAATGCATAACAATGCACAACATGAATTTTCGCAAATATTTTTGTTTACAATTTTTATGTTTTCAAAATATAGAACTAAAAAGAGATGGGACTGGTGTGGTGGTTAATTCTCTGCCATTATCAAATATTTGTTATTTAATATTTATTTTTTTATTTTTAAATTTACCCATAATTTATTTCAGGCGACACCCACAAACGGCGCAATATTTTTCACTATATTGAACGCTGCAACTAATGCATTGTGTTGTTCCAGGCGAGCTGTTGAATACTACCGCTGGGTATGGTACTGCTGCAACTAATGCATTGTGTTGTTCCAGGCGAGCTGTTGAATACTACCGCTGGGTATGGTACTGCTGCAACTAATGCATTGTGTTGTACCAGGCGAGCTGTTGAATACTACCGCTGGGTATGGTACTGCTGCAACTAATGCATTGTGTTGTGCCAGGCGAGCTGTTGAATACTACCGCTGGTATGGTACTGCGCAACTAATGCATTGTGTTGTTCCAGGCGACTGTGCTGAATATACCGCTGGGTATGGTACTGCTGCAACTAAGCAATGTGTTGTACCAGGCGACCTGCTGAATACTAACCGGTGGTATGGTACTGCTGCAACTAATGCATTGTGTTGTACCAGGCGAGCTGTTGAACACTACCGTTTGGTATGGTACTGCTGCAACTAATGCATTGTGTTGTACCAGGCGAGCTGTTGAATACTACCGCTGGGTATGGTACTGCTGCAACTAATGCATTGTGTTGTACCAGGCGAGCTGTTGAATACTACCGCTGGGTATGGTACTTTTGCCGGGTTCGTGTGGGTCTCTGGCAGCCCTTATACCGGGGCGAACTGCACTGTTTACAACATCTATAACAGATATCATTGGGCCAAAGATGGAAATGATTGCAAGACGAACTGGAAGGCCCCCTTTATTTGCCTACACAATTAAATATGCAGTGATAAACAGAACAGAAAACGTTCACATTAATATTAATATTATAATAGAACCTTTTTCTCAATTAAAATCACAATAGTTACGATAAATCCACGACTAATCAGTCATCTATATCAGGTTTATTGACTGCTATAGTTTGTTTCAAGTGACAATAACAGTCGTTGAAATATCCTAAGTGTTCATTTAAATTTATTTGAGTAGGCCCTAGTGCATAGTAAAAAATATTTATGTTTACTTGTTAACTTTAATGTTCATTAAGTTTCTCTTCACTCACTGAATAAATTATGTATATCACTTTTATTCAACATAATTTAATAAAAACAATTAATGTTTTAAAATTTTAAATTTTAATTCTCGTGAATAATAAACATGCAATAAAATCTTTTTCGAGAGAATTGTTTCTTATGCAAATCTTTATCTGTCCATATTTCCTAGTATATGATTCACCACATTATCCACACATTTATGTTCGAATTTGGCTTTATAATATTCACTTACTTCAAAATAATACCTCTGTACATGCGTGTGCGTATTACTAAATTGTTGTTAAACAATATGAAAATAATAAAACAGAAACAGTGTTATAATCAAGAAAATTCACATATTTTGGAGGAAAATATTGGAACATAACAGTATTGTCTGAGCTGTTTAAAAGGCACTGTCAAATGACTGGTGTTGCGATGGGACCAATACGGATGTTTATATGGAAGATTTTCTGGTGAAACAAAAGATAATAGACGTGCATAGGAGGTTGAAGGGGGAGGGGGGAGGTCGTGTTACTACGCGCGGGATTAGTATAACTTGCCAAAGATAGAAGAAAATTGCCCATGTCGGCGGGGGCTAACGCACCAGACCTAGTACATTACTAACTACTAGGCCGCTTCGCGAACGCTTTTTCCAGTCACGTTGATGGATGAGCTTTGTAAAAAATATTTATTTCTAATGATTACGAAGTTTTAGTTCTTATTACTTTTTCAAGTTCCATTACACATTTTTGTTAAATTAGGATTATTTGTATAAAGTAGTATTAATTGCTATGGTAATACCAATTAACAATAGAATGTAAAATATCTCGAGGCCCAAAGACATGCTTTTTGTACGCATTGTAGGTGATTGTTGTCAAGTTTCAATGGTTACTTGATTACTTGTTAATTATACACCTGTAATAGGCTTATATTAAAACCTTTATTTCAATAAATTTTGGAAAACTTTTCCAACTTTTTCTTTTAAGTTAAAAGGCACTACATCACTATTATGGTAAAGTTAATGTAAAATATGAACGTTATAGCCCCACCCGTTTGGTCAGAATTGGCCAAATATCAGAAAATATTTGTATTAATATTCGGTAAAAAAATCGTCAAAGTACGATTTCTATGAGAAATATTTCTTCAAATGTCACTAAAATCATAACATATATAACTTTAGTAATTTCAATCGTTCCTAATAAGTTTCGTCAAGATCGAAGTAGCCGTTTGCCTGGTCGCGAGCCAAATATCACGAAAATATCGCATTAAAAATAGAAAAAATCGTAAAAGTACTATAATCATAAGAAATGTTTCTTCGATTGTATCCAAAAACGTGGCACGTCTAAGTTCAGAGATTTCGAAGGTCCCCTCCAATTTTCATCAAGATCGCTTATGCCGTTTGCGCGGTAGAGCGCGAACAAACAGAAAAAAAGAAAAAAAACACCGGAGCTAATTTTTGGGGGGTCAGTGAAATTGAAGTCTTTGCTTCGTTCATCCAAATATTGCAGATGTTGATGGTTTCTCCCTCTGGTGGATGGATGCAGGGGTGAGAGGGAAGGAGATCTCACCAATTCTCATATTTTTCCAATAGGCATAATTTTGAAATATTTAGTTACATAAACGGATATGCCTATAACTTACTAATTTATAAAAGATGTATGCCTACTAGGGTTGCCAACCGTACTGATTTCATCAGTAGGACAGTCCTGATTTTGATACCTTGGTCTTGATGGCGGAATTAACTAATTCAGGACATCATAATGTCCTGAGTTGTCTTAAATATTTATTTTCTACTACGTATCACCTCACTGGTCGGTAAGACAATGGAACGTTTTGTGCGAGACCAAACGTGCGAGTTCTTCGAGAGCCAAAACGTCATCCCTGCGGCGCAGCACGACTTTCGTCAGCACCGTTCTTGCACCACTCTCCTCGCCGACGCCATTGACGCATGGACGGCGGCACTGGACGAGCGTAGTGGAGCGCACATTCACAGTGTATATCTCGATTGGTCTAAAGCATTTGATAAAGTGCCAAACGTGCGTCTACTTTCTGGAACTAATAATGTAATAAGTACGCCTAGCATTGACTTTCCTGGAATTTGGAATTTTTTTGTAACTAATGGGCCATAATGTTTCTTCTTTTTGTTTTGTGAATTTTATAATTTCTTTTACTGGGTTTTAATAACAACTACAGCCACATTTATTATTATGTTTCTTTGGTGCATTTTGTTGTGTTTAGATGGCATTGTTTATTTGTTTTAAAGCCCAATCTGTTGTGTTAGTTTTTTATCAACTGTCATTAAAAACCTTATGAAAGAGGTTGATTTAACCTTTGAAATATCGTAATCATTGTTTTTATTTTGAGTAGTGTGTGTGTGTTGAGTCCTAAAACATCATGATCTTAAACCTGACCTACTCTAAAATTGTTTCACCAAAATTATAACAGGTAATATCGTAAAAAATACAAATCATTGGACTGTTCACTGTTAAAGAAGTATTTTATTAAAATAAAGTGTTTTTTCGACTAATTTACAGGAGTCTTTATCGAACAACATAACAATTAAAAAACAGCAGATAAGAAAACATTTCCAAAAGAGTTATAAATGTGGCTGTGTATCAGTACCACATTATTAACTAAATAGTTTTTTTACTAAATTAAAAATTAAAAAATGAGAACATTTAATTGACATGTTGGACAAAATTGGTGTATGAAACAAACTATCGATCTAGTGATGATATTATTGATGGACAGAAACTTTTCCAAATGGCTGGATAATTAACACTAGATACACTTTGTCCACACAAGAAATCAAAACTGCTTCCTTAATTTTCCGTGAAGTGGCGTTATAGGCTCATGCGCAAAATATGTTAGCGATTTTTGAAGTATCAATCTTATATTGTTGTTTCGCATTGGTTTGTGTTCCCCTATTCTCGCCATAAAAGGCCTCTTTGTTTCACGAATATATCTTGCATCAAGAATGCATTTTTTTGCATGGTGTTGAATAAATAAAAGTGGTTAAGTTTTGGTGAGTATGCTGCGCAACGTATTTGACGAACTAAAAACAACTCTTATGTCATATGGAGCTTAAAGGCGATTGATGTATCCAATGCAAACCGTTTTATAAATAATTTTAGTAGGTTTCACTATCTCAAAATATCGATTCATGTTAGATCTAGTAACATATCCCCCCAAAATACAAAAATTTGTAAAAAAAACGGCAGCCAAGCTCTCCTTCCAAAGTCTTCGGCTGTAAATGCTGTGAGATATAGAAGTTGAGCCAAGCATTTCATTCTTTCTCCCTAGTTTCGCATTGAAAAGAAGTAAGATCATTTCGCCTGTTGACGAGCGCCAAGCCAACCGTTTTCGTGGTGAAAAAATTAAAAATTTTAAACTCAAAATCATAAAAAATTACTTGGCCATTGACTTTTTAGAGTCCTCGTACCAAAATCAATAGCCAAGTAATTTTTTTATGATTTTGAGTTTAAAATTTTTAATTTTTTTACCACGAAAACGGTTGGCTTGGCGCTCGTCAACAAGCGAAATGATCTTACTTCTTTTCAATGCGAAACTAGGGAGAAAGAATGAAATGCTTGGATCAACTTCTATATCTCACAGCATTCACAGCCGAAGACTTTGGAAGGAGAGCTTGGCTGCCGTTTTTTTTTTTTTACATATTTTTGTATTTTGGGGGGATATCACATCTTTTTGTTGTTTGTATCACATCAAGGCGTGAAATACGTGTAAAGGTGGATGCAGTGCCTTTTAAAAAAGATTGTCTAGAAACAAAAGGAACCATCTTTTGTTTTTGTTTACAATCTGTATTTGGCCATATACAATGTTTTATTTAATTTCCTATGGTAAATGTCGTCTTGGGTGTTTGTGTGAATGATTTGTTGACCGGAATATAACACATTGACGCATAATTTTAACCAGTAATTAAAATATTAAAATTGTATTAAATACGACCTAAGTTTTTCCCAAAGTTAAGGGTGGTAGGGAACAGTGGGGGTGAAATATCGTTTGCCTCCTGGCGGATTATTATGTTTCATATTATTATATACCATCATGCTAAATTTCATGCCGATAACTCATTTGGTGCCTTAATGGTAAATGCTGGAAATCAAGGTAAAAATAATATAAACTATTAGGGATGGGGGTTGAAAAATGGGGTTGAGGAAATGAGAATAGGCCGATTGGGTTAAAACACATTAAACATAATTTATAAATTTGAATAAACATTCAATTTTGGGTTAGAGATATGAATTATTCCAATTTTAGGGGATGATTTAGGGAGTGTTGGGGGTGGAATTGCCTCTCGGTGAATTATTTTTCATATTAGTATGTACCATCATGCCAAATTTCATGCTGATAACTCATTAGGTGCCTTGATGGTGAATGATGGAAATCAAGGTAAAAATAATATAAACTATAGGCTTAAGGGATGGGGGTTGGAAAAATGGGGTTTAGGAAATGAGAATAGGCCGATTAGGTTAAAATACATTAAAACATAATTTAAATAACTAATTTGAATAAAACATCAATTTAAGATTAAAGCTATGAATTATTCCAATTTTAGGGGGTGTTGGGGGTGGAATATCGCTTGCCTCTCGGCGGATTATTTTTCATATTATTATGAACCATCATGTTAAATTTCATGATGATAACTCATAAGGTGCCTTCGTGGTGAATGCTGGAAATCAAAGGTAAAAATAATATAAACTATTAGGGATGGGGGTTGACAAAATATGGTTTAGGAAATGAAAATAGGCCTATTGGGTTAAAACACATTAAAACATAATTTACTAATTTGAATCAAAATTCAATTTTGGGTTAGAGCTATATTATTCCAATTTTAGGGGATGATTAATTTTAGGGGTTTTGGGGGTGGAATTTTGCTTGCCTCTCGGCGAATTATTTTTCATATTAGTTGTACCATCATGCCAAATTTCATGCTGATAACTTATTAGGTGCCTTCATGGTGAATGCTGGAAATCAAGGTAAAAATAATATAAACTATAAGGGATGGGGGTTGAAAAAATGTGGTTAAGGAAATGAGAATAAGCCGATTGGGTTAAAACACATTAAAATATAATTTTAATAATTAATTTGAATAAAACATCAATTTTAGATTAGAGTTATGAATTATTCCAATTTTAGGGGGTGTTGGGGGTGAAATATCGTTTGCCTCCTGGCGGATTATTATTTTTTATATTATTATGAACCATCATGTTAAATTTCATGATGATAACTCATAAGGTGCCTTCGTGGTGAATGCTGGAAATCAAGGTAAAAATAATATAAACTATTAGGGATGGGGGTTGACAAAATATGGTTTAGGAAATGAAAATAGGCCTATTGGGATGAAACACATTAAAACATTATTTACTAATTTGAATCAAAATTCAATTTTGGGTTAGAGCTATGAATTATTTTAAATTTAGGGGATGATTTAGGGGGTGTTGGGGGTGGAATATTGCTTGTCTCTTGGCGGAAGTGTGTGAGTCTGAGGTACATCTAAGTGTGGTCCAAGTTTCATAGTTCTAAGATGTACCGTTTTCTCTGTAGGCTCTTATTTCTCTCTGTGGCAGAATCCCCCCTCCCCCCCCAACCAGCCAGCCGAAAGATTTTCGTCGATTTTTATGCATTTTTTTAACACAGAACGGGTTATTGGATCGGGCTGATTTTTTTTGTATGTCATGGACCACATATCAGGTCATATACCGAGTTTCAAGATTGTAAATCTTTCGGGGCTGCGTGTGCAGATAGCTGAAAACCCCCCAACTCGGGTAGCTGTAAACAGGGCCGAGTTATCGTCGCCTACTAGCAGTCGCGTGCGCTTGGCTGCGGGCGAACGACCGTCGCCCTAGATTGTGGAACAATAGTACTTTTTAACCAGACACTAGAATATCTGTTAATCTTCATATAGCAACAAATATTTTTTCTCGTCCATTTTTAGGACATGGGGGTTGCACAGATTATTGCTGCCAAGCATTTAACCATACCTTCTTTAACAATTGTGAAGGATGATTTTGCATTCAAAAATTGATCGGTGTTGTTGGTACTGATACACAGTCATATTTTATAACAATTTGGGAATTTACATATTTAATGAATTTTACCTGCCCAAAGGGCAGGAAGGCTAATGCAGGGCACGTGTGGCCCTCTGAAGCCTGACACAGTGATAACAGAGTTAAAACTTCAGATAAATATTCGAAAAAAGACTTCCGAAATGTATAGAGAAAGGCAAACGGGGGTAGGGATATTTGAAGCGGGGGCAAGGCTGGAAGGCTCGTGGACGCGAAACGAGGTCGTGAAGCTCATTCCTGACGCCTGCGTGAAGACGTTGCACGTAATCCCCTGCGAGGGTGTCGAGTCGAGAGCAGAAACCATTGATATTGAACCCCTATTGTAGGCTAGATTAGCAGTCTCATATACCTCCGCACAGGCGCGAGCGTAACAAATTGAAGAGTCAATCGGCCCATTTCAAGATGGCGATTTGGCGTTTTAATTGATGCTTTTTTAATGCAATAAAGTATTTAACGGGATTGTTTGATATGGTTTTAGCTTGTGCAGCATGGTATTGAACAAACAGAAACAATACGAAGTTATTGCATAAGGGAATTTAGTAATCATTTAGTTTTAAAGGCTGGAATGCTTATACCTGTCTACCTGGCGGCAATCTTGAGAACTATTTGTGCTACAAATCGCTCCCATTTGATTAACATGTAAACTGGAATTTCAAGATGGCTTCTAATTGTCACGGAAGTGGATCACCGACTGCTAATCTGGCCTACAATAGGGGTTCAATATCTATGGCTGAAACCGCCGACGCTGGTCTGGGTAAACACGTCTTCATTTCGCGTCATTGGTGGAAGCAGCGCGATGCGACGGAGGCGCTCCAAAGAGAAGAATGAAATGTTTTTGTCTTGTCTGTTGTGTTTTTTTAATTATTATATTGTTTGATAAAGACATGTCACAGTTGAAATATCACTTTTTATTAAAGAAAAAATATTTCTTTAACTGTAAATAGACCGAAGATTTGTACTTTTTAATTATACTTTTGTGGTTGAATGTTGTGCTTAATATTTAGTGTGGTGTGAATATGGAATTGATTATTTTGAGCTGGTATTTATGAGCCAGATAGAGTTTATCTACCAGAATTATTGTATAATATCAAAAAAAAATCTTTGATTACAAAAATCAGGTGTAAAACATTACAAAAATTGCGACACACACGACACAATACGAATTCCCGGTGAAATAAAACGAAGAATTTATCTGAGAACAATCGAGGCAAAAGATGTGCCCGATTATTCAGTTCAATTTTTTTTTAAGGAACATGAACGCAGTGATAAAATCAATTGCAGTACAATATTGAGCATAAAATTAAAAAAAATTGTTATGATATGAAATCACAAAATTAGTTAAGTATAAATACCTAGAAATGTTTGTCTAGTTTATATGAAACCGGAAACACGAGTAACGTCTGCAGCAAGACTTGTTATAAAAGCACGTGAAGGTTGCGCTTAACCACATTCGTTCTCTGCACCTGCTTCAATGGCGTCCGTCTTACTGGCTGCATTCACATTGTCGGTAAGTACCAGAGTCCCAATATATACACGTACGAATAAGTACTTGTACCATTGTGTACACACACCAATGTGTACACCAGATATCTACCCAGGCCTAAAAGTGCCACTGGCTGGCTGGACGTTTAGTTGGTGTCGCATGGAACTAATGCTAAATCAGTAGTTACTCCATTAACTCAATGTTGTAGGTTTTCGGGATTTCCTCCTCAGTTGGTTTCGGATCAAATGAAAGCGTTTGTAAAGGAAGTTCCTTGTACCGTACACCCAGGCACTGCTAATCTTTCAAATGAAGAAGTGTCTTTCCTCACGCGTCGTGCCATGTTTCCCCACGTACCTAGTCCAACACCAGAAAATCCCTGTCCGTTGGCAACAGTTAGCAACACCCAGCACCTCCACGGTCTAATACCCTTGCGGTTCCTGATGTGAGACGTTCCTCTCGTACAACAAAGCCTCCACACACAGTCTTATAGTCAATTGTAAATTAAATTATATTTTTTAAGTTTAGTGTCAAGGTAAAGGAAAATTGTTCTACTAAAGGAAGAGTGTGACGTATTTAGTTCTTACCTATTTGCTCTCCTGTGATATGATTTAATATGTTTGTGGACGAGTTGTTATGTTGTCACGAAGATATAGGCCCAAGCTCTCGTGAGCTGGAGGTCGTGTGACTAGGTAAAAGTATTTCAGGTAGTCATAGGCCATCTACATGACTGTAATAATACATGGATTTGTTAAAGTGACTTGTCAATTCATTTATTCTGGGCACCGCAGAACATAACAAGAGCATAAGTTTTTTTTACAGTTCAGTTGTTGTTGGTTTTTATCAGCCATGTATTTCTCTAGGTTACAAAACGTCTATATAATGCTAAGGTTTAGAATGTGGGGTTAAATATTATTCTCTGATACCGTCTTTACACTCCAAAACATTGGTTGTTGAGTGATGCAACATTGAGAATTCAAAGAAATGACTGATGTATGAATCTTTTACTGTGCTTTTATTAAGTACAGCACAAAATTTATTTTTACACGTATTCTGTTAAACTATTTAAAAACATTAATAACAGCTATAATTGAGCGAATTTCCAGCCCTTCGGCAATGTTGCTAAAGACGTGCCTTATGTAAATATACACGTGGAATTTAAATTTGGAAACAACATCTTTATCTGTAACATTCTTGTAATAACTACAGGAATAAACTTATAGGCCCATTTCAAAAATGGTTTGAATATTCTAATGTGGTTGATGAAATAAGTATGGTGGAGATAATTTTTTTTAAATTTGTCAGAAATCATTGCCTTGATTCTACAACGCAGATACCAATTGTCTGTCCCTGGTTCCAGCTGGTCCTCCCCGCGTCCCTGCTGGGAGCAGACCATCACAACACAGGGGGGAACCTGGACCCGCGCGGCTTCAAACCAGTGCAGGCGGCGGTGCAGGTGAGGAGACTTGGCTGAAATGTTTTATTTAATCTTTACTAGGAAAACGCTTAAGTCCCGTCGCATTGATGGATGAGCTTTTTTAAGTTTTTAATGTGCGTGGGATCTCTGTACATCTTCAAGTTCCATTGCAAAATCATTTTAGTAAAATTTGAATAATTTTTATAAAGTAATACTAATTGCTATGGTAATAAGAATGTCAAATATCTGTAGGCCCGAATATTGCTTTATGAACGCATTGTAGGTGATTGTTGTCAAGTTTCTACAGTTACTTGTTAATTATTGTTATACATTTCAAAAAACTCATATTAATATAGGCGCTCCACGCTAAGAAAGGAGTTGCGCGCGCTTATTAACGGGTGAATTGTAGCCATTCAGCAGGCTCCAATTTAAAATAACGATCGCTGATTGGCCCGTCGAAAGCGCGCGCATCTCCTTTCTTAGCGTGGAGCGCCTAAACCTTTATTTCTATTGATTCTGGATAACTTTTTTAACTTTTTCTTTCAAAAGGTACTACAACACCATAACCTTAATGTCCATGTAAAATATGAACGTTGTAGCCCCACCCGTTTGGACAGCAACTGCCCAAATGTCACTAAAATGTCGCCACTAAAAATTGAAAATAATTCGTAAAAGTACGATATTCATGAGAAATATTTCTTCGATTGTACCCAAAAACAATACAAAAGTTCAGAGACTTCGAAGGTCCCCTCCAATTTTCATCAAGATCGCATATGCCGTTAGCCCGGTAGAGAGCGAACAAACAGACAAAAAAAAAAAAAAAAAGCACCCGAGCTAAATTTTTTGCGGGGGGGTCAGTGAAATTGAAGTCTTCGCTTTGCTCATCCAACCAGAGTCGATAAAGAAGTTTCCCCGTTGAAGAGATCCGCGTTACTCCATATACCGCTCGTGTTAGATCGATGGTCGTATTTTCGTACTTCCGTGCTTCATTCCCAGCGGTACTGTGCGTCACATGATTGAACTACGATGTCAGTTTAACTGCGTCATTAACTACTTTTTTCAAAATTCATTCACTCAAATACAGCATTGCTGCCATTTTATATTGAGGTACTAGGATAATAAATTTAAAATCATGTTATAAAAACATAAAACGTAATACAAACAGTATAACAAAAACAAAAAAAAAAAACACAACCTTAGCGTGGAAAACAATTTTTCGTTTTTGGATTGAACAGCTTGGGTATGTCATGGAAAAAAATTCAAACTCGGACAGAGTTTCATCATGCAGAATTGACGAAATAGTCTCTGTTGTCAAGCTTACCGGGGCGACAGCTTACATTTTGTCCAGTCTATCAAGTCAATTATGTTGTCCGTGGCAGCAAATTTTTTTGAGGGGAACTTGTAAACGGTGACTTTGGAGCTTTCCTAGCATCGAGGCACATAGTAAATTCAAAGTAGTTCTGAATCGGCATGGTTTGGTTCTGGCGATAATCCACGGGTGCTCGCACTGTCCATACATTTATCCCGTAAAAATCACAGACAAGCCTAGCCCTACGTGTTACGTGCTTAATTTTAAACATGTTAACAAGGCCACGGCTCTAGGTCCACACCAGTCTGATAAATATTACAGTTTAAGGCATGCAAGCAAATCTGCTAGGCCTATAAAATACAATATATGTTTTTGTGAAGCAATGTGGAAAGTGTTACTTACCTGTCCCAAGCTAACTTTATTATTTGTTGACGCTCTATATGTGCAGCCGTACGCAGAACATGTTAGATTTATGGTTTAATGCCACTCAAAGCTGACACGATGTTTCCTAAAAATTGCCTTGAATCCCGGACATGATGGTGACTAGGTAAAATGGTATCTCTATTGGTCATCAATGTTGTCTGGCTGCCAAACCAAACAACTCTTCTCTTCCTAGGCTCGGGCATCTAAGCTGTTTGGCTGCGATGGTCTGGACGCCGGAGATGCTAATATAACTTGCACCAACGAGAAGCTGGAAGGTAAACATGGTACTGGCATGGACTGTACCGAGAAAGTGCCTGTCAAAACCAAAGCTATCTTCGTGAGCTGTCCTGTTGGCTTCAAGATTGTGGAAGATTACACGATTCTAACCTGTAAATTCCCAGGGAAGTGGGACAAGGAGATGTTTACTTGTGAAGGTAAGATGGAACCCTTTCAATTATATAAAGTATAATTTTAATACATAATTATATCACACAAGCCCTGGCATACCTACTCAATATATTAATATTACATGCTTTTATTTTATTTGATGAATATAATATGTTACACATGATAGTTGTAGGTTATCAAATAAGTTTGTCTCACAACCATTTTACCATACGTATTGTAGAACTTTACAAATAACAATATTATGGATTTAGTATGTTTATGTTAAATCCCCATTGAGGCGGTCACGTATTTCGTTCAAGCCATCGAATCCAAGGGTTTCATATTATGATTTTATCTTCAATTGTACCGTTTAGATTTTAGATAACGAGGACAACGACTGATAACTTTTAGCAGAAAGTGATGTTGTTCTATTGAAGTAGTTCCATTTGTTGAAGTATACGGCAGTAATGTGACTAGTTGTGTAGTAAGACGTTATGAATTATGTCATTGTAGTAGATAATTATTTATTGTGACACTTTAGCTTACAGTAAAATATCAACCACAACAAAGACGCCATGTTAAAGACTGACTACAGGACGGAAACAGTGAGTTAGTTACAAATACTGCCACCTAGTAGTGCATATGATAAGGCGCTAAATATAAACCAGTTATTGATACCAAGCAGATATTGGATTATATATGTTTCAACACCATTGTCACACAGAGTCGCACAGAACGTTAAATTCCAAACGCCAAAACCGACTTTTTACTTAACCCAGGGTGGTATAGAAAGTTGGAGGACCTCCCGAACGGGGAAACTTTTTATCGACTCTGGTTTTACTGACTTTTAACAAATATACGGACACAAACTAGCGTTGTAGTATTATTTACATGTTTAAAGAGTAAATTTTATCATATTAAAACAAACAATTTATCAAAATTCATAATGTACTTTTATAATCAAGATAATCTCCAAACACCAACCAAAAACAGTTATTTTATAGATTATTACGTGATTGGTGGATTGATATCATGAAAACTGAGTGACGTAGTGCCCGTTTTTTCCCGCTATTATATTACTAAAACTTTAAAACTTAAATGAATAAAAACATTTTCCAAACAATCAGTATAAGTTATTTTTGTGTTTAGGAAGGCTGTCTGAAGCTAAGTAGAACTACGAAATACATTAATGCAAATTTCCTGTAGTAATGTTGTGAAACCTCACATTTACATCATATTACCTATAGAAGAAAAAGGGTTAAAGAGAAGTCGCTGAGGCTGCATGGAGACGAGTCCTATAAGCGCTCAGCTTTCAGGGTTTTCTGGGTAAACGGTTTATAGCATCGGTATTATTTAACACGAACAATAATGAAGAATCAAATTAAGGGATCCAGTACGCGCATTCCTAAATTAGTTAATTGATTTTGATAAAAAAATTCGTGAAATCCATGTTACTAACTCAAAATAGGTCAAATTCAGGAATTTATTCCATGTGTAGCCTACAGATTTTTTAAACTCAAATGTTCATACCACTGCCTCCTAGATGTTCGTCGTGGCTCCTTGTTGAGCCACGACGAACATCTAGGAGGCAGTGGTTCATACTAATATCAACGTAAAAATCAATGTGAACGCACAGGTAAATTTGTTAAATCGTGAGATAAGTGGTTTAATTGGAATTTCCTGAATTAAAATCCATGTTTTGGATTTCTAATTTTTTTACGTTTTGAACTTATGTTACGCAATGAATCTTTAAGGCTTACATTTTAAAAATCAAGTGAGGATATCAATAGAAAAATACTTCAATACATTATTCATGCTAAATTTGGTAATGATATTGTTACCATCCGTTCAGCAGAAATCATCAACATCTGAGTGCGCGCATTTGAGTTGGGCCAAGCTCAGCATCCCCTCTTAATGGGGCTTTTACCCCCCAAAAAATAATAAATTATCACATTATCTATAGAAAAATAATACACTTAAATGAGCATTTAAAAAACTATATCTTGTAACTGTGATATTACACGAATTTTGTAAGTTCATTGAACTGAAATAGGCGAAAATGGGCGTTTTTGGGGTATTTCTTAAATCGGCTTCAACCAGCTTATTTTTTTATCCACATAGATAATAGCTAGAGCATCGTAGCATAATATGGCTCTTTATAACATTGTGTCTTGAAACTGTGCACAAATAAACACTCATAACACGCAAGAGATAACCCCCTTTCTTGGTAATCAGTATTATATGAACGAACCTCTCGCCCAAATTGTAAAACAAATTATATCAGATCTACAGAAAAAGCTGCCGAGTATGTAAATTATGACCAGTATTTTTTGGCTCAAAACTATCCAAAGTCACGGGGCATAAAAATCGTCCCCATGTTATTTCTCATGCGAAATTATTGCCGATGGGACCTATCTCGAAAATTAACAAGTTTTACAAGTTTTTCGGGTCACGGTGGACCAAATTATTTGTCTGTTATTTTCTCAATTCATTACTTAAGTCTGTGCAAAGTGACTAGTGACTGCCACGACAGATATCGGTCGCTCCGTTCATCGTCTACCAATCACTAAGTCCGAGAAGGTTTGGTGAATGAAAAGCCCAGCCCTGAGGTACAAAGTGACCATAGACGGACGAGACTGTCTGCCTGCTGCTAGGCTTTTCATTCGCAACCCTTCTCAGGCCTAGCGATTGGTAGACAATGAACGCGGGCGACCGACACCTGTCTCGTACGTTGATGGTCACTTTTCACCTCAAGGATGGACAGACTTTAGTTAGCCTGAATGAAATATGTATTTTGAGTTTAGAGGGTGAATACCCCTTCAAGGATACTCCAAGAATGAGCTGAGACTACCAACCAGACCACCCAGAGTATTGTATTTGCAAAAATTCTGTGTTTGGCGGTAGATGCTTATCCCCCCAAAATACAAAAATTTGAAGAAAAAAAAACGGCAGCCAAGCTCTCCTTCCAAAGTCTTCGGCTGTGAATGCTGTGAGATATAGAAGTTGAGCCAAGCATTTCATTCTTTCTCCCTAGTTTCGCATTGAAAAGAAGTAAGATCATTTCGCCTGTTGACGAGCGCCAAGCCAACCATTTTCGTGGTAAAAAAAGTAAAAATTTTAAACTCAAAATCATAAAAAATTACTTGGCCATTGACATTTTTAGAGTCCTCGTACCAAAATCAATAGCAAAAGTAATTTTTTTATGATTTTGAGTTTAAAATTTTTACTTTTTTTACCACGAAAATGGTTGGCTTGGCGCTCGTCAACAGGCGAAATGATCTTACTTCTTTTCAATGCGAAACTAGAGAGAAAGAATGAAATGCTTGGCTCAACTTCTATATCTCACAGCATTCACATCCGAAGACTTTTGAAGCAGAGCTTGGCTAACGTTTTTTTTTTACAATTTTTTTTTTTTATGGGGGATTATATCTACGATCAGCAAAGTTCTGCATGGCAAAATATATATGTATGACACCACAAACCAACAGCAAGGTCGTAAATTTCTTTGTCCTAGATTGTAGTCCGTGACATCTTGATCCGGTTCTGGCGGGATTATTCGAGCGTCACTTTAGGTTGTGTTGATAAGAGTGACAATCATTCAAATTTTACCAGGAAGCTTCGCAAACGCTTTGTTGGATGAGCGAAATTAGTGCATTGAGCTGCCATATGGTGTACAGATTTTCTGTTGTTCAGTGAAAAAATCATTACTAAGTCGAAGAAATTTAAAAAAAAAAACGAAAAAAATCGTTATTTAAAAAAAGTAAAAAAATCGTAAATTTGCGATTTTGATGAGAAATAGTTTTTCGATTGCGCTCAAATTTCACACGAATATATAAATTTATAAAATTAATGTTCTGTGAAAAAATCATTACAACCAAATTTTGCATATAGGTGTTATAAGTCGAAGAATTTTTTTAACACTCGAAAAAACTCGTATTTGTACCGTTTGACAATAAAAAATCGTACACCGATTGTATTTTCAGTAAACTATTTGTCCTTGTAGCTGAAGTTGAAGATAAGGGTGTTAAGAAACTATATCCAGAAAACTGATTGTCAAAAATTAAATTTGCACTAGCCGTACTGTCCACACTATTGTCAAAAAAGACATATAATGTCCAATAATGAGATTATGTCCCGCCCGATTTTTTTTTCTGTTTAAAGTAAGGCCCGGCCTCTTTATTCAGAAAACTTTTCAGCCATGTTTCTTCGACTTTCAAATTATCGGCCAGAGGTGGTACAATAGCCTTAATAGAATACTATCAAATAAATTTTCCTGGCGTTATTAGTTGCAAATCCAAGTGTGACGGAATATATTCCGATTACGAAAACAAAATATTTGTGTATACGTTTGGCCAAACTGTACGATGATATTGCCAAATTATTCCAAAATGCAGGGTGGATGTTGATTAATCATGTCCAAAGAGTTGGGTAGTGCCAAAAAACAATGAGTTTCATCCAATAATTTATCAGGGGTGTCCAATCAAATAAGCACGTTTTGATCTTGGCGAGTTTTTTTCTTTTAAACATGTAGAAGATTGAAACATACGTCAACGACCTTTTGCATGGTGGTTTTTAATATTGTAAAGTATTAGTATGTTAATCTGAAATTGAATTGGTTGATACGAAATGCCAAAATGTTGCTTATAAGATAATCGTAAATCTATCATAATCTGTTCGTCCCAATAGTTTACTAGTCATTGTTTGGTTGCAATTTTACTTTAGCACAATGTTACTTATTAAAATTTATATGCCTACCTTGATCGTTTGAATAGAATACTATCAAATAAATTTTCCTGGCGTTATTAGTTGCAAATCCACGTGTGACAGAAAATATTCCGATTACGAAAACAAAATATTTGTGTATACGTTTTACGAAGCTGTACGATGATATTGCCAAATTATTCCACTACATAAACTTTAAATAAGCATTAAACTAAATCACTGATGTTTGTATTTGGGACAATACGAATTGTATTAAAATATTTGGAGCGTGATTTTGAGGCGCAATATTTGAGCGTGACCGATCAATTGATTTATTATGGATACAAAATAATCACCTATATCATTTATAATTCGCAAGAAGGTTATCACTTGTGTGATGGAATAGCCTGTAAAGTTGCAATAATATTGGTTGAAAAGTAAATGCGTAATTAACTTGCGATAGCAGTTAACTTCTTTTTACGAGTTCATTGTATAGCTTTTTCTACACACATCTGCTTCAAATTTGGAATTATCACATCAAGACCTAAAAACATACATCTGAAGAGGTCAACTCAGATGCACAAAAGAACATTATGTTTTTGATGTTTTAAACCTGGTAATTGCCTTAGGAGGAATAATAAATACTTTAATGTGCAGGTTCGGGCGATTTCGCTTTCGTGCGTAATGTACACTACACAATTTAAACGAAAAACCTTGAAAGTTTAAACGAAACACAAACATGGTTTACAGTTATTATGTACACACGGGTTAGCTGTAAAAATATACTAGGAAGCTTCGCAAACGCTTTTTCAGGCGCGTTATTGGATGAGCGTAATTGGTATTTAGTTGATTCGTTTTCCCATTGCAATGGCCTGCGATACACTCTTGGTAATATTGTTTAAAATTTTACGACGACGACATGAGGATCAACGGCTCACATTACAATCGAATAAAGCATGTAGGTGTTATTAAGTCGAAGGAATTTTGTTTTTAAAAACGAAAAAAGAGTAAAATTGCGATTTTCATGAAAAACGATTTTTCGATTGTACTCAAATTTCACACGAATATATTACTTCATAAAATGAAGGTTCTATGAAAAAAATCATTACAATCAGATGAAGCATGTTGGTGTTTAAGTCGAAGAGATTTGTTAAAAAATCGAAAACAATCGTGAAATTGCGATTTTAATAAGAAATAATTTTTCGATTGCGCTAAAAAACGTGGCAGATCTAAGTTCAGAGATTTCGAAGGCCTCCAGAAAATTTTATTGCAATTGGAGTATCGGTTTAGCCGGAATCGTGTTAACCAGCACACAAAAATACAAACAGAAAGAAAAGAAAAACATTTTGGATTTTTTCTCCAGTGTAGTGAAATGGAGTCTTCGCTACGCTCATCCAATAAACGCAAGTTTAATCCAGGGGTGACCAAACAGAAGGCAATCATGTAATCATTGTACTTATGACGTCTTTTACAGTAGTTATGACTACACAAGAGCATTGTGCCAAGTTGCAATTTAAATTAATTTGCGTCTAGAATGGTGGTTTAATGGACTACACTGCACTGAGAGAACTGTAATGTTGATAAAACCAATAACTTTTAAAGCTTTTTTAATGAAAATACGTTTTCCTTTAATCTTAATAACGTTTTCTAAACTATAGATTAATAATATGCGTTGTCGTACGACTATTATTGATTTGTTGATTTCCTTTCTTTTATGTTAACTTCAGGGTTTGACAAGGAAACCATAATATGTAAATTATACTAGTAACAAAAGTGATGTTGTGACAATACTTTAACGCACAACGCTGCAGCGTCTCTTTATCGCCGACGCCACTTGTAAAAATATGACTCGTTATCGCGCGTGTCTCTTGTAGCAAATTGGTTAATCTTAGGTCTGCAGAGAAGTTATCTGGTCAGTGGGGAATGTGGGGTGATTCCCTCGGCCGTGTGTGTTGCAACTATTGAGCGGTTGCATTGTAGACAAACGCACATGGCATCACATCTGGATAGTTTGCGTAACGTTCTCTAGACACTTATCTCTCAACAAATCAACGAATATCCAATTCATGTGGGGGGACGTTTGTCTGTCGTAAACTCCGGCGTCCGGCGGGTTACTAGAGAGTGAGCCGTGACACCTCAAGAGTGTTTATTACCAACTACACCGTTATACTTTGAGAAGGTCACTATAAGTGTTGCCCTTTAATTTCAATGCCTCGAGGACGTTTAATAACTTGTATTCACATAATATTAAGTCTGGTGATTTAGCAGTCACAATACAAATACGCATTTTGTTGTTGCTTTCACAATATCTCATGAGTATAATATTTTTCTAGAAACGTTTAACTAACTTTTAATAAATTATTTTCACCAATTTTTATTTTTATTTAGTAGTGAAAAGCTTATGTTTGTTGTCGATTAAAGTTCTAAGTTCATTATTATATGCCTTTGTAATTGATCGCGCTCTACAGTAAACGGCAGAAGGCCATTTACAGAGAAAAATCTTAACCAGGATGTATTAATTGTGTTATGAAATAAATTTACATATGTTTTATTTGGGTAATCTTATCAGCTAGTATCATATTTTTGTTTTCGTAAAGTGTTCCTGGCAAAGTTGTAATATTTTCCCGCACTGATATTTTGAAGGTGTACAATTTTTGTTTTATTCATAATATGTTACAATTCATGAGAAAAAAAAGTTTAATTACTCCGCTTTCTTTGGAAACAACAAACTTCAAAAGACTTTTTCCAGATAGGAACATGCGGCGGAAAGGACCGGTGCGGGAAGGCAGTGCAAGAAGTCGCGCCAGCGACCTCTTGTTGTTTTTAAATTACCGACAATTCTCCCACTTGATGAGAATGCTCAAGTGAAAACCTCGAGCATATCGAGTATGCTGAATATGCTCACAAATCATGTTACGGAATGCTTGGCATAGCATATTCAACAGCTTTCGGAATGGGTCAAGCACGCAAATAGCATATTGAACAACTTTCGGAACGTACCCTGAGTTATGTTGTGTTTGGATAAAAGGTTAAGGAAAAGGCTTTTTCAAAGATTTTTGAGTAGGAAGAGACAAGAGATATTGGGCGAAAGTTGTTTGGGTCGTTTAGAGAGCCATTTTTCTAATAAGGTGGAATAACTTCAGCTTATTTCAGCTTTGAAAGGAAAATACCAGTTTTAAATGATTTGTTATTAATGAGGTGAATAGAAATGGATTTGTACCATTTTGATAAAATTGCAGTGGGGACATCGTCTAGTCCGGAAGGTTGTTTGTTACCTATTAAATAATTTTTGCAATTTCTGTTGAGGTGGTGTTAAAAAGAAACATTGACTGAGGGATTTGAGAGATAGAATAGACAGATAATAATAATAAGAGAGAATAAATAGAGAATCATTGGACGCGTCTGATACTCCAATCTGCCATGGCCATACCAACATCCAGCAGGGTCGCGTAGCTGTGTTTGTTTCGTACTTAACTTTTGATTGTATGATTCAGAGATACCAACCGTGGAAACAACAACCGCAACAACAACAACTACTACTACCAAGAAGATGAACGTTACAACAAAACCAACAACAAAACCGACAACAAAACCGACAACAAAACCAACAACAAAACCAACAACAACAACCAAGAAACCCATCAGTACACCATTATCCGTTCTCACCACTCCCACTACCACGACCGCCACTGCTGCCACAACCACGACCACTGCTGCCTCGACCACTGCTGCCACTAACCACCGTACCCACTACTACCACTACCACTATCACTGATGCTACGACCATTGATATTAAACCCCTATAGTAGGCTAGATTAGCAGTCTCCTATACCTCCGCACAGGCGCGAGCGTAGCAAATTGAAGACTCCAACCGGCCCATTTCAAGATGGCGATTTGGTGTTTTAATTTATACTTTTTTAATGCAATAAAGTATTTTACAGGATTGTTTGATATGGTTTTAGCTTGTCCCAGCATGGTATTAAACAAAAGAAACAATACGAAGTGATTGCATAAGGGAATTTAGTAATCATTTGGTGTTAAAGGCTAGTATGCTTACCTGTCAACCTGGCGGCAATCTTGAGAACTATTTGGCCACAAATCGCTCCCATTTGATTAACATGTAAACTGTCATTTTAAGATGGCTTCTAATTGTACCGGAAGTGGACCACCGACTGCTGGTCTAGCCAATTATATAGGATGTCTATGGCTACGACCACAACCACTGCTGCCACAACCACAACCACTGCTGCCTCAACCACTGCTGCGACATCTACGACCACTGCTGCCACTACCACCGTGCCAACTACTACCACTACCACTATCACTGATGCTACAACTACACCAGCTACTACCACCACTACTACAACTGCTTCTACTGCTACCACTGCCACCACCCCCACTACAACCACACCCAGTACAACTACTTCCCCCACAACTTCGTCGGTATCTACCGATGCTACAACCACGTCCCCAAACAACAACAACAACAACAACAACAACAACCCCTTCCACCACGACCAGTCCCACCACCACAACAGCATCTACGCCTGCAACAACCACAGGTAAGCTACATTTTGATTAAACATATCTATTTTTAAGTAGAAATATGCAACGGTACAAATCTTTATCATTGTAGTGAGAGCATTTAGCAGAAAATTGTGCAGAATGTGATACCGGTACTAATTTTCATTTGACGGAAAATTTCCGAATTTTTTACACAATACACCGACCTGGTGTTTTTTTAAAAGATGCCTCAGTGGCGCCACTGATTATGACGTGTGCGCACGTATCATCCAGGGCCGCGTGTTGAGAGGCGACGATAGTAGGCACCCCCGCCTCCAACCCCCTCCGGCCAAAGGAGTGCTCGGCCGACGTGCTTTTTCTTTCCAGGTTGTTAACCCATGGAACGACCTGCCGCCCCCCTCAAACTGCCAGTAATCATTTCCCTTCCATGTGTAAGGATACTTTGGAGAACCATCTACAAGTGCCGTGTTAGTTTCACGTGCTTAAGCAAGGCTCTTCGCGGCACGAGATATCTACAAAGATGTCGAAGTATTTTAGCAAAAATATTTGCTAGCGTCGACGCCGTTTCTTGTTGTTAAAAAATGTAAAATAACAAGGATAAACAACAATAATAAAGAACATCCTAAAAAAATCTGACAACCCCCCAAAATTTATGAAAAATTAAAAATATTAGTTGAACATGCCAAAGAGCTTTGAAAAAATGAAACAGAAAAAAATTAATTTTCCGCTTTTAGGCTTGTCCAAAGTTGGAAAAATTTTCAATTACATAGATAAGCAGAAGAAGAGTGTAAATTGAGATAAGAGCTTTTCTTTTGTGTGTCTATTGGAAATTTTCCTTTCTTTTTTTATAAAAAACTATCCTCAACAATTCTTTAGGCTACTTTGGGCCACATGGCTTTGGAAATTGTAAAAAGAACAAAATTTTGATTGTAAACAAAAGAACAGTGCAAATAGTGATAAGAAAATTTTTATTTTTGCTGACTTATTAGAAATTGCCTGATTTTACACATAAATATCGTTTTAAAAACAACCGACTTTTACTTTACGCCTCAAGGCTGCCAAAGTGGGAACAAATTTAATAATTTCAAGAATTTTGCGGGTTAAAAAAAATGAAGCTAAAAATTTGGGAACTAGTAAACCTTAGATGAAATTATATTTTATAAAAAAACAGAATTCCAAAGAATCTGAAAGAAACTTCGGGCCCCGGGTATGTTAGGGATGAGAAAATTTTCCAATTTTGATGATTGGCATAAACTGTCATAATTGGACTAGAACAATCAGACATTTTCAACTTGTTCACCAAAAAACTCTTTTAAAAAACCGGTATGTTATATTTTGGGACCAAGGGCTATCCAGAGTGAGAAAAGTCAAAATTTAAAGATTGGCAGAGTTATGATTAAATTTAGGACTGGACTAATCAGAAATTTTCCGCTCACAAAAACACTAAAATTAAAGGAAATGGAGATAAATGTTGGGCCCCAGGGGTCCACAGTGTGAAAAGGAAGCTTATCTGACTTTGAACACCCCTGGTACCAAAAATTTTAAGAACTTTTTTAAGATGGAATTTTCGTGAAAAGGCGGAAAATTTCCGATTGGTCTAGTACTTATTGCACCATTTTTTTGCCAATTTTTTTAAATTGTACTTTTCCCCCCATTGATTCATTGTCCCGGGGGGCCCAAAAAAAACCCTTGAAAATTTTTTTTTTTGTGAAAGATTGTAAGGTTTTTATAAGTGCAGTCGTAATTTTAACTTTATTTTGCTGATCTGTAAATGTTGATTTTCCGCACTTAAAATTGCCTAGGTCCCAAAATTACCTGATGTTATAAAGGTCTTTTGTGAAATAGCAGAAAATTTATTATTGTTCTCGTCCAAATATGTAGTATTTCTGAATATCGACAAAATTTAAAAATTTAATTTATTCCCGACAGCCCTGGCGCCCAAATTAAAAACATATTTTTAAATTGTGTTTTTATGAAACAATGGACAATTTTCGTATTTCCAATTTCCAAATTTGCATCCAAATTTCGTAAAACCGAAAATTTTCAATTTTTTTTGCTAAATTTGCCTTCCTAATTTTGAAACAGTCTCGGGGCCTAAAGTTTACTTTATAGTTTTGAAATTCAGTCAATTTCTAGTAGGTCCACGAATTAAATATTCCCTTTTTACAATTTGTACATTTATTTTTTCTTATGTTTATTCAAAAAATTTGGGGACTTTCACGAATTCGAAAGCCTTGGGGACCAAAGAAACCATTAGATTTATTAGCGACAAATTAACGAAACAATAACAAATTCATGAATTCATTAATCAACAAAAAATCATAATGCAGAAGACTTAATAGCTCTCTTGAAAGCAGACATGGCAAGACCTTGTATTTCTTTGGATAGGGAGTAGTTCCAAATTTTGGCAGTTCAACCGCTCTCACCTATACAAATATATGAATATAAACGAATATAAAGTTCTCACCTAAATAAATAAATTTAAATATAAATGAATATAAAGTTCTCACCGCTTTTTAATGTGTGTAGTCTATTTTAAAAACACATAACTGAATATACTGTTTCGAAGTTTTAACATTATAAACTCTATAAGTGTGACGTCATCCATCATGGCCGTCCCATGGGAACACTTAGCAACACCCAGTTTCGACTCCAAACACGGTCTCGTTCCCATTAAAAAGCAATGGGTAGTATTTTCGACAAAGTATATCAAAGTTATTTTGAAATACTTCCCAATCACGTATTTTTCCCGATTAGTTTAACACTATTACAGCGAGATAAAATATATTTGCTTGAAAACACTAACGTAAATGCTTTTATCCATTCAAATGTAGGCCTAGTTTGTAGGTAATGTTTGAATATTTTAAAATACATTTACAGCAAAGATGATATTACCTTTAATACTTGTAGTGAATTTATATTCAGATCTTAGGTCTACTAATACAATATTATTCAAAATCTTAACATGTTTGTTTTATTATGTTCAAGTTATGAGCCTATGAAGTATTGCTGTGTTTCAAAAAAAGTTGGTTTGAGTCAGAATCTTCGTTGCTCATGGCAACCAGATGCTATATAACGTCACCACTAAAGTGTCTGCCTTTTCAGCGCCTCCTGGATACGTGAACTGGCCTGGCATTGGCTGGATAAAAGGCTCAACTGACTCGCAGCCTTTTGTGGTAGCGCTTGCAAGGTGTGCCGCAGAAAATGCCACCGTCATGGTTATAGATTCACTCGTCAAGAAAGCATTTATTACGAACCTCACTGCTGGCCATGGAGCACCTTGGCCTGATGTTTCTGTCGCTGGCGAATTTTGGTCAGGTGCTTACGTAAATGGATCTTCTTGGGTGACCACTCAAGGTAAGATGGTTCACGTCACTATCTCATTAGTGAAGCCAAACGATAACTTGTCGATCGAAAGTGAAAACCAAGATAATAGAATAAGTCATGGGCAGAGCGATAATCTAGAAATTTTATCTTTATATAGAGTGAAGTGTTTGTTAGTCTTTACGCTTGCGATCGACTGTTGTCGCACGAGGTAGTAAAAAAAAAATGTTCAGGAAAATATTGGATGTTACTTTTTAAAATGACTTTATTGACAACAGAATATCAAAAATCCATAGTGTCACTCAAAGGTTGCCATACAAGAAAAGCATTATTATTTCACAATACAAGCTTAGTTTTAGAGCAATTTACAATACATGAATGGGTTTTTAATCTAACAACCCACTATAAACACAAATACAAATATGAGTAAAAATACAAATACACTACAAGATATATAAATAAATCAAAACTCTTCTCATCTTTTCTTTAAAAAGCATTTTTTGCTCTCCGAAGGTAGGTCCATTTTTCTTGGTTGATGTTAAAAGAATTACATTAAACCTTGATTGAAATTTAACCCTAAGTGTTCCATTTGCAATAAATATCCACTTTTTTGTTATGTACACCCAGGAACATAATTAAATCAAGGGTAACCTTTTACCGACACCACCAACACTCACTCGCCAAATCTAGTTCTGTTCTCAAAGCCACCTCTAAAAGTCACACCAAGCTATAATAGTCCCAACGAAAGAATGCAGGTGGCTCGAAATTGTTTACCCAACATAACAACTTTGTCAACTCTATTCACGCTAGCTCAGCGTGGATCTCGCACACGGAGAAACTCTGTGATTTAGCACTGATAATTTTTGCTTGCGTCGGTAAAATATATTTCTCTTTCATACACAAAGGCGACATTTCTTTTGCCGCGCATTCATTCTACCCCCACCACTACACAGCATCTGCATTCTTTCGTTGGAGCAGAGTCGATAAAGAAGTTTCCCCGTTGGGGAGGTCCTCCAACTCCCTATACCGCCCTGGGTTAAATAAAAAGTCGGTTTTTGGCGTTTGGAATCTAACGTTCCGCGCGACTCTGTGTGACGATTGATGGAACTACTTCAAAAATACTACGTCACACTACACTACTAGTAGTTAACAGTCGTTGACGACGAATGGCGTGAAACGTCAAAATATTAAATACGATCGAATGTTGGCGAATGTTTTGGCATAAAGCAAACTCTCTTTATTAATGAGGATATTTCTGATGGAGTAGACCTAAGCTTAGGACCTAGGCCGACAATATGTATTGTTCAAGATTTCGATTTAAATGCCTATAGGGCGTACTTACGTCTGAAAACTGTATTGTGGCCTTGGGCCTAGGCTACACTTACGTCCGTAAGACTTAAACAACCCATATCTCAATTAATTTCGCAAGAAAATGTCAGTGACGTCTGCGCAACACTTTATAGTACAATAATAAATCAAAAGTAAATCGTTTTAAAAGGCTAGGGCCCTGGGCTAATATGATTGAAATAAAATTAAAGTTTGACGTTTCGTCTGTTGTTTCGTTAATTGCATTGTCACTGCATATCGATAATCCACTGACTGTATTTAGCGTGCAGTGCTTTTATTAGTTTCACATTTGAGCCGCCCTCAGCGCGCAGGACGTTTTAGATTCCGTTTTAACTTGGAAGTAAGGGGACCTCCCCAACGGGAAACTTCATTAGGAGCACTAAATACACAAAGCTATCACAGAGACAAGGCAAGGCTTACCCTTTTTATGACACTTCAAAAACTGGCCCTAATTGGATATCTACACTAGAAATAAGCGTGCGCTGAGGTTGTGCAGTGTTTAGTAAATCTATTTATGCATACAAACCTTGTTCTAATATACTACGCCCTGGATCAGTGTTTAAAAGACCCAAACGGCCAAATACTACGTAAAATAGGGCCGCCATGTTTCCACGCGGCCTGTTAGATGACGTCAGCGAGTGATAGCACGCCAGAGCGAACCGAATATTCACGAACGAGGTCAATAACGGTAGGTATCTTCCAGACCCCTTGATTTAATTCGGTTGTACAGATAAAAAGTAGAACAAAATAATTGTTTTGTCTGCCAGGCACATTTGTAATAATGATGATAGGAGAATCTAACACAATCTTTACTCAATTGTAAAAAAGAACGACACAACAAAATAGTTACGTCTATTGCACCACGTCGTCATAAAGAATTCTGCGATTGAGGGAAAATATTCTTAATGTAAACTTATTCTATTTTTAAACTCATTTTCTTGAACAGGGAGTTCCCCTTTTTTGGTTTACATAGTTGAAAACAAAGTATCTTGGTAAACAGTTTTTGCTCCTTTCTCAATAATCTAAAACGTGTTTGTATAGAACTGATACCGCGCCTGGCGATAGCCTACTTCACATGTGGTGGGTATTTTTTGGCGAATTTTTTCGTTTGGCGGTACAAATCGGTACAAAATACCGCCAAACAAAAAAAACCGCAGGAAAGTCAATTGTTAAAAAAATACTTTTTCTCTCAGTTTTTTTCGGTATTTTGTACCGATTTGTACCGCCAAACGAAAAAATTCGCAGAAATGACAATTGTGAAAAAAAAATTCTCTCAGTCAGCCTATAGAAAAACAGTTGAAAATTAATGTCACAAAAACACAACACCCTACGTTGAATGGTGTGCCCTGGCGAATTGAAGTTTGAAATTGTATTGAGGTGGCGATATTGGCCGTGTACCGGATCTGAAAAATTTGAAAAAAATAGTTTTGATTTTCTAAAATAGCCAGGTTTCAAAGCCATTTACTATATTTTTACTTGGTAGCTTATTTTGGAAAATAGAAAAATGCGGTTGAATGGCCTGAACACTCCACTAAAAAAGCCAAAATCCACAGTTTTTGCGCTACAAACACAATTTTTGGTGTGGGCAATGGAAACACCTTTAAAAATTGATGAAATTATTTTTTATTTTTTTGGGGCTTATATTTTGCCCCCCTTGATTTTTTTCATTGTTTTTTAAGCTCTTTGGTAAAAAACACAAAACTTTTTTCCTTTTGGACCGATTGTTGTAAAATTTTGCATTTTCCTTGTTTTGACATAACCAAAGACAATTGTGCATGGGTTTTGTTTATTTTTCATTTTTGGCTAATTTTATGCATTTTGAATAATGAATTTTATTAATTACACTTCAGATAGAAGTTTAATATTATATTTTAGCCAAAGTTATGAATATATCTTAAAACGCATGCACAATTGTGTTTATTTATGTCCAAGTAATAAAACAAAACAAAAACTAGCTCATTTGGACAAGTGGTACAGAAGAAGATAGTTTTTTAAGTTCTAAAAGTGTGATAAAAATATAATCCGCCAAAATGGGTTTAAAGATTTTTTACATGAAATTACCATAATTTTGTATTATTATAGTAATATTGCTCTCCCAGGTATGTAAGAACTATCTATTCCACAGGTTATAATAAGTAATCAAATAACCCCCCCCCAACCCCCCCTAACTAACAAAATATATGTTTAGAAAATGGCAACAAAAAACCGCATTTCCGTGCGCGCAATAACTTAAAAAAAACATTTTCAATTAAAAGGAGGCGTGTTAGCCCATTGTTGTTAGTATAATTAAAAAGTATAATACTTAAAGAGTAAATAAAAGTAATAAAAAATAACAGGTCAAAGGGTAGTTTTGGCAGTATTTTCAGTGGAGTGTTCCCTTAAGGGAAGATGTTTTACTTTTCCGTCCTATGAATACTTAATAATTTCCTGTTACTTACCCTCTGTTGTCACCATATTTTATCAAGTCGAACACGGCAGAGCTTAGGAGAGTTTTTAGCTATAGTTCAGTATGGTCAACTGAGCCTATTTGCAAACATTTAGCTTGTTTGGAATTATATCCTGGTTAAACCAAACCTATCTTTCATGAGCTGTTTAGCCGAGGTCGTTTAACCGGTACCCACCCAAACACCGAAGTTAAGCAGCCTTCGGGCGTGATCAAGGGTAGAGTGGGTGACAGCTCTTCCCCGAAACTCATGTATACCGCTGGTTAGAGCAGATGGAGGATTCGAGAACTAGTGTAACGGCTTCGTTCTCCTCGACGTCTGCTCGGCAGCCGTGGAGGAATTTATATTAAACATCTGTAGTAAACTAGATCCACAGTCTCCAATACGTCCGCACAGGCGCGAGCGTACCAATTTGAAGCGTCAATCCCACCATTTCAAAATGGCGATTTGGGCTTTTAATTTATGCTTTTTTAATGCAATAAAGTATTTTACTGGATTGTTTGATACGGTTTTAGCTTGTGCAGCATGAGAACACACAAATAGAAACAATAAGAAGTTATTGCATAAGGGAATTTAGTAATCAAATAGTGTTAATGTCTAATATGCTCACCTGTCAAAATGACGGCCATTTTAAAAAATATTTGTGATACAAATCGCTCCCATCTACTTAACATGCAAACTGGAATTTCAAGATGGCTTTAAATTGTTACGGAAGTGGACCATGACTGCGGATCTAACCTAACATAGATGTTTAATCCTAGGAAAACGCTCAGTTGGACGCGTTGTTGAGCGAGCACCGGTACGTGCAACATGACCCGAGTACGACATTCCCATAAGGCCCACCACACAGTGTAGGCCTAACTGGATATTGACATTGTACACAATATACTATTCCAACATCTTTGCATTGTACTAATTCACGTCATGCCTTCTAAAGTGTATCTTTGTATCTTCACTGCCACCTTCATTTTTTAACATCATTTTTCGAATTATGATAACCAATAAGTCTTGAGGTATTGACCGATTTAGCTGAAAATTTGGAAAATAGGAGAGAATGTTGTACTTATTGACCCTGCAAAATTTCATAACGATCGGAACATTTCTATTTTTTTATTTTTTTATTTTATTTTTTATTTTGTATAACCAACGATCGGATTTAGTTCAAAAACTATACAGCAACCCGCCTAAGTGGTATGTACATGTGGGAAAAATTTCAGGTCGATCAGAGAAACGGTGCGACCTGTATCGAAGCAGTAACAGAAAAAAACAAACAAACCAAAAAAACAGACATTTGAGCCATAAGAGTCAAGTGGAGACGCTCGCTACGCTCGCTCAATTAATGAACCTATATGACTGTCAAGGTTACACCGTCCTTTCGGATGGTTGGTCTTCTTGGTACATTTCGAAAGGAGTAGGCTACGTGCCGGTACCGGGTTTCCCCTCCTTCCTTCAGCTCACACTACATCTTCATCTATCACCACTCATCGTCTCGAATAGCCAAAGTGCATTAATATGAGACATTTAAGCAATATCCATCAATCGATCAATGAACTGTTCAATTACAAATGCGAATTTTTGCAAATATTGTTGTACACAATTGTAATGTTTTTTATCTGAAGAACTAAAAGGAGGACAGGTGTGGTGGTTGTTTTTCTGTTAATCACAAATATTCATGTACCCACAATTTATTTCAGGCGACACCCATAACGCCGTAATATTTTTCACTACATTGAATGCTGCAACTAATGCATTGTGTTGTTCCAGGAGTCCCGTTGGCTACTACCGCTGGGTATGGTACTGCTGCCGGGTTCATATGGTATTTTGACAACCCTTGGATGGGGGCTAACTGCACTGTTTATAGCAACAATGCCAGATATCATTGGGCCAAGGGTGGAAATGATTGCAAGTTTAACTGGAAGGTACCCTTTATTTGCCTACACAATTAAATATGCCGTGATAGAAACAGAACAGAAAACGTTCACATAAATAATATTATAAAACAACCTTTTTCTGAGTTAAAATCACAATGGTTACGATATATTAACGACTAATCAGTTATCTTCTTCAGGTTTATGACCCCCAGGATGTTGGTTTAAGAGGAAGCAGACTGAAAGACGTGCGGGCGCGTTTCCCTTTTCCTACAGAATAATTCATTACATGTGAATAAAAACTTTGTATTTAAGTGATGAGATAATAATCAAATTCTGAACTTACTGTAAGTACCTTTCCTAATCAGATGTTCGTCAATTAATTCGTAATTATGGGCTGTTTGTAATTATTTTAAGATGCTAAAATACTAGAAATTTGAATTTGTGTTCTATTTGCTACTATATATTATGGTTTAAGTGTTATAATTGGGCTTTAAAAAAATGAATACAATTTTAGAAAATTCAAACTTACTCCGACAAACATGAAAGAGAATTGAAAACTGCGTAAAATGATCACATGTCATGCCTCCTTTCAAGTTTGTTTTTAAACGGACAGTTGTCATGCTTTTTTATGTCAATTAACCTGATGAAGATGACATTGTAGTCGTATTAAATATCATAACAAGTGCTTATTTAAATTTATTTGAGTAGCGCATATTCCCACACATTTATGTTTACTTGTAAACTTTAATGTTAATTAAGTTTCTCTGCACTCCTTAATAATTATGTTTATCACTTTTATTTGACATATTTAATAAAAACAATAATGTTTTATGGATTGAATTTGAATTCTTGTGAATAATAAAATGCAATTAAAAATTTACAAGAGTAACTTTTTTCCTGGTTAATGATCACCACATAATCCCCACATTTATGTTCGAACTCGGCTTTAGTAGACGAGGGAGCGCAAGAGAATGAGGATTTTCCATTCGAGAGAATCGGCTCTTCTGTGATTCTGTGGTTCTGTCTGGGTCTTGTACATCGAAAAATTAGCGACATCGCTGAATAGATTGCGCTGAAATTTTAAACAGGACATCCGCATCCGTTACGAGTTTACTGAGAAACTGCTAACAAATTCAGCTAGATAGATTGCGATGTTAATTTCACAAGAAATAATGAATTGAAAAAGTTTAGGCTGCTAATGTGAAAGAATATTTAACGGAGCAATGGTTTTGTTTTTGAAAAAATACTTTTGTTTGAATATTTTTCAGGCTGTGAAAATAACAAGCAGTGACCAAGGTGTTTCGAATCTGGTACACTCAGGTACCCCCAAATTCCGCTCATAATATGATTAAACCTTGCAATCTTACCTCCGTAATTGTACGTGCTGTGTTTGTCAAAGTATTTTTTGGATTTTATAAAAGATGTGCTGTTATGGCGTCTCATGAATAAAGTTTTAGACATGTTAGTATGTAGGTCTATGATATGTCGTGAAACAAATTGAAAATCAATATTATATAGAGTTTAACATTAATCAAGGGCCGATACAAACATGAAACATTGTTTTCCCCTACATTCGGCATTTTTTAGTATATTTGAAGTTCTGGTGGCCTAGCAGATTAGTATTATTTATTTTCCCTTTGGAGATCGAGTATCAACCATACAATGTTTTAAGTGAAAACCTTCCTATATAAGTAATGTATTTTGAATATATTGAATATATCCTCTTGGCCCGGGTTTTAAAATTAGCCCAGAGAACAACGTAAAGTCGTTGTTAGACGTGTGAGTGAGCCATGTGTTGATTACCCGGTATAACATGCCCTTCTTCCGCCTACTTAAGACCTCCCTAAACCTATCATAGGCTAGCTAGAGTGGGCATTATGACCCTACAGTTGACGCGCCATTATACCAACTAAACTTAAAAACGCTATTATTTATACCAATATAATTATCAAATTAAATGCAAATGTTCCAGGGTACTCAACAGATGACTCGCTCACTCGTCTACAACGAATTTAGCGTTTTCCTAGTAAAATTTATTCACTTACTTCAAAAGAATATGTCCGTACATGCGGTGCGCTGTGCGTATTACTAAATTGTTGTCAAGCCATATGAAATAACTAGGAAAACGCTAAAGTTCCGCCGCGTTGAGGAGGCTTTTTAAAGTTTTTAGTTTGCGTGGAATATCTTTACTTTTGCAAAAGCTTTGTTTTGCTGCCTACGCATTGTAGGGGGTTGTCAAATTTCTATTGTAACTTGTCAATTGGTAATATTTACCCTAAAAAACTTATATTATAACTTTATTTCTATGGATTCTGGCTAACTTTTTCAACTTTTCTTTCAAAAGGTACTACATCACCATAACCTTTATGTCCATGTATAATATGAACGTTGTAGCCCCACCCGTTTGGTCAGAATTGGCCAAATGGCACGAAAATATCGCACAAAAAAATCAAAAAACTTAATTAAAGCTTTTTTTCTATAGATTCTGGCTTATTTTTTCAACTTTTTCTTTCAGAAAGCAATACATCACCATGACCGTAATGTCCATGTGAAATAATAACGTTGTATCCCCACCCGTTTGGTCAGAATCGGCCCAAATGTCACGAAAATATCGCACTAAAAATCGAAAAAAATCGTAAAAGTACGATATTCATGAGAAATATTTCTTCGATTGTACCCAAAAACGTAGCAAGTCTAAGTTCAGAGATTTCGAAGGTCCCCTTCAATTTTCATCAAGATCGCATGAGCCGTTTGCCCGGTAGAGAGCGAACAAACAGACAGAAAAACTAAAAAAAAACAAAACACCCGAGCTATTTTTCTTGGGGTAACGTAAGTGAAAAACAAACAAAAAAAACAGAAAGTCAAATTGAAGTCTTCACTTCGCTCGCTACGCTCGCTACGCTCATCCAATAAAACAGAATTTACATATTTTGGAAAAAAATATTGGAAAATAACAGTATTGTCTGAGCTGTTTAAAAGGCACTGTCATATGACTGGGTGTTGCGATGGGACCAATACAAATGTTTATAAAGACTTCAATTGTTTGGTTTTATGGTGAAACAAAAGATAATAGACGTGCGCAGCAATTTGATGGGGCGGGGAGGGGAGGGGGGGGGTCGTGTAACTCTACTAGGAAACGCTCAGTTGGACGCGTTGATAAGCGAGCACGTGCTATAGCTAGACCCACAATGCACATTTTTTTAAATTTTAAAATTGGCGACGTTTCGCTGTCCACAGGGCCATGTTTCCGATATTATTTATTATTGCCAAGGTATTTGGGTAAACCCGTATGTAAATCTTTACTTTGTGGATAAATCCACCGCCATCTAGAGGACCTTGACTCATTGGGAAAAAATATTTAAACTCTTTGGTGACAATAATAGAATGCTTCCTCGAAAGTATTTTGATTACTTCTAGGTGGCAGTGCATTAGAAACTTCGCGCGTCTTTTCGTTGCCATGGCAACGTTACTTTTTTATAATGTAATTTCTATCTACACTACTTATCGGATCAAACTAAAATTAACATATTCGTAACCGGACGGACATTCTAAATGATTTGGCTATCTCAGATTTGTCGCCGGTTAGTTTGAAAAAAAAACTTTCGATTAACTTTAATGTAACTTTTTAACTTTTTGAACGATTTTGCCACAAAACTAATGGCATTCAATCGAAAAACAAGCTTGCGGATGGTCAAAATTTCAACTCGATCCGAGTCTCCGTTCGAACGTTATGGCGAGACATACAACAAACAAAAAAACAAACAAACAAAAAAACAAAAAAAAAACAAAACCAGTGACTAAATCCACCGCCATCTTGAGGACCTTGACTCATTGGGAAAAATATTTAAACTCTTTGGTGACAAATAATAGAATGCTTCCTCGAAAGTATTTTGATTACTTCTAGGTGGCAGTGCATTAGAAACTTCGCGCGTCTTTTCGTTGCCATGGCCACGTTACTTTTGTTATAATGTAATTTCTATCTACACTACTTATCGGATCAAACTAAAATTAACATATTCGTAACCGGACGGACATTCTAAATGATTTGGCTATCTCAGATTTGTCGCCGGTTAGTTTGAAAAAAAAACTTTCGATTAACTTTAATGTAACTTTTTAACTTTTTGAACGATTTGCCACAAAACTAATGGCATTCATCGAGAACAAAGCTTGCGGATGGTCAAAATTTCAACTCGACCCGAGTCTCCGTACGAACGTTAGGGCGAGACATACAAACAAACAAAAAACAAAAAAAACAAAACAAACAAAAAAAAAAACAAAACCAGTGACTAATTTTTTCCGGCAGAGTCAAATGGAAACGCTCGCTTCGCTCGCTTAACCAGGCTAAGAAAGAAGAAAATTGCCCAGGTCGGCTGGGCCTAACGCACTAGACACAGTACATACTAACTTCTATTGCAGATGTTGATTGATTTCTACCAGTGGCTGTGTGGTGGGTGGATATTTAAATGTAAAGTCTCTATCTGAAAGTAAGTGGGATGAGGTGAAGGTTATATAATGTAAACAGATTGGAGTATTTGATATTTTGTTCTAACCAGAAGTAGAAATGTGGAAGACAAATGGATTTGTTTAGATAGATGAGACCGGATAATGAGCGGCTTAGTCTTAATTTTATATAAATCGTCAATAAGCTGTATGTTAGTTGAACATAATCTGTTATACTGTGAGGCTCTTAGCTGTAGTCTAATTACTATTTCATTTTTGGCGATAAACATGCTTCCTGCACAATCAACGCCTGAGAAATGAAAATTAAATTCGTCCAAGAACTTGAATCTGTGTTAATTGGTTATTTTAAAAATCCAAATGCTATAATCATGGGGTACATGAACATTGATTTACTTGACGAGCGTGATCAATGCGTTCATACTTACTAGGAAAACGCTTAAGTCCCGCCACGTTGATGGATGAGCTTTTTTAAGTTTTTGGTTTAAGAACTGTTTGGCGATTTTTTTTTTAATGCATAAATGGAGTAACGAGAGAAGAAGCAATTCGAGATGTGGTCAAAAACGTATATTGATCATATTTTTGCGCGGGGGAAATTTGATTATGTGAAGTCGGCCATTTTTAGGTGTAAAGTAAGCGATCATTACATGGTCGTGTCATCTTTGGTCTTCAAAAACACCAATCACAGTGATTTAGTAAACAAACCTCATGTTTCATTTGACGAGAGGAAAGTGTTTACTGCTTTGAAACGCATGAATTGGGCAGATTTAATGGAAATTAATGATTGTAATTAGCTCTACGACTCTGTCCGGTCTACTATTCAAAACATACATGAAAATTCGTCTTTTGTTGCAACCGGTCGTAAGAGGAAACGAGTAAACAAGGAGTAGATGACTGATAACCTTGGTGGTATGGTTCAACATAGAGACAGGTTGTTCCGTAAGTGGACGATTGCTAGAGTAACTAACCCTTTGAGGCAGACTTATGAAACTGAATATTAACATTATCGCAATGAGGTAGTGAAGGAAATTTATAAAGTGAAACGTGATTACTACAAAAATAAATTTGAAGTACATAAAGGTGATGCTAAACAAACATGGCAGGTAATTAATGAAGTAATAGGGAAATCAAAACGCAACTCAGTTAACATGGTGATTAACAAATAATAACGAAATAAATACAGTGAGGAAGAAGTTGCTAACAGATTTGTTGATACTTTTGTTGATGAGATAAATATTATCCAACAAAATTGCTCTATTGTAACTTCTTAGCTTTTGCCTCCTTACCTCAGAGTCAATCTATGTACCTAGGGAAAGTAAGTGTAGCTACTGTGCTTAAAACTATCCGTAGATTGAGTGTAACCAAACAACCTGGAGTTGATGGGATTAGGGTGATCGACTTGCAAATACACGGCTGAGGATATTAGTCCCTTAGTTGCCAAAATAATAATCATGTCTCTAGAAAAGGGAGAAATACCTGATTTATTAAAACTTTCTATTGTAAGACCGGTTTTTAAAAATGGCAGCCATATGGACTTAGTAATTACAGGCCAATTGCCATTTTATCTGTTATTGAAAAAATAATGGAACGTGAATTTGCTGACGCTCTATGCAAAACTCAGTGAACATTCCAATTTATTTGTCGGCTGTGTGTATCCACCGCCGCCCTCTTGCTTCTTACAAGTCATGGAAGAACTTTACTCGTCCGTATCCAGAGTCCACGCCAGGCTTCGACCCCGAGACAACATCCTCTTGTGCGGCGACTTCAATCTGCCTCAGGTAGCATGGGTTCCTGTTCAAAACGAAGCGAACCATCTCCAACCAGTGGTCAATGCAAACTCGCAGACAATACTGGCATTTCACGAAATGTTGAGTGAATCCAGCCTAATACAAACCAACCCTATCCCCTCATGTAACAATCACTTTCTGGATCTTATTCTCTTCAATAATCCCGACATACCCATCTCTGTGAGCAACGCTCCTCAAGCTGTAAACTCTGATCATCAGGCACTCGCTACCAAAATTAGATTTCCTAGAACTCCTGTCAACCATAAACCAACCAACCGCCCCAGGAAAACTGGAAGAAAGCCGACCATAAGTTGTTGCTGGACAGGCTCCAAACATGCCGGTGGGTGATAATGGAACAATGTAAGCAAGAGGTAAACGAGGTATGCGCCGCATTCTATGCAGACCTATTAAAATAATTGATAGTACGGTCCCTAGACTCAAAATTAACCCCGCAAAATATCCGCCGTGGTTCGACAGAGGAAACCATCAATCAGCTGCAAAATAAAAACCGCGCTCATAAGTCCTGGAAAAGAAATGGCCTAACCTGCGATAAAATTGAATTCCAGTGCAAACGATTACAATTTAAGAAACTTAATGTACACAAGCACAAAGAATACCTCCGAAAAATTGACTCAAACCTGGCATCAAACCCAAAACAACTGTGGAGCTTTGTTCGTCATAAAACGCGTACTAGGCGCATCCCGGTGAAAGTGGAATTAAATGGAAAACAATCGCGGGACATTAACTCATGCTGTGAGTTATTCTCGGACTTCTTCAAGACAACATTTCGTCCGCCCACCACCACCAAACACATACAACACGTCCCTCAGCCGTCAAACGAAGCATTGTCTGATCTCGTCATCACAAGTTCGGAGGTGGAAGAATGTCTACGGAACCTAGACAACACAAAATCTCCTGGGCCGGACAAAATACACATTAGCACAATAAAGCATTGCAGGCGGGCTATTTCAAAGCCATGGACGAAAATATGCAACATTTCACTATCGACTGGGTCTTTTCCAACCAGAGGAAACATGCGAACGTCACCCCTGTCTTAACAGTAAACGTAATTAACTATAGACATATATCTCATCGCTCCCAATCTTCTCAAAAGTTTTCGAAAATTTAATTCACAAAAGAATTTCTAAATTTGTATCCAATCACGTCGCCACGGAACAACATGGATTCATCAAGAAAAGGTCAACAATAACAAACCTGGCGGTCTTCACTAACTGTATCGCGACTCACATCAACGATGCTTTATTTTCGGACTTTAGCAAAGCTTTCAATAGTTATATGCAATGGGCTAAAATTTTTGCAGAATTGCATGCTCCGTCCATTTGGGTTTGAAGGTACAAAGATGTGAAATCAACAAAACGACTTTAAAAAGGAAATCCTTGATCCAAAATACCCTAAAAATCATATTCTAAGCAGTATTGTAGGCCAAACCTGTGCAAAGATAATTTCAAACATGGCCAATGGCATCCATTTTGGATTTGGGGCTCTGGTGGAGTATGCCCACACTTTCGCGAGGGGCATGGGGTCTAAAATTTGTATTTAGTCTTCATAGAACACTCATAGAGTGAGAAACGGACCTTTTCCTTTCCTGTCTGTTTGTTCGCTCTCTACCGGGCAAACGGCATATGCAATCATTGATGAAATTGGAGGGGACCTTCTGAAATCTCTGAACTTAGACTTGCCACGTTTTTGGGTACAATCGAAGAAATATTTTTCATGAATATCGTACTTTTACGATTTTTTTCGATTTTTAATGCGATATTTTCGTGACATTTGGGCCGATTCTGACCAAACGGGTAAGTCTACAACGTTCATATTCTACATGGACATTAAGGTAATGGTAATGTATTGCTTTTTGAAAGAAAAAGTTGAAAAAGTTAGTAGAATTCATAGAATACAGGTTTTAAAATGAGTTTTTTTATGTTTATAATAACAATTAACGAGTAACAATAGAAACTTGACAACAATCACCTACAATGCATTCAAAAAGCACTTGCAAAGGAAAAGTGGTCCCACTCAAACTAAAAACTTACAAAAAAGCTCATCCATCAATACGGCGGGATCGTTTTCTTAGTATAATATCATAATGCCCACATCCACTCTCACATCTCATACGGGCTTCTATTCTGGGGTATGTTATCACAAGCTAATCGTGTCTTTTAACTCCAAAAACGAGCTATACGCATCATCACAGGTTCCTCATGGCAGAGATCCTGCCGTAAAATCTTACCCAAATTATCTTACCCTGGTAAGTACCTTTATACAACTTGCCGCTATTTTTGTACGTACACATTCAGAATACATCCCAAAAAACTCATCCATCCATACATATAACACCCGTGCAATTTCTAACATTCATGTTCCCCATCATAAAACCTCGCAATATTCCAAAGGACTTATTTACGTCTGACTCTCCATATACAATAAACTGCCAAAACACATCAGAGACGTCAAAGTTCATACTAACATGTATTAGCAAATTAAAAGCATTTCTAGTTGAAAGAGCATTTTACTCGCTAAATGAATTCCTAACAGATTAACCCTTGTCCCCCACTACAAACTGTCCCTAATAGATCCGTACTATAGGCTAGGCCCTACAGATATATTTTAAATTCAATAATAATAATGAATAAAACTGGTAGGCTTATTTAAATGTGGACTGTATATTTCTTCTTTATTTGAATTACTTTAGTTTTTTAAAAAATAGCACCTCTTTTCACATCCATTTCAAATCCATTCTTGCTATGCTATAAAAAAAAACATCTAAAACAAAAACATGATGTGGGCCACGCCCTCACAA